>JAWZSL010000001.1:70320929-70920929 GCA_034769285.1 Lutjanus argentimaculatus | reverse complement strand
TGATGCCAGTTAGATTTGGTTTGGTCAGAGCTGTGGAATATTAAATCATCTGTCTTTGCTAACTACACCTGAATTTCTTACCCTCAGGTGTTCATAAACTACACGTTATATGAACTTCTTTTTAACAAAAATAAGCAGGTAATTATCAGTTATCAGTGTTGGCTGACAAAAATCCATATGGTACATCTCTAAAATAAATGCTATCGGAAAAAAAAGCTAACTAAACTTTTGTTGAACTTTTCAGGCCCATAATCAACCCTCCATCGCATTGTTTTAAAAGCTGGTTAAATGACTAACATGGCCACAAATATGCAGCAACATATATGCAAATATGCAATTGTGAATATTTGCTGGTTTCTTTCCTCTTCTGTGGTTAGTCTGTTGGACAAGTTTTTTTTTGAAGTTTTAATATTGTGAGGCTTTCTGTTGTGCTCCTTATGTATTCACATAAATATTCAAGTTTTGGCCCAAGTACGTATATTTCAAACTCAAACTTCTGCCTTCCAAGCCCTTCTAAAACCTTTTTTTTCTTTATATGTGACCTGATGTAGATTTCTGTGTAGTGACACGGCTACATATAAACCAGAAGGAGAGGAGTGTTGTGACCTGCGTCACTGCGTTTTGGTGACTGCTGAGAGGGAGTTTCCACTTAAAAACCCCAGAAACAAAACAGACTTGGACAAAACAAAGAATCAACAGACTGATTAGTAATAAAGATACATATCTGTTGCCATGTTAATGAGAAGCAAAGAAAGTGAAAGTACTGATATTTATCTGGGGTCCAGTTAACAAGTGACGTTTACAACTAGGGAGAAAAAATGATATGACTGTAGACACTATGTATCAAAAACGATGCATGTATTTGTTATCTAGTCAGCAACTTTATCCAGTTTCATTTATTGTTTTGTTTATTCAGAGTCTTAAAATTTTCATGCACTTTTTTCTGTTTTTTTAAACTTTCATTTATGAGCACAATTACTACAGTAAGTACATATTATTTTGTTTATGTTTCATGTTGACACAGTTTATACTGTATATATTCATACCGCAGCAAAGTAAACAGCAAAATCAACAAAAACAAATAAATACATGAATTCCCCTGATGAGTTACCTGGTAAATAAACAGAAGTTGTTTTACACCTTCTGAGACGCTCTTAAAAACGTGGGGATTCCCACAGCAGAATTTAGAGAAGCAGTGATTCACAGACTGTGTTGCTGTTGCACTCACTAATTGATTTACATGTGGTGGAGCTGGTTAACTTATTTTAGTCTGGTGATGATGTTTTTGGTCGGTTCATTTGGAAGAAGAGTGAAGGCTTGTTCGCACCGAGCTGCTTTTTTAACCTGTAAGCATGCTGCAGCCACAACGACAAACAGCTCCTGTCTGTGGAAACCTGTGGTGAGACTCGCTTCTCTTAAAGACAGAGCAGACAGAGGCTCAGGTGCTTACAATGTTATTTGGAGCAGTCAGTCCCAAAGACTGGGTCGTGACCCACAGGTGGGTCACAGGAGATTTTATTTAGTTCACCAAATAAATAAAATACTATAGGAAAAAAAATTTAAGATTTATATCTGCAGTACAGCTTTTATACAGCTTGTATATTGTTTAACTGATGAGAGGAAAACATGAGCGTGTTAAATCCACCTACAGTACATGCACTTATTTTGTCTCATTTATGAAGCAGGCTAAAATGTCCTGTACTGTAAAAACAAAAAAGTTGGGAAAATTCAAAATTTCGAGGCAACTTACTTCAATAGATCTTCAAGTTTTGTTGTGATAATTTACTTTTCTTCTTTAGATAAACGTGAATCTTTGAGTTTTAGAAACCCCCCAAAACGTATTTTCAAAAACTGTTGAGTCATCTCATTGAAGTGAATAAAGCTTAATATTTTCATACATTTTTTAAGTTTCTAAACTTCAAAGATTAAAATTTATCTAAAGAAGAAAAGAAAATTAATTCAACTACGTTGGCAAAACCTTTCAAAATTTATCTCAGAACTTAAGAGTTTGATTCAAAGATATCGATGACAGTGAGGTGCCTTGAAATTTTGAGTTGTCTCAACTTTTTTTTCTTGATGAGAGGAAACAAAAACAATGTTAGCTTGTTAAAATGCATTTGTTTTTCATTTATAAAGTATCTGATGTGTATATGCATGTGTCAAGATAATATAAAGTGATGTGGGAATGACAGTAAAAATGATGAAGCCTATTGTGAATTGCGATGGTTTGTCATTTTTAAAAAGCAGCTCCCCAGAAAAAAAGTTTGGGAAACACTGATTTAAAGCACAAAGACATTAGTCTCATCTTAGAGGTTCCTGCAGCAGATCCAGTGTTCAATTTTTGTGCGTAGAGCCTGACAGTGTCATGTTTGAGACTGATAACCGATATCGTTGATACTGCCCACTAATTACAACTCTTTACAACTCAGCTCAGTAAAACATTTATTTAACTAGTCTATAAAGTACACCAGCATGGATCAAAGAAAATAAAGCCATGCAAACCCAGCCATAGTGTGGACACATGTAGGAGTTTATCCCCTTCAAAGTGTTATGATAATCTCAACCAGCCAGCAGCAGCAAGCCATCTTTATCCAGCTGAGGCCTGGCTAGCTGCTCGCTCAGCTTATGAGAAGTTATGACAACGTCGCGCTCACACATCAGGCTTTGATCCGGCTTTATGGGACAGCGTGGGCCTTTGATCTGGGATGGCTATCTTTATGGGCTTTGCTTCATACGCAGGAACTATACGGTGAGACTGAGGGGGGTACAGAGAGAAATGAAAATGGATACAAGGAAGAAGGAAAGAAGGAAACAAGAGCAGGGTGAAAAAGAGGAGAGCAGAGCAGCAGGCAGAAAGTGCTTTAAGTTTTGACAAAGGAGAGGTCTGTCTGTCTATCTGAAAGACAAAAAGGCCAAAAAGTGTTGCTGCTTCACCCAGTCATTCTCCCTCTCTCAGCTTTCTGTTCATCTCTCTTGGCCTGCCTCAGGTAACACTCACAGCAGGCCAAAACATTAAGCAGTTCCACGAAGAACATCTTTACCGTAAGTTGTCTGCTTCAACTCACATCACAACCAACAACAGCCAGCCCATTTCCTCCCATCACACAAAGCCTCAAGGTTAAAAGGTGCTGTATGGAGTTTTAGACTCCTACTAGCACTATGGAGCAATTTTTTTTTTTACAAGCAAATCCTTGAAGTGTAGCAACATGTCAGTAAAGGCAGGGGAGAAGAGAACTGCAAGCTAGCAAGATAGCTTTTATTCAACAATATTTAAAACAACTGATCTCATTTCTAGCTGACGACTGTGGGTTTTGTCGGCTAAAATGACTCACACGCAGATTTCATAAGTGTAGCTGACTAATGTCAGCTGATGCTAACTGCTTGAGTCGAGTGAGAAGTCTGTATCCAGCTGACGTGTTAATGTTTCCATCTGACATGTTTTCAAATAAGATCCCTGGGAAAGTGTATTTGTAAAGTTAGCTAGCAGCTGTGTACATGATATGACGTTAATGCTAAAAGACTGAGGCTAAAGCTATCTTACATCTCAGCAAACTTTGATCAGATGGTGAAATACAGCAGGTGTATGTACATGATAGATAACAGAAATACACTCATTAATGTGGGAAAAGGAAGCACAGGGACTTGATTGGGGCAGCGGATCTTAAGACAGTCACCCAACCAGACCAGCTGGACCACGATTACAGAAGAGAGCCAGAATAAGAGCTAAGCCAACCCGGCTCAGACCTGAGACAATGAGCCAGAGAGATCCATCGTCATCGACCCAATTTGATTCTGCATCACCCCACATCCTCCTCCTCAAACCCCCTGTGTAAAAAATGCAGATGCAGGGATATCTAACAAGTTTGGATGTTAGCACAGGTGAAGACAGATTAATCCATTTCACACCGATTTGAAAGATTACCAAAAAAAAAAAAAGACGCCACTGTCCAGACTCATGAAACACAGAGGATCACGCTTCTCAGAGCCCCATGCACACAACTTCAACATATAGAGAAATGCAAAGTTTGACAGGTCTATGGCGCTCTAGATACAGTTGCTAAGCTATGACTGGACAGTCGCTGTTTGGAGGTGGGGCTTAGCGAAGGGTCAATTACGTTGTCCTCCCGAGGGGCGTGAGAATTCTCCAAATCCACAGTTTGCCATTTGATTTTAAGGTCAAGATTTGCATAAAAGATCAACAGCTCGTTGGTTTTATAACCTGACAAATGTCATTTTCATTTTCAAATTCTTCGTTTAAAAAGTCTTATAACATTGGGGAAATTAAACCATGTCTTTTTTTCAGACACGCAAGTGGGTGGAGCTAGAGAGAGAGAAAAAAAAAACAAGAGGGTAATTGTCAATTCTGCCTTTGATTTTAACTATAGAGATTCAAAGTTCAGTCTGATCGATTTTTAATTTAATACTGAAATTGTGACATCCCTATGAGCAACACTAGCTACTGTTAGCCTGGAAGTGGAGCTCGCTAACATCAACAAATGACCGGCACCCGTCACAACACAATCACGTTCAGTCTCTGGTATGTCACATTAATGTTTTGGCCAATGTCTGGGGTGGTCCCTGGTGCCTACCGAGCAAGCGTCAGATTTGGACAGATATTGGCAAACTACCAAAACGGCTTTTTCCATATGTCTGTTAAAATGCTTACACAGTATGAAGGACAGAGAGTGAGTGAGCTGTTGGTGTTTAATACATGAGCCTGAGCCTATGATACTGTAATATAAAATCAGTTTAGTGGGCTCTTTTGCCCTGGTACCCGCAGACCACAGTCTACTTTCACAGACCCACAGAACTCAAATTATGAGCTGAGCTGATGTTACACAATAACAGTGCTTGCGTAAAAAGCTCATGAGATAAAATCCGAGCTGTCTCTCCAGACCAGACTTAAATCATGGCGTGGAAGGAGGGAAGTATTAAAATCACTAACCAGTGAATGACTTGTTAAAATCACTCAACCTTACGTCAGATGGAGTTTTAATCTGCAAAAGGGAAAGCAAACAAGTGCGTACAGAAACCTATCATACTAGCCCTAAAAACACCAGCAAAGTCATGCATGTATATCTTGGTTTTGCGTTGAACACGTCAGCATACATCACACATGTATCCTGGGCTAACCTCATAGCTGCATGTGTTCTCCCCACAGTACAGCGAGGATTAGACATGCAGGATGTTAGTAAATCTCACCCATCCATCACAGAGCCTTCACACGAGCCCCAGGAGCCACAAAATATACACATACATATGAACAGTCACTTTTTTTTCGGATGTAATCTTCTCATTTCAGTTTAACAACTTGTAATGTGAGCTATTAACTGAATCTGTTCTGTGTATAAAAAAAGCTAGAAACAACAGAGAAAAGGAAGCCTGCAGGCTTTTAAAAGACCCAGATTGCTAGTTTCTCTCGTTGCAAATTAACTGTGAAGGTAAAGAGGCCCTGAGGGTCACTTATCATCGCTGTTTTACAAGCAGCAGAGGTGTCTCTCTTCGAGACATAACCCCTCTCCTCTCCCAAATCCTTGTCTCTACTCTTTAATATCTTATTTTTATCAAGAGAAAAATAACAGCTCTTTTCTTTTATTCCTTTTTCTTGCACTTTTTGATCTTTCAGCAGTCACAGACACACCGTAGCGTATTCTACTGCTGCACTCATAATTTGCTCAGGAGGACTAAATGCCTACAACTTGAGTGTAAAAGTATTTTTAGGTGTCAGAGCAGGTGATGAACGGTTTTCCCCCCTGAGGGAAGAAAAGCTCTTTTTGACCTGCTTCTGTTGGTCCTGCGTAGAGGTATGCACGAGGTGAAAGCACTGTTCAACACAGCAAACTTTCACTGCCTGAGGGGCAGCAAGATAGACGTGTAGGGGTGTGTGTGTGTGTGTGTGTGTGTGTGCTGCATTTCTCAAAGATGTTGAGATTCGGTGGAAAAAATGTACTAGCTTCACACTTCAGACCGAATAATCACGTTTGTGTTCATCTGCTCACTCTATATCACCATAAGTGTCCTCAATGATCTTTGACACATGACTATTGAGGTTTTTCTCCACCTTTTTGGGAGAATATATCCTATTTAGTCTTAACGTCATCTTTAAAAAAACACTTAAATTTTCATTAATCCAAATGCAGTTCCTTTTCTACAAATAACCTTAATGTTGAAACTCAGCATCTCTTGTCCTCCGTGGATGTGTGGTACAGCCTGCAGTTTTAACCCTGTTAGTCTGGCATGACCAACGTTTGGCGAGAGGTCTTGTGGTGAAAGATTTCACTAGTTTTAGTGTGTTGGTCCTGTTTAATAAGAAGTACATGATTAATGTAACTGCTTTGGCGTTAATTCTTAATGTAAACATGAATATTTTTAATACACACCATGCTTGAGGGTTCCTGGCACAATTTACAGCATTAGTTCTCTGAGAATCTCTTTCATATCCAAGCAAAGTGGGTACTGTAACTGAAATATCCCCAACCGAATTGATATCGCGTTGAGTCAAATCATGAATCGAAACCTTGTGAATCGAATCAATTTTGGAAATCTGAATTGATACCCAGCCCTTGTAAGTACCCCTGACCAAGTAACCAAGGTGGTGGTTTCAGGCACTTCCGCATTGGCTTTAGTTTTTGGACCCAACAGCTCTGTCTACAATTTATGAAGTCTATGGTGTAATGGCTGATCCATAACTTGTACAACAGGTATCCACTCAGGTCTGCAGTGGAAATGTTATTCTGAAGAGAAGCAACATAGAGCATCAATAAGCACCAGCATGTCCAGACAACCCGATGGTCTCGCAAACAGTTGTTATTCCTGATAATGCGCAAAGCCTTGTCAAGCTGACACCCTGAAATACAGAGCACACGGATCACTTTCAGACAAACCCTTGCTGGTTGAGGCTTGCAGCTGTCTGACAGAGAGCAAGAGACGGCAGGAGACAAAATGAAGGAATAAAAGACTTCTTCTGAAAACTGTTTTTGATCAGTCTGGGATTTGATTCAAAAAACCAAAACAAAAAAACAATATATTGCTCATGAAGCTGAGAACTGTGCAGACATTCATGGTCCTCCAAAAATGTTCAGACCTGTACTACTGATAAAAGGTTGCTAAATTACATGTGATGAACTCCTCCACACTTCGGAGCTGTCATGTTTTCATACAGTTTTCCCATGTGTCATAGCAACCAAACCACCTGGCGCCTACAAATACTACAAAATTCAAACTTGCTCAAGATAATAAAAGCTGACCTTTCCTGAGACACCGTCGGAGGGAGTGAGAGACAGGAATTCTTGCTATCTGACAAGGCATGAATCTAAACCAAACTTGTGGTTGCCATAAACAACAAGAGCTGTTGCGAGAGGCATCTGTGAAGAGGGCAGGAACGTTTAGCTCCGGGAAAGCGGAGCAAGCTAGGGGAGGTTAAATCCGCGTCATGACCCTGGATGGTTGGCTGTCAGTGAGAGGTTTGGTGGCTGTTGCAGGGTCATTGGTGTAGGCGGAAACGGGTTAGCTGAACCACAGGTGCCCTTAGGCTACAACAAAATCCGTTTTATGCTGATTCTCACCTGACACGGTTCTCATTCTGGACTGCATCTGCCATAAATGTGCACTTAAAGCCAAAGTGAAGCCTTAAAAGTGTAGCTACGGACTAAGTGTGCACACTCAACTCCAGATTAACACTTCTGGACAGCATGCTCGGGCTTTACTCAGCAGCAGTGGTCTATTGTCTGCAATAAAGCCAACAACTTTAAGCACAGAGACAGAAAACTAATGTTAGAGCTGAGACGATACACTTTAACTCTCAAGATTCATTACTGTCGTGATACTAGGGTCCCAATTCGTTACGTACTGCTATTCTTAGTTTTACAATTCTACAAGTATTGCAATTTGTCATTTTTGTTTGCTTTTTTAACATTTGTTTCCACAGAGCATAGGAAATATATGCCTCTAAACTATGAGCACACATGCTGTTTTATGTTAAGCATGTGAGGTAAAACGGATCTGCTGCTTAAGCACGAGTTAATTATACAAAGAAGAATTATACAAAAAAAAAAAGAGATGTGTTTATCTCCTGCTATTTTTACATGTGCTATATAAGCACACATACTCAAGTGTGAAACAGAAAAGCACAAAAGCTGCGATCCGATCGAACACACATTCAGTGGTACAACTTCTCGAAGAAGCAGCCACAGCAAGGAGACATGTGGTCCAGCATTTCCCCTGCGCTTTGGCTTAAAGGCTTTCACCTGAAGCCTTTAAACCTGCTGCTGGCCCACACTGAGCTGACCCGGGCCAAACAGCTGACATCCCAAGGACACACTGTTTCCATCCGATCTTAAATAATACACATAAAATGGCTGTGAGAGATAATCTTACAGCGGAGACACAGACATGGTCTTAATACTTATAACAGACCCAGAGAAGAAAAAAAAGACGCAGATAACGGTGGAAGGCTGAATCTGGAGGGTTTTTTTTTCTAAACTCTACACAAACTGCTGACTTGTCTCTCACCTTTTTCCAAAGATTTGGTTTATTTCATACATGGATAAATACCCAAAAGCTTTTGATCTTTCTCAAAATAGAAACATTAGGAAACAAAGTACAGGCTAATCTCGGTAAATGGATTAATGTTTTGTGAAGCCGAGAACGGGGGCATAAAAATCCCCTGTTGTGAAACGCGCATAAAAAGGTCTCCCCGAAGAGCTAATGTTTCAACTGATCAGTGTGTGAGTGTGTGTGAAATGTAAGTGTGCTGTGATCACAGATGTAATCCCCTCGACTAATCTGGCAGATCACAGCCCTGAGGCAGATCAAACTGATATCTGACACCATCTTGTCTGACGCCGTACCCTCAAATTATCAAAGGTATTAGGAATATGGAGTATCCTGGTTTATGTCCGTGTGTGTGTGTGTGTGTGTGTGTGTAAGTTATATTTAACTACCAAACTTCAGCAGCCCCCAGTAAAGGGGTGGAGGACTGGAGGAGAAGGGAGACAAGGTCTGAAGGTTTTTGTTAACGTCTGGGTTCAGGGCAAAACTATACATCTGAGACAGGTATATCGTTTCCTACGTCTAATCTTGCCATCTGACACACACACACACACATTCGCACACGCACACACCACTGTACAGGAAAGGAAGGGGGGGGGGGGTTGGGGATGCAGTCTTGGAGCAAGCCCCGGCCCTGTAATTCAAACCTGTCATCGCCGAACAAGAGGGACCTGTTTGGTAAATAAGAGAGTGGTTCAACATTAGAGACGTATGCGTCCCACACCACATCTGCTCCCCATTCTGATGTGGAACGAGAGACGGAGGAGGGAGGGGACAGAGAGAGACATGAAGAAAGAAAGAGAGTGTTAATAGAGTGAGAGAAAAACTGAGAGTAGCAGAGAGCAGGGAGGGGAGAAAAATGCATCTAAATGCCTGCAACACAATCCTGTTCTCTCTGCCCACCCAGGGTTTGGTCTGCGCACACCGCGCTGGGTTGTACGTCCCCACTGTGGCTGCACAAACCTCATCTTTCAGTGCCACCCACAACGCCCCTCGTCCTAATGAAAATGATGAGGGGAGATCCAGCTTCATTGCAGTGAGGAAAATTCCATGTCGGGAAGTACGAAGATATAGAGTCTCATGCAAATCAGATTCCCCACAACGAGCTGCCGCCGCAAAAAGAGGCTGACATGAGTAAATAATTACTCCTGCAAAGTTTTCACCTCCCGCCTGCCCCTCCTCTGTGGCGATGGTAAATATAGGATTATGCAAATGATCATGCGAGGAATTAAATGGTTCCAGTTTCAAATGCGGTGCGAGGCCTGTGGTTTTTAACCAGCTCGCTATATATGGATCACATGAGGAGGGCGAAAGGAGTTTGCCAACAAATGAGTTCAATGCTAACATTCTGCTGCGACTGGAGAAGGCATGGTCGCCATGTGTGTATATATACCAATGTGCTTGCATGCATGTTTCGTTTAATCTGAAGAAAAACTTGCATTTCCTCTCCTCATCTCAAGGATAAACTTTGTTTTGGCTGTTTGTATCCCAAAAGCCAGGAGGGTCTGGCAAACAAGCCATATCAAATTGTAAAAATCACTACAGAAAGCAGAACACAAATAAGGGCGAATGTTACCATGAACTGACATTTAAATACCGGGGTCCTCTCACAAAGACGACTAATATATATAGGCCAAAATCTGAGTGATATTATGAGACGTCCTGGCAAATCAAAAAGAGACAAGAGGTAGCTCTCAGCGATGTCAACCCAAGAAGTCAAACACACAATACAAAATACAGCTGGGCTCAAGAATATAACAACCTCCTCTGTAATGGTTATAACAATAAACCAGTCCCCAGAATGACAGTTACCTACATAAACCGCCATGTTTTGAACAGATTACACACACTAACAAAAGGTGACTTAAACTTAAACTACTCAGTTCATCACTAGGCATTGTGGGAAAGGCAGGTCAAGTACAAAGCCTTGTTTTGATCCACTCCTCCTACCCTGTTAAAGTTAATACAAAGACTTTCTGTAGCCATTTCAAATCAAAGTCCTCAAGTGTTTCAGTAGACAAAACCCTTAACTTCTTAACAAGAAGGGATGAGCGAGTACACCTCTATCTGTATCTGTATCTGTTCAACCATCTAAATTATCTGTATCCGTATCTGTACTCGGAGTGGGCGGGGCCTAAACCGGAAGCGGGCATGGTTTAACCGGAAATGGGTGTGGCTTAAATTGGTACATTATTTTAAGTCTGAAATTCATATGGATTGATCAGAAGTTGCTATATTTATTATTTATTTGAAAACTATTTACAGAACAGCCTCAAAATTGAGATTCAAATCAATGTTTTTGATCACAAAAGTAAGAGAACTATTTACAGAACAAGTTTTTTTATGAACTCAGAACATGAATATTCTTAAGTGTATGAATGAATATTTACAGAACAGCCTCAGAATTGATTCAATGTTTTTGATCACAATAGTAAAGGAACTATTTACAGAACAAGTTTTTTTTATAAACTCAGAACATGAATATTTTTAAGTGCATGAATGAATACAACGCATGCAGTAGGAAATTATGAACTACTAAGTATGCATGAACAAAAGTTGTCATACTCAACACAACTTTCTTTTTTAAATTTTTTTTTTTTAATTTTTATGATCAAACTGTGATTTTTTTTTCAGTTATTTATTTATTTTTACTACCTAACGTTCTTGGCATTTTTTTTCCCACACAAAGTTAAACAATGTTGATTAAGGGGGGTGTGTGTGTGTGCGCGCGCTATGTAACAGTTAAAATATCTACTGTATTCAAAGCCTATAAACAGTATATAAAGCTTAATTTGTAATATTTATAATATTATATTTATTTTTATGAACTGCAGTGAGAAAGTGTCAGATACTGCATGCAGCCATATACAATAAAAATATTAATATAGGCTATTTTGTGTGTTCAGCTATATGTGTGTATGTGTGTAAGTGGTCTGTAAGACTGTTAATTTTTTAATGATCTGTGTGAACTTGGTGATTCATGCAAACATCCAGTGATGGCAAACAGGGAAATAATATGTCAGCCTTGTTCACTGTATTCTTCTCAAAAGCACCGCGTTCAGTACGAGCAAAGTTTTCCAACTGACTTTATATCACCAGCCAAACTAAGAGCAAGCAGACGGTTAAAAAAAAAAAAAAAAAAAAAACCCGACCGGAGTGGAGGCAGTGACCGACGCGACACGAGCCGTTTTCAGCTCTGTCTTGTCAAATGCACCGCGTACGTTACGAAACAAGTTCACCAAGTAACTTTAAATATCATACAAACCGAAAAGAGGCGAGCTGAAGAAAACCTAAGGAGTACTGAAGAGAGCAACGTGAACTAGAGTCAAGCCAAGCATAGAGAGATCTGTGAGAGAACTGTCTGTGTGTGTGCACAGCTCTGGCTGCAGAGACGTGTCTGCGTAGGGAGGGGCGGGCGCTGTGTGTGACTGGCCAATCACAGAGCGTGAAGACAGTCAGTTACCCAATGAGGATTTTCCTTCAGCACGAGCACGGATATTGACGAGTTTTAATTGTATCATGCTCGTACTCGTCAAAAATGTTTTATCCGTACCGGATACTCGTCTGAAACGAGTATCCGGCTCAACCCTATTAACAAGGCTTTTATTGTCCTCTGTGATGTGGTTTCCTGTTGGAAAGGTTTGTCTGACAACAAGGTAACGGTGTGAAAATACTCTAAATACAATACACACTGAAACTGATATTGATTTTGCTGCTGCTGCTTCTCCAACATGGGGGCATGTAGACTGACATCTACTGGAGGTAATACACCCACTATGGACTATGGACAACCCCACTTTAAAAAAATCCAAACGGTCTCTTTAATGGCTACTTTGTGTTATACCAAAAATAAAATGATTTATTAGAGAGGGTTCAATTAGTTTTAAAGGCTTTCGTAGGAAACATGTTTATAGTCCTCAAAGTGAGGAATTGAAAAAAATACTCTAATGGTATCCAAACAGAAAATCTGGTACCCCGTTGGGACCATTATCAACAAATCATAGTCAACACCTAGCCATGGCGTGGGTGGTACTTTTGGAGTACTTTTGGTGGTAGGTTTTGTTGGTGCATTCTTTTTCTATTATAAAACACCTTCTCATGGTTGTATGCCTCACAGTCAAATTGCCATTTACAACCATGTCTGTTTTAATTTAATGAATGTCAGAATGGAAGTTATCACTATGTTAACATGTCTGATTCTAGTGAATGATTTCCAGTGAGACTGGGACATAAATTGTCATCACTATATCATTTTATCCTGCTACATATTTGTGTGTAATTTTGTCATGATTAGCAAATGAATTCTTGAATTATGGCCAAAAATGTGTTGAGTGAAGTCACAGTCACGTGGACCTTTGACCACCAAAATCTAACTGGTTCATCCTTAAGTCCAAATGGACATTTGTACCAAGCTGGTAGTACTGTAGGCACTCTTGAGATATCACGTTCATGAGAATGGCACAGTCATGAGGTCACAGTAACCTTCAACTTAACCACCAAATTCTAATTAGTTCATCCTTAAGTCCAAGTCGATAGTTGTACCAAATTTGAAGAAATTCCCTCCATGCGTTCCTGAGATATCGTGTTCAAGAGAATGGGACTAAGTTAATTAAATCATCAAGTGAAGTCAGGGTTAACTGTTGAGTTACATCAATCAGTGACAGTGGTAAATTATAACTTGTCATTCTTCCAACATAACCGGGTAACTGCGACATGCCTCTATTTGTAGAAAACTGTTGGTAACAAAAAAAAAAAAAACAAAAAAAAACAAAAAAAAAACTTGCATGTTCCCAAACAGCCGTAACAAGCTCCTACTGCAGTCCATGCCTAACATGATCCCTAAACATGGATGTGACATGTTATCAAGCATAGGGGCACAGGGAGGGGGTTATGGGGGCCTGGAGGGTTATGAGAGCCCCTCTGTTGGGGATATGTTTGGGGTCTATAGGTACACAATCATCTACACACATACAAGCAAACACACAGTCAGGAAACAGATTTCTATGCTTGGTGCAAACAAATATACTCTGTATGTTACTTAAATACTTGCAAAGAAACAAAAAAAATCCTTACGGACCCACACTAAAAATAAAAATGGTTTCTTAGACTCTCACTCAACCGATTTTGTTGAACATTTCAGATCAGGGAAATACCAGAATGCTAACCCAACAACCAAACAAGACTAACAAATACGTCCCCTCCCTCCCCCGTACCTGATTCCAGGAGTCTGGTTCTGGAGGTGCTCCTGCCAGCGCTGGTGATGGTGGTGATGGAGACAGAGAGGGGAGGATGGGTGAGGAGGATGGGGGTGAGAGTACGTGCAGGCAGAAAGGCAGCATGGACAGGATGTAGCGGTCCCAGGGTGGGGGATGGAGCTGGGCCCTGGGCCCGTGCCTGGATTCTGGAAGAGCGGGCACTCCGGCTGTCCGCAGGGGCAGCACAGGGCAGAGTGGAAGTGACAGTGCTGGCAGCAGAGCGGCGGCGGGGGCTGGAGGGGAGGGGAGGAAGAGGATGGGGAGAGGGTGGGGGGAAGGTGGCGTTTGGCCAGCCTCTGGGAGTCTATGGAGGCAGAGGCGGCGGCGGGGAGGTTCCTCAAGGAGCCGTTCTGTTTGACCACGCCGCCATTTTGGCTCGGCCTGTTTTGTCCTCTGGTGCGGTCTCTGCTGCTTCTGCTGAACTTTACACCCCGCGTTCCTCACTACGACGTCTTCGTCTCCGTCCGCCGTGGGGCAGTCACCACTAGAGGCGGCTGTGAGAGGGTCCTGGCCATTGCTGACTGGTGTGCTGGTGTTTGAGGGGGCATTTCCGTTGGCACTGAGAGGATGGTGCCCTCCATTGCTGAGGGCCAGAGGGTCACCACCTGCATCGCTCAGGGCCATGGTCCTCTCCCAGCAGGCCTGGCAAGGACACTGTCACTCCTCTGAGGGACAAGAAGACAGGAAAAAAAGAAGTTTAGGCTCTGTCTAAGAGCACAAAAAATCCTTTTTCCAGCAGTATCTCTGTTAATTTTATCTTTTGACACAATGATTTTTACTTTCGGATTTTATCAGTAATGAACATTTTCACATGTTGCACACTTGTTGCATTTGATTTATAAAGGACTGTAATCTAAAGGTAGAGCCATGTGTTTAAAGGTGAGAGTTGTCAAACTTTTCACTGCAATATGTTAGTCACTAATATGATAAAATATGAAGCTACAGAAGACGGTTTATCTTTGCATAAAGACTGGAGGCAGGGGAAACTGCTAGCCTGGCTCCTTCCAAAGGTGAAACAATCCTTCTTCTTGTTTGTTTAATCCATATAAAACCAAAGTGTAAAAACGACAAGTTGTGGTTTATTGGTGGAGTTATGAGCTGGATTATAACTTGGCCGTGAGCGCCGACTTTCTGGAGTCTTGTCGTCACAGAGACTCGCTGTTCCTTGGCAAGAAATAGCCCAACCGCTCCAAATTGTCTTTTTTACACTTTGGGTTTTGTACAAATTAAGCAAACAAAATATAAAGTGGTAAGAGGATTTTATTTACCTTTGGACAGATCCAGGCTAGCTGTTTCCAGTCTTTTTGCTAAGCTAAGCTAACTGTCCTGCTTCATATTTAAGGCACATGATATTGATCCTCTCATAGAGTTGTTTTTTTAGGCAAACTGTCATAGTATAAAGAACACACCACCATATGCATACAATCTGAGTTAAAAGTTTACTTTTTATGCAATTAGACTGGTGGAAATAGATCATTACAATGTTATCTTGCAGTCAGGGGTTTAAACAAAACACAGAATGAACCACTGCCACAAATCTTTGCATGTAGCACGATACCACAATGTTTTTGAGAATCGATCAGTATCACGAGACATAATATCACGATCCTCATGTGTATCGATATTTCCTTACATCCCTAATAAGTTTATTTCCAAAACTGTCACAACATTTCTATAAACACATTTTTGTAAATTGAATAATACATGATCTTTTTTTTTTTCAGCTCTGTATCTATTAGTTGTCAGGAATAACTGCTCATTTGAAGCATGAGCCTTCATCCTGCCATTGGACACACAGCTCCTCCATACAGACAAGTGACAGAAAAAAAATCTTTTATCAGAGGTTTGAAGTGAATGTTTCTCAAAATGAACAGACACAAAGAAAAGTATGTGGCGAGCAAGCAGAAAAAAAAGAGATAAAGAAGGTGGAAAGTATGTGAATGTTTTCAACTGGCTGCTGGTCACACTCCCACAGAGAGCTCAGTGAGGCGGGGGGACTGACGGAGGGACTGACGGGGGGACTGAGAGGATGACTGGACTACATCCAGGTAAAATGTTAGTAAGATGCTGCGCGCATATGTGATCTGTTGATCTGGTAAGTGAAATAAAAACAACAGATTAAACCTAATTCAGCAGGGATCTGTGTGTTTTTTAAGACTGGACAGCATCACGAGTGTTGAGCAGGAAGCTGTTTCCATTCGGGATGAGCGGCGCCAAGTGAGTGAGAAAAATCAGAGGCCTGAAAACTGTGTTCCAGTACACATAAGTGCACAGTGCACTCAGCAAACAAAAAAATACATAAAGTTGTTCAGCAAACTGAGGAAGCACGCTAATGACATTATAAATGCAAAAACATTTACACAGAAAGTCACCTTCTTAACTTCTCGAAAGTAGTATTTTCAACTAAGATTTGTGGACACATAAATCAGTGTTTAATATTTGATGTGCAGGGTCCACTTTGGAACTGAACTGACACAGTCGTACTGAAAAGCCTGGTTTTAAAAGTCCAAAATACGCAGTTGTTAAACCAAGCCAGAGATTCATCAACAAAACTCAGATTTTTCTCTTTGTCACTGTGTCCAACGTGAAGAACAGAGGTACTTTTATCACAGTGTTTCCCCTATAGTTTATTTGGGAGGGCGCCCCGCCACCCCAACAGACACCCCCGCCCTGCCAACAGGATCCCCACCCAGAAATTCAAGTCATAGATTTTTAAAAAAAATTCCATCATTTAATTTTTATTTTAATCAAAAGGGCCTATAACAGGCGTTCTTTTTATCAAATAAAAAAAGCTAACTCTAATTTGCGCAATTTCAGAGTCTAATGCGTCGCTATCATTTCATTACATTCATTAAAATGCATTTCTTCTCTTCTCTGCGACGGGAGGGGATCCCCCCTCGCTCCTCTCTCACAACATACACACGTGCACTCACACCGGTACAGACACACCCACCCACACTCAGAGAGCGGAGGAGAGAGACTGTTGCCGACATTACGGTAAAAAAAAACAAATCAACAAGAAACAAACAAATTATTAATGGACGACCGGAGGTTCCCCAAACGTTCGTCCCCCAGGCAAAAATCTCTGCATTTTTTAAATGAACGTACGTGGCGGGGCGGGGAGCACAGCTAACTCTACGGTGGGTGCTAGCCTAAATGAGAGCATCTCTCCCAGCCCCGACCACAGCGCTTGCCAATCCCCTGCCCCGGTTAACGTCGCCACAACTAGTAGCCTACTAAACATACCTGTTCCAGCCCTCCCACCGAGACAACACGTAGTAAGAAGCTGCAGACGGGTCACCACCGTCAGTCTGGCTTTGATCCAGCATGGCTGTCAGACTTAAGATACTCTGCATGGCTGTACAAGACTGAACTTGGTGAGTGAATTAATGAGGATGGATGGATGGATGGATGGATGGGTGCACGTGGATAGATAGATGCATAAATAAATAAATGAATGAATAAATGAATTGCTAAAATTTAAAATAAAAAAAAAAGTGCCCCCCCCCCAGACCACGCTCATTCCGACCCATACTCTCCCTCCCAAAGCAAAAAAGCTAGGGGAAACACTGTATCGACATACAGATTAGAGATGGGCAAGTTAGTCGAATAGTCGGTTAAACGTTGCACACCTTGTTAGTCAAAACCAGAAATACAAGTTGGTTAAACTAATTATTAATATTTCTTCAATGCACAGTGGCGGTTAACTGTTGCACCTAAGATGTTATGCAGCCACCTGCCACTCGATTGTCTGGATGTACACCAGCGAAGTGGAAAGGGAGAAGATGACATCTCATAAACCTTTGGCAGGATTCTGATTCAGTTTCTGATGTAGATGTTGATGTTGTTGTCATGTTCCGTAGGATAATGTACAACATTCATAATGCACGGCGCGAATGGCTCTTCGGACAGTGTTTTTCCTTCTTTTAGACTAGTCAACAGGGATGGGAATTGAGAACCAGTTCCAAATCAGAAACATATGTCTGCAAACTTAGCAATTCCTCTCACTGATGCAGACATGTTTTTCTGACAGTTGCGCGCTGCAAAAGAATTACGTCAAACTCGTGCGCCTGTGCTGCTGGAAACTTTCAACAAGAAGGAGTCATGGCAGAAGGAAAGAAACAGTCCAAACTGTGGCAGCATTTCACGAAGGAAGATGATAACCTTGCGCGTTATGTCTATAAAATCAGAATTTCAAGTACGGGTGGAAGCAGCAGCAATATGCTGAAACGTCTTTCTACACAACCTGAGCTTGAATTCTAGAACTTCCATGTATTTGATAATCTACGCATGAGAGCTGCTGCTTTCCAACCAAGCAGCATGTCCGTTATTGAGATTAAGTATCCTCTGTTATAATAACATTAGCACCAAGTAGGCATTTAATCCATTTTAAATGATGACAGACAAACTGCTGCTATAGCTACAGTAGCTCTCAGGCACAGCCAGCTTGAGTCGCCCAAAGGGCTGGGGATCATTCAAATATTTTCGATACCTGTACTGATACCTTGGTTTTGATGCTGGTTCCTGAACAATGCTTTTCCAATACAAATTCCATTTTAACAAAAAGAAAATTCCATTGCATATTATGGTACAATTACTCATTTTAAAGGAAGAAGCTGTCCAAAGCCTTGGTGGGAAAAGATCAAAAACAATGATTCCGATCTCTGGTTATAACATACAGTTTTTGCTGCATGCCTCTACATGTAATGTTAGAAAGCCAGTCACCAGTATTATTAGATCTTGGCCCGAGCATGAAGTTTGACACCCAACCCTAATCGCCCATCAACAGTTGCACTGATGCTGAAACCTGTAGTCGGTCTACTTTTTTCACACAGAAAACTGATTAGAAAACAGTAAGGGAATTTATAAGTTCACATCCCTACAAGCCAGCTAGTCCAATTTTAAATTTCCATTTAATTGATGGGGAAATTCATCGTTAGGAACATCCCTTGTGCAGATAAAAGCATATTTGACCCTTTATCTCTTCAGCTTTTAATTCTACATTTTAACCTGCAATGTCAGAATAAAGGCTTTACAAATAAGAGGTCAGGTAAATGATTCAAGTGTAGACGAAAACCAATGCTGCAGATACTGCAGAAAAAAATGACAAGGTTGTCTTGCTAAACAAAGAAAAACAAAACAGACGCCTGCCCAGTTAAGATAGATAGGGATGAGTCTTTTATTGATGATTAACTGATTCCCCACTGAAATATTTGGCAAACTGAACTAACTTTCTGTCGTCTCTCTGGAGTCACAACAGTCACATCAAATAGGGGCCGTTTGAGATCAATATGATTTACGGAGCATGAATAAGACCCGGCATAAATCTCCAGTGTTTGTATAGATTACAAAGCAAGAGACACTCCTGCATCAGGAGGCTGAAAGACGAGGTTCCAACAAAGTGAGAAAAAACAGAAGGTTCACGTTATGCTACAGTTTCAGCCCCCATATACGCTCCGGCTTAAATTACAAAACACTCACAGGAGACCGCAACGGGAAAATGTGATTCTGTGGGATATTTTAGCCAAGCAGGGGGGTGGGAGGGAGTAGAGAGAAGAAAAAGTGCGTCTGCGGCGTTGTGCCTTGATATGCTTGACGCACTTCAAAAGCGGCTGAGTTGTGTTTCACAGGTAATGCAGGGTCGAGGTGGCCGTGTTGCTGGAACGGAGCCCAAACTGCAGTACGGAGAAGGCTGACAGGAGCCAGGATGAAATTATCGTACTGTAAGGCTAGTGTGTGTGTGTGTCTGTGTGTGTGTTACAGAGAGAGAGGGGGGGAACAAGGGTGTGTTTCTTTAAAGCGATATTCCACCCAGAATGATACTCCACTCAATATGTACTCACGCCTATGCCGATGTGAGGATGGGTGAAAATCTTCAGTTCACAAAACAATCCTGGAGTTTCAGCAGAAAACAGGGTTACAGCCAAATCCAGGACAATGACAGAGAATGGTGACCGCGGATAAAATGTAAAAAAAAAAAAAAAAAAAAGAACACATAACAAACACAAAATGTCTCCATCCTACTCGTGTGGTGTAATCCAAGTGTCTGTGAGCCACAACATTAAAATTTAACCCCAAAAGACGCCATTTACACCATGTTTTTAGCCGAAATGTCAACTGTAGCCTCCCAGGTAGCATGTAAACATGGCGTCGATGTATCGCAAGACTTCATATATCATATGTAAATTTTAATGTCGCGGCTCACTGACACTTGGATTACACCACATGAGCAGGATGGAGACATTTTGTGTTTGTTTTGTGTTCTTTTTTTTTTTTTTACATTTTATCCGTGGTCTCCATTCACTGCAATTGTACTGGATTTGGCTGCAACCCTGTTTTCTGTTGAAACTCCAGGATTGTTTTATGAACTGAAGATCTTCACCCATCCTCACATCGGCATAGGGGTGAGTACATATTGAGTGGATTATGATTCTGGGGTGGAATATCGCTTTAAGACAACTAGCTGAAAGCTGCGTAGGTTGTAAGAAAAAAAATATTTGAAAGGCAAAGTAACACTGAAACAATTAGTTCATTAAAGGCACAGTTCACCCCAAATCAAAAACATATTTTTCCTCTCACCTGTAGTGCCATTTATCCATTTAAAAAGTTTTGGTGTCAGTTGCAGAGATTTGGAGATGTCAGCAAACATTATGGATCTAGATGGCACTCGGCTTGTGGTGCCCAAACTGTCAGTAAACACCAGTATCTCTTCCAAGAAATCATCACCCATTTACTAAAGATAATCCACAGGCCTTGTTGTGAGACAAACTACTTTCTTTCTGCAGTAGAATCTAGCAGAACTACTTTCTGTCTGCATGGAAGAAAGTAGTTCCTACATGTAAGAGGATTATCTTGAATAACTGGGTCATGATTTCTGGAAAGAGACATTGCTGTGAGTTTTTCAAATGTATTTTTTGTTGCTTTGAGCGCTGCAATCCAAGTGCCACTTAACAACATTTAGTCCCATTATACTGGAGAGAAGACGGACATCTCTATGTTTGATGAACTATCCCTTTAATCAATCATTAGTAAATTAATCAGTAATCATTTTGACCATAAATGTAAACTTTTAAGCAAAAGTGGCAAAGATTATCACAACTGTGAAGAATTTCTAGTTCAGTTCTGGTCATGGGCCTTTGCTGAATGAGATTCCCCTCTCTTTTTCCTCACGAGCCCGATAAAGCATGGCAGCTTCAGTTTTGGAGAAATTGCTGATGAAAAGTTAAAGTCAAGTTGCTTAAATAATGCACACAACAACATTTGTCAACAAGTTACTTGTTTAGGAGTCAAAAATGGTGTGGGGGGAACAAGAGCAAACAGTGCTGTTGGTCTCTATTATCAGATCACCATCTCTACTCTGGGCAGGGCAATTAAGAACTCTGTACTTAAATCTGCCAAAGACCAAATACCTGCCCTGACATCACTGACTGACATGTGGCCAGAAGTTCACCATCCCACAGAGGAGAGCAGAGCAACAGGTCTTACATGCCTCAGGGCAGAGGTTGACTGATTAACAGCCTGGCTGATTATCGGCTCCTGGACATTTTTACAGTTACAAGAATTATCATTTTTAAAATCTGATTGCAGATTAAATAAATTAATAGAAAAATACACTACACTGTAGGCTGAGTGTTACAGATATCACTATATTTCTGACCAAAAACCTCGATATCGAGATCGCGACAACACAGGGCTCAAATAAGCTCCTGTCCGAGTCCACTCTAGTCTCACTCAACGTTCTGCCCACTGCACTATCTGACTGTTTGTTAGGCTACTTAATATAAGTTACATCAGAAGAGCTTAATCTATAATAATACGTCCTAATTGTTCAAATAGTTCATTTATTCATTTTGCTTTAATAATCTGTAAGTTAATGAAGAAATGTAGCCTAAAAGTAGAGTAAAAAACCATTTTAATAAATGATGAATCAGTTTGAGTCATTTTTAAAGAATAAAGTCTAATTTCTCTGAGTTCTGCTTCTTAAATGTGAATTCTTTACTCCTCTATGACAGTTAACTGAATATCTGTTGGTTGTGAGAAAAACAACACATTTGAGAATGTCATCCTGGCTTTGGGAAACACTGACTGACATTTTTCACAATTTTCTGACATTTTAAAACAAACGACTATTAATGGAGAAAACAATAGACAGATTGTGCTAGTTTCAGCCCTTGTAAAAAGTACAATATTTGCTTTAAAAATGTAGTTGATTGGAAGTTTAACGATGATAACAGGGAAAACAAATCCTCATATTTGAATCTAGAACATCTTTGAATGATTTAACTCAGCTGTATTAACTGACTAACAAAACTGTTGATTCCACTTACTGATTATGTGACTTAATTGTATAGTTCTAAAATTATGAATGGATTTAGTTAGAATAACTATACAACAATGTTTAAGGTAAGTGTAGAGAATCAGAGCTGCAACAACTGGTGTCTGACAAACTAAATATGTAAGAAACTTTTTCTGTTTCACCTTCGTAGAACTTTTAAATGTCAGATCTTTGTGTTTGCATCAGCATGTAATGTGAATAATGCTTAACTTCTTGATGCATGAAGACGGAGCCAAGACTTTGCTATCTGTGATGGCATCGAGAGATAAAGCCTAAACTGGAGGCTCATGACGTGGGACGCCTTTCAGACGCTGCAGACCTAAACTGATTACTGTAGTGTTTTAATAATGCACCCATATGCCGTGAAATGTGATCCTTTTGTTCTGTCACAATGCACACTCAAAAGCCTCTTCACAATGACTTTGATCTCACATTTCTGATATGTAAAATGGCCTTAAAATTAAAGTTATTATATTTTTTAAAAGAACTTGAACTGTTTTCTTATGTTCAGGCTGAATCAACTGGATTTCTTAAGCACACACCTTGAGTTTTACCTTAACTATTTACTTTACTCTTCCAAGAAACCTATGCACACACTCAGGTTTTCATTTTTACCCAAACCACGACCCCAGAAAAATATTTCGCCACAAAATGGATGGCATTTGAGCGCCAAGTGATACATCACACTTGCCCCTGTTTTTCTCATCCGACACAGAGAGAAAGACACGCGGCGTATGTGACCAATGCGCTCTGTGACACCTCAACATGAATGAGTGGTGAAACATGAGCATGACAGCCCCGTCGGGTCAGGGGTGGCTGGGAGGACGGGGCTGAGAAAAAAAAAGGGGGTGAGGGAGAGGAAGAATAACTCTGGAGCGTGAAGAGCTCAGAATAGCAGAGTACTGAGGGAAACCCAGATGAAGTCATTAGTCTGGCTCCCACAGCTGTCAAGAGCCTGTAATGACTTCAAGAGGCAAGATGGAAACATCAAGTTTAATGGAGATCAAGTGTGAATTAAAAAAAAAAAATTATGAAAATTTTTGAAAAAAGTTATGAAAAACATGTAAAAAGTATGAAAAGGTTGAAAAAAAGTTTTAAAATGTTGAAAAAATGTATGAAAAGCATGTAAAAAGTATGAAAAGGAAGTATGAGGTGCAACCAAGTGTGCTTTCTGCTGTTTGCGTCTGAAGGAATTTAGCTTCAGCTTTGTGTGCGCGCATGAGAGTGTGTGTGTGTGTGTGTGTGTGTGTCTACCGGAGCGTTGACAGGCAGGTGAGACATCTAGGGCAGACTGTGCGGACACAAGCAGGGTCTTGTGTCTCTCTTCAAAATAAAAGCTGACAGCTGGACCGGGCCGCACCATGAACCACTGGAACCAAGCTTAGAGCGAGCTTCCGCTGCTCCGTCTATTTATGAAGGAAGTTTAGCTGGTGTTCTTGATCAAAGAGACGCCGGACTAACTGAATTAAAGTACATTAGCATTTGTAGCGAGTGTAGCCTGGTAGTAATTAAGTGCAACAAGAAAAGAAGAAGGTAATGCTAGCGACAGAGTAAGGGATGAAGGAGCAGTGTATTAAGTAGTGGAATCAGGATTTCCTTACCTCATCCTCTAATTTGTCTAAAATGTATTACATCTGGATTGCTGCACTTTGATTACATAGAAATTAACTTTCAGTAAAACTTTTAGGAAGGGGGAGGGTCAAGGATACAGCATTTCAAATCCACTTCAGCAACAAGGAATGATGTCAGAATTTAACTTTACATTATAATGGGTGCAAACTGTGAGTCTTTGGTGGAGTACAAGTAGAGCTGGATACCAAACTTTGATACGTCTATGGCACCAAATTTAATATCGAAAAATGCCTTGTCATTCAATTCCAAATTTTAATACCTTAGGAGGCTGTGGCTGTTTTCTATGTTGTGAAACTCTTTTAAGCAGAAAAATGTCGAGGTGCCGGAACATAAAACTAAAGAGCTGAAACAGACAACTTTATCAACGTCGTGGTAAATAGGTTTAAACTTTATATTTTTTATGTTATGAAACGCTTTGAGTGTGCGAATAGGAGCTAAAAGATGAATCTAAAGTTTGTACTCTAATGTATAAATGTAATTTTCATTTTGGTAAAATGGATTTTATAAAATTGGTATCTAAAAAAAGTATCATTCAGGAACCAGTATCCAAGTCAAGGTATCGCTTATCAAAAACTTCCTGAGTATAAGTACAGTTCTTCTGTTTGGCCCTGAACTAGAGCTGCCACTATTTTCATAATCAATTAATGTGAAACATTTGCTGGATTTAATTTCTTAAACATGGTGATTTGCTACTTTTCTTTGTCATTTATGGCAGTAAATGAAGAATCTTTTGGTTTTAGACTGTTGTTTGGAAAAAATAAGCAGTTTGAAGATGTCACTTTGGGCTCTATGAAATTGTGATGAGGATTTATGAGGATTCCAATTTCATGACATTTTTATGACTAAACAATAGATCAGTCCTGAAAATAATCAGTAGCCTCATGAAAATAATCCCCAGCCTTAAAGTTGGGTCAAGGATATGTTACTTTAGCAGTTTAAATCCACTACAGCAAGAAGAAATGATGTCAAAATTCAACCTCACATTATAATAAATAGTGCGAGTCTTTCATTAAACTAAACACACAGTTGTTCTAATTGTCTTGGGATTAGAAATGCAATCGATTAATTGTTTGAAAGAAAATCAGTTGCCGACAATCTTGACAGTCATTTCAGTCCCTTTTTCAAGCAAAAGTGTCAACTGAAGCAATTTGTAGCGAACTGAAGAGAATTTTTCAATTTTTTAGACTTTTCATAGACTAAACAATTAGTTGATTAATCATGAAAAATAACGGGCAGGTTAATTGGTAACTGTTAATGCAGCCCTAAATTATGTAGTAATTAACTTTAAGAAAAACTTTCAGGAAGAGGGGAAGGCAAAGTCGAAGGGATTTCTTGAAATCCAAAACAGCGTGAGGGATTGTTGTCAGACCTCAACCTCACATTATAGCTGACTGTGGTCGACTAAAGGTACAGTTGCTCTGATTGGTTTGAACCAGAGCAGCAGAGATTAGTCGATTAATCAGTTGGTCGATCAAAAGAAACTTAATTGCTTTACTTTTTTTTGATAATCAAGTACTCATTTCAGGCTTTACCAAGCAGGAATGTCAAACATTTCATTCCAGATTCTTAAATGTAAGGATTTGCTGATTTTTTTTATTTTTTTTTTTATTTGTCATTTCTGATAGTAAATGAAGAGTCTTGAGTTTTGGACCATTGGTTGGACAAAAAAAGCAATTTGAAGACATTTTTCACATTTTTTAAACACTATATAGACTAAACAATTAATCAATAAGTTTGGTTGATTAGTTGCAGCCCCAGATTATCCACTACAGCAAGAAAGAATGATCACCTTTGATTATGATAAGTACAAATTGTGAGTCTTTGGTCAACTGGAAGTATGTTGTTCTGACTGGCTTTGAGATTTTCTTATAAGAAAGCATGAAACGGAGTGACCCTGAATCCTCAACAATCACTCGCACTTAATCCAACAGGTCAAACTCTGTCTAGACTTCCAAAACGTGATGAAGTGTCATTTCCCCCTCATTTTTCACAATAAAACCTGCAGCTTTACGAGATTACTTGTGCCTGTAAGGACATTCAGTCCACCTCAAACCACACAAGTCCTTGGTATGAAGAATTATTTAGTGTGTGGAACCTTTAAATAACCAAGAAAGACAACCAGAAACCAACATAAGTAATGATTCCAAGGGCGAGTGGTTTGGAATAACGCAGGTGATGACGAAGCGCTTCTTCTTCGTCTTTCATGTGAAAGTTGATGATTATGGGGTGTGAGAGAGTTGGAGAGACCTTGGGCGACAGACGGCTACACAACACAAGGCAAGGCATCCTGCATCCCTTTAATTAAAGCTAATAGGCGGTAATTACCAGGAATCAGTCAAGAGACGGTTAATAACCACATTGCTTCTAATAATAATAACATCAACAGCAAAAGGCAGAGCCGTCCCTGCCTGTTCTGCGCTCACATGCTGATGTGTCTTCATAATCTTTGACGTGTTTCTGGTTGTCAGGAGAGATTTTGGACAGATTTGACCCCCTCGGGGCACTTTTTCCACAGCTGGGCTGTTAAACATACCAATTTGACGGGGCTGGCTGAGGCTACAGAGCCGAGTCTAAAGGTAAATCAGGTGAACACAGCGAGTCAACCTGCTGATTTTATCACTCCATCAATCCAGGTGTCCAACACAGTCATTAAGATGGGAAGGTAACATTTAGGGAAATCAATTTATTCTGTTTAACCATGATAAAATAGCTGCTGAAAATGTACCGATACTCAGTACAAAGTATATGATCTACTTTCAATATAACATTTAATGTGCAAACCCTTCCTAGTAAGGATAAAGCAAATGTGAATTGTCATACAGGCTGTAAGTAAAACTTGAACGACATACCGATTATTAATCGACTGTCAAATTAATTCTCAGCCATTTTGATTATCAATTAATCATTTTGAGTCATTGTCTTAAATAAAAAATGTCAAATTTCTTGATTTCAGTTCCACAAATATGAATATTTTCTGGTTTCTTTACTCCTCTGGGACAGTAAACTGAAAAGACATCACCTTGGGCATTGGGAGACAGTTTTTCACCATTTTCTGACATTTTATGGACCAAACAACTGATCATTTAATCGAAAAAAACGAATCGATCACTCATGAAATAATCATTAATTGCAGCCCTAAAGACAAGAGGCAATGAATTAATTCCTCTGCCATATTCAGGGATGTAGATTAATTTGCATCATAGAGGCTGAAATAAACACTATATGTCAAACTGAAGTAAGTTATAGCAGGGCGGGGTGATAGTAACAGAAAGGGGTGATAAGGTAAGATGAGCAGAGACAACTTTATGACACTTATATTTCTGATCTCTCAAGAAAAAAAAGGAATATCTTTCTAACAGCAAGCTTTCTCAGAGTCCACTTGAGCCTTCAGATGAAACAAATAAGTGTTTGACTCATCTACTAATTCATCGCTGACAGCTGGAACAATAGTTAATGCTACTTTTCATTGTAGTAACATCAGCTCCATCCAGTAATCACTGAGGAAGCTTTAGTTTACTCCGCTTCCAGACAAATCTCTTGGACAGACACACTGACGCTCAACCACGCAGACGCATGGACCCAAACTGCACACTGATACTCATTTACTCTCTACTTCTGAACACAGTAAAGCACACTGTTGTTAGAACTCACCCACTTTCTCGTCTAAAAAAAAAAGTGGCAGAGTCTGGAGAAAGCAGTGTGAAGAGCAGCCAGCTGGTGTTGATGGTGTCCTACCGTGTTTTGTGTCCCGGTGCTCCGAGCTTGTTATCGCCGGTGGATCTGCAGCACGCGGCGGAGCTTCGTAAAACCACCGAGAAAAAAAAATAAAAAACCCTCCGGTTTGAGTTCAGATATCCGCTCACAGGCGCCGTTAAACAAACTACACAGCCCGAAAAAGGCGACAGCGAGTCTTGAGGAGAGCGGGCTGTTTCTCGTGGGAGCGCGTCCTGCCAGAATGACAAACAGCGACACAGGCACGAGCCCCAGCTGCCTGCTCTGTCCTCTCGGGCCGGAGGGAGGCACGAGGCGGTGGGCTGGGACTGCACCGAGCTGCGCTGATAGGACGACGGTCACCCTGTCGGCTTTAACCCGCTCACTGCCACACCGACAACACCAGTCAAACTGTTATCACACGGGTTTAGAAAAGTGAAAAAAGGGCTCCCGAGGCTAAAGAAAGCACTTACAATATAACCGAAAGAAGTCAATTCACGTCACGTGTCCCTGCCAAAAACTGTCACATGTCCAGAACACCACTTTACAGATGTGATTATTATGCTCTCATATACAGCGCTAACCTTATTTAATGTACCAGTGGAGAGGCTTCATTTTACTATCAAAACCATTCTTTAAACTCCAAATGTCACATTTCAAGTTAATTAATTTAACTAATTTCACCTGCGCTGTTGTTAAAGTCACCTGTATAAAAATAGGCTAGGTTAGCATTTATGCTACTAGCCTAGCTTACAATGAAAACAAATTGGAAAGAATAGTTTAAAAATGAAGACAGCTTAAACATTTTATTTTTGAATAATTTAGGTTATTTTACTCTTTAAAGGTCCGTTGTGTAAGATTTACAGGGATTTATTGGTAGAATATGGTAAAAAATGGAACGTAATAATATGCATCAGAAATTCTGCTAGTTTCAATAAATCAACATAAAATGACAAATGCTTTCTGATGTTTTTCCAGTTTTTTTTAAAGAGATTTACAGGGAATTATTAGCAGAATATGGAAGAAATGGAATACAATATTCATTAGTTTTCATTGGTGTATATGTGCCCAAAGCTTCGTGAATAAGAATGACATTTTCATTACTTTAGAATGAGCTGTTTATATCAACAGAGATTGGATCCACTTCCACAGAGGTCACCATGTTGCACTGTATCCCAAAATGGATGAAGCTGTTGTAGTTCCTCCTACAGACTTGGAAGAGGGGAGTGAGATGAGGCACGTGCGATCTGCAGGTTTGCGATCTGCTAGGTGCCACTAAATCCTAGATAACAGTCCCTTAAACTTTTATTTTGGACAAAACAGCTGAACGTGTTTGCTCACACCACGGTACAGGACAATCTATGCTAGTCTTATGATAACATTATTTTATTAGACATTCATCAAAACCAGAATGAAGAGATTAAACAATATTTAATAGAGTTTAGGCGCAACATTAATTAATATACAAAAGTCAGTTTTATAAACTGAATGCCCGAAGTAGGCTTTCAACAACCCTACTGACAGAGACAGTAAACAGTCTTCAATTATCTGAACCACATAATTCTTTAATGAGGCCGCACCCGGTCTTAACTCATCAGTTTATTTAAATTATAGATTACTGTTCAGATGTGTTGGCTGCTCTTCTAGGCTTCTTTAATGACTACTTTAAAATGCTCTCTTTCCTCTCTGTACCTCCCCACCCAAGACAACAAAAGTTGTGGTTTCATTCAAACCTCAGAGGGGGTGGAACTGTCCAAGTCAATACAAATTTTCATTTTAGGATATAAAACTACCTCCCTTCTCCAGGTTAAGGACCCAGTATGTCAAACAGACATTTCATGAACAATTACACAGTATTTAAGAGGATGTGTTCAACTTGATGACAACACATATATAGCGGAGTCTGCAAGGCACTAACAATGTGTGCAAAGCCAGGAAACATGCACAATACAATGCCTGGTTTTATTTAGTGCCAAGTACACAAATTGTATTCTCATGCTGGGCCCAATGCAGAGAATTGAATTGTAGTAAATCATTTTAATTTTTAAATTTTATCACTGGTCCTTGATTTACTAAAAGAAATACTCAGTTTTTCACGGACTGCAGACTTTTCTGGATGCACAACAACAACCGATTCTTCTCAGCAGGGGAGGAGGTTTATCACAGGGAATGCTGGGAAGGCAGAGGGCCGTACCTGGCTTTAATTTCAGCTGTCCACCAGGATTAGGACACAGTTCATATAGCAAGCTGTAATCATCTGCAGTAGTGAGGCGCTCTTTCACAGCTGGCCCCGGGGGCCAGTCGAAGCCTAAGCCATTTAGTGCTTTGTAGTTGTCTCTAATAATAATAACCTGGTACTAATAAGTCGTGTAGAGTTCATTGTATTGTGCTTCTCTTTTGTCTGACAAGGAATTATGTGTTGTTCCTATTTGCTGATGTGTTTCCACTTGTAGTCAGGCGTTTTGTTTTTTTTTTTTACCATTTATTGCAGTTTGTGTTTAAAAATGTACCCTGACTCTGGATTTATCTAAGTGCCGGGGACAGATGCTAATATTTTAAAGCACTGGCCCCACGTGTCACTAAGCCCCTAAATTTGGTGGCCCAAATGTAAACTTATGCTAAAACAATACAGAAAACTTCACACAACCTTCCTTAACTGTGACACTTTTCCCATCAATCGTGATGGGCGTTTTCATGAAAAATGAGCTAGACTTTGCAGCTAGTTGAGGAAACTGGCGGCACACAACACCATACATTACGTCCTCAGCCAGCTTCCTAAACCCCTGTTTCCCTTAATTCCTAAATTTTCATTGCCGTTCCATTTTTTCATAGTCTGCCTTTTGTGTTTCTGGTTCTTCCGTAAGGACGCCATTAGCAGTTTGTGTAGGCGAAGTAAAAACACATACTTCAGTAGTCCCAACATATTAGTAGCTTGCCAGCAGTATTCAGAGACAGATACTAATGATTTAATCACTGGCCCCATGGGCCACCCAGCCCCTAAATTTGGTGGCCAAAGAACATTTTTGGTGGCCTAAATGTAAACGTATGTAAAAACAATACACAAAAGGCCATTTAACACAACTTTCCTTAACTGTGACACTTTTCCATTAATTGTGATGTGGCGTTACCCAAAGTCTTTGTTTCTGATGAAAAATGAGAGACACACAAGGGCGAACGTTTAGCTCAGTTGGTAGAGCGTCTGACCCATGTATGGAGGCTGTTAGTTCTCTGCAGTGGCCGCTGGTTTGACTCCCGCCTCTGGCCCTTTGCTGCGTGTCATCCCCTCTCTCTCTGCCCCCTTTCCTGTCTACTCTTCAGCTGCACTATCTAATAAAGGCAAAAATGGCCAAAAAAATAACTTTAAAAAAAAAAAAGACAGACACTGCAGTACATTATGTCTCCAGATGTGTCATATTCTAGCTACTTAAACTCCTGCTTCCATTCAATCCTGAATTTTCATTGCCATTTCATTTTTTTTCTGACCTTTGTGTTTCTGGTTCTTCTCTAAGGACTGAGTTTGCAGTTCCAGTAGGCTTAGTGAACCCATACCTCAGTAGCCCTGACATATCAGTAGGTAGCCAGCGACAAGTTCTGTTTGCTGTTGTCGAAGAATGTTGAACTGAAAGGCCTGGCAGAATCGGGATGTTTTTGAAACTGTACGGTTGTGTTGGCAAAGGCTCGCAATATTGTCAGTACGCAACAATACCAAAACACTCACGGTACGATAATACTCCGATACAAAGTCCACAAGAAAATATTTATCGGATATAAAAAACTAAGAAAAATCACAACTTGAATAAATGTCCTTATCAAATAATAAATGTGATGTGTACAGCAGTTTTTGTTCATACAAAGTTTTTCTTTTGCCTTTAAGTGCATATGCTTTTCTTTTTAAATGAAATATAGGCTAATTAAATTAGCCTGCCGTGAGCTAGGCATGTGCAAAAAATTGGCATGAATCGTCTTTGGAAATTAACTGTATTGGAATTGAGACATTTTTTCTTGTGATATCACCATACTGAATAAACTGATACATCCCTACAGTAGAGATAAAACTTGTTGGCCACAGGGGTCCACCTACATGGAATATTTGGTGGCCATTGGGCCATGGATAATGTCCAACCCCAGCTACCATTGTCCACACATTAAAGGGGCCTCGTCTTCAGACTGCTGTTTCTAAGAAACATCTCACTGTTGTTGTCTTCAGGACCCAAACACACTCCATTAACATGCTGCTGAGATTCAGGACCAGCCCAGCTCCCTGTGGGTGCAGCAGTGACGGAGCTGCCTGTGAGTTATTACACAGCCCAACACCGGCCTACTGGCGGCGGTCATGCAGCCGGTCAGCTCGGGACAACGATCCCCTCGGACACAGAGGCCTTTGAGCGTTAACACCACTGTCCGGCTTCATACCTCAACCAAGATCAACATTGTGCTGATGCGTGGTGTTAAAATGCATTAGAGAAGCTGAGTTTGGGCCAAGGTCTGCCCGCATGGAGCTCAAGAAGGAACCACATCAAAGGCTGCACTGTACCAGGAAGGACGGAGGCCCTGGTGAAAGCCCAACGGCCCCTGGGATGATTGCACACAACTCATCAAAGTGACAGGTTTAGCGGACAACAAAAAAAAAAAGAAAAAAAAAAGAGAGGGTGGGGAAACAGTTGAAGAAGGAGGGTGAGAAGGATAGAGGAGGACAAGATGTTTCTAAACTATTTAAGGCCTCTGGCATGGCATGTCAAGGATAATGTTTAATGCATCTTCAACATGCTTTTAAATCATTTTTCCATGACTAATTCCAAATTTTGGGGTTAGAATAACTATCATTCCCTTTCATTGTGGATTTGTTAACTGAGGCAAAATGTGGCACACAGAGCAGACATGCAGCCCAAACAGCAAATTGTTGTTTTCTCTCTACGTCCAATGCAGAGAGCAGGGCATAAAACCTCAAACAGCTGCAAAAAAAGAGAGGAGAAAACAGGGAAGGGAAGGGAAAAAAAAAAAAAAAAACTCCACAAAGGGCTCCATCCTGTAAGTTTAAACATGATCCAACTCGTTGTCTGATTTGAAAGCACATTAACAGTGATCTAATAGCAGAGCGTACAGATGCTGGATCGTAATGTGCTCTGACATAAATGCAGGAAGGCAGCAGGTAATCCTAGAAGCCCTCAGAGCATTGCTGCTACCCCTGCATGTGATAATGTCTGGCTAACGAGAAAGAGAAGCACAGACAGGGGGACCACGAAAGAAAAAGTGAGAACTACAAGAGTGCACAGAAAAAGGAGAGCTTGAATATATGTGGACAATTAAATGAACAAAGGAGAAAAAGAAAAAGGTGCGACTGTAATTGACTGAATGAATGAGAGACTAAGAGGGGGGGAGAAAAGCAGCAGTGCTCACGTTGCTCCCTGGCTTCTGTGGGTCTGAGACGCGGAAACTGGGGAAACTCTATCCCTTCGACACCTTGGCGGTGAGGACGGACATCTCCCACCCGATTAACACTGAGCCCCCCTGACGTCTGCTCAGAAGGACCCGAGGGGGGCCGAGGAATGGCTGCAACCCAAATGAGTGCTCATGTCTGAGTTATTCAAATTTAGAAACGGGAGGCCGTGTGTACGGTTCGATTTCGTTTCTGCTTGGCTGTAAATCTGATGGAAAAAAAAAAGATCTTTATTATACATAAAATGCATGAGGAAAGCTTGATTTAGCACTCAAGAGAAACCATGTGTCTCACACATGTTTTAGCTTGTTGTGAGGAGATGGTGTAATCCATTGAGTTTTCTTCTACTGTGCATTTTCTTTGTTATGTTTCCAAGTAAAGCAGCCACTGTGGGCCTATCTGTAGCTTTGTGTGTTATGTGTATAAACTGTATGATGTATTGTGCTTAAGATAAAGTTGTACTCTGGGGCTGCAGAGTGAGCTTATCTCTTGTCTTTAAGTTTGGATACCAGCGCTAGGAAGACTTGTGGCTAGGTTGTTTTTTTCTTTTGTCACAATCTATAGGCAAGATAGGGCTGGGTGATATGGCTTAAAAATAATATCTCAATGTTTTTACGCTATCCTGTGACATACAATATATGTCTCGATAGAGACATTTTCTCTAAAATAACATACATGAGCATACATGAACAGGGACTTTCATTTGTTTTCTGTGGCAACAAACATGCTAACTGTTATACTGCCACTTCAGCCCCTCAGCAGTGACCAGGGGAAACACAGAAAACTCAGATGATATAATGACTGTATCTCTTATACTAATTAATTCATACTCAGATATTGTCTGCCCAAGTCAAAATCACTATGTTAATTCTTGTCCTCATGTGTGGAAAATGTTGCTTTTCCTTGAAACAAAATCAGTTTCAAGAGCAGCACCAAAAAGGTCTTAATGGTTAGACTGAACTTGTAAAACTCTCGCAAGATTTGTATGCGATGTTTCATTGCGCAAATTGTACAAACTATGTTTTATAATGTGGCTGTGGTTAAGATCTCCTTAGGTTTTGTTAACAGAATGATGTACAATCTTAGTAAAATTTCAAGGAGTCCCAGCCCCAATACAGACACAACAAAGAGAAAGTCAAGGAGCCATGATGACTGACTAGCACTAGCATTATCCCATGCTAATGTGCATCCTCATGAAACAGGTGGTGCTGGTGATGTAGTGAATCCTTGCAATCTCAGTCACAAAGCAGAAAAAAATGAAATGAAATTATTTTGGTTCCAACTTTTGTTTTTATAAATGATAATGTGACTGAGCCCCGATGGGATTGGATAATACAGCTGTCACTACAGTAAAGGTTGAGATTTGACCTGCGACAAACAGAGGACATATGTACTGAATTATGCCTGACATTATCCTCTCTGCAGATTTGGAGGACGGGAGCAGAACAAGCGAGCGGAGCGGCCATGTTGCTGCGGTTGTGTGAGACATGCTGAATCCAGATGACCTATCTGTCTGTTTCTTATCATTTCCTTTCATACAAAACACCGAGATAAAAGAAAATGACAGACACCAAAGGGAGGAAAAAAAAAAAAAATGAAGTGAAAGCGCTTGGCTCGAACTATAAGAGGTTGGCAAAGCAGTTTAGCCGCACTTCAAGTCAGCATTCTCCTCCGAGGTGCTGACTGGCAGCTCAAAGGTGTGAATGACATCACATGCACGTGTTGGACGCCCAATGGCTGGCAGGTGCAAAGCCCAAAGGCGAGGATACTTGTTGATTTGTGGATGATGAAATGATTTGAATGTGTTGTGATCTCAAAACAATTAGAGAGAAATAAACCAAAGCGGAGCCAAAGAAAGTCCCTTACATCACTTAGCACGTTTTACAAACAGCCCACAACTGACTTAGCTGACACTGAGCTAAATTGCTACGAACAGAGAGAATGTATCCAGTGGTGACAAACAAAGGACTGCATAATTAATGGAAGACATTCACACACAATTCATGTTTCCATAGCAAATTAATTAGTAAATTTTCAATTACTCTTGAGGAGTGGGTTCCAACATGTGGGTCAATACCTGGGGGTTGCAAAATCAATCTGAGGGATCATGAAACAATTAAAAGGACAGATGTTAGAGAGCTAATAGGCTGCTAACATGCTCACAATGACGATGCAAACACGCTGATGTCTAGCAGGTATTATGTTTAGCATCATGGTTGAGCATGTTAGCATACTAACATTTGCTAATAGTACAACCCCAATTCCAAAAGATGGGGATGTTAAAACTGATTAACTTGACTGTTTTTTTTGTAATTATACACTCGTTCTAAATTTGATACCCGCAATATGTTTCAAAAAAGTTGCAACAGGGTCAACAAAAGACTGTGAAAGTTGTGGAATGTTCAAAAAACACCTGTTTGGAACATTCCACAGGTAGAAATGTTGACTGGTAACAGGTGATAGTGTCATGATTGTGTATGAATTGGGTGTCCTCAAAGGCTCAGTTGCTCACAAGCATGCAAGCAATTTTTGCCACTTTGTGAAAAACAGTGTGGACAAATTAGTCCAACTGGGCTTAAGAGGAAAAGGACCATCCAGATTGTTACCAGCACAACCAGCATCTGTGACGGTATGTGGGTGTGTTAATGCCCAAGGCATCATGGGTAACTGTCACTGTGAGGGCCACATTAATACTGAAAGGAATATACAGGTTTTGGAGCAACATGTGCTTTCATCCAGATGACGTCTTTTTCAGAGACGTCCCTGCTTATTCCAGCAAGACCAAGACACAACGTGGCTTCGAGTAAAGAGTTCAGGTACTAAACTGACATGCCTGCAGTCCAGACCTGTCTCCCACTGAAAATGTGTGGTGCATTATGAAGCACAATGAAAGAAAATGTTTTACAAATCATCGCATCCTGTTATTATTTATGTTTTACACAACATCCCAACTTTTTTTTCCCCAAAAAATATTGCTATTGGGAAGGAAAAAAAACAGAATGGGAATGTCATACGTTTTCGAGTTTTTAATCAAAAAACATGCTGGTCAAATTAAAGTTTTTACGTGATGATGGGTCACCAAAGTTTTTACAGTTCCACTTGAGGGCAACGTGAATGCTGGTACCAAATTTCATGGCAATCCACCCAGTAGTTTAGACATTAGTCAAGACATTTCCCCCCAAAAACCACAAATATGAACCCCATGAGGGCACTAGAGAAAATGTTAGGGGAACACCAAAGTCATTAGGACACATCATCTGGGCACCATGAATGTTTGTACCAAACACCAGTATGTCTAAAGTAGACAGTTTGCCTAAAGGATCAGTATTATTATTTTTTGCCATGAGCCAAAGACTAAATCATACCATCAGGTTTTTTAAACTGCACACAGAATCAATACAGGCCAGCTGCGATTATTTGGCAGGAGAACAAGACCATGTTCAGAAATTAGAAACAGAGGCCTGTTGTTTCACTGCTGTTGCTTTATCTTATTAAAACATGCACGCTTTTGGCACAAAACTGGGCTCAGCCTTCTAATTATGGCTGTTTTTCCAGAGGATTTCACTTGGTGTCAGGGGCTTTAGAGCAGCCTTTGTCATTCTTGGACACAGGTCGCCCCTGTCTTTCTTGCCCCTCCACTCCACCTCTCCCTCGTCCCTTTTCTCAAGTGCCTCTGCAACTTCCTAGTCTGGGAAAAAGACACAGTTCAATCAAAACTCTTCTTTTTGGTGTCTTTCAGAGGGAGAGAGGGGTGGCGAGGGGAGGGACGGACCAAGAAAGGAGAAAGTAAAGAAGGGAGAGTGGTGGTATGCAAACGCAGGGTCCTTATCAAGTAGAAGAGGAGGGAGCAGCAGAAGAAGAAGAAGAAGAGTCTGTCTCCAAACCGCAGAGCAGAGGGGGAGAAAAGAGATCTTGATTTGTTTGAACAGAGTTCTGGTTTGATCTCGGACACAAACAGGCCAACAGGGAAGTTATGCAGAGCGGAAAGAGAGAAACTGAGAAGGAGGGAAGGATAAGAGGCAGATGGACAGACAGACAATTCACACAAAGGGCTGTTTAGGAGGAATTTGGTGGACAGATGTTTGTGTGTGTGAATTAATGGAGGAGAGTTCCTTTGGGAGGAGACCAAGTTAGCGTTTGCTCATAAGAGAACGGCTTGAGGAACTGCCAAACATACACAAGCCAGGAGCCTTTTTACATCAGAAATCCCCCCTAGCCCCTACCAACAAACACTTGTGTGTGTGTGTGTTGTGTGTGTGTTGAGATCCGTGTGATGTTGTGTGTGTGTGTGTGTGTGTGTGTGTGTGTGTGTGTGTGTGCGCGTGCGTGTGTGTGTGTGCGTCTCCCAACCTCTGGGGAGTGGGCAGGAGTCAAGTCAAGTCAGTTTTATCTGGATAGCTTAATATCACAAATCACAAATCTGCCTCAAGGGGCTTTACACAGCTTTTGTACAGCTTTACAGAGTTGAATTCACACATTTTTCAGTCTCTCCAGGATTTCGTGGGCTGTTTTTGAAATAGTTGTGGTCTAAAATCTCACAAAATATTTTATTTGTAGGTGAAGAAGTGCACAGAGCACTGATAAATGTCAATAACAATGACAAACCTTCTGTAGTTTTCAGTGACAAAGCTGCGGAGTTTGGACAAAATTGCAAGGCCGCACAGATTGGTTGAATTTGCGTGAATTGTTAGGATCGCAACATCGCAACTTCCTGGAGGGAATGATTTTTCAAGCACTTTTCAAAGTATCTTATTGAAATCACCACATACAACAGAAACAGAAAACACCCTCTTTTCATTTTGGTGTCCATGCTGATCAATGTCGCTCCATGTCTGGGGTGAAACGCCACGAGACAGCAAACAAATATGATATATATTAAAAGATTTATTAAAAGACATATTAAAAGATTTCTGGTTTGGTTTGGAGTGACCGTGTCGACAAAACACCAGATTACATAAGCCTTAAAATTAAGCCTCTTCCAAACTTTCAAGACTCCAAACAAATGCATATGATACCTTTCTTAGACCCTCTGGGTAAGGAACAACTGCCTCCCAAAAAACAGAAAAAAAATGGAAGAAACCTCAAGAAGAGCAACCCTACTTAGGATGGACAGACAAGCAACAGATGTGGCTTGCAGAGAAGAGCAACATAAAATCCCAATATGGACGATCAGGATGACAAAAGTGACAGGAGTATTTGTGCGCAATTGTGGCCGTTTGAAAAATCTTATGCAAGGATGCAAGGGTATAATTTCTTCTGCGGAGGGACACAAAATGTCTGCCTCATTTTTGATGCAGTTTGAGTGATTTGCTAAAATCTTTCTTAACCTCTCGAGCTTATACTTTGTATTCCCTTTCATGTTTGCGACGTACCCATAGATGTACAGAGAACTATCGCTGGATTACTTTGATACTGAGGAAAACTTTCATATGTTCTGAAGCCTTTTTCCCCCAATAATTTTTAGTGGATTTCTGTTATTATATACACCTCCTTGTGAAGCCTAAGTGACATTGAATAATATCAACATTTATTTCATATCTTTGTGGTAAAATTTGACAGTTTTTTATTACTCAAAGAATGACCGCAAGTTTTGACAGATTTTTCAACTCTCCCACACTCCCCTGGGGAGGCTTTGTACTGCAGAATATCCGTGTTCCTCACAGACCACATCCTGTCATTTCCCGATGGTTTAAATGACGCCCAGAACAATGAGTAAAAGTACTGAGGAGCACAGTGAATGTTTCATTCCCCACCTTCCCCTGCATTGTCCATCCCATCCAAATGAGGCTTTATAAGTCTCAATCATTTACAACTTAAATCAAGTACATATAAGTCGGTTATCGATTGTCTGACCAATGTCTAAAACCCAAATATATTTTAATAATCACAATAACAGAAAAAAGCTAAAACTCTACTAATTAAGATCAGACCGTGTCTATCATTTCAGCTGACTTTGGTGGTTAATTGATTATTAAACTGTTTGACTAATCTGTTAATCAACTAAATGTTCCAGCACTAATTGAAATGTGTTATTTGGTAGGTCAGTATGAAACCAAACCTGCGTTCTCACGCGAGTGAACACGACAGCAGGAAAATGTTGGGGCTTTCCCGAATGCTTCGAAGCGTCTAGCATTGCCATGGTAGGACACGATGCATCTGCTGCATCAAAAAAAGAGGCAAAATACTGATAAAGAGTGAGAAATTGAGCTCCTCTATGGTTTTTAATTAATGATTGTATATAATAATATGTATAATAATTACAACATGGTTGAGGAAAGTATGATAGCTTGTTTTGAAAAAAACCCCTTCAAATATTTGCAGGCATTTCTCACTGAAGCTTCAAAGCCCAAAAAATGGGAAACATATTTAAAAATATTAAAATATTTTTGAAATTAGTGTATTGAAAAATTGAAAGGGTTTGACAAAAGGATATGCTGGAACGCGTGATGTCTAACAGAAAGAGACTTGAGCAGAAATGGGTCTGGAGAAAAAACTGTGATAAAACTGGAAAGATCACATCTGTGTGTCAAATTTCTCCAGGGGCCTCCGAGGGCCTCTGAGGGTGGGGGCCGAGATAGCCTCGAGGAGGAAAAAGGGAAAAAAAAAATTATGACATTTTTTTGTGTGGTTGAAAATGTCGGAGGAGGTGTGAGATCACATCCTGCTGTCATAAACCTTTTGGCAGACAGACATGCTGAGATAGAGGCGGAGACGCGAGGAAGGGCGAAATGAAGGTTCAAGGGAACGAGCTGTGAGAAAGAAGGGTGGAAAGGACATCAGGGTGAGAGGGACAGACGAGGGAGGGAGTGGCGCAGCGGGAGATAGAAGGAGAAGAGATAAAATAACACTCCCTTTATTTCTCCAAATGAAAAACTGCAGACGCTGGAGAAATATTGAAGCTGAAGCGTCGCTGAAGTGTCGCTGAAGTGTCACCACAGTCAGCAGCTGGAACGCAGACAAGGCCGGTTTCGAGATCCTCCGTGACATCCAGGCCACTTCAAAGCTCTCCCTCCGTTTCAATCATCATCTGCTCTGCGAGGATCTCCGGGTTGCCGACCTTATCGCGGACAGATGAGCTTAATATACGAGCTACACTTTACTTCACAGGATGTTCATCACACGCTCTTCGCTCTTTTTGTGTGGGACTGTTTTCCATCAAGTGTACAGATCTTATCCATTGCAGTGTTGTTCAAACAGTACATGGTGTTATTTGTGTCCGACCACAAGAATATCACACAGGGCCGCCACAAACACACATTTTATAACACTGACTGTCTGTTTTGTAGCTATTGGTATCGTATTCACTCCAGCTGCAACCACCACAAATGACTGAAAGACCTGTGGGAGACTGTTTAGAGTTAATAATACACTTCTGAAAAGTGTCACTGCAAGATCTCATGCTGTTATACAAGTCTGTCTCAAAATCATTCCCAAACTGCACCAAAAAATCTGTTTCAATTTGCTCTATAATATACTATTGTTTCAACTGTGTGTACAACAGAACTTCTCACACAATAACAGGACCACTGTTTGCTTCAGAGCCCAGTCCCAGCTTTTATTAAATCAAGCATTAGAAAATCTTTCATAAAAAATTGTTTTCTCACTCTAAAATTGTTAGAAGAGGTGGCACGCCAAGTGCCAAGAAACAGAGGTACCTTTTCAATACTATAAAAGGTTTAGTATTAGAATTTTCCAACAATAATGGTGTGTTCATACAGAAAAAGAAGCTAATTTTTGCCTCATGGAGTCACTGATGTGTGTTTTTGTTCAGTTCAGCCTCTGACTGAGCAGCGTACTCAAGAGACTCAGGTTCTTTCTGTTATTTCCCTACAGTCTCTCTTCTTTCCTGTGTTCTCTCTTCTTTCCCCTCTCCTCTTTCTGTGTTCACGAAGTTAAGTACATCATCTAACAGCTCACTGTGGCTGCTCCTTCTTGTTCCATTACTTGTTGCTAGGGCTGTATATTGGCAAGAATCTGGCAATACGTATCATGATACAGGGGGCTACGATTCAATATATTGTGACGCTATAAACAAGTTTTTATTTAGCTATTTTTTTCAAATTTTGGGAAAATTGTATAGTATAAAGAAGACAACACCATATGCATAAAGTCGGAGTTAAAAAGTTTACTTCTTACGCAATCAGAACAGTGAAGGTAGTTAAAAACTGCTATTCAGCAGTTGGGGGCTTACACACAACGCAAAGTGAACCACTGCAACAAATCATTGCATATACCACAATATCACTACGCAGTGTTTTTGAGAATCAATACAGTATCACAAAGCATAATATTAAAATACTCTATCAATATTTTCTTACACTCCATTGGCAAGTTATGTGCCAGGAAATGTAGGTACTTTTTCCAGTACTACTTGATACTAACAACATTTTGATACTAGAATCTCCCATCATTCGGTTTTTGTTGTAGGTCAGTATTGGTGTGTTCATACAGAAAGTGAAGCAAATTTTCACCTTGCAGAGGCACAGAGGAGGTATGTTTGTGCTCAGGTTAGCCTCTGACCGAGCTGCATACTTAAGAGACTCTGGGTTATTTCCCTGCAGTCTCTCTTCTTCTTCTTCACTTCTCCTCTCTGTGGGTTTCTGAAGTGAAGTACATCATCTAACAGCTCACTGTGGCTGCTCCTTCTTGTTCCATTACTGCCTGCAAAATTTCAAGCTGATCCACTGTCAAGAAATGCCAAAAACGTCTTGTTTTGTAGACGGACAATGGACCATAGTAAAGTTATACTTATGACAAAGATAATGCACTTCCTGTGACTATTTCATCACGAAAATGACAATAATAAAACTCGTGTTTTGCCAATTAAATTCTTTTCATGTGAAGCTTTAGTCATAGGAAATGTTTGTTTTGTATTAGGAGTAACTTAATAAAAAATTTCTGTGGGACTTTTGCCACACCCAATTCATAACACTGCAAATATATAAATATTGCAATACTTTCATCTGGGACCATTCTGGGAGCTGGACTGAAAGTTTGGGTTGGGCTGAATATGGCCCGTGGGCTGTCAGTTGACAATCACTTAACAGTCGCCTTTGCTGTGTGACATAACTAAACTGCTAAACTTGTTTTTCCTGATTTTTTGCCTAATATTATATTACATGCAACTTTTGAAGAAAAATGTTTGAGTCTAGCAACTATAAAACATATTTGCTATCAAGTTAAAAAAGTGATTTGAACATTACTCTTTAATAGGACAGCAATAAGACATTTGTTAGAATGAATCCCATTATTTCACCAACTTGGAACTGGATCAAAAAAAATGGAAGCCATCTGAATGAAACCCTACAACCACTATCAATCAAATGCTGGATGATTTTATCATCTCAAGCACAGCCATCACTTTCTAGTCATGCCCTATTCTGTTAAGATGTAATTGGCTGTTAAAATAGCAATATACTGTAGTTGAGTTGTGCAATGTCCCCTGTGGATGATAGACAAAAAAAAGTTTCCTGCCCTGCTTCCTGCCCACCACAATTTGTTGTGCAACAGAGAGGATACTTCAGTTTTTATGGCCTTGTCCCTCTCATAGAGGACTGGGCAGTACACTCTGCTGTGAGAACATAGCCCTTGGCACATCACCACAGTGCCTGAAACAGAGATGCTGGTGCCAAGGCAAATGGGGTGACTTCATCCTGTGTCATCTCACTGAAGGACAAATGCGCTCTTGGAGGGCCCTCTGAGGGTTGAGGGGGTACAGGGCTGGGTAGGAAGGAGCTCCAACAGACTCACTAAAAAGGCTTTCTGGCTCCAGATAGCTGCTCTACGTGCATGTCAGATAGAACGATGTAATTTATACAGCATCGACTCTATTGTTACACTAAATTGTTTGTATCCCTTCAGCCCGTTCTTCCCTGGATGCTGTTGTAATACCGTTAATGCAGCGGGGCCAAAAATACTGAAGTAGAGAGAACGAAGGGCAGAAAACAAGCAAGTGACAGGGCCCTTGAGTGCATGAGGCATAAATGCATGTAACGTAGAATGTGTGCATGTGTGTGTGTGTGTTGTCTCTGGTTCTGGGGGCGGTTAGAGCCGAGCTCAGGGCACTTGGAGCCCTTCCCGCTCCCTGCGGAGAGGTGTGCGCCAGCGAGACGGGAACCAGGGCCTCTGCAGCTGCTCTCCTCTCTACACACACTCACGCAGACACACACACACACACACTTGACAGTCTAACACAATGTTCATTTCACATCTCTCTCATAACTTCGCCTCTCCATCTCTTCCTCTGTCTCCAACTTTCTGCCTTGAATTCCCTCTCCCCATTTTCGAAAATCTGAGCAAGCGAGATAAAACAGAACAGAGGCTGTGCTGCATGAATTAACTATAAGACAGAAGAAAACACTGTAATATGAATGAATGAATGAATGATGAATGAATGAATGAAGGGAACTGTTTCAAATGGCAGATAAGCAGGCCAGACTGGTGGACGGTTTAAGAGGCTGGCACCCAGGAGCAAAGGCAGGTCTAATTTAGAGCTGTAAATTAAATATATTTGGGTTTTTGACTGTTTATCAGACACAAATCAACCTTTGGGCTTGGGGAAACTGTGAGAGGTATCAGGACACAGCAACTACTCTGCAGATTCAGTGAAGAAATGATTCAAAGTAATGATACTGTACTTGATTACACTTAAGTATTTTTTTCTTTTATTTGGAACCTCCATACAAACAACCATGTCCACAGGACAGAGGTGACACCCCTTTTAGCAATAAGCTCCTCTTCTTCATTTTGGGTTGGGTGGGATGCCGCCTGATCCTTCATAGTTTTTTTGTTGCTCTTCTGCAACAGTTAGAAAACCCACTTAGAGGTTCATGACTCCCACCAACTGTCGCTCTCATATCAGGTGAGAATGTGGTAAACAGTCCTGCTGCCCAAATCACATTACTTTCCAACCATGATTAGCTACATAGCCTGTTCCAGCAATCGAAACAGTATTGCCAAATCTGAACCGGTTGACTGTTTCACCATATATACAGTCACATCCCCCAACCCTAGTGACAGGCATTTTTCATATTTTCTCTCATTTTATAAACCATGTGAAAATATAGTTGCAGGCTGTGTTATTTTTTTCTTTTTTAGCAGCTACTCAAAGACAATTTCCTCCTTTACTTCACTGCCCATCACCATCATCAGCCATTAGCTAGCTTGGTAAACATCATTATCAGAAGAAAATGTTTCTCTGAGGCCTTAGAAGGAGTTGAACTACGATCAGTTTCACAATGAACTGTGATAAAATTCTTAATGACTAGTATTACCATTTCAATTTTTAATCATGATAACCATGTTTGATTACAGCACATTGAAAAACTCAGTAAATACTTCCAGTATCAACCAAAGTTAGCAACATCTTCCACAAACAGGCAGCCTGCAGCAACATGGTTTTGCTTTGAGTCAATGAAAAGCAAATTATTTATTAAAAAAACAAAAACATGATAATACTGATAACTCCACTAATGTTGGTCACTATACAGCATGTGGTATGAAATTTCATACCATTTCATCAAGTTGAGCTAGCACCAGCTTTTCATCTATTTTTGATTATTCATGCTGCTTGACAAACTGTCAAGTGGTAATGGCAAAAATGTAATTACAAGACAGATCAGTTAATGTCTTTTAGTAATGTGCCTAAGACTAAAAAGACCAGATTCCACCTGAACAGATAGCAGGTTATGGGAGATCGAAATACAGCACAATATTTTCACAGGCTGGTGAGAGACCAGCCCATCTGGTTGACGAGCAGCTGAAAGACACTGTCTGACTTCATGGGTCTGGCTCATGATAATTTAAGCACTAAGGCTGTCCCCTGATAGTCAAAGCGTGCACAGAGCAGGTGATGCTTGCTTGTTTGTGCTTGTTTTCGCCAATGACAGGTTCGGGTTGTTGTTGTTACCAGAATCCTTGCATCATCAACTGCTTCATTCAAACTTTACAGAAACTAAATAAAACTCCCCAAAAACACCTTGGTTCATCTTTCCACTGTTCTAACAATCACAAACAAACTCTGGTTTGGTCCAAAGAAATCCTTGTTTCACAGTGGAAAGGAGCGCGAAGGACAGGTGATACTGGACAGCAGCTGCAGCCTTGGGAGAGAATCTCTGAAGGTCCACTGGTTTTATACCTGAACTATAGGAGGACGCACACAAAATTTCTCTGACTGTGTGAAAATCTGACATTTTTACATCACAGATTTCTTAATGGTAAAACATACTCATGTAAGCTCATATAGGATTTTAGTTTGGTGCAATGCACTGTAAAAAAAGAAAAAAGGGATGAACTGTTGAATATTTGTATAGGACAAAAATCTTGGTTGGGGACAGACCTATTGAGCACAATGTGAATGGTAAAAAATAACATGCTGTATTCAAGTCTCATTACTGAAATATACTGCAGAGACTGAACACAAACAAGCCTGCAATGTATTTAGGGTCCAGAGGAAGTTCACTGAAGCAGCCCAAAGTAAAGCAAAGCAACAAAGACCAGGGAAAACGAGAAAAAAAAAAAAAAAAAAAAAAAAAAGTAATGCATAGAATTCATCTTGACTTCCAGGGTAAGACTGTGAACTGTCTCTCATCAGGGTCATTTATCTGAATTAATTTATTTTTGCGTCTGGGTCTCACAGAGAGCTGGTTATTGTGTGAAAATGTGTGTGTGTGTATCCCTTTTCTGTGTGTGACTGACTGTGTGTGTGTGTTTCTGTGTGTGTGTCGGGTCAGGTGTTGAGTGTCAAAGCAAGTACCAGCACAGCGTAATAGAGATGTGGTGGGAAAGCAGCAGGTCTGACACCAGTGGGCTCAGTGATAAATGTGCGCTTTGACAAATGGACCCTACAAATAATCCCATATAAGTACTCCTGTCTTACACACACACACACACACACACACACACACACACTGAGGTGGTTCTAATACTGCAGTAAAGGTGTGTGAAAGAAAAAAAGAAACACAATTTAAAAGAAAATGAGAGTGGAAGGTGTTTTCTCATCCCTAAACTTTACAGTATGAAACCTCTCTGATCATCAAAGAAGTCGTCTTTGAGAGTAAACAAACTGCACTGAAACAATAATGGTGCCCCTTTCTCCTCCTGACAGCTCGTCCACTTCACACAACATCTGACTCCTCCGAGGCCACTGAGCCTCGACGACCAAAAACAAACTCCACATCAAACGGAAAACTGATACAGTACCACGAGGGAAGAAAGGGCCTACAGGTGTCTGTGTGTGTACAGGTGTGTGTGACACGCTGTAAGCGGGTGAGGCTGTGCGAAAACGTGCGGGCATGTACAGGGACATCCCTCAGCCTCGTCCGTCTGTGCCATTAACTGAGGACACATGAGGGTATGTTTGTCTCCGCCGGGCATGTACACGCATACCTTATTGGACCAAAAGGTCTGTTTGCAATTTTTCTTTTTCTTTCTTATGTGAGAAAACAAGTTGTTATTATTATGAGTCAAATGGTGGGTACAGCTTTTTGGCACAGGGAAGCGGGGCGGCAGAGGGGAACAGTAATGCCCAAAAAATGAAAATAAGCGGAAAGTTGTCCAGTTTCCTTTCGCCAATGCTGACTTTATTAGCTGTCTGTATATGTCCATAAATATTTATAAACAGGGTAAAATTGCTGTAAAAGCAGACGAGGGGGGAAAAAAACTCCACACCCTGAAAATGACGGGGGCCCAGTCTCGGTCTGGCATTAATCTCTGAGTCATTAAAAATGAGGGGGAAATTATTAGTGACAGGCTTATGGAATTACATCATGCCTTGGGTCAACGGGCCTTCCCAAAAGGAATAATAATGCGAGCACCAGAGGTATACCAATAATATCTGTAGTTTTGAGATTGGTGTGGATCCAGCACTGCGAAATCTGAGGGCGTTTTCACAGCTATTGTTCGTTTGCTCTGGTCCGAATCAGTTGATGTGTTTGTAAACCTGAAGTGTTTCCCCCTGGTTTGGTTTATTTTCAGACAGAGGAAAATCCAAGTAAACAAAAATGCACTACATACTGCATGAGAACATTCACTCTGTTTATTGATGTGTCTGTGGTGGGAGCAAGAAAGTAAATTTAGGAAGTCCTATGCTCTGAAAAGTAGATATTTTCACATATTTTCACAAATTTGACCAATTCGCATATGTGAACTAGTCTGGAACCTCTCTGTTCATTTTCGATATCCAAGGGACATATCAACACATGCAGGCCAAAATGCCTCTGGACACAACTGGATAGACCTGGATAGTAGGGATGGGCATTTCAAGCCAAAATGCTATTAGAAGACATATCCACCACCACAAATAAAAAAAATGAGCTTGCCAGACTCGTCTGGTTTCCAGACTGTATTTCTGTGAGAGAAACATTGCTATGCAATTTAACATGGAGCACAGTTGGCATCAACTCAGCATATTAAACCAAAGAGTTGTTTAGTTCAGACTTGCTGAGTATACCAGGTAGTTGGGTCAAATCAAGGTAAGATCACATTCCCATCACAAACCAACCTGCAACTACATTCATTTAGAACCGGATCGATACCACCTCCTCTCAAGGGTCTCGGTGTGGTTGTTTTGTGTGCACACCTGCCCAAATGAAAACACACCACAGGTGTGAAAACACCTTTAAGTTGGCTGTGTAGTACAACTGAAATTGAAATTTGTAAGTTTTCACATTCAATACGGCAACAGGGATTGCCACAGACCTCCAGTCAGAATCATGCACTCAGTGCAGCACTGCCTGTAATTTGTTAACAACATTGTGGGGCTGTTTTTTTAACACCAGGACTTTGGGGCATATTTCTGTTATGTCTGTTATTCCTTACCTGTTCTATAAATAATTTCCACATTAGGTAGATAGACCAACTGACGCTAAGATGGATCAATTCCAGAAGCCTTGGAAAGAAATACTGTACATCCTGTGAATGTAATCTCTGAATGCTCAAACATCTGCCAAGATTGTTGTTGTTGATGTTTTCCACATTGTCCAGCTTCAGTTTCATTCGCAATGTGCCAAGAACATAATGCATATAATTGCAGTTTTCCGTTCCTGCTAAATTGTGGTTGATATAGATAATCTTCAACATAGCTACCTGCAATGCAACTTTTTTTAAGCCAATGGGAAAGAATGATTCTCACGTTTTGGCCTGATTTATCGTGTCTGTGCCTGTACTGATTCAATAAAAATCTCTACATTCATCTTTTGATTTAGGGCACATCTTCTTCCTGTATTGTTAGGCTTTACATCTCAGAGAAGACAGAGCTCGAGTTGTTTTTGTTGTGTCTAAATCGAGGTTTTTAAATTTTTGATGACTAAGTGCCAAAGTAGAGAGCCACCATATCATTAAAGGGCTGCAGAGGAAAACCCATGAACTTGACGGAAGATTTTTGATTGGTCTCATAATGGTGTTTAACATCAAGTTCCTTGAAGCTGATCCATTTTTCCTGAAATCTCTTTTTCTCCTAAACCATACAGTGTTTTTACTGTGGTGGCTTTTCCATCTCTCTTGCACATTACACAACCGAGTCATCCACCAAAATACAGCACTTACATTAATTACAGAACAGAATTCCTGTGACCCTCACTAGGTACCACCAGCTGGCAAGTAACTAGTAGCTTTCTGCAAGATGTCATTCCTAACCTGACAGACACTTGTTAGGGGGGCACTGTTTGACAACTGATAACTGTATTACATGTAGGCTATTGAAAGTCGAAAGTACTGAAATGGATGATGATTAAAATAAAAGCCAGTCTTTTTCTTAACAAGCTAATTACAAAGGGATAGGCACTCAGACACTTTGTTTAAAGGAATGCTTCAATTTAATAGTTAGCAACATGCAATGGTCAAACGTAGTTTTTTCAGCCAAAACTGCAATGAAATATTATCTCCTACTAAAGATTTAACTTCATCCCTTCATGCAAAAAGGCATCTCTTGAGAGCTCAGCCTTGGCTTTGTAGGATAAATGTTAAGTGCACTTACCATGGCATCCCTTAAATCTTAGGTTATTATCTTAAAATTCCATCAATAAGATGGTTGATGTGAGAGTGTTGCAAACAAGAATGAGAAATGTACTCCCTCGCGTAAGCAGCCAGTTTTCTGTTTCTTTTCAATCCTCTTGTCGGAGATACTGCCAAGACTGGAATACTCTTGTGAAACTAGTATCAGTGCACCTCTACTTTTACAGTCGTAGATTTTCCATTAATGTATACCTTTGCATGTACCAGAATAATTCCACCGATGGCTGAAATGCTCACACACATCATGTTTCCAACAAAGAAAGCCTTAAAACCACAGAGCGTAAGTCAAGTGTGTCATAAACGTTCAGTTTTCTGGCAGGCACCGGCTTCATCTCCGCCAGCCCTTCACCCCCCGCCATTTCACACCATATCTGACATATTAGTGTCTCGTTATGGAGCTCCGCCAAAACTAATCTTATTGGGCCAATTAACAGGCCTAGGGAGAGGCAAGGCATGCCAACAAGCAAGTCCTTCATTTGATTTGCTTGCTGCCTTTTTTTAAAAATCTCATTTTCATTAGCTAAGAAAATAAGAATGTGTGTGTTTAGGAAATTGCAGCATCACAGTGAGGGTTAACAGCTGTCTTCTAAAGGGATTGTGCTCTTTCTGTTGAGTTCTTGACTGCTCAGGAGGAAAGTTCCTGCTCATAAATTAAATTTTGCCCCAAAGACTTGAAGGGAAAGTTCATCCCAAGATACACATTTTTTCCTCTGGCTTAAAGTGATATTTATCTGTCTACATAGTTTTGGTGCAAGTTGCTGAGTTCTGGAGATATTAGCCATAGAGAGGACTGTCTTCTGTCCTATATGATGGGACTAAATGGCTGTCTCTTTCCAGAAATCATGACCCGGCCACCCAAGATAATCCACAGACCTTGTGAGAGCAGTTTCATGTAGGAACTACTTTCTTTCTATGGTAAATTCTACCGGAACTACGGTATTTCTGCTGCTTTGAGCACCACAAGCCAAGTGTCATTTAATCCAATTATATTGGAGAGAAGGCAGACATCTCTACAGCCGACATCTCCAAAACTCTGCTGCTCACACCAAAACAAACTAGATGGACAAACAGCACAACAGGTAAGAGGTGAAATATGTATTTTTGATTTCAGGGTGCACTGTCCCTTTTAATGGCATGGTCTTACTGCAACATATTCCAAAAATATTTAGCAACTGGCCTGTCCAACATTTCTATACATGACCAGGAGGAATGTGTAACAGCCTAATTATCCCTCAAACTGAACATGTGTGGAAGCACCTGCTTGTAATATCCTCTGTTAGTCATTTCAGCAGGTGTTTCCTTGATCGTATATTACATGACTTTCTGTGCTGAATATATTTGAGGTATTTCTGCTTCATCTCCCTACAGCTGCAGCAGTACCGCCTGAATACTGCCTAAAGACGTGTATTAAGATGCAGTCTGCTTTCTATTGTAAATCTGTGTCTGTTTGCAGTCAATGACAGCTCCTGTTCCCCCTGTCATGATGGACTATACCGTATCATTATGTTGTCACATTAGTCAAAGCAATGTCTTTACATAAAACACATGTACAGACTTTGTTTGCAGTTTTGAAATGCCTCATGGTTTGGTTTGATAACTAGCCACCTATCATTTTGCCATCTTTTTGTATGCCCTTAGCTCTTACTTCTTCTTTTGTCTCCCTCCTAATCTATCTCAATCTTTCTTTCCGTACACATTTACTGTACAACAATGCAGGGTCCATTTATCTGCCAGCCTCCGCACCAGTCGCCAGGCCTCTGGGCCATTAATGTCACTCGGAGAGTGGTGGCACGTGACATGGGGAACAATGACCCTCTTCAGCACTGTCTGTTTTCATACAGCTACAGCCAGGCCCTCTCCTCAACACGTGGCTATTAATTGTGATGTACTGTGGTGGGGTTTAATAGACACTAATCTTACTCTGCAGAGGAGAGGACAGAAAGAAGCTGAATGTGTCTCAAGGGCAGGAAAAAAAAGACAAGTCCATTACATAAATCTTTCCCACAGTTTTACACAGCAAATGTAATCAATCGCTAATTGAATTTTACTTCTTGTCTGTTGTCTTTTTTAAATAAGGCAATCACATTGTAATGATTTAATGTTACATAATGGAGCCACTGTAACTTAGCAAAGTTTGCTTGTTCTTTTCCTTTTGAATTGATTTCTTTTGTTGTGGCACTGAACAAAAAGTGCTGCTGGATACAAAGGATGATGGGAATATCATTAGTTTTGCAAGTATTTGGTAATAAATCAAAGTAATAGACATATACAATGCTTGACTTGGTGATGGTACTTGAAGAAAAGTAAAGGGTTCATCAAAGTAATTACAATTTACCCTGAGTGGGTCATGAATGTCTGAACCAATTTTCATGACAATCTAATCTAATAGTTACAAGACAATTCACTCAAAACCACAAATGTGAACCTTGTGGTGACGCTAAACAAAAAGTCAGAAGAACACCTAAGTCTTTAGGACACATCATCTGGGCATGATGACCATCTGTGGGTAAAGTTTGTTCCAATCCACCCAGTAGATGTTAAGATTTTCCAATGGTAAAGTGACTAACTTTGACTCTCTGGTGGCACTAGATGAAAAAAAAAAAAAAACTAGTCAACTAAACTACAAAACCAAAAATGTTAGCCTTGTAACAATGGCAAAGGAATGTCACAGTCTCTTCATAGTCAAAGGGACACATCATTCGGTGAACCATGAAGTGGAGGTCTTCAAAGGTCCACCCAAAACCCTAGGACGCAAGATCCGGGACCCATTTGGGTTTGGATCCACATTTTATACAGTAAATCAGGCCTGGGTTGGGTCCCAGGTCTTTTTGGGTTCAGGCACAATTCTTTGGACCCGTGAGGACCTCTACCATAAATGTCAATACAAAATGTCATGGCAATCCATCCAATAGTTGCTGAGATATTTCAGTTTGGACCCAAATGGTGGATTTACTAAGCAAGCAACATTGCCATCCCTAGAGCCACACCAGTAGTGTAGCTGAAAAGATCATTTTACTTCATTAAAATCATAATACAAGTCTTAGTCCAAACAAACTTTGCTTTTTAAGATTCAGCTGGGCATTAACATTCAATCAAAAAAAAACAAAAAAAAAAAAAAACATTTTGGGCTGTGGTAGATTACACAGCTGAAAACAATAAAACACACTTGTTTAGCCTACAGTAAATTATGTTTCGACATGCAACTGATGAACCAGTTAGCTTGTCAAAACCCATGCCTATATACAAACTAGAAAAGTGTACGAGCTTTGAAATAATGTAGACTCACCCAACAAATATGTTCTCTGTAGTTTACTCTTTTTTAAACACAAGAGACGTTTTTCAAATCGTGTGTCAGAGAGTCGGTTCCTTTGGCGAGACTTCCAGACTAAAAAGTCTCTCTACAGGAGCAATAGTCTACATCGTGTTGGAGCATTGACTTGAAGATAGTTTTGATTGTGAAGGATTAATTCAAGAGATCCATTAAGACCTGACTTGAGATTTCAGTGAGAGCTGAGAATGCAGGCACCTTCAGTGTCTCCTCCAGTGACAGGTGAAGGTGGTGGTAGTTCTTGCAGTGATGAAAATGCAGCAGAAGTGTAACATAATGGAATGCTTATTTGAAACACACGCATTATTCCCAATACAGGTTGCAACTGCTCAACACTTGCTTGCTTGCCAAGTTGACTTTTGAGACTTTGGACAGAATAGACAGTTGCTAACGGCAAAGTATACAAGTAAACAGTGTTTGCAGGAAAGTCAAAGCTTCAGATATTCTAGGGTAATTCTCACTGAAGCTTCGAAGCCCCAAAAATGGTCTTCTGTACAGCTCTAATTATAACCACTAACTGAAGGAATGTATCTCTCCACAATATTCAGTGGCTCCATCTTAATCTTCCTGCAACCCGTCTTTAGGCCCCGACTGACACCAGTCCTGCCTACAGGCCTTCCATGAGCTCTGGTCAAAGTCTCTTTCTCCTCCGAGCCGGCCATTGTTGTGGGGGCTGATAAATATTTACTCTTCCCAGCTTGGCAGGGAAATGAGTGGGAGGGGAGAGGGACCCATTGTGACAGAGGGGTCAGAAACACTGACAAGCCAGCAGGGTCCTTCCTTCCCCACTGGCACCTAAAACCCCAATACACTATTGGCCCTGCACTGGGACACATCCACTGCCAGTAATGGTTAGAGCTCTGTGTGTGTGTGGGTGTGTGATATGTAGAAACAGAAAGACAGGGGACGGGGAAAAAGAGACAAGCAGACAGTCAAGAAGACGACCACAGAAAGAGACACAGGCCCAGGAAAAAAAAAAAAAAAAGAGAGCGCTTTTGAAAAGGAGAGTGTAGATGGTTCCCCTTTGAGAGCTGTTTACATGACAGACCACCAGCGGAACTCACAAGACAATGGAGCAAAGAGGATCCACAACAGCAGACAATGCCGACTCAAAGAAAAGAGGCACTGGTGTTATGAATACACATGTCCCTCCAGGCTTCATCTCCCTTCTTACCCACTTCTCCACAAAAGAAACCAATAGTCAATTTTCCGAGGCAGAACAAAACAAGACTTTCCAGGGGCGGCCAAATTTAAATTGTCTATGTCAAAGCAACAATATTTGTTTAAAATTCTTTATGAAATTAAAGAAAAAAAATGAATTGATGCTGCTAGTGGTTTGCGGGAAATCAAGTGAGAAAGAACATGAGCAAGTCCTCAGTAGCTTTAGAGCTTTAGGCTACTGAGGACTACACACCCCCAAAGTGTTTCCACGGTCCCCAACAGAACTTCATTAAAAGGGTGGTTTGGGTTATTTAAAGTGGGGCTGTGTAAGGTTCTTATCAATAGTCAGTGTATTACCTACAGAAGATGCCGGTCGGCACATCCTCACTTTGGAGAAGCAGACAGGGGCACCAATACCGAAGCTAAGTAATGTACTGCTGTGGGCAGGGTCAGCAACAGAACGGATTTTAACTACTGAGAAAAGGTCTGAATAAAAAAATCAATATCAGTTAAAGGATAGGGCTGCAACTAAAACAACCATTTTCATATGCGATTCGGTTGATTTTTTTCTTGATTAATGGATGAAGAGTTCTTTGCCTATAAAATGTCAGAAAATAGTGAAAAATGTTGATCATTGTTTCCCAAACCCCGAAATGACGTATTCAAATGTCTTGTTTTGCCCACAACCCACTGATAATCACTGTCATAAAGGAGTCAAGCCATAAAATATTCAGATTTAAGAAGCTGAAACCAGAGAATTTGGACATTTTTTTCTTAAAAAAATTACTCATTCTGATTAATCGATTATCAAAATAGTTGGCCATCAATTTAATAACCAATTAATCATTGCAGCTCTGTTTGCGGCTACGCTATATTTTTAATAACCTATTTTCTGCTTTACTTTGCTGTCAGATCTTCAAAGATCAGATGTCTTCTGATGGGAAACCGCTATTATATAAGCCAAATATTGCTCTCTCCAAACCAACACAAACAAACTAAAAGATACAAGGTAAAATGACCAATTTTGTTGGTTTGGAGAGAGAGATATTTGACTTGCAGCAGTTTCCCATTAATAAAAAGCTGTCTGATGACAGGATAAAGTGGTGAAAATATTCAAAATATGGCATTGCCTTAAACTGATTTTGACTGGACCCCTTTTAAGTGGCTAAAAGATCTTTTGCTGCTGGCCCCGTCTACAGCAGTACATTGCTTAGCCTCCATAATGGTGCCTATCTCTGCTGTGGGTAATACACAATAAGTACCACACAAAACTCCACATGAGAGGTGGGTGATATGTCCCTAAAATAATATCACAATATTTTAGGACCATTCTGTGATAATGATATTCTGGACAATATGACAAAATATGGAGAAATATTTTTGGTTCAGAACTCACTAATATTGCTGTTATGAATTTATAATATTGTAATACTGCCATTATCGGCAAAAGATTTTTTTCATTGTGAAAAAAACAATAGTGAACGACACAATATGGCACCCCACATTAAATAATCTGAACTATCCCTTTAAAGCTCCCTATTAAAAGTCAGTGAGAAGTACAAGATGGTTTCAATCACAGGGGAAAAAAAAACATCTGTTTGGATATCCATTACTGAAAAAATAATCTTCCATGTACACACTCACACATACATGTAGAGCGGGTCAGCCAGGTGTCAAACACAGATGTATAGGTCGAGCTTCCTACGACTGTGATCAAGGCCAGTCTTTCTCTGACAAAACCTAAGCACCTACAACAATAAACAGAGCTCAGATTTGCATTGATCTGAAGCTGAGCGTCCGTGCCTGTCCTTCATTTATCATTTCCTCTCCAGTTCCCTGGTTTTAAGATCTGTTTCCCGTCTGGGGAAAGCTTGGAAATGAACAGAGAGTCGGTGAATTCAAAGCAAACCTTTCTCATGCTATGGGCTGAATTATGCAGGAGACTGGTCAAAGTACATACTGAGGATCTATGAAAGAAGACAGTACAGCAGATACTACACCATATAGAGTTATAATTTGGGTTTAGACTGTGGGTTAGGTGGAAGATTGAGGAGACTGAGCAGCTCAGCATAATTTGTTCCGAGTGAAAATAGTGAAAGCACGTTTGTGTATTTCTCATCTTAAGTATTAGAACAAGACTAAGAGCCCTATGAAGACGTTCTACAGCACAAGTGCATTTAGGATTATTTTCAGCCCCCCTTTGCAATTTAAAGGATTCAATCTGTGTGCAAAGTGAGGTGCAAAGGGGCTGTATTTAGTGACTTTATTAATTATAGGTGTGTGTTTAGTGAAACATGAATTAAACCAATCAGAATGTCATCTCCCAGTCCCACTTGTAGGAATGAAGGCACTGCAGTTAATCCATGGATTGGACCGGACAGGTCAATTCAGTTAATTTTAATTCATTAACAAAGTTATCTCAGGGCACTTTTCAAATAAAGCAGGTCTAGACCGTACTCTTTGTAAACCCAATTGATCCCACCAAGAGCAAGCACTGAAGCAATTGTGGCAAGGAAAAACTTGTTATAAAAAAGTTTTTGTTGGTCAATGGCGCAATCGCTTTCTGCTGCCTCAAGATAGCAAATGTGTGAACAATGTGCCTGACCGCACCTCATGCTAAGATCATCCCGCCAATGGATGCACAGATGGACATTAGTACAAACTTAGGCACGAAAATTAAAACTGCATCAGCCAGAAAATGACAATGACAGCTGTATTGCGCTGTGCACTGTTTTGTGCTGGGCAGAAGATAGAACCCCAAGAGTCTGCAGCCATGCTAGCAGCTCTGTGAGGTTGTACAGCAACCTCGCTAACCCCAGCATGCTAAAATGCTCACAATAACAATGTAAAGCAGATATAATGTTTACCATGTTCACCATTTTAGTGTGTGTGTTAACATTTGGAGTCAGAGCATCATCAGACTCAATAGGAGTCTTTCTCTGAGGACCATGAATGTAATAGTTGCTTAGATATTTTCGCTCTGGAATGTGGGGTGGAGGACCAACTGGCCAACTGGCTTACAATTAGCGTGATTAGTAAAATATATGGTTTTGGTATCTGCACTGAAACTCAAGTATTATCTTAATACAAATATATTAAAAAAAATTCTATTCACGTTTCTAAATCTCAAATATGTGTGGCACTGTGACATTGTCACCTTCAAAGAGCAGACCCAAGTTACTTTGTAAATCTTGTGCATCATTTGTCACAACTCAACACTGGAAGCCGATGATCTGTGGACAACTAAAACACAGGTGTCAAGCCAAGCGTCAGTAAGGTTGGAGAGGTTGTTAAACCCTCTTGTATCTGCACCCTGAGCACTGATATCATGTCTCTGAGTGACAAGCAAAAAAAGAATTAATGTGTCTGTTATATAATGTGTATTATGAACCATTATTGGGTCTAATAACTTTCTGCAATAACTTGGCTGGACACAACATCTGGTATGTGTCCAATGTATCCAATAACAGAATGAGTGTGTGAGCATCTGTATTGGAGACACTGATGATTCCATCCGCTTCATTAAACTTAAATTCATTGAGCATACTCTGTATTTTTCCTCTAATAGCCTCTTTAGAATCTAACAGGCTGGAACAGGTCTCACAGTTTTTATTTTATTATAAAATATGCAGAAAACACTCCAATATGATTGAAATACTGCAACAGTAAATAGGGTTTGGTGAAGGTGATCAGGCCTCCAATGCAAAGATTCCAAAGGTTAATAATTTATGAATGCTGATAAATCACAAATACTGATATTGGCAATTCACATGAGGTAAATTAAGTGTATTGGCCATAGATTTATTGAGGGGATTGGACAAATATGTTGGCTAATCGTCATAAAACCAAGTCTGAGATTTTTAAAAGCATCTGTTATTGATCACTAACTGAGACTCTATTCAAAAATTCCAAAATGTTTCGACATTAGCCGTTTTTCCATCATATTTATTGTCCCTTGATATTAATATGTGGTTTCATTACATCAAGCAAGGTTAATCATAAATCATACCGTTGACGTATAACAAGTTAAATCATATTTTGGCTGGAGAGCTGCTTCCAAATTGAGCTTATGCACTGATGTCATTTCACTACACCTGTGTCTTGTTATATTGAGGAGTGGTGTTTTCCTAATGCCTCCCTATCACATCAAGAAACAAAACAGATTATTAAAATCAACAAATCATAAACTTTAATGAAGACATCATCCCCAGCCATTGCAGCTGAAGCTTCTAATGAAGTAAAAAACATGCGATTGTCTGCCAACGCGTGGTTATTGGACATGAAAAGGCTGCCGGAGGCATCTCGAGACAGACGTACTGTAGCATAGATAAACATCCCCGAACCGTTCATTAGGCTAATAAAGCCTGCTGGATAACCTGAGGCCTTGGATGATGGAGAAGGAGTCATTTACAACTCTCCACGATCAAAGTTGCGCAGGCTTGTGTTTTGTGTGCTGTGTGCTGGAGAAGGGAGGAACAATGAGCTGGCTGCCAGGCGCAGCCCTAATGTACAGTCAGCCTAGTAATCAAGGGTTCCCATGCACGAGACAGTCAACACAGCTGCTAGCAAAGAGCAGGGAGGGAGGATCACTCGATGGTTACTGGCAGACTTGTTTGAGTGGGCAACCTAAAAAACATTTGGATAAATTACAAAATGCTTTATAAATGCTTTGTACTTTCCCTCTGGCCACCTGCCTTTGTTGTCAATTGGGAGGTGTTGCGTGTATTTGCCCAGTCCATTGTTCAGCAACTGCATGAATCCACCTGAGAATGTTAGGTGATGGGCTAACTCTGCACTGGGGCTTTTCCATTGGCACTTTTGGCCGCACCGAGTCAAACCATGCTGCACCTTTTAGCATTTCCATTACTGCTTTTAATGCACCGAGTCACGCCCAAGATGGACCTTCTCTGGAGTCGAGCTGAGGGTCGAAGGTTGCGGTGCGGCCAACCCGTTACGACCACCCTTCTTCCTCTGAAACAAGCATGTGTCAAGACTGAGCTTGTGCATGCAAGAGAGCAGAGAAAAGCCACTGTGTGTTCATCTCTCAGTACTTTAGCATCTCCTAACTGAATCTCTGTGGTATGAAGTTTAGTTTCTCTCCTGTGTCGCTGTTTGTACTTTCAGGTATCTGCTTTATTTTATTATTTCATGTTTGCTTTCAGCTGATCATGTCATGTTAACTTACTGCTGATGAAAACCCAACATTTCCTGATTTTGCTGCTTCAAAGTAAAAGCTTTTAAATAACAAAATCAAACAAGGGATTGTGAGGAATATATTGGAAACTGTTTGTGCCCAGTTTTACAGCCGCTCACCTCAACCTTCAAACAGGTAGCCCAGTTGTAATAAAGATGAAAAAAGAAGAAAAGGGTGTAGTGAAAATGTCTTTATGATATTATAACATCAGCATCAGGATCACATGTGAGAAAGACAATTATTTTGACCACCATATCTTAATTGAGTTCATTGTGAAACAATATGTGTCTGATTTGGCTCTGTAGACCAGAATGACTGTTCAGTCACGTGTTAAGTTTTCTTTTAGTTAAACAATCAGAACATGTAAGGGGACAAAAGAAAATGATCACTTCAGAAAGAAATAATGGAAGTAACAGGTGAAACATTTCTAAAAGTTAAATTTTGTCTTTTTAAATAAGTGCTTTGCGGTGGAGCTAATTAATGTTGATGTGAAGAGTCGTTCATGTGGATTTTGAAAAGCAACTGGTAAATATTTTTTGACAAGTCTATTTTAGCATGTAATCAAAAAAACTTACATGTTAAACTTGAGAACAGAATTTGGTGTGTTTGGTAGTAGACGAAGATGCGATGGATGCGCTTTTGCTAAACAAATTATGTTAGAGGTGAATTTGTGCCCTTCTTTCAACATTTGGACTGGACCTTTCCACTTTTATTCAAATAGAAATGGAAAAGTTCAGACTCAAAACAGCCTGCCATGAGCCAAAGAGAAGAATGACGGCTTTGAAATAACAAACATACATTATTTATTTTTTAAAAAATTGCTCTGAGTGGATCACTGGGAAATAAAATATGGCGAGACTTACAAAATATGACTCCTTCAACTGTTTATTTGTTCAGGTCCAAATGTTCTGTAATACATAATGTAATAGATAATATTGTGTAATATTGTAAGCAATATTGGTCTACATGTTGGCCCTGCCAATCAGTTAGGCTTAGCTGAAGTTAGGGGTCTGCAGTGGCAGGGGCTTGTTGCTTTGCCACTGATGAAACATGATATATGATCCAGGAAATCCAGTTTGAGTAATACATCCATGACTTTTGAGGCTTATCAGGTGCCAAAACACTGTGCAGTGGTTTATAATACCATGAGAAAACTCAGCAGCAGTTAGTTAATCTCTTGTTGCCAATGATTGCAGGGCCAAAAGTAGAAATACAGCATTCTTGTTACAAAGTAAGCCAACAGGGATATGGGCCTGCACCTATTAGATTGTGTGCAACAGCACTTTGTATTGAACTGTATTGCTCCAGCTAGGTTCAAATCTTTTGCCGGACAACTCAGTAATGTTTTTGCCAAAGCCCTCTATGTTGGTGCCCCATTTCACAGCTTCCTGCAATAAACTGTAGGCAAAACTAAGCGCTAAACTAATGATTAGTGTACTACAGGGTCCAAGCATTGACATCTCAAAATACTGAAGACATTACAACTGTGCAAAAGTGAAGCCAAAACATCTTGATCACCCCCTGGTGGCTGGCTGCAGTATAGGTCATAAATCATACCCCTTCCATGTTAGCAGAGGGGACATGGGCCAAACTAAAAAAAACAAAAACATATCAAATAAAAAGTACAAGTCAAATAATTTTTTTCCAAAGCTGGTTTATGTCACTTTAGATGGTTTTAATCATGTTGATGTTTGCTTTCTTCTTTCTAATAATTATGGTTTTAAACAGTTATTTGATGCTATAAAAAGGGGGTTTCAAGTCATGATTGACAGAAACCTGCTCACAATGGAGTTAGCCAGGTGAATGGGTGGGAACTCAATACTGCAGCTCCAACGTTCATTACAACTGTGCACACTCTGGCTCCAAATAATGTCACCAGTGTGGGATGGCCCACTCACATCCAGGATATTTTGGCTTCTTTTTTGTCCAGTGGGAGGAAGTGGAGACACGATGTCCATCTTTATTTATGTCAATGGTCTGAATGTGGAGAATTTGCAACATAACATAAATAAAATATTATGCTTCTAATGGTAGGGGTAAATACTGGATTTTGTTTGATTTTGTTATGTTTTAATGAGAATCTAAAAAAGAAATTAGGGTATAGGCTAGGGCTGAACAATTCATCAAAGTTTTAGTGAAATTGCAATATTTAACTTAAATATTGTAGTGCTGCAGAGGTGTCCTGGCCAACGCATCATTCTCTAGACTTTGTTTAGTACAGATCCCTGAAAAAAATAACCATAACCATAACTGTTTTAATGTTTTTCAATGAAAATGAGAATGATGTAAAAATCCTTTCCTATAATATTGCAAATCATATCAACAATTGCAATATCAGTCAAAATAATTGCAATTAGATATTTCTAAAAAATCGTTCAGCCTTTCTAAGGGCTGTGTCAATTTTTACCCAAGGTATCCAAAATGGTATCAAATATCAATCTTTGTGTATAAGGTAGAAATCTCAGTGTCGTTACAGCACTGCTGGGTCGAACTTTTTTGCAAAGCCGTCAGTGTTGGTACCCCTGTTGCATCTTATTTCAATACGTTGCAACCTATATCCGACATTGAACCGATGATGAATGTACTGCAGGATCCAACCAGCTCACTGAATGACTCACTGTGAGTCATGAGCAGCATTTCACATTACATTGTATTGAGTAAAGTTAATAACTCTCTTAATATCACTTTAATTTGCTGATCACAATATTTTTAGCTATTTTTAACCAGCTACCTCAAATTACTTCCCTGATGTAACCGCCACTATGTTAATCACTGTAATTTTGGTCTACTTGATTATGACCACAATTTCTTGAAGGAAATGATGACACTCAGAAGGGAGAACACATGTGGAGGAAAATTTACTTCTAATGTACTGAGGGTCTAAATACAGACGAAAACTGCTACACAGCACGTCACCAAGAAATGAAATAATTAACAGTTATTATTTGCAGATTTCCACCGTCTGACCTGGCTTCAGCAGAGTTATCCCTGGGCTAAAGTTGGTGTTTACTTCCTCAAGGGCTCTACAAAGCTTTTCAAAGGCTGCGAAGTCTATTAGAGGGAGAGTCCGAGCAGCTGCAGGCAGGAGAAGCCTCCAGACCAGCACAATCAACAACAGACGCTGTCCATGTTACAAAGCAGCCACAGCTGCTCCTTTCTAGCTGCTAAATTCACCCATGATTATACGCACGCGCACACACACACACGCACACGACGATCACACACAATAATAAATGAATCCAGGCACACACACACACACTAGGCAGAAGCCGAGCATTAACAGGAACCAAACCACAAACATATTCACATACACTGAATGCAGCTATTTGACGCATAGTTGCACACACACACACTTCCCTGCATGTTAACATGACAGGGCAGCCGATGTGAAGGAATGAGGAGGGAGGACAGACCGGCGTCCAACTTGAACCGCTGCGCCTCTGAGCAGAGAGAGTTGTTGGCTGACTGACACGGCCCTGAAAGGCTTTCAGCAGGTCAGGGCAGAGCGAACCAGAGCAACTGACAGAGTGAGTGTGAGAGAGAAATGTATCTTTGTGTGTGTGCGATTACCTGAGCGTGCACTGCTGCCTGAGTTCAGCTTTATACTTCAACATGAAGTCATGTGTTGGATGAGGTAAATGGACACAGTTCACCCTGAACTGTTGATGCTATTTTTCTTGCTGGGGATAATTTGTGAACAGTCATACACCGCCACACACCGCTGCGCCACAAATCATCCTACAGGCATGTTTTGAGAGTAAAATCATGCTCAATTCACACATCAGAATGGGCAGAAACGCATTAAAATATCCAAAAGTGGTTGAGAGATGTATGTTTTCATGATACAGACCATTTCTTCCCGAGTATGAGTCCGTCTTAAAGGTCTGCGAGGGCACTGCAAGCTGTGAGCTGTGGGTAAACACATTTACCTTGCTCATTGACCCAGTTGTAGCGAGGTGAAGAACAAACATCCTCACCTTTTACCGGAGGCTTGTCTGGACTCGCCAGACGGAGGCATGGGGGGGAGAGAAGAGGACCAGAACGGCTGCTTAACTGCTCCGTTCCTAACTCCTCTTGCATGTTTTCTTTATTAGGCTGCTTGTGATCAAGGGACACCGATTAAAGGATCCTGACTTCCGTCCCTTAAGTTTGTCTGTACTGTGCTGAGCCGAGGGGAGGGATGATTTTATGTTGGCTTTGTGATAATAAATACTTTCTTCAAAGGCATTAAGGCGTCAGAGGGCAACATTAAAATCAGGGTATAATAAGTTTGCTCTCTTGGGGATGAAAATATCATAGTACATAAAAGATTTACCAAATTAAAAGCCTTGTTTTAGCCTCGGGTTACACCTTTTTGTAGACAATATTATCTAATGGTGAGGTCCAAGGAGGGGTCACAAAAACAGTTCACTGCAGCAGTACAAAGCCTTGTATCATTATATGGTGTGCCAAGTCACACACTGTTCCTGCATGATTAAGTCATCCATCAAGTCAATTATTTACAACCAAAAATACTTTTGCACTATTGAGTTGCTGAGTTTTGAAGCTATCACTTGGCTTGCGCTTGGCTCGTTATGCACAAAGTGAAAAAAGAAAAGAAAAACATTTGAAAAAGTGAACAGCAATGTGTCTTTACAGAAATCATGACCTGGTTACTCGAAACAGTCCACAGAACCTGTTCCGAGAAGTTTCATGTAGGAACTTATTTCTTTCCACTGAACCTGCCAACCGTATCACCATGCTAGCTGGGTCAGCAGTGCTACTGTGTCAGCTCTGCCAAGGAGGACGTCATTGAGGTTTACATCCTGTGCTGCAACAAAACACGAGCCTCTCATCCATGAGTAGATGCACACTTTCTCTCTGTTTAGTAATAGAGTTGGTGATAGTCTTGCTCTTACTGAAAAGCAGGTAGCTTTTTTTTGTTAAAAACAGTTCGGTAATAGAATTTACCAATGTCCAGTACTTGTTGGTCAAGTGTGTTCACACAGAAACTGAAGTGCATTTTGCCACCAAGGGTGTGTGTTAGTGTTCAGTTTGGCTTCTGACTGAACGCACACTTGAGAGACTAGTTTCTTCCTGTTATGCCCCCCAGTTTCGCTTCTCTTCCCCTGCCACTATCTGCACATCTGTCTCTTGTGGACATTCTGTTTCTAACTTAGGTATCGCAGATTGAACCAGTATCATTTCAGTTTCAAGTATTGTTTTGGTATCAAGTTTTATAATACAACACTTGGTATGAAAGTCAAAATTTTGGTTCGGGTGTAGTTTGGTGGAAAGAAAATAGTTTCTACATGAAAATGCTCTTTGGAAAGAGACATCACTGTTGAGTTTGTTTTTGTTTTTTTCTGCATTTTTTTTTTTTTTTTGTTGCTTTGAGCAACAAAAGCTGCATGCCATCTAATTCTCCAAAACTCTGCAACAAACACCAAAACTATCTAGATGGATAAATAGCAATACAGACCAGAGGGAAATGTGTATCTTTGATTTGGGGGTGAACTGTCCCTTGACTAGCAGGTTCATGGCAATATTTTTGTAGAAGGGAGGACATGTACCATTCCCTTAACTGCACCCACAAATCAACAAATAGCAGCTCATCACAGCGTTTTCCCTTAGACTTCCTCCTTCAAAAAATCTTTAAAAGACTACAGGTAGAATGGTTCTCCTACCTGATTACTATCTTCTATCTTTATCGTTCTTACAGTCTTGCACTGCTTTTCAATGCAACTTGTGAGGAAATTTTCAGGCCATGAGGTAAAAAAGTTAGAGCAGTTGAACCCAACTGTATGTGTGATGTGGATTATGTGAGCAAATGAAACAAAAAGAGACTAAAGACATCTGACATTTGCATAGTGTCACACATCTTACCTGTAGGATGACACCGGACCATGCTCTGCATCTATTCATGCGTTCGGATTCTCAAGGCTCCCCACAGAAACAGTTAAATCTGTAAAGAGATACAAAGATAATATTCATCTGTCACTGGCATTTTTTTCAGGATACATTAGGAACACGATCAGGATCAAGACTGGGGCAATTTTAAAAAAGAAATCCACTGGAGAGGAAGCAAGAATTCAGAGAGCAGAGTTCTACAATGGCTGCATCTGTGTCTTAAAAAGGAAAAAAAAAACTTATTGCTAATTTTCCGTGAAAATCCTTTGGAAACAAGCAATTTCAAAACTTTCCAGCTACAGAGGCAAGCCTGCAAAACAAGTGATGGAAGAGGAATTGTTTTAATTGGCAGAGAGAAGAGGAGAAAGACTGAGAATGTGTTCACAAAGCGCTCCTAGAGACCTCGGAGCCCAGCGGCTGCCATGCACACGGACACATACGTACTAAACCTGCAAGTGTTTTTCCTCTCTGACCCTCCAGCTGAAAGGTCACACGTCTGCCGGGTCCCCTCGGTCCGTTAATAAGGTCCAAGGAGGTCACTTAATGGTGAAGATTACACACACTGACAGAACAACACTCTCACAGTCTAGTGAGGAGTGTTTTGCACTTGCAGGAACGGCTGTAGGTGATGATTTGAAGAGGAGATGAGAAGGTTTGATAAAGAAGCAGGAGACTGCGTCTCCCTACCCGTGACGCCAGTCCAGGAAGGTACAGGTAGCCTAATAACAAGGTTATAATACGTCCTTGAGTAAGTCTAATGGCCTTACGGAACAGAAGGCCATTCAAACCCGACATATGGTCCACATCACCAATTACCAAGGTGTGCGTCGATAGGGACAAGATGAAGAGAGTGGGAGCCACAGAGGGAGCAGAAACATGGACAGATGAGGAGACTTTTAGCCAATTTGGAGTAACAACCTCAGGTCAGAGGGGCCTGTTTCACCCAACATAATGGTTCAAAGTTCCTCCCCAGCCTCCCTGTCTGAAACAGTGGAAGTGTAGACGACTAAATTACTCAGACTAGAAAAATAAAAGAATTTACACATCACATAGACAGCATGCTAATGTGAGCTGGCTTTGGAGCAACAGCTCAAATCCTCAAAAGGCAAGAATGTAATGTAAGCTTGTAGTGAAATTGTTTTTTTTTAATAAAGAACATGATCCCTGTTTTTTTCCTGTTCAGATATGACTTAATGTTGCATGCATATCAAGCATGTACTATGTGTGGTCTGTATTACAAGGAAATAGATCTGGTAGAGTAGATGTGAATAAGTGCTGCCTATAGTGGAGGACATTAAGAGATAATGAAGTTCTTCTACATCATCTGTCCCTACCTTAGACTAGTGTTTATGTCTTTTTTAGAGAGGACAGAGTATATTTAGGGGGCGACAGCAGGTCAACAGTACATCCCACGTAGAAGTAAACATCACCTGAAAGCTGGAAATCTGAAGACTGATTTGAGCTCAGCACTCTGTGTCAAGTTTTTCTAATCATAAATCCACAAGAAACATTGGGTTTGGTGAGGCTCCTATTCAAATTTTGAAAGTTTAGAGTGTATAAAAGCTTAGAATATTAAATGACAGTATATGATGGCAGTTTTTGGTTTGATACCATTTATTACACAGATTTGAACAAATTTTGACCACTCAAGAACTGATTAAAAATGATCAAAAATCCCTCCAAAGTACCACATTAAGACATCCAGACCTTGAGGCCACCATAGAAATGATACTCTGATTTGGCATAATCAGACTTTTAGAGACTTTTGTAAAAACATTAGCGCATTTTTCTGCAATAGGGTGGCAAGCACTTTATGTCTTGGGAATTGCTCAGAAACCCCCCTTGTTGTCACTACACATAGGAAAGCCATCCATCCTGTGAATGCTCCAGGTCTCTAGTTTGTGGTTGTGAAGTTTCATGAAGCTGTGATTATCCTAGAGGTCACTATAGATCATCTTCTACAGTGAGATCACATTTGAAAAAATGGTCTCAAGGGTTACAATGGGTACTAATGAAAGTAATTGGACTCATTGCATCCACAAGAGTCTAACCAGTTGATTCCACCAAGCATGGCATGTCTGCACCACAGTTCTGATCCGTCCTCCGCATGGTTGCAAGCCCCACCGGCAGTGTTTCAGAAGCATTTCGGCAGCAGAGTGTTCTGCCCTCCTGATTATGTTTACTTGCTCAGATTTTGTTGATTAGGTCCTCTTTCCTTGCTCTTTGTGCTTCTACCATGGATAAGCAGGCTACAATGGTTAAACAGTTTCTTTTCTGTCTGTCTTTATAATCGTGAGTCTGCACAGGGTCTTTTATTTTGAAAATTGACTAGATTCTCCCTGCCTTTTCTGTGTCTGACTTCCTGCCTGTTTCGATCTGCCCTGTGCTACTTGACGCAGCATCCGTCAAAAATAGACTCAGCGTGTATTTGAAGCGGAGTGGAGTGGAGAGCCGCTTCTGGGATGTGCCAAGGCGCTACTGGTGGCATCACAAGCATTGTGTAGAATGGCTGTGATCAGCTCCAGCTGATGCGGTGCAGCCATAACACAATACAGCCACGCCTGGTGGAATTTAGCCGTGAGCTTTCCAGCTTTCAATTTACTTTCATAGAGGACATAAGAAACCAGAAAATATTCACATTTAAGAAGCTAACAGAGAATTTTGACATATTTTCTTTAAAAAGTACTCAGAACGATTAATCAGTTATAAAAATAGTTGGCAAATAATTTAATTGTCAATTAATTGTCAATTAATCAATTAATTTGATAATCATTGGATGATGCAAGGGCAGCACGATGGCGCAGTGGTTAGCGCTGCCGCCGCACAGCAAGAAGGTCCTGGGTTCGAATCCCTGAGCCGCCAGGGCCTTTCTGTGTGGAGTTTGTGTGTTCTCCTCGTGTCCGTGTGGGTTCTCTCTGGGTACTCCGGCTTCCTCCCACAATCCTCTCTAAATTGCCCGTAGGTGTGAATGTGAGTGTGAGTGGTTGTTCGTCTCTATGTGTCAGCCCTGCGATGAACTGGCGACTTGTCCAGGGTGTACCCCGCCTCTCGCCCAATATCAGCTGGGATAGGCTCCAGCCCCCCGCGACCCTCACGGATAAGCGGTTACAGAAAATGGATGGATGGATGACGCAAGTAGGCAGGGGTGAAGAGAAAAACAAGTACTGGGAGAATTGCTGATTCTGCCTTTCAGTTTGAATCTTGAAATAGAAGGCTCATTTCAATGATGTTCGATTTGAAATTGTGACACACCTACCTAGTACTGTTTAGGGACTCCAGATGCAGAAATATAATCGGTCATCTGGTTTTTATGATACCAGTATCTTCACACTACCTTTGAAACTCAGCCCGCTAACCCTCTGAAAGAAAGTAATGTGGACATGCAAAGTTGAAGGGGTTAGATCAAGAGCTTCTCATTTTTTCAGTTTCTGAATGATATAAAACTGTCGAAAGGGATTGTTTTCTTTGTCTTTATCCATCTAGCGACTTCAGTATTTCTTACTACATGTGACAATAGTGTGTTGCAGTGGAAAGGCCCAGGCCTCCATCCTGATTTAGTCCAAGGAAGACCCAGGTTGACCCTAATTAATTCGCATACAGCCATCTCACAGACAATTCCCATCTACTCAGGTCGCTGGTAGGCCCAGGTCAAGCATGCGTGCACCAATTAATCCAATGGCTCGAGTCACAGTCCACTCTCATTTCCAAAAGAGTCAATCAGATTCTGGGGATTCAAGTCCAGAATTCCCCATACAATACAGAACTCCCGTCAAAACTTTTAGACACTAAGCTCTGAAAACAGCACTATTCCATGGAAGAGGCTGATCAAAAACCTAAGTCACTGGTCTCACAATAATAGGCTTAGGCTAAAAGGGAACTACTCACCAAATTCCAACTTTTCCACAATTCTGAAAATGTTCCCTTTGAGCCTGTGAAGACACAAACAATCTGTTGATTCAGTGGCAGAATCCTTTCCCCTAAGCCGCTATTTGCTTTAGCGGCGATGACACAAGGGGAGGAATTTGAGCAATGCCTGTGTATCGTAGACTCATTTCCTCCGAGTGAGAGCCATCTCCAGACAGACAAGACAGCACTGAAGTCTGGCTCCAGGTCGTGCAGTATCCTGCAGACAAGTTACACAGACATGTTTCTATGTCGAGGGGGACGCGGTCATACAGAGACATTAACTCACATGTACAGACTATTTCCTAACCATTATCTGTAACCAGAGGTGGCAAGAGTCCACACATTCTTTACTCGAGAAGAAATACTGGCACTTGAGTAAAAGAGAAGTAAAACTGCAAGAACTAATTCAACTTCTCTATTCAAGTAAAAGTGAGAAAGTACTGGCTCTGAATTACTTAAACTATAAAAGTAAAAGTAGCCCTCTGACTGATTCTGTGCAAAGCTAATAGAACCTCATCTTTTCGCTGCAGTTGAGTCTCCCTTTCTTGTCCGTTTCATCTTGGTATTTTTGCGTAGTTTTTCATGTTATGTCTTCGGTCAGTTTTTCATCTTGTTAGGTTATTTACGTTGTTATTTCTCATTAAACCTTTTCCATCTTGTTATGACTTTTGCATAATTTTTTGTCTTGTCATGTTGTTTTAATCATGTTACATCGTTAACATCATCTTTCGTCTTATGTTTTTTTTCATCTTGTAACTTTTACAGTGTTTTTCATCTTGTTACGTTCTTTTCATCTTGTTACGATGTTTTTGTTTTGTTACGTCTTTTATGTCTCTTTCATCTTGTATCTTTTACACGTCACGTTAGTTCTTTCATCTTGTTACGTTGTTTTTGTCTTGTTACATCTTTAATGTAATTTTCATCTTGTTAAATCTTTTACACTGATTCCACCTCGTTATTTCTTTTAAGCTGTTTTTCGTCTTAATACATTGTTTTCATGTTGTTACTTTGTTTATGTCTTTTACATCTTTTATGTCATTTTCATCTTGTTATGTATTTTACGTAGTCTTTTGTCTTGTTAGGTTGTTTTCATCTTGTTACACTGTTTATATCTTGTTACATCTTTTACATTATTTTCATCTTGTTAGAGAATTTTCGTCTTGTTGAATCTTTTACGTCATTTTTGTCCTGCTACATCTGTTGTGCATGATTTGGGCTGGTGGATACACCAAGGAATCGTCTTGATGTTGGAAAGGCGGTGTGCAATGATGCGGAATAAAAATAATCAAAAATTCTCAAGTAAAGAAAAGATACCTGAAAACACTACTTAAGTACAATAACAAAGTATTAGTACTTAGTTATTTTCCACCTATGTCCATGACAAGTAGCAAACATGTAATGGCATGAAGCATTCATACAAGGAAACACTTTCAGTCTTGAAAGTGTATTTTCCAATGACCTCATCAGACTCAACATGTGTGAAAGCCCATCACTCATCACTTGTTTGTTTGGTCTGAACAATGAGAAGCGCCCAATCATTGGCTGTCAATACGATAAATTCATCTGAAGACACCAACCATCTTTGAACACACCCTAATCCCTGCTCTTTTATTATTTTCAAAGATTATTTTGTGCCTATAGGATTCCAGAGGGCTTACTGTCTCATTCTGCACAAATGGAAGTCTCTCCCAATTGTAAAGGATCAAAGTAGCCTCATAACTGCACCGCTTTCAAGTAGAAAATGAAAAGCGTGAAAAGCCAGAGCATGCTCTCTCTGAGATGGGATCAACTCAAACTCAAGCAGCCTTGAGAAAACTTTGCTTGTTCAATAGGGGATCAATGCCAAGAATTATTGTGGCGCTTTGCCATTTGTGCTCATTCCCCTCTTTCTCCCTGGCCCTCCCTGATATTTTCCACTGGCAGGTCAATGATATGTCATGAACTTACATGCTAGTAAAAACACTACGTGTTTTTTTAAGGAGCATTGAAGGATGCCCTTTTCTCAAGTACTCCAAAGTCAATGGAAAAAAAAAGAAGAAGTGGAAGGGCTGTGCCAGCAGATTAGAAATCTTTGTACTTCATGGATGCCAGCCAGGAAGCATCTACCCACTCCTCTCTGCACTTGTGTCTTTTTTCAGCTGTTCGATTTAATGCCAGATATGTAAATTGCTTCTGAAAGTCACACAGGAGCTCATACGCGACTGGCCGGTTTCTAAAAGGCAACAAAGAAAAAAAAGAAGCCCGGATCAGATGACATAGGGATATCAACATGGGAGATCTGCGGCGATGAAAGCAGTGGAGTATGGACAGAGTCGCGAAAGGCAACAGCAAGACCCAAAGAGGCTACAGTGATGTGGACTTAAAAAATCACAGAGTGAGGTAGTCGGGGTTAAAAGGGATGAATGAACTCTAGAATCAAGTCAGGCCTCAGTTTTAATCCCATTACAAACTGTAAAACCTGCCTGACTGAATGTACCTTTACAGACTTTTGGAATACTTTGTCCTCAGTTTTAGGGGTAGAAACACAGATGAATACCCACAAGCACAGGCAAGCGCACATACACACCTGCCACCTCATTCTTTTGTGGGTGGGTAATTCACTCCAGTGCTGCTAAAACCTCTTACCCAGATAAACAGAGGGGCAAGAAGGTAGACGCAGCATTTCTGAGGTGGTTCTTTGGAAATTGGGCAGTTGGGTTGGTCTCAAAGACAAAGACAATGGCTTGAGGGCTTAGTCACAAGGAAATGTGTCACCTGATATTATCAAGAAATTAATTATTAACACAAAAACTATTTACGTTAACTCGCCTCAATCAATTTTCAGACAACAGCACTCCCTCAAAGATCACGTAGTGTCTGTAAAGTTGGGACCGTAGTGGCCTGACACCTGAGGAGAATCATTCAAGGAGATTTCTCTTCTGTTTATATTTCTGTTTTTTTAAAATCTTTTCCCAACTGAAATGACAAATGGGTGTCAGAGCAGGCAGGAGCACACAAGACGGCGGCCTTCCAGCTGTTCCTGTGTGCCTTAGTAGCGTCACTGTTTGTGTTCCCAGGAGAGGCGGACAAAGCGCTTCCAGGTCGCCTACTAACCTGCCTTCTCATTACCAAAGGTCATCCTGCTGGAACACAATGCTGACCTCTCATGCCAAAGGTTACTCAGTGAAGAGGAGGGTGGGGAAGAGGAGAGGTGGGGGATTAGGAGGAAAAAGAGGAGTTGGGAAGGTGAGGGAGAGTTAAGACTAGCCCCTCACTTTCATTTAATCTCGTCATCCGTCTTGGGGATGACTTCTTCCTGGATTGACACTTGTGTCGCAAATAATCTTGTCTTCCTTGAGGCACTTCTCGATGCCAAAACCAGCAAACACTTAGGGTTAAGTTCTCCAAATAAGGTCCCTTTAAGGTTCTAATGCGAAGTTTTTCCTCCATTGCTCCCTCCCTCCAGGTTAAGCGTTTGGCATTTGGCACAAGCCGGAGTGAATGCCTATAGATGGCATTGCTCTTAGATCACAGCCAGCTCATTAGCTCTGGCCCGCTGTTGCGTTCACTCAAACCAGACCAAAGACGTGATCGGGTGGAAATTCAAAGAGGGCTGGAGGAGGGAGGGGTGCGAGGGAACAGATATGTTTCCTTGGATAAGGCAGAGCCTAATAATGACTTCCTGTATTTAGCCTGGAAAACAAAACAGAGAGGCACCATGGACAATGGTGCGAACACGAGTGCTGTCCATGAGTGCTGTAATGCCTTCGATGCAATCTAATCCGTGTCTAAGGTTATGTACAGTAGACATGAGTATGATGGGGTTGGGTGTATGTTGGGGGGGGGTTACAACATCTGGATCTTGTAGTCCATGCCTCTGGAGTTTTCTGACAGTCTCAATAGAGCAACAACCCCCCTCTCAGCCGCTCCCTCCCCCTCTTGTTTGCTTCTTCCTCCTTCTCTTCTTTAGGTCCTCCATCCTTTACCCCTCTCCTCCAGGGCCATGTGAAAACTCCCAATTACCAGAAACACGAGAAGTGCTAACGGTTGGACATGAACTTGGAATATGCAAAACACAGGAGCCCTTAACAAGGGCCATGCTGAAATGTGATTGAATGCGTCAGCAGGTCGTAAAAGGCCCCCTCAAGATCAATGTAATTATGAAAGCTTTACGTGGAGGACTTTCCGGACTGGGGAGTGAGCGGCGACAGAAGGAGGAGGAGGGTGCTGCCGGCATTATGTTCCACCAACAGAACCCCCTTTTAACCCAACAAGTGGAGAACAAGCGAGGTCTTCCAGCTGCCTTCCATCAGCGGCCATAATAGACGAGGGGAAAGAAAGACGGGACGAAAGAAAAGAGGTTTGTAACACCTGCAGCAGGGTGCCAGCAAACATTCCTTGGTCCTCCGGCCCCTTGGTGATGCACTCTATAAATCCTTGTGATTAGCTACAGTAGCGGGCCTAAGTGCCACTTAAATCAAACCCCAAAGGGGAAGTTGTTGTGACCTCCAAGCTTTGGAAATGTGATTTAGGCCCAAGTGATTATTACAAAAACAAAGCTAGTTCTGTTTCTCGAATAAGAGGGGATGGAAGAAGGAAGGGTGTGATGGAAGTGTATGAGAAGGAGAAGTGAGTGTGACATCAGGTTTGCAATAATAAGCCATTATTTGAAGAATTCATGACAATCAGGAGAAGTAACTCCCTGTTATTAAGCTATTAAGTAAACTTCAACTAATAGAGAGTACATTATTCTTCAGTTTTCTGGGAAGACTACACACCCAAACAAGACACAGATGTGGATATAGGAGCTAAGCCAATATTTTCATATAGTGAATGTGAAAACTATAATGTTTGTGGTGTCTGCATTTGCTCCAAAATCTGATTCAGCACCTATCCATTTATCACACTTTTCAAAGCGCCTCCCGCTGGACAGCATCTCCAAAAGATGGGAGAAGGGGGTGTGAGCTGTAAATCAGGCTCAGAGTGATGTCACTGAAAAATCCAGCGATCCATGACGTGCCGGAGTAATCACAACATTAACGTGAACCACAGTTATTCAATAAATGAGAATGCGCCTGACCCCAGAGACAAAAGCTCCACAAATCACAATTAAGTCAGTCAAATGAAGCGGCGGGCCTGACTGCAGCACAGAGCCTCCAGAGGTCTATAAACCTGCTGTGCTTACGGTAAGAGACGGGATGGCACAGCTCAGGTCTGACCCGCCAGAGGCTTGTCGACAGCTGACGCAGACCAGACCCAACTGCACTCGGACTCGTAAGAGAGCAAACAGTATTTCTACATACAATCTGTCAGAGGATTATACTCCAACATCAGTAACATAATACCACTACTTCTAGACTCTCATAAAGAATAATTTGCCGGTGATTACATATAAACCAGGTGAGAGTTATGAAGCAGTAGACTTCTCTGGACATTTCACTGTGTTTTTCACCTCGGCGCACACATGTCCTAATAGTTGCAGCTATAATGAGACACCTTTCTTCTATGCATATGTCACCTCAACCATAAGTTTTTAGCCCAGCTATCAAAGCAGAAGTTATGGCACAGTTAGTCAGACCACTTTGGGCAAACTGGGCTAAGGCTGCTATCAGGGCTCAGACTCTAACACTGCGATACAGTTACATACTGTATAGCATAAACAATCTGATCAGTTTTTGTGATTAGAATTATGTATATTTATATGCATTTTCAGCACAGTATATTCACAGTGGATTAATGAAGTATACTTTAAAATGCCAGCAAGAGCAGGCATTATAAAATTACTTGATTTTTGACTGTGATGATGGACCACCCCGTCTCACAAGACATGCACTCCAACTGTGACAGCTGATTGCTGAAGAAGACAGAAATACAATATTTCATGAAAAATCATTTTAATATCTTTTGTTTTATCTGACCAACATTCCAAAACCCAGACATCTGAAAATGTCACCTAGGACTATGGAAAACTATAACACAAATGCTACTAGTTTCTGACATTTTATAATATAAATGATTAACTAACTTAACCTTTTGCTCAGTATTAGTTTTACTAATATTGTGGTCATGTCAGCTGATATGCAACATGAATTTGCAGTTCAGAAATATCAAGTAAGTTTGAGGTAATTGAGAAACAGTGTCTCCATTAGTTTGTCTAACAAAGAGCACTGACAAGTTGATTTTTATACAACAAAATGTCCCACAGTGTCTGTCTTGGCTTTAGAAAAACAACAAAGAGACTATGTTAAACTAGTGTTTATGTTTAAAATAGTTACTTTAAGGGTCTCATTATTAAGTTTTTGTAAATTTAACTCCTAAACATGATTTGTATTAGTATTGACCTGAAATACCCAGTATTTGAGCTACAGCAATTAGTTGATTTATCTATTAGTTGATTGAAAGGAAATTAGTTGCCTACTTTTCCGATAATTGATTAATAATTTTAGTCATTTTTCAACCAAAAATGTCAAATATTTCATCGTTCCACCTTCTTAAATGTGAGGATTTGCTGCTTTTCCTTGTCATTTACGACAGCAAATGAAGACTCTTTGGATTTTGGACTTTTGGTTGGATAAAAGAAGCATTTTGAACACGTAACTTTGGGCTCTGTGGAAATTGTGATAAGCATTTTTTGATTTTTAAAAAATATTTTTTGGGCTGTTTATGCCTTTAGTGAATAAACAGCTGAAGATACCACAGAAAAAGGGGTAGACAGAGAGTCGGGGGAATGACACACACGGCAAAGGGACGCAGGCAGGAGTCGAACCCACGGCTGCTGCAGAGGACTCACAGCCTCAGAACGCTCTACCAACTGAGCTACCAGGCAACAATTTCTTGACCTTTTATAGACTAAATGATTAAATGAATAATCAATAAATCGTGAAAATAATCAGCAGATTAATCTATGATGAAAATAATCATGAGTTGCAGCCCTACCCAGTATCAGTTGAACTATAATTTCAAGTATTACATAGTTTAGACTATACTTTTATGTAAAACTCTCCTGTTGATAACAAAAACAACTGCTGATGCGCATATCCAAACATGTATTTTCTATGAATGATCATAATCTGTAATTCCACTGAACAATCTACAATTGGTAGGGTATTGAGTTTAATCTGGACATGAAAAGTTAAAGGCTCTAGCACACCTTGTCATCCTGAGACACACACTGTGCAAGTATCAGAAAGACAGGAGACCAAGTGTCCATGTTGAGTCCAACAGGAACAGTCTGACATCATCAAACCTTGACCCTTCATCTTTAAATAAACAAGTGAAAGAACAAGATGTGTTCAGATACAAAAAGTGCAAGGAGAGCAAGGAGAGGAACACAAGGACAGCTACACTATAATGCATTCATTCACACACAAACACACACACACACACACACACACACACAAAGTCAAACACTCAGCAGTGCAATGCTCTCGAGTCGGCCTTGACAGCAGAGGACGTCCTGTGAGGGGGCTCATGTCTGTGCTGGCAGCCGGGGACGATGAAGAGTAGAGTCCTACAGGGTGACGTAAGACTTGCCAAGCGTTGTGTGCATTCATCTGTACATGTATGGACTCTCATGCTTTCAGAGAGGGAGCTGTCTGGCTTCAAGCCACATGTCCTAATAGGCCTGGCTTTCTTAAGACAACAGGAACAACTAACTGCTCTTAAGTTAAGAAACACACAAAGGCCTTTTATTTAGAGAAAGACTGCTTTGATTAACTTGAAATTCACAATGTGGTACTACAACTACACTACTGCTACTAACTGTTACTGGTGAACTCATTAATGCACACAGTGTAATTTTAGAATTTGTTTTGCGATGCCAGGAGAAACACTGACTGTACATTTCTGACGGTCATGAGCAGCTGACACAGGCAAAAAAATCAAGTCAATATGACTAGTCAACATATGACAACAATTAATCAATTCTTAAATTAACTGCCAACTATTCTGACTTATTGTTTTGAGTCATTTTTTTATGAACAAATGCCCAAATTCTCTGATGTTAGCTCCTCAAATGTGAATATTTTCTGGTTTCTTAAGTCGTTGCTCAGCGTACACTGAATATCTTGGTGTTTTTGATGTAACAAGACATTTGAGGCGTCACCTTGGACAGTGATCAACATTTTTCACTTTTTTCTGACATTTTATGGACCAAACCACTATTCGATTATAATTGATTAATCGAGAATATTATGGACAGATTAATCGATAGTGAAAGTAATCGTCAGTTGCAGCCCTATTTGGTCCAGATTTTCAGACTTTCCAGTTCAAACCAAACCAAAGTTACAGGTGTAAAACCTTTCCAGCACTACAATCCAGACCAAACACCGAAACCTTGGCCCAACGAAAGAGGTGGGCTTGTTCTGATCAAACTGAACCATTGTTTGGTTCGTTTCTAGAGTGAAAAGTGATGATTTGGCATTCAGACCATTTACAAGAAGTTCTGTCAGGCTATCGCCCAAATCAGAAAAAGGAAAAACAACGTTACAAAACAAACTGAGAAACTGAGGGAGGAGGAGACCTAATCTTCGACTGACTTTATAAAGAATCAACTGGAAAAAAAAAAAATCACAAAAATTCCAACACTTTTCACTTATTTTCCAAAAGGACAAAAGAGAAAGCAACTGCCAACATGCCAATGTCAGACACACCCATCTACAAACCAATCAACTGCAAGTGTAGGAGGACACAGCTCATGTAGATGATGACGACAGGACATAGGTATGTCATGTATAGTTCTTTGCATAATTGCACAATGAAACCAAAACTAACCCGATCAAACAGATACGGTGTAACAAAAACATGAACCCTGGTTCAGATTTCAGGTGTTAAGATTCACTAGTAGTGTCTTCTAAAATGTTCGCCAAATATTAGTTTTTTTCTTTATATAAACCTGCATTTGAGATTTCGGGTTTGGACTGTTGACTCGATTAACTGGTTGATTATTTTATCAATTAATCGATTTATAGCTGTTTGCCAATAAAATGTCAGAATAGGATTGGACGATTTGACGAATATATCATCTATCAGTGATGGGCTGAATCCATCGGCGGTTGCTTTTTTGGCCGATTTTTGGGGCAATATTTGTCATTTTATTTTGCTAATGTAATAGTCTGCAGAGTGACAGCTGCTGCTCCACGCCGCGCTCTCATCCAGCAGCACAGTTCGCACCCACTCGCGGGCCATGAGTGCCTGAGCTGGGTGAGGAGTGAGAGGTAAACAGCCTGCAGAAGAACCAGAGTCGGTGACTGTTGGGAGAATGAACAGACTAACAAAGGATTTAACAAGCCAATTAAGCTTGTCTTAGTTTGGTAAAATAGAGAAACTTGAAGTTGGAAGGTGTACGGTTGTATTTCTCATTTTAAAAAGGAAACTGTGTGAGGATATTTAATTTCTTAACACTTTGTAAGTTTATTTTGTTTATTGGACATAGGAACATACTCGGCGTGTGTAACGTAGTGCATTTGCTGCATGCACACATCTCCTTGCTGAGACCTGAGAGAATGGGAGGTGGTGGGAGGGGGGACAAAGATATTGCCAATCGCCGATTGATGGCCTGACGATGGTCGTTTGGAAAATTTTAACATATCGCCCAATCTGGTGTCACAAAATGGTGAAAAATGTTGATCAGTGTTTCCCAAATCCCAAAAAGACATCCTCAAATGCCTTGATTTGCCCACAACCCAAAGATATTCAGTTTACTGTCAGAGAGGAGCAAAGAAACCAGAAAATATTCACATCTGAGAAACTGATAGAGACTTTTGACTTTTTTCCATAAAAAATTACTCAAACAGATTAATCACTATCAATTTAATAATTGATGAATGTTACAGGTCTACCGATTAGAAAATAACTGATGGATAAATTTAGAGAGATAAATAATCATTAGTTGAATCCCAAGTTGAAAATAAGGGTTGGGAGAAAAGAGTGTAGAGAAGAGAAAACTCCAGTAAAAGAAAGAAATAAACGGTACAAAAAACAGCAACAGAGGACCTGAATTCTCTCATGAGGGCTCCTCAGTGGTGCCTGGAGTTCAGGCCTGTGTTAACAGCCTCTCCGTAGATCCAGACTCTACCCAACACTATCATACCGTGTGGACCACAGAGACCATATAGTGGGGATTGAGGAGTTGCCAACATCCCAGTGAGTGCCATTAGTAAATATACCCGGACACAGAAGCCAGGCAGACGGCTTTGCCAGAACCCTCAGCTCCCACAGTCCTGAGACTGAGACTGGCCAGGGTCACAGTCAGCCAGTCAGAGCTGCTGCATCCACCAGGACTCCAAAACAAAATGAGCATTAGTGAAACACTGCGCTAAAAACAGCTTTGAAGTACTGCTCCTATTCAATCGACTCCATCTCTCCAGAAGACGCTGCCAAGGAAATGCAAGCCAAATGTTGCTGCAGTTCCGTTATGTTGACATATACCGTACATGCATTTATGCGCCATATGTGACTGTTTGTAAGCAGGTGTGTCCGTGTAACTTTATCAAACTGGCATGCAGTGTAGTGGACATGTTTTTTGTCATTTTAATTCACATGGACAAAGGCAAACTTGCTGGCTGAGAAAAGAAAAATATCTGGCTCCGCACTAGTAGGCTAAAAAAGCAGAACGTAAAACAAAAACAGACATGGAACTCAGTGTTACCAAAATTAAACACAGTTAAATCACTAAACGACCAGTGAAATCCTGGCTGCAGATCTCCAGTACTTCTCTGAGGAAGGGAACAAGGACAATGCATGAGAAAACGAAGGTAAAAAGGCAGAACTCAGCAATAAGGACTGCCTGTTTGCCCAGGGCCAGTAAAATACCACGTCGGGCAAGTAAATCTGGCAGCTCACTTGCCAGATTGGAGAGGTGGTAAAAAAGAATTGAAGTTCATGTACAGCAATAATAACTGTAACTGTTTCTCGCACCACATAAACATGTTATTAACCACCCAGCCGAATTTGAGTGTTTATAAAAAATTGTTAAGTATATGAAATTCTCAAAATTCTGGAAAAAAAAAAAAATCATAGTTTTCTCTGCTCTGAAACACTAGGTGCGTGTCCACTCTGCTGTCTCAGTGTCAAACACCACTACAACCTGAAACCGACCTGAAACATGGACGCTCCATCTCGCAGCTTTATTGGACATGTCCAGACATGTTTGAGCCACCAGAGCCAGAGGACGGTGACAGGATGGTATTTTTTTTCTTCTGTGTCGGGTTGTTGAAACTGAAGCGAGCTGAAGTGAACTGCTGGACTGATTTGGACAGAGTCGCTGAAGGTGTCACTAATGAAAGAATTTGTAGAAGGGCAGGTAAAAATTTACTTTAGGCAAGTACACTTTCGACCCGCTTCCCCAACCAGGCAAAGGCAAAGAGTGGTGGAGAAAAAGAAAGGAAAAGAAAGGAGGAGGCAGCACAGACGGATGAAGAGACAAAGAGAGGGAGAGATGGAGGCATGTTAAATCGCTCTGCTTGGCAGCAGCTCTGCAGTCGAGCCTTTTAGTCCAATTTATGGATGGGCTCAAGCTACACAAAGGTCTTCATCAAATGAAACAAAAGAAATGGATTAGTCTGACCCTCTGCCACAGCCCTCCTCCTCCTCCATCTATCACTCCATCTGAACCTATCCATCCACCTCTGTATTGTGACCCAAACAGCAGGCCCACCAGGGTCAGCGGCTTGGTTCGGGGCCAAGATTGCTCTCTTTCTTTCTCCCTCGCCCCTCCTGGGGAGCACCTTCCCACCATTACAAACCCTCTCTGGTTTGTGTCAGTCTAATGAACAGTCTCTTAACTGTTCCACGGCAAAGAAAGCAGATGGAACCCTGGGACGATTTACGGCACACAGAAAAGAGAGAAAAAGAAGGAGGGAAGAGGGCAGTTAGGTTGAAAGGGGGAGTATGAAATGCACTCTCAAAATGTTTCTTTGGCCGGCGAGCACAAAATATGCCTTACATTTGCGCATTTTTCCAATTTATCTCTTATTGAATTAAGGTTTCAGACTCCTGGACGCCATTCAGGAGAATACAGCGGCGGAAGACAAAAAAAGACAGAGTGAGAGAGAGATATACACGTGTCAGAGCAGAGGAAGGACTAAATCTGTGCAATTTCTCTTGAAACGGTCATATATAATGATGATGACGATGGTGTTCAGAGCTCAGCCTGTTCCGAGGATGCAATCATGCTGAGACCCCATTTAATCTCCATGCTCCATGCTTCTCCGCCTGACAAAGCTGAAATCCGCCCAAGAGGAAATGTTTCACTCATGTTGTACATCAGCTGCATTTTGTTTCCATGAAGTAATTATCACTCAAGGTTAATAACATTAATTTAAGGTCAAGATCTGGTGTCAGTGTGGATACATAAAGAGGGCACCTCCAAGCTATGTGTCCATTAAATCATGAGTGGATTTAGAGATTTGGGGGCCTTTGGCAAAGCCCAGTCACGAGTCTCCATCATGCATTATTTTCAACCTCTCTGTAGTTTAAAATGTTGGTCTTGGTAGAGCAAGTACTCAGACCTTATATTTCTGTTAAAAGTCAGAGTCGTGAATTCAAGATTTTACGTAAAGTACAACCCAGATTCCAAAAAAGTGCAAGACAATGCATACCGAACTGCACCAATTTTATAAGAATATTTTTGGGGTCTTTTTTATGCTTTTAATTGATAGGACAGCTGAATATATGACAGGAAATGGGGAGAGAGAGAGAGTGGGGGAATGGCACGCAGCAAAGGGCCGCAGGCGGGAGTCAAACTCATGGCCGCTACAGAGGACTCACAGCCTCCAAAACATGGAGCGCACGCTCTACCAACTGAGCTACCCAGGTGCCCCAGAACTGCAACAATTAATTGATTCATTGATTATTGAATTAATCGCCAACTATTTTGATAATCAATCAATTGTTTGAGTCTTTTTTTTTTTAACAAAAAAATGTCCAAAGTCTCTTATTTCAGCTTCTCAAAGGTGAATATTTTCTGGTTCCATTACTGCTCTATAAAAGTAAACTGAATATCTTTGCATTTTGGACAAAACAAGACATTTGAGGACATCAGCTTGGGCTTTGAACAGTGACAACTTTTTTCACCATTTTTTTTTTCACCAAACCACTAATCGATTAATAATCGATTAATCGAGAAAATAATCAACAGATTAATCAATGATGAAAATAGTTAGCTGCAGCCCTAACTGTGTTAACCAAATAAAACAGAATGCAATGATCTGCAAATCCTTTTCGTCCTATAATCAATTCAATACAAAACATAAACAAAATATTTAATGTTCAAACTGATAAACTTCATTGCTGTTTGCAAATATAAATTCATTTTATATTTGATGACGGCAACCTCCATGTTGCATGTTTATTACTGAGTTACATCACCTTGTCTCCTTTGTTGAATTTTGCGCTTTATAATGCACCCCACATTTTCAGTTGGAGACAGGTCTGGACCGCAGACAGGCCAGTCTGGTACCCGAACTTCTTTTACTATGAAGCCACACTGTATGATCTTGCTGGAAAAAAAGTAGGGACGTCTCTGAAAAAGATGTCATCTGGATGGCAGCATATATTGCTCCAAAACCTGCATGCAATTGATGCCATGGGCACAAACCTATCCCCATACCATCACAGATGCTGACTTTTGAACTTTGTGCTGGTGACAGTCTGGATGGCAGCACATTTTTCCACTTTGTGTTAGTCCTTCTCAGATGAGCTCGAGCCCAAAAAGGTTTATGGTCTCTCTGGATGTTGGATATATGGCTTCCACTTTGGTAGAGTCTTAACTTGCATTTGTAGATGCAATGGTAAAATGTGTTACTGCAGTATTGCTACTTCAAGAATACTGACTACTTCCTCCACCACTGGGACCAACACGTTGCTGCACATTTTCCTCTCTTGTGTTCATTATCCTAAGATACTACTAGTAACATATTTACCTCAGCCATGGAGGTTATGTTTTTGGTGTTGTTTGTCAGCCGTATTACAGAAAAACGACTTGCCCGATTTTCATGAAACTTGGTAGAAAGATAGCAGGGGCCAAGGAAGAACCCATAAAATTTGAAGTGGATCTGAATCACAGGGCAGATACACAAATTATCACTCCTGTTAACATCGAAAGATTGGGCATCTGTTCTTGGCGGAGGTCTATGCTCTCCAAGAGCCCTTCTAGTTGCAGGACTATATGTTTTACATCTAAACATAATAAAATATCTATAACGGTTAAGGCTTCGTTTTAATTGGGGACTTCCTTGCCAAATTGTAAATTAAGTCCACCCTGAAAATCATTGTTCCTGGAGAAGTGGCATAGGGAGCATGAGGCAAACCACTTGATGAATGTACCAATGTGGTGGCAGTGATGAAAGAAGCCAGAAGAGGAAAAAGTTTTGCTCTGTATGGGTTTGGATAAGCCAGTTCTCCATCTGTGATTATTAAGGTCCAGTTTTCCATCCAGGCTGCCTCTCGGCTCTGTCGCAGGGTACATTCTCAGGTATTATGGGTCTCTGCAGTGTCAGAAAATTGAACTAAGGGGCTCTGAGCAAAGGGTTCAGTCACATAATGCAGACATTGTGTGAGGAGACTGAGTAATGACAAAAGTTTCAGTCGGGAAGGTCAGCCGGGAAGTGACATTTTCAGAACAGAAAGACTTTCAGAAGAATTAAAGTGTCAAAATATCAGTTGTGCAGTTTTCCAAAACACTATGTCATACTGCCTGTAGGGCCAGTAAGTTGAAAGGGCACAGGGGACTGTCTGATCTTTCAAATTCCTGATTTTCAAACATTTCTTTCCTTCAGCGTTTGCCAGTATGGGTGGTAACACAGGATGATACACAGATTAGTCACACACACTTTTCTTTTCCTTCACCTGCACCGGTTTAATATCTTGGTGACTTGCCATGAGGTGACCTGCATCTACTAAGAGGGCGGACTGGCACAGTCAGCTTGTCAGTAATGATTAAACTGAGTGGTGCAATTTGGTGTAAATAATTAGGGGAATTTGGATTTGTCCTGTCCTTAAGCTTAGAGAAGGTCAGTGGTGCACAGTGTGAGCCTTCTTTACGGGATGATGTGCTGAATATTATCCCATCACAAGAGTCTAACTGGTGCCACATTTTAATTTCTTTGATATTTTTGTGACAGATCAATTCAGTATAAGTTGCAAGGGAATTGTAGTGCAAAGCATACTGCATTAGAAACTAGGGATGTTGCTGGCGACTAATTTCCCTGTGGATTAAACGCAAAATTTAATTTAAACTAGTCGACTAGTCTAACAGTAAATAAACACTCAGAAAGCAGTTAAAATTGAGCACAATTTATTAAATGAGAATGTTAAGAACAGTCCGGAAAAATACTGTGTGTATTAAGAGTCATTTGAAGCCATTAATCTCAGTTTACAATTGCCAAATCGTACTTTAAATTGCTGAAATGCATGTCACTTTACTCTGTGCAATACAAACATTACACATTAACCTACAAAACATGACAACTCACTGAATGCTTCATCTTTTCAGACCAAAGAGGAACATAGTGTCCGCGGGTAAACGACCCGGAGCTGATGTTAGCTGCCAGCCTGCTATACAGTGTGGCTAACATTAGCAGTGCTAGCAGCAGCAGCTGCTCTGCTTGCAGGTTAATGTCCGTGTCTGTGCTGAATGTGGTCACATGTTGCTCCAGTCGAGTGGTTATATATTCGTTTATTTTGTCATAGTCTACATTCAACATTATTTCCATTTTCTAGATGAAAACACTGCCAAACTGCGCTGGTTTTCCAAGCTGTCATCTGTCCGACTTTGCTGATAAAATCCGGGGTTGCCCTGACTATCGGGGCATACGCGCTTACGGCGTACGGTGAGGGACTGCCGTCTGATGGGGCCGCAGCCCTGACTAATGGCAGGCGGCTGCATAACATCTTAAAGGCAACAGTTAATTGGCGTTCTTCATTAATAAAATATTGATAAGTAGTTTAACTGACTAGTATTTCTGGTGTCAACTAGAGAAGGTGGTGATGTTTAATCGTGTAGTCGACAAATCACACACATTCCTACTAGAACAAAAGGAAAGTAGTGATTTGTTTGGTCACAAATAATGCCACAGTCCACTTGATTTTTGTCACAGAGTTATGCTTACTTATGTTTGTGTTGTCTCTAGGGCTGCAACTATCGATTTTTTTCATAGTTGAGTATTTTCTCGATTAATCGATTAACACTGGTTTGCCTATAAAATGTCAGAGATGATGAAAAATATTGATCAATGCTTCCCCAAGCCCAAGGTGACATCTTCAAATGTCTTGTTTTGTCCACAACCCAAAGATATTCAGTTTACTGTCAGAGAGGAGCAAAGAAACTAAAAAAGATTCACACTTAAGGAGCTGAAATCAGAGAATTTTGACCTTTTTCCTAAAAGGTTTACTCAAAATGATGAATCGATTATCAAAATAGTCAGCAATTAATTTAATAATCAATTAATAATTGATTATATGATTAATTGTTGCAGGTCCAGCTCTAGTCTCTCCTTTGTCCAGTGTTTTCCATAAGTTGTAAAACTGTATGAAAATCCATTAGGAAATGACTTCTTTCATCAATAAATCAAAAGAGACAACATAATAGGATGTGTCTAACAAAATCTAGTTTAATGTTTTTAACTTGATCCTTTTTGGAGAGAAAAGGACCAACTATACATTAAGTGACTGAGACAAAGGAAGTCAAAGGCTGGGTGCTGAGAGCCTGTGAGACCCAGAGGCCAGTTACATATTCCATATGTCCAGCATTACTCAACATTGGCTCGCTCCGGTTCCTATGGGGGCGAACCCTTTCAACCATTCAACACTAATGGGCTGACGGAGAGCAAGACTTCAGAGCACCTTTACTATATCCTCTCTGTATGGTGAGAAACAGGAAGGAGGTGGGAGGCGAAGTGAAAGACAGACACAGAAAAGGACAAGAGACAGAAAAACAGAGCTGGCAGAGAAGGGAATGATTCAACAGTGCTAAAACAGACAATCAAGACCTCTGTTCCTCTGTTCTCTCATTATGCATGACACACACTGATCTAATGCACAAGAACTGAATTTCTTTCATAACACTGTTTACGGTAACCCTCTGTGTCACTTTTTTCTGTCCATTTGCTAATCCAAGGTGAAGGTGACACTGCCAGTTAATCAACTATCCAGCCCTTTTAGTCAGATTCCTGACTGTCAATGTCAGGCTCAGGTAGTTGAGAGACATGATAAACAAAACGCCCCCCTATAAAGTAGATTGGGTGGCTTGTCTGAGTAATTGAACAGCTTTACCTCTGTCTTACAAAGGCACATCATGATGTGACTTACATGTTTGCAATCTACCATTAAAAAGCTGCAATGTCCAGTGTAGCCCATGCATTTTGGGTTTAGGAATAATTACAGAGACTGCATGTTGCTAGTTGGAAGTAATCAAGATGAAATTAGATAAAGGAAAGATGGTACCTGCATAAAGCATTAGATACAGTGAGTCACCCAAAACTTCTACCAAAGTTGTGTAAATTCCAGCTTTCAGCTTATCCATTAAATTGAGTTAGATCTAGTATAGTTGGTTGGTCATATAAATAATAAACTGCCAAATGGGAGTGCCACACGGCTCAATTCTTGGACCCCTGTTGTTCAGTTTGCTTATTAATGATTACCTATCCCTTTGTGAACTCCTGCTTCCACTCATTCTTAAATTTCCGTTGCCGTTTCATAGTCCACCTTTTGTGTTTATGGTTCAGATCACATTGGCAATCTGAGTCGGCTTAGTAAACCCATACAGTGTTTCCCCTAGCTTTTTTGCTTTTGGGGGGTGGGTGGGTGGGGTGGGGGTGGAACGAGCTGGTCAGGGGGATTTGTGTTCACTTTTTTTTTAATTTTACCAATTCATTTATTCATTCATATTCATTTATTTATTTATGCATCCATCCATCCATCCATCCATCCATCCTCATTAATTCACTCACCAAGTTCAGTCTTGTACAGCCAAGCGCAGTATCTTAAGTCTGACAGCCATGCTGGATCAAAGCCAGACTGACGGTGGTGACCTGTCTGCAGCTTCTTACTACGTGTCTCGGTGGGAGGGCTGGAACAGGTGTGTTTAGTACTAGTTGTGGCGACGTTAACCGGGGCAGGGGATTGGCAAGCGCTGTGGTCGGGCTGGGAGAGATGCTCTCATTTAGGCTAGCACCCACCATAGAGTTAGCTGTGCTCCCCGCCTCGCCACGTATGGTTCGTTTAAAAAATGCAGAGATTTTTGCCTGGGGGGCAAACGTTTGGGGAACCTCTGGTCATCCATTAATAATTTGTTTGTTTCTTGTTGATTTTTTTTTTTTTCCCGTAATGTCGGCAACAGTCTCTCTCCTCCGCTCTCTGAGTGTGGGTGGGTGTGTCTGTACCGGTGTGAGTGCACGTGTGTATGTTGTGAGAGAGGAGCGAGGGGGGAGCCCCTCCCGTCGCAGAGAAGAGAAGAAATGCATTTTAATGAATGTAATGAAACGATAGCGACGCATTAGACTCTGAAATTGCGCAAATTAGAGTTAGCTTTTTTTATTTGATAAAAAGAACGCCTGTTATAGGCCCTTTTGATTAAAATAAAAATTAAATGATGGCATTTTTTTTTAAATCTATGACTTGAATTTCTGGGTGGGGATCCTGTTGGCAGGGCCGGGGTGTCTGTTGGGGGGGCGCCCTCCCAAATAAACTATAGGGGAAACACTGCCATACTTGAGTAGCTCTGAGATATTGGTAGCTAGCCAGAAACTCATACAATTCACTGTTTTTGTTGAATGTTGAACTGAAAGGTGTTGAAAAGTGTTGCGTTGGCAGAGGCTTGAAGTTTGGGGATAAAACTTGTTAGCCAAGGAAGCCACCTACACGAAATATTTGGTGGCCAAGGGACATCAGGCCATGGTTAATATAAAACCCTAACTTAATAAACAATTAGATGTGAACAAGACTGTTGTAGGAGTTTTTCAAAAGAAATACAAGGCGTCAGTTTCTTTACAAACAACACAATCACTGCACGTCTGTCTCCATTAATAGACACAGGTGTGTGATAAGAAGATGGCAAGAGGATACAGTTTCTAGCTTTCAACGTTAAGTTTTTTTAAAATTGATTTATGATGTTGAAAAGAAATCTAAGTTGTTTTTGAATACTGTGGATCCACAAGTAAATTCTGGCGCATGCATCGAACTATATATGTTTTTGTAGCAATCATAACACACTGCACACACAAGAACCAATCATTAATTCACTCATTCACCCTGCTGCAACCTACGGACCCTAAATTAAGCCAATGAAGGGAGTAAGTGACAGACATTGGATATTGTGGATATTGTTTGGAAGCACATTGAAGCAAGTCCATCCATAGGTGTCCAATAGGCTTAATTATTCAGCTGCAACAACGATTATATCTATTTCCAGAATGGGAACTCCAACCATGTAAAGGTCTTGGCAGAGCTTTTTTTCTTTTTAGTTTGGAAAACAAGAAACTACTTTTAGCATGATTTTAATTTGTCGTTCTACAATATTACATTTATTTTCAAATTTGCAAATGTTGTTTTTGTATGGGTCCCTCCAATACACCTACAGCCACATAAATACATAAAGTGTGCCACTTGACTCTCTGCACACTGTGCATTTCACGCTTGAGTGCAGTTTGCTCTCTGAGCATCGATTCACTAAATTAGCATCCTAGGAGTAGCAGTACAGGGTGCGATATTCACTAAACTCCATACCTCGTGATGGCAACATCAGCCCTCTGTGTTGCCTCAACAAGCTGTCCATTTATTAAAACCTTAAGCTCCGTTTTGCATACAGGCCTCAGTGAGGAAGAATAAGGTTGGTTCAGGGGTAACTGAGCCCCTGACTGGGAGGCACATGAGCCAAATATGATTCGACAAGGCCCAGAGCTCCAGGGTCAGGCCTCAGCAAGGAACATGTGTCCCTAGGAGGGAAGGCCTTGTTGCTCCCTCAGCCAGTCAACATTCTCCAGTTTGTGCAACAAATCCTAATGAGGCTGTTCTCCGCAGGGGGAACCAGGGCCCTGTCTGTGGGGATTTGTCTGAAGAGCTAAACAACCGAGGAAAGATGCAGTGAAGCAACTCACTCGCTTACACTCTGTTTCTCACAAACACAAACCAAGACTGATGAGGTGAGGGAAGCCAAACGGTGTTCTGCAGGCCGGGCCATGGTGAGGGATTAAAAATGTGTCCACCCAGAAAAATCAAGGCATAAAATATTAAGTAGAAAATACAGGCTGATATGTGAGTGATGGCCCATGACTAAATATCTATTTGTTTAAGCCACTGGCAGTAGGTTAGGAAAGCACGAGTAGACTCAAAAATCCTACAGTCAGGTTGTCCGCAATGTAAACCTGCGGTTTGGGCAGATGTGATTTATATGCAGTTCAAATAAGTATTGAATTTTATTACAGCGACAACACATAGGCTAAAGATGGCAATGCAGAAAAAGAAAATCAGGCCAGGGATCATTCCAAAAAATAATCAGTTAGCAAATTTTGGAATAATATCCATTTCTGACAAAGATTGGGATATAAATGTCAAAACCAATTATGGAGAAGTTTCCATCTGTGGTTGATATTCCTACACACTCAGTACAGACCGACAGGACTCACTGAGAACAGACAGCGGGACGGAAAAAGGTTGATGTTCAAAGACATTCCCGTGTTCCTGATGTGTCACTGGGGTCAGTCCACCTGAAGCACGTTAATTCACGTTCCCTTTCTGTGCCTCTTCCTTTTCCTCAGGAAAGCTGTGAAGGCAATGCTTTGTAGCAAAGCTCAGTTGAAAAGTCAGATCACTATATATTACAATGATACACTCTGACAACTCTGTCGACCACAGTCAACTTTTTTTTTTTTCCAGAGGGGGGTAGAATAAAATAGTGGCACTAATACGCAACACCTGTTCCTTTTCGGCATCCGTCAGTATATCAAATATACAAACAGTGACAGCTGTGGTGCAGGCAGTGATATGGCCAGGCTCCGGGCCCACGTGATGCAAAACACAGAGACAGGGGTTGTTTCTCAGAGCACTTCTTCCCACACAGGGCCCTCTCCAGGTCAAATAGCTGAAAGCAGAGTGTACTGGCCAGAGTCTGTAATATTTCACATATGCTTTTTAAGGAGCACCAGGCGCTATTGATTTCTTTAATCTAAAGCCCGGGAACCAAAAGGAAAAGGGCCTATCGGCCAGCCTGCTTTCAATTACAAGGTCCATAAAGACTCTGAGATAGAAGCTGATGTGATGGATGGTCTGCGAGATGCCATGATAGGATCCATGCCGAGGTCTGCTGAGGCTCAAGTTTGCCTGGCGGGATCATCGCATGCCACAGACACACCCAAGACTTAAGTCCAGCTACAATCAAAGAAGAGCTGTAATCAAGAAGTTATTAGAGGGATCTGGCTTGAGCACTAAGTTTGCCTGAATACCTGAGCAGCTTTTAACATATCTTATCTCATCATAACTGATTAACAAAATTCAGTAAAGGACAGGAAGAAGAAGCACTGCCAAAATAAGACTTTGGTGTGTTCAGAGTACCGCTGACAAAGCATCAATGGAAGCTGGCAACATGAAGCAAGAAACATCACGTGACAGTCAGTATTTTTGAGTTTTATTTCAGCAGCATCATTTCTGCGCTGCATATAAAACCGTAAGCTGTTCCTGCTCAGCAAGCTAATGCCATGAGAAAATAATGAATAAAATAAGATGATAGGCCAAAATTAATAGATTGCCTGGCTGTGTTTTTTAAGCACATGGGGAATTTGAGTTTTGAACCTTTGAAGTTGCTGTAGCTGGCCAGTGTGAAATGTCAAAGCCAGAGTGACTCAATTTAGCAATGTAAAGTTAGTAGCTATTAGTTGGTTTCCACATAGTATAAGAAATAAAGACTTCAAAGTAGGAAAACACATTTTATGTTAAGCGTGTGATATAAAAATGGCTTTGTATGTTAAGATATACTGTGATGTGATGTATTCCATTAGCGCATTGATGGGAATTCCCATTATGTGTTAGAATTGAGCTAATAGACTAAGCACTATTAATTTATTAAAAAAATATATTCTGCAATCAAAAATTTGATTCAGGAATTGGAGAAAAAAAGGATCACAATACTTAAGAGAATAGATTTTTTCTCCCAGCCCTAATGTTAGCATGCTAACATTTGCTAATTAGCGCTAAATACAAAGTACATCTGAGGCTGATGGGAATATCATTAGTCTTGCAGGTATTTGTTCATGAACCAAAGCACTGGTGAAATTAAAATTTGGTCTGACGATAGTGCTAGAGGCGGCTAGATGGGAGGTTAAGGGATGACCAAAGTTATTACAATTCATCCTGAGGGAGACATAAATGTGTGTGCCAAATTTCATGGCAATCCATCTAATGCTGAGACATTTCACTCAGAATCTAATGTCAACCTCATGGCGGTTCTGAGGAAAGGGGATCACTAAAGTGTTGTGTGAATCCATCTGGTAGAAGTTGAGATATTCCATGCAATGAGCGAAAACTTTGACCTGTGGCTGGTGCTAAAGGGAGAGGCAGGGGATCACTAAAATGTTTAGCAATCATCTCTCTGGGAGCCTTTTTTTTTGTTTCTACTGTCTACATTCCTGGATATCTGCACCAAATTCCATGGCAATGCATCAAATAGTTAAAGCTACTGCTGGGAACTTTCATATTGTGTTGATTTTGGAGGCCCCTGTGGACAAAAGCAGTAGTGTTTTTACCGCCACAACCACAAAATAAAACATCATGAATACAGTGATCTAAAGAAAAATCTAGTGATGCTTCTTTTCAACTGACTAACGGAACTTTTCCTGGAAAAATATGTACATAGGCTCTTCCAGTCTGCATCCAGTAAGTCAGGGGTTTTCAAAGCCTGACACTTTGGGCCTCCCCTCTGAGGCCCAAAGTGATGGAACGATGATTGATCCCATGGAAACTCAAAAAATGAGCTAAGATGGGCTAATATTGTTGTTTTGCATAACTTTAGACTAAACCAAAATCACTAAAAAGGTCTGTGCAAAGGTATTTGTATAGGTTCTGACTCTGGGAGAGAGGGAGAAACAGTAAAATTCATTTCAAACAAATCACATAAATTTAGGCTATTCTCCCCTGAGACAGTCAGGACCAAAGTGGTACACAGGACGACCAACAGACCAGCAGTGCCATTCCTGGAGCCATGCCACTAGTATGGCTAAAAAGTAACTTTTAATGGATGATGATTGGAAAAGAAAGAAAGGGCTGGAGGAAACCTGTGGCTGAAATAATTCTTATCAGAGGAGATTAAAAAAAAAAAAAGGACGGTGGCAGATGGAGCATGCATGCTGAATTTCCTCTAAATTCCCTTTAAATTACACTCCCTGTGTGTGTGCGTAATAGAGGAAGTTGGTTGAATAAATCTAGCATCAGCAGTCAGTAGTCACAACTATTTTAGAAAGTCATCCGGTGATTCAGCTTAGAAAAGAACATCCATTTTTAGTTCAAAGACAATGTGAAACTCACTTTATACACCATATTTGTTCCTCTTAGTCATTCCTGTATTTGTCCTCCTCACTTCCTGGGTTTTAAGAAACTTGTGAGGGCACACAAAGTGCAGCTATTTATAAGATGTTTATCCTTCATTTAATAACTAGAAGATCTGATTCATTTTAGATTTCGCTATATCGTAACATGGAATGAATGTTGTCTTTTCTTTGTTTTAAAGGCTGAATTACAGTAAAGGATGTAATTTCCTGAACTTATCAGACTGTTATAGCTGTTCTATTGTTTGACTTTACCCACTTATATTTAATTTCATCTGTATCACCCAGCCCTAATTCATAAGAGAACCAGTTGCATTTAATTTGAATCAGAATACCAGAAAGTTTGAGTTTCTTCTCATGAACTGGATGTATTGTATCATTATTTCAGAATTTACAGGTTACGTTTTTATTTTAAGTGCATTTTTAAGTTGTGTGAGCATCTAAAATTACAGTCAAATTCAGTGCAAAGTCAGGTGCTGTTCCACAAGCTAAAATACATTGGTTCAGAACTTGAAAAAGTTGGAACCCAAAAAAAAAAGCAGGTTTTCTTGGGAACCAAAGTGGACATCATGCTCTACAAGTCGCTGCACACTGCGCAAAACCTTCTTTTGATGACGCATTCTTGATTACAATGGTTCCACTCAAATCTGGTGGAAGTGAGGGATGGTTGGCTAGATGACACAGCGGTTCCAAGAATCTTGAATGGAACCGGTTCAAGAACCAGATTTTATTTGATAGAAAAGGGCCCACTAGCTGGTGTACATAGTTGAGTATTTTTAGCGGCTAAAAAGCAAGATATTTCCATCAGGAGTTGGTAGAGACCAAAAACGGAACTAAAAGACAGTGAATGTTGGACTGAAATCTGTCACCTGGCCAGAAAAAACACATTTGAATAAACAACTGTTTGCCACATCAACTTCGAAGAGTGATTCTTTGTCATTATTGCATTCACAACTTCTTTCCACTGCCCCCAGGAAGAATCAGCGAGCCTACTGCAGGTTTAAATTATGGACTTAAACACTGAACAGATTGACTTTATGAAGGATCTTCTCACAGACTACACTGTTCTCTTCTCCCATAGAAAGCGTAAAACTTTGAAATTTGAGTCCTAGGTTGAATTTCATCTGCACTGAAAGCAAAATATTTATCTCAGACTAATCTAAATCCGTGTCCCTGACAGGCCTGATAGTGAAAGGCTTTGTCTCATCAGAGCTGGGAGAACATCTCTCTCTCAGAAATCATCAGTGGATCCAGGCAGCCGGCCTGTCAGCACCAAAAGACACAAATCCATACTGTGTAGCAGTTTAAAGTCTCCACAAACACAGACAGGAGATTAGGCATGCCGGTGCCACAGGGGTCCACAAGATCCGCCAGCGTCTCTGTCCTCCTGCTCGACATCAAAGAACGGAGCGCATCAGTTTGAATTATAGACAGCAAGTGTGCAATCATGCCTCCGGTGGCAACCAACTCCCAGGCCGATTACCCCCGTGCCACCCCGAGGAGAAAAAACACAGGATACAGCTCATAGCGAGGCTAGATGAATTACAATAGCAACAACTGCACATTAGCAACAGGACAAAAGGTCAGCCAGGTCAGCAGGTCATTTGATGGCTCAATCCTACAACTACCTACGCCACTTTGAGGCAGTTTTATATAAAGCTGCAGTAGGTTTAATCTCTGAGAAATTTTTTATTACTGTTGTTTTAGACTGAAACAGAACCAAATGTATTTTGGTTACACTACTGTGTCTGATTCCAAAAAGGTTTGGACACTGTCCAAAACATAAATAAAAAACAGAATGCAATGAGTTGCCAATACTTTTCGACTTATATTCAATTGATTACAGTACAAAGACAAAATATTTCATGTTCAAAGTGATAGGATTGTTTTTGTAAATATACACTCATCCTGAATTTGATGTCTGCAAAACATTTCAACAAAGCTGAGACTGAGGCAACAAAAGACTGGGAAAGAAAGTTGTGGAATTCTCAAAAAACACCTGTTTGGAACATTCGACAGGTAAACAGGTTCATTAATAAGAGGTGAATGAGTATGAAAGAGACATCTTTAAAAGGCTCAGTCATTCTCATGGGATGGGGTGAGGTTCACCACTTCATGAAAAACTGTGTGGGCAAATAGTCCAAAAGTTAAGGAACAACACTTGTCAACACACAATTTTAAGGAATTTAGGGATTTCACCATCTACAATCCAAAAATCAGCACTGAATGCCTTTGACCCCTCAGGAAGCACTGCACTAAAAACTGACATGATTGTATAAAGGAAATTACTACTACGGGAAACTGTGTTGTGGTCTGACGAGTTCACATTTCAGATTGTTTTTGGAAATCATGGACATCGCGTCCTCCGGGCTAAAGAGAAGGAAGACCATCCAGAGTGTTACCAGCACAAAGTTCAAAAGCCAGCATCTGTGATAGTGTGGAGGTGTGTTAGTACCCATGGCATCATGGGTATCATGCATATCTGTGAAGGCCCCACTGATGCTGAAAGGTACAAACAGGTTTTGGAGTGACATATGCTGCCATCCAGACAACGTCTTCAGGGACGTCCCTGCTTATTTCAGCAAGACAATGCTGAGACACGCTGTGCACGTGTTACAACGGTGAGGCTTTGTAGTGAAAGAGTTCAGGTGCTAGACTGGTCTGTCATTAATGATGTGTGGTGCATTACAAAGCACAAAATACAACAATGGAGACCCCAGACTGTTGAGTGACTGAGGTCATATATCAAGCAAGAATGAGAAAGAAGTTCACCTTTAAAAACTTCACCAATTAGTGTTGTCTGTACCTAAAAGCTTACTGAGTGTTTTTAAAAGAAAAGCTGATGTATCACAGTGGTAAACACGCTAATGTCACAACTTTTTTGGAACGTGTTGCAGGCGTCTAATTGAGAATGAGTGTATATTTACAAAAAACAATGAAGTTTATCAGTTTGAACATTAAACATCTTGTTTTTGGACTGTGGTCAATTAAATATAGATTGAAAAGGATTTGCATTTACATTTTCCACAGCATCCCAACTGGGATGAATTATATTAATAATTTATTAATCATGGGGCTGATGATATCGATATCTAATGTCCTGAGACTAAAAATGCAGGTGCAGACAGACAGGTCTTCCATTTACTGCCTCTTTTTCCAACTCCGACAAAAAACAACCTTTCCAGACTGTTCGTGCCTTGCCTCACTTTCCTTTACTGCCATTGCTCAAGGAATATTTCCCTCAACTAAATGCCAACGAGTACAATCGGGGAAGATTACAGCATATTATCAGCAGATGGACAAAAGACGATTCAGACCAGGCCATTATCGTGCAGATGACACATGGGATTCATTCTGAGGCAACGGAGATGAATGCTGGTGTCCTCAGCTAAAGGTAATGGTGGTAAATGAAGCAAAAAAATACTAAGAAAGACTGATAACACAACAGATGCTGATGCGGAAAACAGCAATTTTGTTGACTGTTACTGGCAAAATCCAAAGATACAATTGATAGCTTTGTCCAAAGAGGATTCGGCCGACAGCATCAGACAAACTGAGACTACAAGAGCAAATGGAGGCATCAGAAATGCTTCCAATGTCAAATATAAAACTCTAGATTTTGGTTTCAGCGTCCTTTTTGCTGAATGGTGACACCAAGATAGCACGAAGACTGATTTAGAAACAGAAAGGCCGGCTTACAAAAAGACAGCTCTGTGGAAAAACTTGCCCAGATGGAGATAGGCCAAAAATGAGATGGCAAGCAGCTGTTAAAGCCAGCTGTCCGGGCCAGTTGTTCATAAGGGCTGGGAGGCCAGGATGGAGGGATTCGGAGACATTTAGGAAAAGGGGGAGACGTTGGGGGTGTAGATATAACAAGCTGACAGAGACGGTGAGGCTTGACGAGGAGGGAGCAAAGTGAAAAGAGTGGAGAGGACTGAGTTAAAAGTAAATGAACACGTTCACTATGGCACACTCAAAGACGCTGATTTTGGAGTGGGACACATTTATCTGAATAAATCAGGAGGCCAGACTTGGCTCTGTTCTTGATTGCAGTTTCTCTTTAAATTGCAGAAATTGAACAGATAACTGCTCTGAGAACAGACTTGAGCTCCTTAAACGGTATTTTAAAAAGCAGCAAATAATCACACTGGATCCTTATTATACAGAAAAGTCAACAACACTGAGACAATTGTTACACCAATACAGTTTGTAAAATAAGCCACTGATATATTGTTATAACACTTTCATGACATCTAAAAGGCAGGAAAGGTTCATACAATGGGGGGTTTGGGCCAAAAAATGTGTTGGTACATTTAGCATGTAATGGGCTTCTGTGCATTTTCTCAGTCATCATTTTGAAATACCAAGTCATATTTTGACAAACTAAGTCATATTTTAAGATACTAAGTCATTATTCTGAGATACTAATTTGCATTTTAAGATATTAAGTTATAGATGGGTCTCTGAGTATTTTCTGAGAAGTTTCAGAAGCATTTCAGCAGCGAGCGTTTTGCCCGCCTGATTATGTTTACTTGCTCAGATTTTGTTGATTAGGTCCTCTTTCTTTGCTCTTTGTGCTTCTACCATGGATAAACAGGCTACGTGGTTAAATAGTTCACGTTTCTGTCTGTCTTTATAATCATGAGCCTGCACGGAGTCCTTTATTTTGAAAATTAATCGGATTCTCCCTGCCTTTTCTGTGTCTGACTTCCTGCCCGTTTGATCTGCTCTGTGCTAATTGATGTGGCATCCGTCAAAAATAGACTTGGCACGTATTTGAAATGGAGCGGTGTGGAGAGCCGCTTCTGGGACGCGCCGAGGCTCTGCTGGTGGAATCACAAGCATTGTGTAGAATGGTTGCGTTAAGCTCCGGCTGATGTGGCGCAGCTGTAACGGGACGCAGCCGCACCTGCTGGAATTTAGCTGTTAGTTCTCTTCAGTGTTGGTTGTAACAAGCTGTAAAGTAATTTGTTAGATATACTCAGATTCCTTTTCAGTTGTAACAAGGGATGTAACATGTTGGTAATGCAATTCAAGTACTCAGTTATCTAGTTATGTTTTCAAATACGCAATCCGTTAACCACCACCTGCACAAGTCAGTGTAGGAGACTTAAGGTGACTTTTTTGTATTTGAGACAGAGGACAGACACAGCCTTCCATCTCAGCGGACACTGAAATTGCAGAGAATCTCAAGTTGGGTCTGAAGATGGAGTATTGAACGAAGTCCCCATGAATAAAACCTTGCTCAAACTATACATACTGTGACTCCTTTGGGCCTCATTTTCTGGTATCATGTCTCTTCTGGAAAAAAACACATTACTTTCTCCAAGTCAGTACTCCAACAACACCATCCAGTGCACTTGTGGACAGACTTTTTAGCTTTTGAAGTCTCATCAGAGGAGCAAACTATAGAGCACACATTCTGAAAAACACATCCTGCATTATAAATACCCTGAGCCCTCTTATAGTTTGTATGTGGGCATGTGTGTTGAGAAGCTGAGTTACTTTTAAAAGTAACATTACCCAACACCGGTCTTTATAAGAGCTGCAACAATTAAGCAATTTTTAATTGTCAACTACTACGTTTTTAGTTCATTTAAGAGAAAAATGTCAAAATTCTCCGATTTCAGCTTCTCAGATGTGAATATTTTCTGGTTTCTTTACTCCTCTATGACAGCTGACTGAATATCTTTGGGTTGTGGACAAAAAAAAAGACTTTTGAAGATGTCATCTTGGACTTTGGGAAACAGTGATCAAGATTTTTCACCATTTTTTGACATTTTGTGGCCCAAACAACTCAAGTCGATTTAATTAAGCGAGAACATGATCAACAGATTAATCGATAATTAAAAAAATAATGATGAGTTGCAGCCCACAAACAGGTTTCTTAAAGAGATAAGACAGACAGACACAGAGCGGTATAGAAGTCTAGTGGTCCTAAACATTTTATAGTGAATATTATTTTAGTGATAATAGTGCCTTTCTTTACTGTGACCACAGTATGGAAAGGACTTACAACAATCAGTAGCATCAATATTAGTATGATGTTTTCAATGTAACATTAGGTTAAGTCTTGCACAGTGGTATCTGGATAGATTGTATGAGCATCACAGATATCAAATCAAATGATCACCTGCACATTTGCCTCTACATTTTAAGACTGTGACTAACTGGTGTTGCTGAAGGCAATTATACACAGCAAACACGCAACACACAACAGGATTTCCTGCAGGAAAGCCTTTGTACAGTAGGACTACTGGGCTGATACTGAGAAATAGCAAGCATTAGACTGCCCCCTACTGGCCTTTTATGAATTATGCATAAATCTACAAGAGGAGAGGAAACTCCTGCTTCATGGATGACATTACAAATGCATGTGATGATTAAAAAATAATTTGTCACTACAAATTTCAGCAGTAGAAAATCAGCAGTAGAATTCAAGTAAATTAAAGCATACTACTGTAAACTGCCAGAAAAATACATAATTTTGATAATGTATACTATTCTGATGCTCTCACTCATTGTGGAAAAACATGAATGAAGCATCATCAGTGGTTATGTGTGTAATCGCGTGCTTGTAATGCATTTCAGATTGGGGTACAGGTTTGAAAGATGTTGAACATGTTCCAGATACTCACTGTAAATTCTTCAGACGAGCTCTGCGTTTGTGTTTCCTTGTTTCTGACAGCAATGCGCTGATCTCACCTGGCAGCCTCCAAGAAACTCTGATAAGGGAAAAGCATTGAGAAATGGTTGAAAAACACAGAGCAACATTTCTCAGCAGATGAAAAATATTTCTCCCACAAAGCCGTAGATCAACAACAAACTGACATTTATCACAGTTGTTTTTGTCTGCGGCCCTGTAACATCTGGCCTGACAAAACATTTCAGAATAAAACATTTCTGATAGGTCTGTACAAAACTCCCCACTTCCAGGAAACTGAACAATAACAAGCGCATAGTGAGGAACAGAAGAATAGAACGAGGTTTGACATGAGCTGGACGCCACACTGTCACAGTAGCAGCATCTTTAAGGAAACTGGATGAGTGACAGGAGCAGACATGACGACATTTCACTTTACTTTAATACTGATCCAACTGTCTGGAAAATGTTAAATTAGCAAAACTCCTTTTCTGTGCCCAATGTGTATTTATATTCTGTTTAATTAGGTAATGATATCTGGCAACTTTAAGCCCAAACAGGAGGGAGATATGCTATAATGCTGGTTAACAAAAAGACTTTTTGAGCTATTAAGCCCTTGTTTTGACATACTAAGTTGTATTTTGAGATACTGACTTGTTATTTTGACATGCTAAATTATTTTTAGATATTAAGTTGTTATTTTGAGATACTAAGTCGTTATTTTGAGACAGTAATTTGTTATTTTGAGATACTAAGTTGTTATTTTGAGATACTAAGTTGTATTTTGAGATACTAAGTTGTATTTTGAGATAGTCGTTCTTTCAGGAAAGTTTCTTCTAATGACTTAATGACTTGGATTGGCTGGATTGGCAGAAATTGGCTTCCATAATAGACAGAATGCCTCTCTTAGACTCAGTCTAAAAACTCTTTGCCAAACAGCAGCAATCATCTCCTAAGTTCACCAAGGCTGTAGAGTTTAACAGGGTTCTCTGGGATGAAAGCTGAAGCGACTCTCCTGACCGGAGGACAGTCACCGGCAGCATATCAGCTGCTGCACTAATGTTGTGTTGAAGCCAAATACTTTCGCTCAGTCCAACCCACTGACCCAGTGCTCTTTGCCTTTCATTTTCCACTTCTGTTCCTGAACACTTGTTTGGCCTGAGAGCTGCTGGTCACGTTCATATGACGCTGAGAAGCTATAAGAAGAGGATTAGTTTGCTAATGCTCGTGAGAGAAACACTTTTACTACAAACTACCGACACAGAGCTTAGTAACCAGTTCATATGCACATAGAACTTTGTCACAGCAGGCATATTGATATGAAATAGTACGGTGTTGCCAGTGATACTAATTAAGGTTCTGTTACATTTAGTGCAGACTTTCCAATGAGCCAACATGCACAATAGCAGCGCACTGATTCTGTTTGACCAGAAAATAACGGAAACTTAATCAGTATCAGTGATAATATCTGTGTTTACCTAATATTTCAGGTCATTATGGCTGCTATAAAAAGGTCTATTAAAGATCTTTTCACTTTTTTTCTATAATTAAGTCACTCTTCTTCATTTAACTAAAAACTGACAATAGGGATTTCATTTCATATTCAAAGAGATAACCGTTTGGATCACAAATACTGACTTTAACATCACTAGAAGCCTGGAAATGTGTAAAAGTGGACTGATTCAGGAGTGTCTAGAGGCAAGAAGCGACTGTGTGACTGTGGTTGCGTTCACACTTCAAGCCTCAAGAGCCGTCCACACTAAGAACTGTAAGGTCAGAGATATACTTGCTTTTAACTACATTTTGAGGATAGGCTCACTGAACAAGTCCGCAACTACCCTCATCTATACGACATGTCGTTGCTGCTAAACAGCGACAAACATCCCAATAGCTGGCGACAGATACACGGAGGTGCGTGTGAATGCGGAGTCAGAGCCAGGAGTGGTGGGATTTTGTGATGTGACTAGCTACACAGAAACAGATTTCGCCCAGAATTTCAAGATGTCAAGGGCTACTTTAACTACATCTGTCAGCACCTCTCCACAAGAGTCTCCCTTTAAGACTCTTCAGGCAACTAGGCAACGTAAAAGTAAAAAAAAAAAAAAAATCAAGTATGACTGACAAAAAAAATCTGATTCGGACCACTTTTGCTTGCAGTGTGAACGTACCTTAAGACAAAAAAAAAAATGGAATGGGAACAATAAAAGTTGAATCAGTGATGAAATAAATTAATTTTGTAGTCTATAGATATAAGACAAGAGAGGAAAACAGAAAGTCAAGATATCTATTTTCTTTTAGAGACTGAAAACAGAATCAAAGAGTATGTGTTTAATTAGACTGTTATTGACTGAGACGCTGTGGTATTATTGGACAGATAATTGTATAAGTCAGTTGAATTGATTGACAGTCAGATTGGACTTCCCTTCCCTGCAAACACAACTCCTGCTCCCGCAGGCAGGTGTTCAAATACATGAGTTGAGCAACCTCTCTTCTGTTTCCAGTCAGCTAACATTTAGTGGGACAATACAGCCAAACACAGCAGGAGAGCAAAACAGGAATGCTTTGCATAATGGCAGTTTCAACATTTCTGACTGGAAAAGTAGAATGTAATGTGTTCTCGTATTGTTTTTCAACTTCAGATATGTTTTAGCAAACTATCAGTGTGTAAATGTTAAATTGTTGTTTTACTCTTTTCATTGGCACTAGTTAACTTAGCAACAGCTGAAACTGACCCCATTTTCATTTAAATTTAAAGTGATGTTTTTGAGTTTGTAATGTTTAATATAATGTTTTAGGCCGGAACATGTTCTTGTGTCAGTTAAGATCAGGGTTGCCAGGTCTGTTGTTTTCCCACGGAACTGGACTACTTTTGAAGTGTGAAGAAGTGAATTTTGTATGCAAACTACATGAATAATATCTATAAATAAAGATATGTATTTTGAATGAAATTCTATGCTTATACCCATCTCATACCAAACTGGCTCCAGGCCAGATCAGCACATACACATGTGCATATTGTATTTACTGTAAGTATGTAATGACTGAAATATAATAAAGTAGCATGACAAGGTGTCTGAGGTGCAATAAGGTATTGCATGAACTACATTAATGCATATGAAGTAAAAACAGTACATTTATGCTGTCCAGGCTGGCAGAGAGGAAGAAAAGATCTGAAATGACAAAGCAACAGGTTCATTTGTGTTCACACTGTATGTAATTACACAATATCGTTTTATGACCTAGCTGAAAGAACTGTGTTGGGAAAATTGCTTTTAATAGTGGCACACCTAACATTTATGATGTTATTTTGTAGATATCTTGATTCATTTTGCAATGATACTAATGCTGTTGGACTTTGAAAACAGTGTATATAGGCATATTTTGAGTTCTGGTTTTGGGCTGGTTTAATGTGCTGCTTTTGAGTGGCTATTTGGCTGCTTTTGTCACACAGACCTGGCAACCCTGGTTAAAATGACGTCATGAATACAGCTTCTTCGGCCCGAGCGTCGTTATGTCAAATCACAGCAAACCCTACAGACAAGCTAGCGTTAACCTTTAATACCAAAGCTTCATTATGAGACACTGAAACACTCCCCATGTCTCCTTATCACTGAGAGCTCCAAAGTCTGGATATTTAGCTTCATTTTAGCATCAAAACAGTCTGTTTGCTCTCACCATGCTAGCTAAGTTCACGTTAGCTGGCTGCTGCTAGCCGCTGCCAGCTAACCTTTCTGACCAAAACAGCTGGCTACACAACAGCGGTTTCTCTCTTGCTTTCTTTCACAACAGGCATACTCACATGTTGGGCACACGGCGGGCAGGACGGCGAAACACACGCTGAGGACTGCAGGGCGATAAGAAAAGTATTCCTGGTGTTCTGCTGGAGTTTTATCAGCCGGATGCTGATGTATCCTCTATCCAAGCATCAAAGCATGTTGAGTGGGCAGCTGCGCACTGAGGGCTTGTTTGCACTCGAAAGCCATTAGGAGCTTTCTGGAAAAGTATAGGGGACTTCGAAGGGAACTAGGAGGAAACAAAGTGCCTAGTAGTCTATGTAGTGGGAAAGTAGTTTTATATTATTCTGGTAGTTTTTATCCTTCTGTAGTTTTCTTTTATTAAGAGCGTTGGCAAAAAGAATGACAGAGGGATACATTGTGGTTAGGTGTGAAAATACAGTGCAGTAGATGGAAACAGATTCATAAAGGTTATTCAAAAACTTTTTTTTTAAATGAACAGCTGAGTAAATATTCAATTTTTACAGCTATAATTGTCTATGAAAAACTATAGAAGCCCATTTCCACCAATGTGATGAAAAAAAAAAGAAGATTCTGCAAGTCATTAAAATGAAAAACCTCAAAATTTTGAGTTAGTTTCTCAAACTGATGAGACTCATTTTTGAGATACTAAGTCCTCATTTTAAGATACTACATCATTATTTTGAGATGCTAAGTCAATATTTTGTGATACTAAGTCATTATTTTATGACAACAAGTCATTATTTTCAAATTTGATGTCATTATTTTGAGATAATAACTCACTCTGAGATAATAATTTATTATTTTTGAGAAAGCTTCTCATTACTCAGTCAAAGTCTGTCATTATTTTGAGTTTCTAACTCCTACTACATAATTACTTTGAGATAATAAGTCATTTTTTGATATAGTAACTCATTATTTTAATATATTAAGTCAATGTTTTGAGATACTAAGTCATTATTTTCAGATACTAACCGGGTGGAGGTAACTAATTACAAACACTACAACAAATAATTGTTATTCAGTAGTTTTTTGGGTACTTGTACTTTTATGAATAGATTTCCAAGTAAGTACTTATACTTACACTTAAGTATCCATTACAAGCTGTAATCTACTAAGTTACTTTTAAAATCATTGTTGAGTACCAAGTACAATTTGAATTAATATCCAAACTTTTCATCTGCATTTTTGTGGCCAATCAGATGATCTGATCACAAGCAGACCAATGAAACCAGGACATATGGATGAAAACCCCCCAAAAACGCTGCAGCAGGCACAAGTTTGGAATTGGGATGTTAACAATTATTCACTTATTAATGGCCAATTTGAACAAGTGAAAATGTATTCATCGATATTTAATCAGTAGTCTGGAAATTATGGTAATTACACTTCATTTGTTGAATGAGGAAAACTAAAATGACAAAAACTGACCCAAAAAAACAAAATTAAAATGAGATTTTTTTTTTAAAACGTGTGTTTTGTATCTTATAAATTATTGATGTTCAATCAATTAAGGATTCAGGCATCCAATTCAATTCATCCTGTGCGATTCAGGAAACACACAGGTGTAACTAATGACATTAATTACCGATGGCTCAGTCCCATTCAGCTGTGAGGACATTTTAGTAAGCCGGCATGCATAATGCCAAGGTCCTGAAACTGACACAGCTGAATTTAATGCATTCTAATGGTTTATTTTATTAGGAACACTTGTGTTTGAAAAGATAAAAGGTGTACTTTGTGTTACCATTGTGAGGACATTTATTGAGTTTGACATTTTGCAAGTCACCGCACTCAAGTCCCAAGTTAAGACTCACAAGTACAAAGTCGTGAATTTTGAGTTATGAGTCCCAAACAAGTCATAATTCCAGCCTCACTGATTTTCAAGGGCTTTTCAAACTGCATGTACCCCCGAGCTAAGAAAGCTTTTACACTGGCAGAATCGGTGGTAACAGAATCGGTGATAAGTGGTAAAACCCAACTTTGACTTAGGGCTCTGCTCTGGAGCAGGGTTAGCCCCGAGTTTGTTGGGTTATTCCCTGAAAATCAACTAAATCCAGGTCTAAAAACTGCCAGTGTGAAACTAAAAGACCAAAGGAGTAATCACAGAACATTTTACAATGTTCACATTAGTTGCTGTACCCATAACAGACATTAAACCCTGCAGGACTGGTAGAAGTGCAGTAAAAATCATATAGCCCAGGACTTGGCTTAACCCTAAGCTAACAATGTGTGTGTGAATGTGGGGTAAGTTATCCCAGGGTTAACTCTTAGCCGAGGGCTTGAGATAGACTTCAGCTATATATGCGGCTAATATGCAGTCTAAAAAGCCCTAATGCTATGTATGTAAGCGGTTTAGCCAATGTTAGCTAAGCATTGGCTCGCTAACTGTGTTAATATTAGCCTTAGCTTACTGCTCTTTGTGCAACTTAAAATTTCAAACAAAGATGGAAGCTGTTTTCAGTCACTTGTGAGCAACACATTTTGCATACTGCAGTTAATTTTTGGTCGACCACCTCGTAGATTTTGTTTAAAATCAAAATGATCTTTCATCCACCTGAAGTTTAGCAATGTAATATTAGCTCTTCATCGTTCTCTCCTGCAGCTTGATCAGATGCTGTCAGATTGGTTCAAGCAAAACGAATCTGTGGAATTAAGTGTCAAGTTGCTGAGAATGAAAAGTGTTAACGTGCGTTGACTCAGGAAACGAGGGGAAGTGAATTGATTTTTGGATTCACACTTTATAAAACAACAGTCTTTTTAATCTTCAGACTTGATGAAAGGTATCAAGTATTTTCAAAAGGCTCAAGTCCAAGTGAGGTCACGAGTCATTGGTGTTGAAGTCCAAGTTGAGTACAAGACATGTGACTCGAGTCCACACCTCTGCCAAGACCTAGACAAAAGAATTTACAATACATTATACAACAGTCGTTTTGAGGCATACAGAATTCTCACACTTATCTATACTGTCTGTATACTGTCTTAAGCACAACTCCTTATCACTTTGTCGACATACTCCTCTGACTTACAATACTCCAGAAAAGTTCAATTCATTTGATGTTTTTATATGTGACATTTATTTGCAGTAAAAGTTTTTTAAATCATGGTGGTTGCAACTTAGTTTTATTAGTGTCTGTGCCAGGAGCAAAACCTTGACATTTACAAATGTATTGTATTTTTCCTCAGACAAAAAGAAATTACTATTTTCCCACAAGGAAACTCAGATAAGTGGAAATCACTGAAACGGGTGGAGGAATTACACTGTAAAAAATCATACGGGAATTTACTGGGATCAACTACAACTAATGTTTTTTATTACAAAAGTTTTATTCATTCAATTGAATGAAACTTTAAATCTCTGGAATTTATCTTCAGAACACTTCATTCATGAGTTGAATGACTGTACTATAAAGAGTTCAATCAACTAATCAAATTAAGTTTCTAAAGAAACATGATCAGCATATTAGCAGATTTCCCAGCATGCATTATGCGAGAGATAAAACTCTCCTGTGAACCCTCGTTTGTACTGTTTTAAGAACTGAATTTTAAAACTGAGATGATATAAAAGGAAGTCAAATTTGTTTGTAATGTTCGTTAGTGTGACTGAAGAGATGGTTCAATTTAATATCTTAACATGTTTTCTCAAGTACGTCTGAATTAATATCAAGTTAATTTGACTAGAAAATTTGTTTGTTTGTGAATCATTACAAAATTACCTCAACTTGTCTTTTCAAATTCAGTCAATGTAATTTTTTAAGGCAGCTTTGACTTTATTTTAAAGTTAAAATAAATAGCCTTTTTTTTTCTTTTACAGTAAATAGTTTATTGTGCATTTGGAAAAAGAAAAGAAACTGTAATTATTAATTATTAATGATTATCAATTATATTAAATTAGTTTGTTGACAAAATAAACCAAATGCTCAAATGAATTAATTGTAATAAGTAGTGAGAACTTAAAATATTTTTAGATGTTCTACTAACTTAAAAATGTTGTGCGCCAGTAGAATTTTGTTTGCGTTTATTAAACATGAACATGAAATAATGGGTTAGATACTTAAAATCATTCAGTTCTGCCAACATACTGCAATGAGAGGGGTGAATGAAAAATCCAAGTTGCATTTACTCTGCAAATTATTCAGGTTTACAGTGTGTGATTATAGTGAAGAAACCCATTGACATTTTTCACAGCAGCCATTTTGACATGAAAGAGCAGGATAGACACAGTTGTTATCAACAATACCGATTAAGGTTCAATTCCACTGAGGTCAAACAGCATGAGGGTGCTGCATGTCGACTCGCTGGAAAGGCTCTGTTACACTAAATGGAATGGAACCTTAATTAACATCATTGGTAACACATATGTTTACCCCACAATTTCTTATTAATATGACTGGCATGAAAAATATCTATTTACAACAATTTAAGAACATGAAAAATCCACAAACCAACTAATTTATTTCCCTAGCATTGTTTTTGGTTGTTGCAGTTGTCACATGGGGGCAGTATTATGACTATCACACTGTAAACTGCACAGATTCTGCAGCATTCAAACCTCATTTACAAAATCTGCGGTGCTCCATTCTAAGTGAAAGCTATTAATATATCTCATATAGCCGACTGTAAATATGGCACCATAAGCACCTTATATGAGCACTGTGAGTTCATTATGCATTAGTCATGACTGTTAGGTCACAGACAACTGCTTTAACAGCATTAATATTCATCATATTCTATTGTGTGATACAAATGTTTTAAAAAGCTTCTGACTACTTAACACCTCCACTGTGGCAGATTAGGTCTAACTGTCTTCTTCAAAAGCACTTTGACTGTTATTAAAGGAGAGCAGAGCACTTGTTATTCGATTTTCCCAGCATGACCTCTGGATCAAACTATGCATTAGACAATTACCATCCATATAGGATTTTACCTGCCACTAAATTATTCTTCCTAGCAGCTCTGGCCATTACTTTTCGTTTTATTTAAGCCATTTCTTTGTTTAAAACTCATAATAGTGAGCTAAATGAATAAAACAGTACAGTTTAAAAACAAAATGGGCAACATGGTGTCTCCAAACTTGCTTTTCAGGAGTGCACAGAGTGATATGAGGAGTGTACCTGCAACTACTCTGCAGAGGCAAAGCAGGTGCAGGCTGAAATGAAGCAGAAGCAGCAGAAAATATTAATGGTTGACTTAAATGGGCTGTGTTTTTCAGTCGAAATGTCTAATTGATGCGCATGCTAAGTTAGCCACCTGGATCCATTTCCCCTCCAGAATTAAGCCTCTTTTAATTTCTCCTTATTGCTGACCTTCTTCCTCCTCAACCAGCTGAGTAAACAGCCCCCCCCCCCACACACACACACATCTGAAACATTAAGCACTAACAATATGTAAATAGGTCTATATGTTTGCAAGGTTTGAAACTCCATCTTAGTCTTATTATGAAAATAAAATTCAGGTGGGTCTGCTGTTGGAGATGATGTTACATATGATTGATTACACTGAACAGATTATTGAAGAGAAAATTCACTACTTTTCATGAGCCTGTCCAGTCAGTGTTGACCCTTCCTAAGTCCCGCCCCTTTTGGAACCTCACTCCACTTTCTCCTTACCTGTTTCCTGTACTTAGATAAGCTATATGCTAGCCTTGTCTATGTTGAAAAGAAAACTAAGTTTTGAAGATAATTAAAAGATTTTCCTGGGGACCTGTAAAAGCAACATATAGTTGCATCTTAAGTTAGCTAATGACAGCAAAATGCACTTGACAAGATTTGTACACGTCGTGTCTTCATTGTGCACCTTATACAAACTAATTATGTTTTATAATGTGACAAAGCTGTGGTTAAACTGTGGGTAGGTTTAGGGACAGAAAACACTGTTAGGGTTAGGATCTGTCGTAGGTCTGGGGTCCTTTTTTAGTCATGACCCAAATTTACATCAGTCGGTACCTAGCTAGATAGCCAGCATTTTGCTAACATTAGCTAACTCAGTGTTTCCCAGACTTTTTCTGACATACCCAGAACCTACCATATAGCATAGATGAACCTAGCATATAGCATATCTAAGTGCAGGAAACAGGAAATGATTCAAGTTGACCAAGGCTCTGTTGGGTACCATGCTTGCGCAATCGTTATAGGAGCAAGACTTAGGAAGTGTCAACTCAGGCAATGAATGCCTCAGCGTATGTTGGCCAGGATGCGTTGTGCACAAGCAATGCCCATGTTGCGTGTGTGTATCATCACCTTAGCCTGTAACTTTTATTTTAGCTTATGTGACAAAAAATACTCATCTAGCACACCCCCTGGCTACGCAGAAGCAAAGACAAGAAATCTAAGCTGAAACAGAGACATGCAGGGTTGATGTATTTTTTTTAGGCCGACCTAGAAGTTAGCCTCGCTCTGGTTCCCTCCACATAAAACCAATGGGACTTTTGGATTAGTGCAGAAAATAGGTTTACGGTACTTGTTTTGTTCAGCAAGATAATTCTTCACAAATGAACACCACTTTTATGACATTTGAAGAATAAATGCAATCAGTAGAAATAAAAAGCTAATGTTAGGCTATAATGACCTGCACCATGGTCGCATGATTAAGTTTTTTGTTTGTTTGTTTGTTTTTTTTTTTTTATTGAACAATTGAAATTTACAAGACTCTCAAAGAGGATAATAGTAGTAATAATACAGATGAAAATTGAGTACATTTTAAGTGCAAATAAAACCATTCGGGGATTCATTAATCAAAAAAAACACAAAAAACAACCAAAACATAGGCCAAAAAACACCAAATCAAGCAGGTGGGATAAGGTGCGATGATTAAGTTTAATATCCCTGACAACCTCTGTTGTCTCATTTAGCCCCTTGTTAGCAACTGCCTTTTTAAAGACACTTTAAAGCTTCAAAATTCACGAGTGGGTATTAACTGACATATTTTATAGAACAAAACATGACATCCAACCAAAATCTTTGGTTGGATGCCTGACTTTGATAAAAGAGAACCACAAGTGCTAATGATGCAAACTAAGTTTTTACATCAAGTTTTCATCAAAGGTGTTCAACCCAGTTTAATAATTAATCATCTTTTCCACGTAATTAATTTAATTAAATAAACACTACCTTTCTTTTTAGATATGGCAAATGATTTTTTTTTTCCTAACCACAATTACATTTTTGTAACATTTTGAACAGCTTTGTAGTTGCAGTTACTCATGTAATCTGTTACATGTACCTGCCAGGTGGTGGCTGCTGAGCTGGTGGCAGACACCACTGACACAGCGCTCCACAGCAGCAGCAGCCAGCAGCAGCAGCAGCGGGGCTGAAGGGAGCAGCCGCTGTGGTCACATTAAAAACTGCATCGCCTTTTGTGACAACTGTAGATCAGTGAGCCATCAGCTCCCCCCCTCGCTCCGTGTCAGGGATTTGTAGTCTTTAGCGTACAGAACGCCGCCGCGTGGTAGCGGCCTTTGTGGGAGTAAAACTACAGTTCCCTCGGAGCTGCTCGGAGGTGTTAGTTGTCAATATGGCTGTTGTCAGACAGACAAAGCGGAGAGGCAAATAATTCGCCTCTGATTAGAAATCCTTGGAAAGGGGTCGGACAGGGCACTGTAATCAAATAGCTTTATTGTTCGGCTGCAGTAAAAGACATCGCGGGTCTTTGCTCGAGTTATAAAGTTAAATGGTTAAGTGGACGATTTGAACCGAGGTAAGTCATGTACTTTAGCTTTCTACAACACTGAAAGTGATGTTATTAATATCAAACGCTCGCTAGCAGCGACAGCGGCTAACGTCAGCTAGTATCAGCGCTGGCACGGCTAGCATGTTATGCTAATCACTCCACGAGCCCAGCGCTGCCCAAATATCCTCTGGTAAGTTACCAGCCGAGCTCTTGTGATGCTCACGGACCGTCGCCAGTACAAATTCAGCGTCAGCCGTGCTGGAAACGATGTGAATCATTGTGGGTTAGAAGGTTTGAAGCCGGCTAATGTAACATTACAGCGGGCATTGTCCGTCTGCCACAGGAACATTTGCTAACGTTAGCTTCTTGGGCAAAGGGCGTGAAGCTGGCATCACCAGCAGCTGTCTGCTGCCTGCAGCGGTGAACCGAGCGACAGATCCGTGCTCTCACTGCTGCAGGCCGTGCAGTCAGCAAAACAAAAACACATGCGGGAAAAAGACATGCCACCCAGTGCTGTCGATTTTTAGAAATGTCGAAAACTTCACTGCAAAAGAAGCGAGTTTGATTTAACGCTACTCGGAGAGTATCAGATGCATGCAGTCTGTATTAAGATATTACAAGCTTCAGTTTTTGCATGCATGGTGAAAAGCTTTATTTTTTTAAGATTTATCCCATGTTATTATCTCTGTGACAGTGATTTCTCTTTTCTTCTGTGTGCTTTAAGGAGTTGTTGAACTTGTTCGGACTGTTTGAGTAATGATCTAGTCTAGTTTTCATTGTTGATTTCATAGTAGATCAGTTGATTATTTATTTATTTATTTATTTTTATGTCGATCAGTTTCCCCCAAAGCCTAAGATCACGTCCTCAAACGTCTTGTTTTACTCACAACCCAAAGAAATTTAGTTTACTTTCAGGGAGGAGTAAAAGAATCTTGGAAAATTCACATTTAAGAGGCTGGAATCAGAGTTTTTGATTTTTTTTTTTTCTTTAAAAGTGACTCAAACTGATTAATCAATCGTCAAAATTGTTGGAGATTAATTTAATAATTTGTTAATTATCTGTCAAAGATGGGCCCACTTACAGAAAGCAGCTCTTGTCTTATGATGAGTCAGTCATTAACTTTTTTCTCTGTCTCCCCTGGGTTACACACCTGTCCATCTGTGTTTTGTGACCTGCAGATTAATATTAGATTGTTTCTTTCTCCGCTGCAGGCGCTAACCTCTGCTTAGTGGCTTTCAACCAGTTAAACCAGCTTGTGTGAATAGTTAACCCTGTAAATACTTGACGAGGATGGCTAATGATTTCAAATGCACAGTGATGTTAACAACTCACAATGAGCCTCTGTACAACAACTCAGAATGTCTCCCTTACTATTGAAGTAGTAGCTAGTCCATCCACTTGCATGTTAAAAACAGCTAGAGCTTGGACCAAACTGAATTTTTGAAGTAGATAATAATTTAGGCAGTACAAAAAATTCCAATATTGATATAAAAATTGCAACAATCCCTCAAATGTGGTTATCACACGTTTGTGACAAAATATGTAATGGAGGCGTGCTGTTTTCCAGTCTAACAATAAACTAGTAAAACTATTAGATTAATTAACTATTTGATAATTGATTAATTGGGCTCATCAGTCATTTTTTAATGTAAAAAAATTCTCTGATGTCAGCTTCTTAAATGTGATATTTTGTGGTTTCTTCACTCTCTATGTCTTTGGGTTGAGGGCAAACCAAGACATTTAAGGATGTTATCATGGGCAACATTTTTTTTAAACCATTTTTCTGACATTTTATTCACCAAACAACTAATCGATTAATTGAGAAAATAATTAACATATCAGACAATGCATATGTAGATAGCAATGTAGACCAATATGAGGCTTGGGCAATATGGCTTATAAATATTATCTCAATATTTTTCACGATATACTATATAAATATATTGCTACACATTTTCCATACATTTTCTGAGCCTCCAAACATGTTATGGCCTCCCTAAACAAAGTCTCTACTGGTGAATGAAACATATAAAGCCTGTCAAGACAAATATCTATTGGGTAAAACTTATGTCAATACTGGCTGACCGATATATTGGTCGGGCTCAAAAATGGCGATGTTATCGTTACAGTAACCAGTCTGACAGTTGCAGTATAATTCAGTGCAGTTCATTTTCCGAGGTTGTGACATGTTTTGCGTGTAACCATGCTTGGTAATGATTTACAGCCTTAGTAGTCTTCCTATGAAATCTTAATGACGACTAAAGTAACTAGTTAATGTTCACCAGTGCTACTGACCCACCCTGTGGTGCAGAAGTAATGTATTTTAGTGCCCACCCAAAGTGACTTTCTGCTCTGTGTGTCTGAAATGTTGCCAGTTGTTCTCCTTTTTAAAGCTCAGTGTTAAACCAACCAATCTCTGACGCTTATATTCACCAGTTTCCTTTATGATAACTTCAAAACACTGCGTACACTCTCAAGTCATTTAGTTTTTTTTTTTTTCCCTCTGTCCTCTGCGCAGCTCAGCCTAACACAGATGTAGAAAAATGCCAGTGACCCCTTTTAAACCATTTATCATATCAGCATAGGTCGGGCTGGCACAGAAGATGGAAAATCTGCCGCAGTCTGATTCCAGTTGCATTGATTTTGAGCACAGCAAATTGCTTATGAAAAACATACAGCGTGGGTGGTGTGCGTGCAGAGCCGGGGATATATTGTAGCTCTTAAAGAACGGCAGTCAGAATGTTAAGATAGCATCAGCTGTCAAGGTGACTCTGGCACTCTGCGTGTGTTGCCTGCTGGTTCCCAAAAATAGCTGATTTTTATGCCCGGCCCCTCCCTCCCCTTTTTCTTTCACACTTCTATCTCTCGCTCTTGTCTTCCTTTTTCTTACTTGCTGCCTCTTTATTTTCTTCTTGCAGTTTTTTTCTCCTTTCCTACCCCTCTAACTCTCCTCCACTACCTTTTCTCTGCCTCTCTCCTCCTCTCCCATCATTCTCATTTTTCTCCCCCATCTGCAACTGCGTTCCTTTTCACTCTTTCCTACTTAATCCTCTCATTTCCTCCTGTCTCATTTCTCCTCCTGTTCTCCATCTCTCTTCTTCTTCTTCCCGTTTCCCTCCCAGATCTTGAACATCCACTCACTTTCCTTTCCTTAACTTCCCCCCTGCATTTCCTGTTTCCTCTCCCCTCCTCTTCTTCCTCGTCTGTCTCACAACCTGTCTGTCTTGTCTCTCCTCCAGCAGCAGGATGTCTGAGTTCAGTGAGGAGCCGCGCTTCACTATTGAGCAGATAGATCTGCTGCAGCGGCTGCGTCGCACCGGCATGACCAAGCAGGAGATCTTGCACGCGCTTGACACTCTGGACCGGCTGGACCGGGAGCACGGCGACAAGTTCGGCCGCCGCACCTCTTCCTCCTCCTCCTCCTCGTCCTCCTACGGAGTAGGCGGGGCCAACAACAACTCTGCCTCTAATACTACTACATCATTCAACAATAACAACACTGCCTCGGCAACCACCACCTCTTCCGTGTCGTGCAACGGCAACAACAACAGCGGCGAAGCTGGCGCCAGCGATCACTCGGCGGCCGCCGCGTCTTCCACGACCTCCAAAATCTCCACCTCCACGCAGACGCAGTTCGGCAGCGGAGGGGGACTCTCGCCTTCCCCTAGCAACAGCTACGACACCTCCCCACCTCCAGGGCCACCGCCGCCTTCTGCCATCTTGCCCTCGCCGGTGTCGCTGGTAGCGCTGTCTCAGAACGGCAGGGATAGCCTAGCCGCCACACCCAACGGAAAGCTGTCTCCTCCAAGGTACCCGGTGAACAGTGCGGCCGCAGCACGAGCATTCGGGTTTGAAGCTACAGAAGAGGACCTGGACATTGACGATAAAGTGGAGGAGCTGATGAGGTCAGTAGTGACGGGGGTGAAGGGAGCTGTAAAACTTTGTTTGGGGAAACTTTTCATTTGTGACCTTTAGTTTGGTGCTTTATTGGGCTTATTGGGTATTAATGGGCTACATCCACTAAACCATTTTTCCCAGCAGAGAACACCAGTTTGGAGCACTTAAGAGCTCTTTGGAGGTGCAGCGTTTTTTAGGACTGGGACGATACACTTATCTTCCAATTTGATGCTGTCACGCTAACTGGGTGCTGATTCAATATGTATCGTGATTCTTAAGAATTGTGGTTCAATATTACGATTTCTTGCCATTTTGTTTACTTTTTGAACACCAGACTGTGGTAAAAAGTTCAGTCATACAGTTGTAAATACTGTATAGCGCTCATTCTTGGGACAAATCATATCTTACCCAAAAAAGCTCTAAAAACGATTAATTCCAACATTCTAAGTCCGACTTTTTGGTGAATATTTGTTCTATAAGGATTTATATTTCTAAACTTGCTCTGTGCCAGAAAACACCCTTGTCCCAGACAAGAATTCACAACTTCAAACAATTTAAAAACGTGTGAAACCAAATAACAAATGGAACATTTTGTCAACTCCGTCAGAGTTTCCATAAAAATGAAAAACAGTGAAACTGAAAACAATGCACATCACATGTGAGTCAGTCTTTGAGTTTCCTTTCAGCAGCATCCTTTCGATCCTGTATAGAAAAGTAATAAAATGCTTTTTAATGTAAACATGAGCTGTTCCAGTTTATCAGGTTGGTGCCATAAGAAAGCAACAAATAAGATTTAAGGCAAAAATAAATAGAGCTCCTGAAAACTGGACACAGCACAAAGAGTCTTTAAATTAACATGTCTTCACATATTAAACCAAATTTTGAAGCTGAACTTTGAGTTTTGACCCTTTGAGGCTGCTGTAGCTGGTCAGTGTAGAGTGTTAAAGCCAGAGGAAAAGTTTGAAGCCAGAGGAAAAGTTTGAAGCCAGCAAATATGTTTGTTTCCGCAGATCAGAGAAAATTTAGTTTTTAGTTTTGTTTGTTATGATATTACTGCAATCACATGCTAATTTCCCTTAGCGCGTCAATAGGAACTTGCATTGTGTGTTAGCATTGAGCTAACAGACTTAGTGCTACTTATGTATATATACAGTAAAAAAGAGTAATGATACTTAAGAGAATTGATTTTTTTTTTTCTCCCACCCTCAGCATTTCTTAAAAATGTGGGATATGGTAGAGTACTTGCTTCGGATGAAAGGAAGGCTGATCTGTAGATCCATGGGGAATGTGATGTTCCTCCAATCATTATTTGTCATGTTGATATTTGGTTGTAGTGGAATTAGACTCACAAGTCAGTCTCTAAACACTTTGCTCAATAGAGACTGAGGACAGGCTCCCAGCTTCCATTGCTAAAACAGCATGGAAACAATTAGAGAGTTTAAAAAAACCCAAATCCCCAGACAATCGGGAGTCAGCGAGCTCTCTGGGGATGTCATCTGTTACAGACATGATACTCAGAGATCGAGCTGTAATGATTAATCGATTAGTTGTAACTCTTAAAGTAGTCAGCAACTATTTTGATAATCAATTAATTGTTTTGAGTCATTTTTTAAGATAAAATATCTACATTCTCTGATTTCACCTGAACTGAATGCGCGGGTTTGGATTGTGGAAAAAACAGTTTAAGGGCGTCAGCTTGGGTTTCGGGAAACCAACATTTTATGTACCAAACAACTAATCGTCTAATGGAGAAAATGATCGACAGATTAATGTATAATAAAAATAATCAACATCTGTAGCCCTACTCAGAGACCAGCAGTATTAATTTCTCTTCTGTTGTCGACGATTGTTCAGCACTTGTACATGTAGGATGTGACGGTTGGTCTTTGTGGTATTTGTGGCGCTCCTCCTCCACTGTCACTGGACGGCTGGTTAAAAAGTGACAGTGACGGCCGCAGCATTTTACCCAATGCTGAACATTTTCAACTCTCTGTGACCAGAAAAAAAAACCCCAAATGTGCAGCGCTCAGTGCCTCGTCACGCTGTTGCCATTTGTACTAAAGCAGAGTGTAAATAGGCTTTTGTGGACACAGCCCTTAACAGTAAGTAGGTTATGGTGATATAAGACTAGATATCATCAGAGTGTCTGGATGTAAATTCCAATCATATCTACAGTACTACTGATCCTTTCACAAAATGTTCTTGTATACGAAAGCACTGAAAGTGCCTCTAAAAACAACCTGAAAGGCTCTTATCCTTCTTTTTTTGAAGCCTTTTCATTTTGAATGGCTTGTGTTACAGTGGCCAGTTGGTTTGAGTCTTTATTGGCAGTAATGCCCACGACGATAAGGCAAGAAAGCACAGTTTATGTCAGGGTGATTAAATAGCACCAACTGGAAACTCCACTGAAGCTCCATTGTGTGCAGCTGCTGTTGGAACACATACGTGTTTATAAAACTGCAGTTCAGAGTTTATTCTTGACCTCAGAAACAGCAATTGAGGAAAAAAAAGCCCCACCGCAAAGTTAATTTAGTTCTGGAGCTTTTGATCATATCACATGATCAACATGAGCAGATAAACTTTGTCACAGAATTGTTTGATGTTAAAATTTCTTTTTTTTTTTTTTTTTCATGAGCATTTTCAAGACCTCTTGTCCATTCTGGTATAAATGCTGAGGTTCAAAGTTCATTCTTGACCTTGGAAAAAGAAGTTAAGAACACATTTCTCACCATGAAATTCATTTAGTAGCTGAAAAGCTTCTAATTCACCTTATTATTCTAGAGACTATGATTAACTGAACTGATCACTGGTGTATTCCGTGCCATCATTATTTGTTTGGTTACACTGGTGCCACTAATACAAATGCAGCTGGAAACTGGGAGACTTATTATCACTTCTCTGAGAGGTTACCTAAAGGTGCAGTTCTATTTTGCTTTGCCATGGCAGCGTTCACTTCTGATTATCCTTGAAGCGCCTCCAGTGAAGAGAATGTTTGCACAGGCAGCGTCTGCTTGATCACAAAAGCCAATTCAAGGCGACCGTTCTTGTGGGCTCCATGTTGGCCTTGTAGCCTTGATGTGCAGATACATTTTCAAGCAGGTGGACCTAAATAACTAGACAGTTACTGAGCTGGCCCTTTACACTTGTAGTAGGCGCCTTGACTCGAGGGGTACAAGTTGATGTGTTTTCGATTGATCTGATGATTATATTTTTTTAGTGAATGGATTCATTGTTTTTGTCCACAAAATGACAGAAAATGGTGTAAATTTTTCTAAACAGATATCTGCATATGATAGTAGAATCTGTAGGCAAGGGACAAGATAAGGTTGTTCCAATACAGATACCAGTATCAGGAAATGGCTCTTGTACTCCCGAAAATGTGGCATTGGGTATTGGTCGAGTAAGTGAGCAACAATGCAGTGTATAGCCCAGAAATGGGCTAATAAACGACTGCTTTCCCTCGGCATCAGAAAGTCTGTTGCAAAGTCCGCATTAATGTAGCCAGCTCATGGTAAACAGAAGGTCTTTGGAGTCTGTGTCAGGAGGAGGGATAGTCCGGTGGATTTTGTATTTCTCAGTCAGAGTTTCTCCAGGAGTTGCCAGTGTTTTAGCGTTAAGTTAAGGCCGATGCTGCAAACCTGACTAAGTTACTGACTGATCATTGGTACCATGAATATCCAGTGTATATTCTCTGTTATTGAAATGCAAATTCAGGAGTTGTGGAGAAAACAAAATAGACTCTTTACTAAGTGGACTGAACTGAGATTTTTTTTTAATGCACTGCTATCAGATCGGTACTCATATTGGTTCATGTATTTGGAATCTCTATCAGGAAGGAAAATGGTATCAGGACATCTCTAATTTTGGTATCAGAAACGTTCAAAGACATTAAATCAGGGCTCAAACAATAAGTACTGACTGCTTGTCCAGGGCAAGTAAAACGCCATGTCGGGCAAGTAAATCTGGCAACTCACTTTCCTGCATGGGCAAACGGTAAAAAAGAGTTTTTGATAATATATAATTGCTAAAGTAATTTTCCATGCAAAAATGTCAGAGCATGCTGTTTTCAGCCTCTCAAATGTGGAAATGTCCCAATTTTCTTCATTTATTATCACTTTCAACTGAATATCTTTTAGACCAAACAAGACATTTTAAGACATCACCGTGGACTCTGAAAAACTGGAATTTACATTTTTCATTGTTTTCTGACATTTTATGGACATAACAACAATCCTAGACTAAACATGACAATTAACTTTAATTTTGTTGGTTATTTGATATCCCCTGATAAATAAAACAATTTGTATCAAGCAAGTAAAAAACAACTTTTGGAAATCCACTTGCCCAGTGGGTCAGACTGGGCAAGTGGAGGAAAAAAACAAAAAACATAATGTTGATCCCTGCATTTTCACATCACTATCACATAAGGCAAAGAAAACACAGCAAATCCTCACTATGACAAACCTGGAACCAGTGAATAACAGTAGTTGCTGATTTAACTTTCTGTTGATTGACTCACTGATGGATCAACTAATTGTTTTAGCTCTGCTTGATGCAGAAGTGGAGCCTTTACTGCAGGTTCACTTGTGAGTTTGTTAAGCATCAGTGAATAGCACTTGTTCATTTTTTGAATAGTGTGCAGACAAGAACTAAGATACATGACAACTAAAGATACACAGTTGCACAAGAGGTGAAGTGTTGGCACAGACGTTTTCTTGTCGAGAGCTGGCTTGGCGTTCAAGCAGGACCACATGACAGTTGCGATTAGCACATTTGTCTTGTACAGCCTGTACCACATAAAGATGTACATCCTGTGAACAGAGCCAGACATAAAGGCGTTTTTGTTGAGATTGTGCCCACAGTCAACAAAGAGCGTATTGGATAAAAAAAAAAAAGGGGAAGTGTTCTGCTGCAGACGTTTGAAAAGGCTTCAGGGTTCAAGATGACATTTTCTCAGAAGGAAGGAAGGAATAGAGCATCTGGAAACATTACATGAAATTAAATAGAGTAACATCAAATAACATTCATGTGCTCAACAGCTTCACAGGCACTTCGCTGTGACAGTTTCAGTGTTCATTATCTATCACAGTCCGCATGTTAGACACCTCCTCTTTACACATTAGCCCTGTCCTCCTGCTGCCTCCCAGCTGCCCCTGTATGAACAGTCAGGGTAAGAATAGACATCCAGAGCTCAGGCTCTCCCCTCAGCACCGCGCAAGCTGTCCCGTTGCTCATTCACGCTGCCTCTGCATTAAATTACACGTCCTCTTTAGACAGCCCCGAGAAGTTAAGAAGCGTTCAAAAGCCCTCGTCCTCTCCGCCCGACTGTAGGACTCTCCAGCGTCTCGCTCTGCGGGGCTGCGGGGGCGTGACACGAGGCTTCAGCTTGTCAACAATCCCACGGTGCCCTTCTGATTTTTTTTTTTTTTCCCCTTCCCTCCTCTCTTTTAAGTGCACATTTCCGTCTCTGCAGGGGTTCGGCCTTTTGAGTTGGCATCCAACACATCGCCCCCACCTCCCCCCACCCCTTGTCCTCCTCCTCCCTCCTCCTCCTCCACTTCCCACTCTTCCTCAGTCTTGTACAGCAGCTTGTGCTACATTGATTCGCTGGTGTCGATACAAGCAGCGTTTTTGAGCTCTAATTTTAGCTGCGCCGCAAGAGGCTGGTGTGGAGGATATTGATGCTGGATGTCAAGAGTCGTGACGCATTTTCATTTCAGAAATATGCGAACGGAGAAACTCAGGACTTTGATGCGTTCTGCATTTCGACTGCGTCTGGGATACTGACTGGTTCAAAGGATGCTGTGATTGTATGGTTTGAGTTGGGTGGGGGTAGGCACCCACTGGAAATGCCTCCCAGTAAAAACAAAAAAAACAAAAAAACAAAAATGTATGCACTAATAGTATGGATAAATGCAGTTTACACATTTGACAGGTGTTCACAATCTGTACCAGGATGAGGAATTAAGTCCAAGACAGCCACAAGCTTGTTGGTGTGTGGGTGTGTATGTATGTGTATGTTATTGTGTATGTATAGGGGAGGGAAATGGGCTCCAAGCCAGAAAGCAGGGTGGGTACACTGTGTGACTGCACATGTTCACTCACCACCCTCCATTCCTGCAAGTCTGTGCATGTTTTCCTCCTTTTTTTTTCCCCCCGCCAAGGAAACTGAGATAGTGGAAACATGTCCGCCAAATACATTTAGAAAATATAGATTAGTGTATTGTGGCTCGATTCATTTAAATTCATAAATTCCTCGCCTTTGTGTTCCTCTGAAATGCAGCACAGATTATGTCACAGCCGTAAAAAAAAAAAGAACAATACGTTGATAATGCTGTCAAAATGCATGCCAGATTAAAATGGAGCCTTGATTTTGAGGGCTTCCCATGAATAGGAACAATACAAAAAAACACAGATTTGATTGTCTGACATGTGAATCTGTTATTGTACAATATACCAGATGAACAAGTCTGATGTAAAGGACACAGCATCGATTGCAGAAGTGTACAACATGTACGCTTTTGCAAATGATGATACAGCAGCGTGCAGCTCAAATTGAACATGTGTAAATACAGTAGTTGTCCAAGCATTTTACCTTCACCACAGACTGTATGTTTTTGCTGTCAGTCGCTCAGTTTTTTTTTTGTTTTTTACCACAATGCACTAAATCCATGAAACCTCAGCGGGTCTTTGAAATGCTGTTGATCTTCTTGTATGCATTTCGTCAGATGTAGCTGCTGGCAGTGTTGTATTAAGATCTACTGCTGTGTTCTTACTTGTGCTGCGTGTGTTTGCAGGAGGGACAGCAGCATGGTGAAAGAGGAGATCAAAGCGTTCCTGGGGAACAGGAGGATCTCTCAGGCAGTGGTGGCACAAGTTACCGGTGAGCAACAACACTGACGCACTCTGAAGCCATGTTTTCTGCAGCAGACATACTGTCATTTTGGTCTGTCATGCACATTTGTTTGTTGCTAAATGTGCACTGCTCCAGTTGTTACATCTTAGCTGTTAAGCAGTATAAAGAACATTACCGGGCAGCCTCATATTATACGTTTGCTTAGAGGGATATTTTGGATTTTTTGAAGAGGGGTTGTATGAGGTACTTATCAGTAGTCAGTGTATTACCTGCAGTAGATGACGGTTGGCATGACCCCAGTTTAGAGAAGCAGTGAGGAGTACAAGCACGGAAGTTAAGCACTGTCCTATTGTCGACAGGCTCAGCAACAAAACTTATTTTAGCCACCTAAAAAAATCAATTTAGTTTAAGAATGTTTTTCTTTTTTACCTTGGCATCATAGAGCCTTGGCAGGAAACTGCCATTATATAAGACAAATCTCTCTCTCTTCTCTCTCTCTCTCTCTCTCTCCTCTCTCCACCAGACTCCTTTGACAAAATTAATCATTTTACCTCGCAGAACACGGGAGTTGCCGGTCTACCACTGCTTTGATCTTTTAGTTTGTTTGTGTTATTGTGTGACTTTGGTGAATCTGGACTAACCTTTTAAAGCACCAAAGTCACACAATAGCACAAAGTAACTAACTAATCAAGGCAGCTGTAGACCAGCAGTTCCTGTGCTTCTGCACGGTAAAATTATTGATTTTGTAAATGGAGTTTGGTTGCTTTGGAGAAAGTGAGATTTGGCTTATGTAACGCTGGTTTCCAAACAGAAAAGGCTGTCTGATGGCAAGGTAAAGTGGTCAAAATATTCTAATTATAGCATAGACTTAAACTCGTGATTTAGATGGGCCGTTTTTTTTTTTTTCAGGTGGCTAAGAGTAATAATTTTCTCTACTTCTTTGTTGACAAAATCAAAGAAGTTAGAGCAAACCTCTCTCCACAAACTGGATACTACACTGGATGTGAACCACCTCCCATCCAGACTTGGTCCTCTTTTGAACCTGTATGTTTAAATGACATCTCCACTCTGCTATATAAAATGAAGCCCTCCTCCTGTCCAGTGGATGTTCTCCCTACTGTGCTGTTTAAAAAAGTTTTTGACGTTACTGGCCCCTGTATCACTGAGGTATTTAACACCTTGATGCAAACTGGTGTGGTACCCAGCTTTTTTAAGCATGCAGTAGTTGAACCAATACTAAAAAAGAGTGGCTTGGATCCTCTCCAGCCCAAGAACTACAGGCCTATTTCCAAATTACCTTTTCTGTCTAAAATTTTGGAAAAAATTGTGGCTGAACAACTTATGGCATTTTTAGATGATAATGACATCTATGACAAATTTCAGTCGGGCTTCCGCAAGAACCACTCAACAGAAACAGCACTGCTTAAAGTGTCAAATGTCCTGGTACTATTAGACCTTTCTGCAGCGTTTGATAGTGTTGATCATAATATCCTCATCAACAGACTTCAAAACCTGGTTGGCTTGTCTGGTGCTGTGCTAAAATGGTTTACTTCCTACCTCACTGGCGGAAGTTTCAGTATCTATGCAAATCAAGTCATGTCAGACACCACTGAAATGTCATGTGGAGTTCCTCAGGGTTCAGTTTTAGGCCCCATACTCTTTCTACTGTACATGCTCCCGCTTGGTCAACTAATTAGGCAATTCAGCAATGTGTCCTATCATCTTTATGCTGATGACATCCAGCTGTACTGCTCCTTCAAAGTGTCTGAAATTGACAAATCGACCTCCTTATTAACATGCCTAAATTGCATTAAGGAATGGTTAAATGACAACTATTTGCAATTAAATTCAGAGAAGACCGAAACTTTAATTATTGCCCCTGAAAACAGTGTTCCTTTTATAAAGCAGCACATTTGTGTCCTAGGTGCATCAGTCAAACAGAACCTCAGGAACTTGGGAGTTGTGTTTGACTCAGAAATGTCCTTGGAGCATCACTCCAAACAACTGATTAGAAATTGTTTCTTCCAACTGCGAAACATCTCAAAAATAAGATCAATTGTATCAAGGCCTGAATTGGAGATGATTGTGCACGCTTTTATTTCTTCTCGTCTGGATTATTGTAATAGCCTATTTACATGTCTAAATAAGAAAACAGTGGAACGCCTCCAGACCGTTCAGAATGCTGCTGCAAGACTCTTAACTCACACAAGAAAAAGGGCACATATCGCCCCGGTTTTAGCCTTACTTCACTGGTTACCAATTCATTTTAGAATCCAGTTTAAAATTTTAGTCCTTACTTTTAGAGCTCTGCATGGACAAGCTCCCCACTACATTTCTGACCTGATCCAACCTCACTCCCCCCCCCGTAGTCTCAGGTCATCAGGCAAAAGGCTGCTGGTGGTCCTCCACACCCACTTTAAGACGAGAGGGGACCGTTCATTCCAAGCGATAGCGCCTAGATTGTGGAACGATTTGCCTTTCTCTGTACGCTGCTTGAACTCAGTGGTTTCTTTTAAAAAGCACTTAAAGACAATTTTATTTGAGCGGGCTTATAGTTAGAATTAGGGTTTTAGACTTGAGGGACTATTTTTTATTGTTGCTTGTTTATTGCAGTTTTATTTTCTCCTCTTTCATTTATTGTATTTTATTTGTTGCTGTTTTTATTTATTGTATTTTATTTGTGAAGCACTTTGTGATCTTTTATCTGTGAAAAGTGCTATATAAATAAAGATTACTTACTTACTTACTTACTTACTTACTTACTTACTAAAATATGTTTTACTGCTAATCCTGTCAACAGCAGCACATCATTTAGCTTCCTACACTGGTACTCCTGCTGCTTCTCCAAACTTGAGGCATGCTGACTGCCACCTACTGTGGGAAATACATTATGGATAAGTACCTCATACAATCCCACTTCAATAATCAGAACTATCCCTTTAAGGACAAACAAAGAAGATCAGAGGGGGGCTTCTTATGCATCTGCTTATTATGTGCACATAATGTTTGGGATTTTAAGGATAATGTTTCTGAGCCCAATGAGGGAGGAGTAGATGTGACTTTGGAAACTTATTTATAGAAAAAAATCATACATTACTGGTCACAACTTTTAGGATTTTTATATGTATTAAAGTGTGTCTGGAGGGGATCTTTAAATAAATATGGAGTTTTCAATATCTTCTACCATTGCTGCTTGATAACAGCTGTTTACAAAGAGTGTAAAACCTGAACGAATTGCATGATCATTGCACATTTTATTTCATTGATTTAGTTTCTCATACTGTTTGAGAATGTTGTGTTTTTTGCACAAGAATAATAGATGGTGATGCGTTTTCTGTCATGAATGGATTGGTGGAATTTTCCACTCTCTCTGGGCTTTTCATCCATATTTCAGCCCAGAACTTTTACACGACTGTTTTGGTGTTGGTTCAGTGACTATTTCACCATTCAAAGGCTGAAATTAGAAGGAAAAATGTTTGTTTTGTTTTTTTTCAAGTGAAAATAGGTGCTACAAAATTACAAAAATACTGGTATTAACCTTTGCAAACCTGCTGCACATAAATCAAATCCTAACCTCCACTTCAACAAAATATCAGGTAACCACTAGGAACGAGTGAAGGTTCCCAGCAGTATTTCTGCGGCTGCAGCCTGTGTGAGAGACAAGCGATCGGAGAAGAAATAAATTCAGAGCTAAGGAGAGAGAAAACACTTTCTCCCTCTAGTATTCCCCTCTGTCTCTCTCGAATTCTTCCAAGGGTTGTCTACAAATTGTACCGGGGCTTGATGCAAAACACTCTGTTGTAATTCGATGTCTGGCTGCTTTCCAGGCATCAGCCAGAGCAGGATCTCTCATTGGCTGCTGCAGCACGGCTCTGACCTGAGCGAGCAGAAGAAGAGGGCCTTTTACCGCTGGTACACGCTGGAGAAAACCACACCAGGTACATCTGAGCCTTCCAACCCACTTGCACTGCTCACTCTTGACTCTGTGTGTTTGGTCGAGTTTATTTGTATAACATATTGAAGGACTGTGGTTAAAAATGGAAGCAAAAGTAGGAGGGGAAGTGAGGGATCTCTGTTCCATGAAAGGGAAGTAAAGCTGTGGTTGACCAACTGAAGAAAAGTTGAGAAGTTTTAAACTTGGATGTAAAGATAGCAGAGGTGTTAGCCTGCCTCACGATCGCAGCAGGCGAGCAGCTCCAAAGAACGGAAGCACAGTCGGAAAACTCTGCTGTTTCCAGCAGTTTCCTGTTAGACTGTTAATGTGATAAGTAGAATTAGGCAGCGTCTTGTGGTGTATGTGGTGAAGTGAGATGTGATTCACGCTATATGATGCCTCAATTCCATGTAATAACTCACAGGTTAGCAGAAGCTTCTCGGAGTGTAAAATGAATTGGAGGCTGTGGAGACAAAGGGAGACGAGATTGTCCGCAGCAGTTTGTTAGAGCTCACTTGTTGTGCACTGTAGAGCTGCAATGATTAATCAATTATTAATTGACTATTAAATTAATGCCCATCCATTCTGATAATGGTTTAATTATTTTGAGTCATTTTTATGCCCAAATTCTCCATATTTCAGCCTCTCAAATGTGAATATTTTCTGGTTTCTTACTCCACTGTGACAGTACATTTTGGGTTGTGGACTAAACAAGACATCTGAGGACGTTACCTTGGGCTTTGGAACAACTAATCAACTAATCGAGAAAATAATTGGCAGATTAATCAATAATGAAATAATCTGGTGTGCACTGTTGTCATTGTTCATTTTGGCACCTGATTTAGTTTTAGTTTTAGCCCTTTGACGAAAATGTATGTTTCAGTCAAATTTCGGTCATCTGGTTTTGGTTAGTTTTAGCCAACGACACAAACATTTTAACCTCATGTTTGTCTTGAAATTGTAACTCCAGCAAGGAGGTTATGTTTTTGGTTTGCTGTGTTTGTTTGTTGTCAGCAGGATTATTACGGAGAAACTACTAGTCCGATTTTCATGAAACTTGATGGAAGGGTGGAGCCTGGAATTCATTAAATTTTTTGGAGCTGAATCTGAATCAAGGGGGAGGGGGGACACACTAATTATTTTTCACTGTTGTTGATAGGGATGGCCGGATTGAGCCTGTGTGGCCTTTTTTTCCTCATGTGACCATAAAATTAACCCAAAACGCACTTGAGACTTGTTGTATTTGATGCCGCTCTTGTTTTTAACATAGCTAAATTAAATCAAAACATCAGTTTAACAACTCTTACATGTCTCGTCCAGTATAATCCAAGTCTAATGTATCTAGTCATATGCATACAACCGAAACACCAAAACCTTGCTAATGAAATCATTTCTGGCAGAAAGCCCTGAATGCCCACTGGTACTACACACCTGTGGCTGAACCCCTCAGTTACCGGCCATGAGCTGCTCATGTGGACGCTCAGCCGCTGCACTGTCGCACAGCATTCATAACCCAGCTTATGCTGCCACCTGCTAGAGATCCCAATTAGGGCTGTACCTATTTTTTTTTTTTATTTTCTAAATAATTAATCTATCAATTATTTTTTCAATTAATCTAATAAATGCACAGCTGAGTCAATGAGGCATCAGTTTAGTTCAACCATATTTTGACGTTATTCTAACCATATTGGAAACATCCTGACATACACGGTGGCTGTACTTGCAGATTAGCTCATCATAGAAGACTGCACTGTTGGCCTTGGCAGAGGTCTGCACTCTCACGGTCATTCTAGTTGATGTTTATGTTTTCAAAGCGGGCTACAGCTGTCACCATTTTTGGTTTGTACAGTTACCATAGTTACATGTGTTATCTATTACAAGGATAGTGTACACATTATTACAGGCCACACAGGTCAGGCCACTCTGACGTCAGACTGACTACTGAGTAAATCCAGTCACCGTTAACAAGTCCAGACTAAGGTTAATTTTTTTGAGACACTTGTTTATGTTTAGTCAGGTTAGTTTTGGTTTTGCAATCATTCAAGCAGACTAAAGAACTTTACATACCTACATCCCGTTGTCGTCACCTCCGTGGGCTGCGTCTCCCTATATTTGACAATGAACAGCTTGACGTCACTGCCGCTAACATTTTGTTCAGAATTAGTTAAGAGTTAGGCGGCGTTTGCTGTTGAAGAAATTAGAACAGTGTACGTGTTAGTTGTAGGGCTGCAACTAATGATTATTTTCATTGTTGATTAATCTGTAGATTATTTTCTTCATTAATCGATTGTTTGGTCTGTAAAATGTCACAAAAGGGCGAACAATGTCAGTCAGTGTTTCCCAGAGCCCAAGATGACGTCCTCAAATGTCTTGTTTTGTCCACAACCCGAAGATATTCAGTTTACTGTCACACAGGAGTGAAGAAACCAGAAAATATTGACATTTAAGAAAAGGGAATCAGAGGATTTTGATTGTTTTTCCTTAAAAGATTAGTCAAACCAATTAATCAATTATCAAAATATTTGGCCATTAATAATTGAATCAATTACTAGTTGCAGCTCTAGTTAGTTGTCTTCTTGGGTCTAATTATTGATTCTCTGTCTTATTTTTTGCTCTTGAGGTCAGTACTTGACGATTAAATGATTTAAATTTCAAGGTTTAAGTCAATTCTAGTTTTCAGGGAGAAAAATCTTTATAAAACCAAGTCCGAGTGCCGTCAAGTCTCAATTTGTCATTTATGTGACAACTCAAGGCCAAGTCTCAAGCCTTGAATCTAGTGATCTGAAATGTTATCACACTGTAGTCCTATTTTTCATTTGTGCAGAAACCCAAATGAACCTTTAGTTTTGTCTTGATCAAGTTGTTCAAGTTCATTTTACTGCTGTGAAGACAGACACATGGGCAAAAAGTGAAAGCAGACGCAGAGTCTGTTGTCAAGTCTGTTGTCTTAACCTTAAACCCTCCCTTCACTGTGAATGGTTAACAGCAAAAACAACAGGCCTCCTGCTGGCTACGGATACGTGTGCACGCGCGTGCTGCTGTATCAACCTATAGCCAGGCAGCAGACATCCCACGCCTTGTCCTCTGCGGCATGTTCCTCGGTGGAGCCCTGCCAACACCGACAGCAGTGGAAACTGCTCTATGCTATTTATGGCCAGACTGAGCCCGGCCCAGCTCAGCCCAGCCCCGCGCACACGCCTCCATCACTGCTGCAGAGAAAACTGATGCCCCATTCATGACGCTCTGTTAACCCGGACTGTTGTAGGGCGACCCAGTTAGGCCCCGTCCACAGTGTCCGTGTCAGATTAGGTGATGATACTGCACGCCAGCTTCTGACCCTGTCACAGATCTGGTATTTTAGCCATAATGTGACTAGTTTTATGAGTCTGAGTGAGAGTAAAAGCTTTTGTGTTTTCTTTTCTGCTGTGGTCATGACTTGAGATGAGGCAGCACATTCTTTGTCTGCACTACTCAGTCAAGTTTATAATCAGAATGTATTGTGAGATTTGCAAAAGGCGACAGGCTTTTTCACTTACATTTTTATGAAGGGATGGGCTTTCTGACTGTTGTGTGCTGTGCTCAGTTCATCTGTCAAAACAGCCACTAAACACATCATTACTACATTTTTTTTAGACTTTCACAAATACAGTCTGTACTAGGGCTGCACATTATGGTAAAAAAGTCACGTTGCAGTGATGGTGACTTAAATTGCAATTGCGACGTGATATGATTAGTGGGAATGATCATTTTTGCTTCATGATTTTCATTTTTAATGGAAAAAAAAACAATTCAAATTGTGATGATGTGACATTTATTGATGTCTGCACCAAACAAACATATTCTCTTTCACCTGGAGAACAGGATTTTTAGGCCAGGGCATCTCTGCAGCATCGTGGTCGTCATAAGGCTGTTTACTCACACATTTTTCCTTTTTCAAAATATTGCCATTTGGGTATTACACTTGGCCATACTGCAGTTTTAATAATATTGCAGTTAATTTTGCAGCCCCATTTTGTACTTTTATATTTGCAAGCCTGTATGTTCAAGGGCTGCAACTAACTATTATTTTCATGATCAGTTAAAGCTTTTACAAAGAACTTTCATGTTTGGTTGATTTTGGAGACCCCTGTGGACAAAAGCGGTAGTGTTTCCACCATAATAACCACAAAATATAACATCAAGAAGAAGAAGGAAGAGTAAAAAGAATAAATATTTGTTTCTGCTTCTGGCTAACATATGGCAAAAAAATGTGTTTTTTTTTTTAAATATTTATGATTAATCTGGTGGTTCCCAAACTGGAGGGGGTGTAGAGTCACTGCAGGGAGGGGCATGGATGACCATGAGAGAAATATAGAGTGAAACAAAATTAAATGAATATGATCTATGAAGGTGAAATAAACAAACTTAGAGTTTTCTGATGTTATCATGCTGCATTTCATTAAAATTCAACTTGAATCCATTTTTTCTCCTTTTTTATAAGTTGCTTCCCCAATTATTGTTAATGATTGATAATAAATGGGAGATCTGTCATGCTTTACTGGGGCATGCCAGAGAGGTGACCGTGACCACTGAGCAAAAGAGTTGTGGGAGAAATTTAGACTGAAGATTTGGAGAAACAGAAACTACTTTGATTGAACAGCTGCTGCTGATAATGTATTAACCATCAACCGTTAAGGGCGGACGTTTAGCTCAGTTGGTAGAGCGTCTGACCCATGTATGGAGGCTGTTAGTCCTCTGCAGGGGCCGCTGGTTCGACTCCCGCCTGCAGCCCTTTGCTGCGTGTCATCCCCCTCTCTCTGCCCCGTTTCCTGTCTACTCTCTGGCTGTCCTGTCAAATAAAGGCAAAAATGCCCCAAAAAATAACTTAAAAAAAAACAAAACATCAACGGTTATAAAGTAACTTATACTCTAAGTAGTTTTTGAGACGAATACTACTTTTACTTGTGAGTAATATTATAGTAATGTAACAGTGCTTGAGTTTAGTTTTTCAGTTATCTCCACCACTGCTAACCAGTTACTCTCCCCCAACACCCAGGTGCCACTCTAAACATGCGGCCGGCTCCGTTACCCATGGAGGAGATGGAGTGGCGGCAAACCCCGCCCCCCATTACCACCGCCCCCGGTACCTTCCGGCTGCGTCGAGGAAGTCGCTTCACTTGGAGAAAAGAGTGCCTGGCTGTGATGGAGAGGTGAGAGCAGGGGGGGACGGGGAGGAAGAAAGAAAAGCAGAAGATTAAAGATCGTAAATGGGAGTCTGTTTCATAACTCATTCCTTATTTCCACATGGAGTTGAGGAAACATTGCAGCCCGTCCAAGAAAACGGCCGTGCAGCGAGCCTGTGACTCTCAATATTGGCTCGGTCGCACCGCACACATGACAACCAGCAGTAACTCTGCTTTGTTGACATCGTCCTTGTGTAGTGAAATTAATTTAATCAGTGTGACTCTTCTGCTATTTATAGCTACTTCAACGACAACCAGTACCCAGATGAGGCCAAACGGGAGGAAATTGCAAATGCCTGCAATGCTGTTATTCAGAAACCAGGTAAATCTTTGTCATACTGGATAACAGAAAAACATTCTTGTATATTATGCAAACTGTCTGTATCCGCACAACCTCTGTAATCTGTCAGCCATGTATCTTTGACAGCTTTATACATTTGATGTGTTTTTGCTGATAGATAGATAGATAGATATACACTCAACAGAAACATGCATACAACACTTGTTTTTGCTCTCATTTTTCATGAGTTGAAATAAATAAAATCTTACGCCCTACTACATAGTATACATAGTATATAGTGTATATAGTATATAGTATATATAGTATAAGCAGTATATTGTCAAACACTTTGTCTAAAAAAAGAGAGAACTTTCAGGACAAACTTTCTTCTTTAACCCGTTAACACAGAGTGATGCAGTGTCCATAAATCCACTTACAACATGACTCCTGAATTTGCCTGAGAATCACTGTGTTTTTAAGTTTTCTTCAGTATGAAAGTAATTCATTGATTGTTGTCTGTAGATCAATGGATACATTGCAAACAGGAAGTGCTAATAGCTAATTTGGCTACTTTAAATAGTGCTAATTTGCCAAAACATAAACAGATATTAGTATTTTATGCTGTTTTTGTGCAGTACTTCTCTGTGTACTGTTAATACCCTGGTTGAACGTGCCCTTCTGGCAAGTCTGGCACAGTAAAACTGGTCTAGAACACCCACTGGATTTGATGTTTCTTGAACTTCATCTACATTTTATAGACAAAACATCTGTGTCACATCTGTTGTGTGATCTCCTCCTTATGCAGTAGGATCCAGTTCCTCCTTTTCAGCAGATATTTAAGCACCATCAGTTATGAAACATTGGGGCTTATAAATGCACTAATAAGAGCGGAATTCGCAGCTTGAGGGAGCAGATAGATCATAAAAATGAGGGCCCAAAATGAATTAAAAAGATTAGACCAGGCTGGAAAAAGATAATGTAAGCGAGCCATTATTATTGTGCATCTTGTATCACTGCACTTAATCACATTCTCACCAGAATCTCTTCCACTGAGTGATCAGACTCTCGTGTGGTTTGTTTCAGGGAAGAAGCTGTCTGATCTGGAGAGAGTCACCTCCCTGAAAGTTTACAACTGGTTCGCCAACCGTCGCAAAGAGATCAAGAGACGGGCCAACATTGGTAATGTGGTTTTGGGGAGGGGACCACAAATGTCCGTTGACACTTTTATTTGCACTGCACATTAATCACATCCCTTTGTGTTAACATGACTGTTTTGTATTTAATAACACCAATTATAACATTTTTCTTCCGCATTGAATGGCTCGCCATTAATTCATTCCATCACTATAATTAGGTAGATGATTGTTAATCAGTCACCTGACATCTATAATGACCTCTGGCAAAGTATCCCCATAACTGCTGTGAAATTATAAAATTCCTCTTGCATTAACCTAGAACAATTACATTTGTGAAATAGAAGCTCCATTACGTGCTAGCCAAAGGACTCGGTAGAGAGGACGAACTGAAGCTATTGAAGAGATTCATTTGGTCAGTGTCTGAGCTAATGTGAGGTGATTTACAGCCCTGTACAGCAGTGATTCCCAACCTTTTCTGTTCAGTGTACCTTAATAGCCCAGTCAGATGAGCTCAAGCACTCCTTCTTTTATTCATTACTTTTAGAAAACTATTTCAAACATTTATCCATTATTATTAGCTAACTATTTCAGCAATTCATCCATTACTTTTAGCTATTTCAACCATGTATCCATTACTTTTGGCTAACTATTTCAGTTATATAGCCATTATTATTAGCTAACTGTCTCAACCACTTAACCATTATTTTTTGCTAACTATTTTCGCAATTTATCCACGATTTTTAGCCAACTATTTCAGCCATTCATCCATTACTTTTGGCTAACTATTTCAGTCATATAGCCATGATTTTTAGCTAACTACTTCAGCATTTCTCCATTATTATTAGCTAACTGTCTCAACCATCTCTCCATTATTTTTAGTGAACCATTTTTGATAACTTTCAGTTGTTTGTCCATTACTTTTAATTAACTGTTTCAACTGTGCATATTATATTCAGAGGTGTTTCTAACATTTTGCCTCCCTCATGTTTGTAACTGGGAATAAAAAAAGAAAAAAGAAAAAAGAAACACCTCAATATAATGTAGTCCAGTTCAACACCATCTTCAACTGAGACCTCGATAATTAACATACAATTACAATGTCACCAAAAATGGAACATTATAAAGTTAGTAACTTAGTAGAACTTGTGGCATTTTTTTGAACTGTTGAATCAAACTGCAGTAGATTATACAGGTGTACCTACTGTAATAAAGTTCAGCTGCTCCACAGTCTGAGAATCGCTGCTCTTCAGCATCTAATGAAGGACATTAATAGTGATAAAGTGTAAATCTAATATTCCATCCTCTTCCTCCAAGAAGCCACAATCCTGGAGAGTCATGGGATAGACGTCCAGAGTCCGGGGGGACACTCCAACAGCGATGACATCGATGGAAACGACTTCTCAGAGCAGGTAGAGAGAGATTAAGGATCCCAAAAACACATAAAACCAGATTTATGTTCCAGACAGTACCGTAAACAAGACAGAGGTCACTTCTCCTTGTGTTCCTGCTTCATATCTTCATTTTGTATTGTAGTGTGTCTGATTTTTCTTTTTTCATTTATATTTTTCCTTTGTTTCTACGGATCAACCTCTTGCCAGCCATACACATCCATCCCGCGGTGAAAGGCTGTTCTTGGACAGCACTCAGTGTTCCCGTCATTAGTCAGATGTGTCATGTATTGTACATGTCGTTCATTCCAATTAAACAATAACATCAGTTGACTTTACTAATTAGTTCCTTCTCTTTGGTTAAAGTCGTGTTAATAATTGAAATCAGCAGCGGCTTGTGGTGTTTGTTTGGACTTGAACACTGTGACCTTGCCGGCACACTTTTTCTGTTGGTACATTCACACTAAAAGAACATTTGACCTGCTGTTTTCCTTCACATGAATATATCTTCTCCAAATATAGAAAGAACATACAGTTCTTTTATATTTTGATGAAGAATCGCTGCTCAAAGCTGTTGCTGAGGGCACGTTAATTAACAAAAGCTCGCTCTCTTCTCCTTTTTTTTCCGTTACCAGTGGAAACTTAAGCCGCAGCAACGCTCTGTATTACTGTAGAAACCTGCAGATGTAGATTGTGTTTCAGTTTAAGCCCTCTAGCTCAACTCATAATTGCACAACATGCTGCAGCTGAAAATGGAAACAGGCCGTTAAAGTTAAACCGTTACGGTTAAAGTAAACTAAACACACCCTTTCATGTGTTCATAATTCATTAATCTGTCCACAAGTGTTGTCAACTACTGAACTGGATGTGTTTGAAAGAATTCAAGTCATTCTGATTATTTTGAATTGTTTCTCCAATCAAACTTGAGGTTTTTTTTTTATTTTATCTCCTCCAGGCATGTGACCTGCCCTATTTTGACAAGAGACCTCTCAGCCGACCTTTTGGCCTTTACCGACTGGAGCCCACCTCACCAACACAGGTACGTCCACGCACAGAAACACGCCAGTATGTGGACCACAACACTGCATCTTTATTTTCAGGCACTTCTCTTTAACCTGCGTCATATTTTCTCCAATTTTGCCACCATGCATATCTGTTCTGATCGATCATGTTACTGCATCTCTGCTCTGCAGTACAGAGAAGACACCAAGGGAAACTCAAATAAATCAGACAGAGGTTAAAAGAGGTCCCTTCATTACAATTATACTCTGATTGCGCGCCTTTAAATAGCTGTCAGTAATCAGACAGACACGTCACTTAAAAGTGGATTTGATGCTTGATGTCGGCGCCCACCCGTTTTCTGGCTCTTGTAACCTCAGTTTAAAAAAATGTCTTTGTTTTGAACATCCAAAATAGTTTGTCTGCAGAAATTTAAACTCAACTATGGAAAACACACGCCAGCAGATGTTGTGTGGTTGGTTTACTGTTTTGATCTGCAGTACATTGCAGGATCATAGTTTACTCATCCTTCAGATGTGGGACAAATCATGTTCTACCAAAAAGAAAAAGTAAAATCAACACTCCAATTCAGATTTTTTTGGGTGAAAAAAGGGTTTAGCTATACCCTCAGGACCCCTGTCTCACTTCCTGTCTCACCCCCTCAAAATAGAGTTTTGTCCCCTTTTCAAGAATGACTTAGTGACAAACTTAAGCTCTACAGTGAGGTCACTGTCCAGGGTCTGATCAGAAGTGATCATTTGTTAAGCCACGCCCCACTTAACTACTGTTTCTACACCTGTCAAGCTTCCCCTTCTCACATGGCTCACATGCAGTTTACAATGATAGCAGATTTACCACTTCAAAACTTCTTTTTTAACAAGGGGATCTTGACTTTCACCCAGAGGTAGACAAAAGCAGGCTTCTCATTTCTAACTGGCAACTGGCAGTTTTCCTCGCCGAGATGACGACTGCTGGTGGCAGATTTTATCATCCAGCCAGCGTTGGCTCTGTTGGTTGTAGCAGCCATCATCGGTTGAATTTATTTTCCAGCTGCCTTGTTGTAAAACCTGAATCCTGTAAAGGGGTCATAACTGTGCTCATTTTGGCTACATAGGTCAGAGGTTCTCAATATTTTCAAGACACCAGGGACCCCCTCATGTATGTGCTTGGAATAATTTGATATAGCCTGTCTTTTATACTTCTTAGTCACGTGAGAGAACATACAAGACAGATGAATTAGAAAGATATGAAGACATATATTAAAAAGTTTTCTTTTTAACATAAATGAGCCTAGCACAGCATATCTGAGTACAGGAAACAGGAGGGGAAACAGCTGAGTAGGGCTGCAACAAACGATTATTTTCATAGTCGACGATCGGTCGATAAGTTTCTTAATTAATTATTTATGGAAAATGTCAATCAGTGTTTCCCAAAGATGACGTCCTCAAATGTTTTGTTTTGTCCACAACCCAAAGATTTTCAGTTTACTGAGAGAGGGGGAAGGAAACCAGAAAATATTCCCATTTAAGAAGCTGAGAATTTTACCTTTTTAAAAAAAATAAATGGTCAAACCGATTATTAGATTATCAAAATGTTTGGCAATCAGTTTAATAATGGATTAATCGTGGCAGCTCTACAGTTGACTGAGGCTCGGCTGGGTATCAAGCTTGCTCAACTTTAATTGGAGCGCAGAGCAAAAAGGGGCGGGACTTAGGAAGGGTCAATAGCAAACAGTCAGTTGGTCAACATGATGGCAAAAAACAAAGTACAGGTGGAAAATTAGTTCTGTTTTCAAAAATGGAATTTCTATTCCCCCCCCACCACACACACACACACACACACACACACACACACATTGTGAGTGCTCGCTGTTCACCTCTTCCCTCTTCCCTCTCAGGACGACAGCGCAGCGCACAGCGAGCACCAGGACCCCATCTCTCTGGCTGTGGAGATGGCCGCCGTCAACCACACCATCCTGGCCCTGTCCAGAACCGGAGGGGTCCCCAACGACATCAAGACGGAGTCCCTGGAGGACGAATGAACTGCACAGGAACCGGGACGGAGGGAGCGAACGAGAGAAAAGCAGCGGGAAAGGGAAGGAGGCCCAGAAAAGGCGGGAAAATAGGGGAGGGGGGCTGAAAAAAAAAAGAGACCATAATAATGCTACTTAGTAAATCCTCAGAATCTGTCCCTCAGCCGGCCCCCCTCCTCGGCAACTGTCCCTTCTCTCTCAGCTTCCCTCCTCCCACAGAGTCCATGTAAACAGTAATTACCCCCCACCCACACCTCCACCCAACCCTCCCCGATCTATTGACACAGCTGGCGGAAATGGGTCACTATACGTCCTCTGATCTCTGTGAAAATGTTCCACGGAAAGAAGAAAAGGGGTCCTTTAACCCTCCAAGAATGGCGGTCCACGTCTGGGATTGTGTCTCCCAGGACCTCCCCTCCTCCACCTCCTCCTCCTCAATATACACTCTTCTCCTCACAGGATACCTCTGCTCTCTCCTCTTCCTCACTCCCCCTATCCTCCCCCTCCTTCTCCAGCCTGGTCGTCTGAGCCGATCCTCAGTCTATCTCACCTCAGCGTCAACCTCAGAAAAATAACGTGTACTGTATATATAATATATATATGGTTCTTATGGTTCTCAGTCACACTCACCTCATGGTGTGCTACCTACCTACCTACCTACCTGCATACCCCTCAAATTTCAACCTCTTCATCATCGTGCAATTTCATCAGAGGAGCAGCCTCCGGCCGCTGTCGGGGTAAAGATGGATGCTGCGAGTTTCCGTCTCTCCCTCTCAGGCTCCGAGGCGGTAAGAAAGGATGATGTCGGCAGACGGAACTGTCCAGTCACTGTCTTCTACCCTCTAAACTTCAACTGTTCTTGAGATCTGGGACAAATCATGTCCTACCAAAAAAAAAAAAACAAAACAAAAAAAACCCCACTCTAATTCAAATTTTTTGGTGAAAATCTATTCTTTACGGATTGATATATATATGGAATATATGTGCTTTAATTTTTTTAGTCTCTAAACTTGCTCTGTGCCAGGAAACAGCCTTGTCCCCAACAAGAATTAAAAACTTTGAACGACATAAAAATGCTAACAATACCTACTGATAACATAGGTATAAAATGTGCTATTATAATCAGCTTTGTTTTAAAATCAGTCTTTTAATGAAAATGTTGGCCTTTTAAAGTTGTGTTCTGTCATCTCTGTCAGATTTTTACAAAAACATGATTTAACCAGGCATTAAAAGGGTTAGCTATACCCTAAGGCCATCTGTTGCACTTCCTGCTTAAAAAAGGCGGGAATACTATGGAAGCACTGGTAAGTTTTCTATTTTTAGACAAATTCATTCAATAATATTGCCATCAAATGTGTCTCAGTCATAACAAGTCAACTTTGTAGCCCTTCTAAATCAAAGCTAAATAAGAATTACGGTTTTAAAATGTGTATATCATTAGCATTAAGAGAACTCTGAGCAACTCTAAAAAAAATAAAATGGCTGCTCACTACGACTATACTGTGAAATGAAAAAAATACAAACAAACAAAACATTTTGTTAACTCAGTCAAATTTTCCTTCTGACGGACTAACTGGACACGCCAGATGGTTTGTTACATGGAACCATCTGGCAAGTCGTCCTTGAAGACTGTTTGGAAAAGGGCAGGCACTTTCAAAAACACTTGACAAGTGATTGTATGAACCACCAGTCTGTTACGTCTAACAACTTCAACTAATCAGATCAAAGCTTCCATGGACACCTCTCGCTGTCGTCACACCTTAAACCACGCCCCTAGCTACCAGTAGTCCTTCCCAGGGCGCTGATTGGCTGCACCACTTTTGGTGCGGACTCAAACAGATAACTTGAAGACTAGCATGGTTTAATAGCCAAGAGTTTAATCTTTTAAAATATATTTTTCCAGCATAATAGAAGAGTAAAAATCGGAACTCCCTCAAAATCCAGTTTTGTCCCAGTTCTCAAGAATGATTGTGATCATGTTCTCATTCCTCAGCAGAGTGGTTTTTGTTTTCCTACTGTTGAGCTGCTGTTGGACGAAACCCTTGACAAAGTCATTTAAAAAAGAAGTAGCCTTAATTTCATACACCTTTTACTTTTTGCAGTATACAGCAGGTCAACTTTTTAGGTCAACTTTTTAGTATGCATATAAAATGTCAGAATTACTGTTCAGTCCAACAGCAGCAGTGGTTTTCGTTCTCTCACCTGCGTTTCCCTCTGTTTTTAGCCCAAACGGTGACTGGATATACAATCATTTTGCCTTGGTATTTAGCTTCCCAGTGACACTATCGTTAAGTACTCAAGGCTATGAGAATCAGTTTAGGGTCAATGTGATAATCAAGCAAACTTAAGCTATCTAATAAGGGGAATCTTTGTGCTTTGTTTTTAAATGTCATCCATGCCAAAGGAAAAAGATGCTTGGAGCAAAAAGCTAAGAGGCTAAGCTAATCTGAAAACGGTGTTCGCGTTCATCCAAAGCGATTTCTACTACTAACTCCTCCGGGGTACGTAGGTTGTTTTCTCACGCTCAGTGAAGCTTCTCGAGCCAGTGTGGGTGTGACACTACAGCAGGCCTGTGTCAGTAAAGATAGGTATTAGCAGCCAGATATATAACGATAAAAATACCCCTAAGCTATTTACTACTTGTTCTGTGACGCTGCCTCTTTATAATAGCCTAAAGAATGTGCTTTCAGAAGACTTTTTTAATATCAGTGGTATCAAATTAGACGAAATCCACACTGGAAATGGTTTAGTATATCAGAACGTCTGAGGCAATGTTTTTGTTTTTATTTCATCTATATAGCCTCAAAGGTAAAAAGCACCACTTTGAAGGGAATCAAAGACATTTAAAGCGGTGATGTTGGAAATTATTTTCCACTTTTTCTTTTTTTTTGTGTGCCTCGGGTGGAACTTTTCCAAAACCATCTTTGACTGAAGATCATCAAAATGTCATAAGCAGAGACAAAGTGCTGCATTTCTTAAAGGTATAGGTCCTGTTTCTTTGGGTGCAAGTATTAGCGCTTATCTTCAAATTGGGCCTTTGGGTAAGAAAATTAAAATGACAGTTTGGATGTTTTTGGGAAATTGGCTTACTCACTTTTTTTTGTCAAGAGTTGCATTAGAAGATTGATACCACTTTATTGCCTGTATGCTAAATATGAAGCTAACGCCAGGAGATAGTTAGCTTAGCTTAGCACGAAGATTGAAGCAGTAGGAAAGGACCAGCATTGCTTGGTCCAAAGGTTAAAAAAAATCTGCCTACTAGCACATCTGAAGCTCACTAATTAACTTGTTATATTTCATTTTTATTAAAGCCATACAAAAAATGTTGACAAATGTTTGGGCGCAGTAACTTCTTGTGCACTTTTTTTACTTTTACAGGAGATATGTGTTAACTAGTGAGCGTTTGGGTTCCAGTAGAAAGATATTTTCACCTTTGGACAAGCGGCTAACTGTTTCCCTGCTTCCAGTCTTAAGTGCTAACTGTCTTGGCTTTATACTTTAATTTAGCAGCACACCTGAGATATTGTGTTTAATTACTTAGTCTTGTTAGCTTTTGGGTAACTCTTCCGTAGATAGAAAGATAATTTTACGATACCTTTACGCTGAACAAAGCTTGGTCTAAATGTTGCTTGAGTTTGGAAACCTTGGCTCCGCGCTGGTTTTCCAGTTAACTGAAATCAAATTTGCTAAGCTCACATTGCAGCTTAAACTCCTTTACCCCAAACTGTGATTAACTCTTTTATGTGGATTTTAGGCATTTTGGGCAAGTTGGTGTTTCCCGCTTGTTCCTATGCTAGAATGCCCGTATCCCCAATCTTCTCTTTTAAGTCTCAGAAAGAAAGCTAATAACCGAATTTCCTAAAACGTCAAACTGTTGCTTTGAGGGAACCCCTGCCTCGCGATGGTTTTGGAGAACTGGGAGAATATTCTACAAAGCAGGACTTAACGAAGAAGTTGGCCAGGAAATCTTTCACAAGAAATGTCCTGTGATTCCTCATGTTTTAAATGGTCAGATGTTGACCTGATGTTTCAATCAGTCTGGTCTGTGGATCCTGCCAGTAGAATAGCTCCCAGCCCTGGGCTTTTAGTCTAGTAAAGCTCTATTTAAATCTATTGCTTCTGTGTGTACGAAGCTGCGAATACAGTGATCAGTACTGGGACCTGTGTCTCAAAAAGAAAGGGTTGAAAGATAAAAACAATATGTATTTATACTCATTTTTTATGGTAATGTACAAAAAAAAAGAATGACATATGTTTTGAAATGAAACATGCTTTTATTGTTAAATTAATCATGCTTTTTAATTTCTCCTGACTTATTTTTCTGTCATCATTTAAACCATTTTTTTTTTCATCACATCCTTATTTGACTGAACAGCAGTCTCCCCTGTTTGTGTCTGAGATAGTAAGCTATTTTACGAAAGACGAATGATGATGCACCTTATTTTGACTGAGCTTAAGTGTAACCTTCCTCCCCCCCTGAGCCTTCCTTTAAAATGGCAAATGTCCAGTATACTATTATGGGCTGGTGTGAAAAAAAACATTTCAATACAGCTGCTTTACACACACCATATCTATTAAATCAAAGCCCCACTATGTACTGTTCTCTGCTTAAAGTAACGACAGACCAAACTCCATAGTGAAATCTAGCATTTTAATGTTGACCTCGCAAACACAAGCGCATAACAATAAACTTATCTATGGCACAAAGAAACAATTCAGTTTAGCATAACTACAGTTACATTATCTGTTACTAGATACCAACGCCGTTTAGGTTTGTATGAAAATACAGTGCCAAGTTCTATCCTCATTAATTGTATTTTGATAATGCAGTTAGATGAAATGTGTTCCATATCTGGAACTATAAAAAAATATTAAGTAATTTTGAAAATGACAGATGGAATCAAGGGGGTATTTGTTTAGATACTGACACCCATAAGTCTGACCAAAAACCAAATATAATTGGACCCTTCCTAGTCCCGCCCCTTTTTGCTCTGTGCTCCAATAACAGTTCAGCAAACCTGCTACCTGAACATTGATAAATTTGCTGCTTTCCTGCTTGCTGCTCGCCAGTGTTGAAAAGAACACAGATTTTATAGATGGTTTAAGATGTTGCTAAAAGGAACTCATGTATAGTCACATCTTAAATTAGCTAATCATTAGTCATTATCTGGCTAGTTACATTGAACAGCTAATGTTAGAAAAACTCTAACTAACTCAGTCGTTAGCTAGATAGTTACATTGATTAACTAATGTTAGCAAAACCCTAGCTAGCTACCTAACTAATCTGTATCAGTTGTTAGTTAGCTAGTTATATCAAAAAGCTAATGTTGTAAAAAACAAAACAAAAAAACAGCAACTGCTAACTACGTAGCTAATCTACATCAGTCATATGCTATCATATCACATGTAACTAGCTAGATAATGATTGATGGAGACTAGCTAGTTAGCGTTCTGCTAACATTAGTTAAATTGAGATATGACCCCTGGCAACATCTTTCAACCATCTGATGAGAAAAAAATTGGTTTTCTTTTCATCATAGACGAGCCTAACACAGGGCGTACAGGAAACAGGAAAGGAGAACGTTGACCAAGGTTCTGCAAAAAGAGCCGACAGGGTCTATTATGAGGTGAACTATTCCTTTAAGACCTCAGACTGATAGATCTAAAGAGGAGCTTATGCAAATGTTTCAGAACTGGCTCACACTTCTCAGTTGCCAAGCACAGAGTGTACGCTGATAAAACACTATTTGAAATTAGCAGGCAAACCCTTTTTTGTATTTGAAGGATTTTTTCCTCTGGAGTTTGGTGTGACGTTCTCGCCCCATACAAAGAATTATTATATGTTAGACGTAGTGAAATAAGTGCGTGAGGAAGGAAAAGAGTACAAAGAGTGCATTCAGAGATTATTCTCTCACTATAAGACACTTTGAAATGAATTGCCTTAGTGTTTGAGAGATGCCATGGCCCAATTAGCAAGTTTTAATCCAGCAGTATTTTTATGTGAGCGTTCAAGCCTGACAGAAATGTTTATGGGATGGAAGAAAAGAACCCTCAGGTGCTCAAGAAGTAAAAGATTTCTGTGCTTTTTCCAAGAGGAAAACTGGAAAATCTGCATCACAGACTGAAACCTGAAACAGGCTCTCTCCCCGCCCAACCCGATGTCGTGGTGTACTCCAGTGGTAGTGCTTACTCTGAAGGGGTGTCCTCTCGTGGTGTGTCAGGGTCAAACATGTCTACATGTCCTTCAGTGTCCCCAGTGAAAACCCATCCACTTCATCCCAATATAGCTCCGAAAAAGAGGACTGAATGCTGTTGTATCAATCTCAAATCTAGTTATGTTCAGAATTACTGTATTGCCCATTTCAGAATTTAGTGCCTTTTTTGGACAGTAGACTGTTCTGTAATTAAGATGTAGTATATATACATTTTTTTGTACAGTTTCTTTGTTCATTTTTTTAACTTGTGTTTATTTTAGTATGATATATATAATGTACAAGAGAATAAAGCTATATCAAAGAGACTTTCTGGCTTTACCATCTTGTTAGTTACAAAAATTCATCACACACTGTTTGATGACAGGAGAATGGAATTTATTGAACAATATAAAAAGTTGATTTTGCTTTTCATCATCAATAACATGTCTTAATTTTTAAATAAATAAGCAGTCAAAAAGATCAACTTGAATGCACAAGTATAAAATGTCAGACAAAAATTAATACTAAATGCGTTAATCCCTCAAGTATCCTTATTGCATAGAAAATCAACAGGTTCCCATACACACACACACACACAGTATAATTCAAAACTTGCTAGTGATTAAAAAAAAAAAAAAATCGAAGTCACATCAGCTCTCTATAAAATTAACTCACTTCCAATCAACCTCAACACACTTGCAGACAATGCCGATTTAAAAAAAATGTTGCAAAATTTCAGTAGAGTTCGTCCAAAAAGGGAGTGCAAGTTTTTGTCCCCTAAAACAGTAGGAATACACATTCAAGAGCTAAAACACGCTCCAGTTAAAACAGTTTTTATCTTACCAGCAGCACAGAATCTGGTCGTGTATCACTAAGGCACATTTTTGCTGAGTAGTAGTCATGAGATTTCAAGGCACAAGAATAAAAGATCAGCTTCCAATCAAACAATACCAACAGGTACAAGATTTATGATACTTGGTGGTCTATCCAAACATGCAGCTGCAGAATAGATTTAGAACAGAATAGAAATCAAGATGTTGTGCAATCAAATGACTCCACCATTTAAAAATTAAAAATGGTTATTTGCATCCACATCCCGAAAGACATTCATATTCTGATAAAACATTCATTGTTTTTATGTTTCAAAATACTAAGTACGTTAGGGAGGGACACAGTCCTTTAACAGATGATGACAGATGAACATCTGATAAATGAGACTCTTTCCTCCCACGACAGAGGAGAATGGAGTGACTCATCGTGTGTCGACCTTAACTTACAGTAAAGGAGTAGATACAGTGAAGCCTGTAGTAGATCTGCCCAAATAAAACACTTGTTGTCACTCTTTCTGGAAGCTCACCCTATAATCACATCACCCAGCTGCTGCGTGTGGGTGTCCAGCAATTAGCCAGTTACCAGATGATACTGATCCTCTCAAGTGTTCCACGACTTGCGGTTCTCTCCTCTGCTGCGGCCGGCTGATGCCCCGCCGCCTTCGCCTTTGGCCAGAGCGGTGAGGGCTGCCAGGTTCGGGCTGGATCCAGACAGGTTGGCGCTACGGCGCTTTTGCTGTTGGCGACGGCGTTTGTTGCCACCCCGGCTCACCCTGTCTGGTCTTACCAGCACGCCATAACCGGGGTTACAGTGGAAGTAGTGCTTGCCACCCACTGAACCGTCATTTTTTCCTGGAGAAAGGCACAGAAAAGTTTGTTTGAGATTCTCAGTGGTGATAGAGTTAACTAGGCATGCTTAGATTGAAATTCCCAGATGATTGTAAGCAGGAAGATATCCAATTGTCTGGTATTGCAAGACTAGGACATCCCTAGAACTAACTATAATGCACGTAAAGAATACAATAAGGTCATACGCATTAAATAATAACAAGTTTGGGTATTTTTCTACTCACCTGCTGGTACCTCCAGTTCCACTCCCACCCAAGTACCCTTTGCAAAATCTGTGGGGCCAACATAACGGACGGTGCCGCTCTTATTGGTTCCCACAGTCACGAACTCCCCTTCTTTCAACCAGTCAGGAAGAACGGTAGTAGCAGCTGCATCTCCCTCTTCAGAATCTGAGATAATTTCCAGGGTTTCCATCGGCACAGAAAGATTGAGTCCTGCCCCTGGGCTGCCGGCCCAGCCCCCCTGTGTTGGCATATCCTCCTCCTCACCCAAAATTTGCTGAAAGGACTTCAGGTCTGAAGTCTTCACTTTCTGGATCTTGAAGGGGTTTGCTGCTGAAGTATCAGGTTTGGAAGTCTGTACACTGGACAGAGAAGGATCTGGAGCAGCAGTGGATTTCGTAGATTCATTGGCAGGTTGGACTTCATCTGTGGTTGAGGGTGGTGTCGGGATGGAGGCGCCATCTGGGTTTGAGACCTCAGAAGGGGCCTGTTCCTTGGATGATGCTTGAAGAGCCAGATCTCCAGATGGGGAAGATGCTGGAACCAAGACTTCGGACACAACTGGGAGGTATGGAGCTGGATCTTGAGCACTTTCAATGGTTGGTTGGTCTTGTTTGGGCTGCTGTGGCTCAGGGACTATGGTTTCAGACCTAACCTGAACTTCTGAGGCAGACGATTGTGTTTCATCATGGAGTGACAGTTCATGCTGCTGTGGCTCAGGGATGACAGTTTCAGACTGATCTTCCTGTGCAGACGGTTGTGTTTCATAATGGTGTGCCATTTCGGACTGATGTGGCTTAGGTACGACAGTCTCAGATGGACCTTCTTGTGCCGACGGTTGTGTTTCGTCATGGAGTGAGAGTTCGGCTTCTGTCTTGTCTGTGGCAGCGAGCTCAAGTTCTTCTGTCGGAGGGGTTCTCTGGTTTTGTGAGGTCTATTTGTGAAACTTCTGTCTGTCTGGTTTCATTCTCTTGTACTAACGATAAATCTTTAACTGGCTCCAAACTGTCTGATTGTTCAGATCCAATATGGTCAGTTGTTGAGTCTTGCATTTGTTTGGTCTGGCTTGATAAGTCTGAAGGCTCTCCTTGCTCCTCCAACTGGACTGATGTAGACAGATTTGGTTCTTGTTGACTCAGGTTTAAATCTGAAGAGTATCATCTGGTTTGGAGGCGGGGAGTCAGTCCTCTGTTCAGCTGCCTTATCGTCCAAAACAAGCAATGATTCCTGCAGCTCTGATCGGTCCACAAGAGAAGATTCAGGATAGGTCACTTTATTGTCCTCTTCCTCTTCATCTGGCACAGCCTCAAAGCCATCAGCTCTGCTGCCGGATGACGGAGGCAAGTCCCAGCTCAGTGTGTAGACGTCTGACAGCGTTGCTGTAGATAGGCTAGTCGAGATGTATCCGCTTGATGCTTCGCTCACCGGACTCGGGGTGGAGTCGTCCGTCTCTGGGATGATTGGGGGTGGGAGTGGCACAGTTCTAGGGCTCTCTGTTTGGAGGCTGGGAGGAATGATTTCTTCAATTGGAACCTAAGAGGGAAGCAATGGCAACATGATATTTGTGAAATTGCAACAAAATTCTGAATGCCTGAATTATCAGTTTCCATAGTCTTAATTCTAACAGGTACTTAATAGGCTCGTGTATCTTTTCTAGTTTGTTGTTCTCAGTCAGATTCTTCTCTGCAAGACCAAAATTGGCTTCATTATACTGTCTCAACAAACTATTTCTTAGTCTGTAGGCATTACATTTCCTGTACTATCAGTTTCAATTCATTATCAGGTGCTTTAGGAAGGGGGCTCTAGTTGCTAACCCTTTGTCCTGTCCTGTAGAGGTTGGTTTATCTGAGCTTTTTCACTGAAAAAAGCTCATGAGATCCGTAACAGTGAACTTAACGGTCAAGCTGTTGTACTTGCCACCAAAACAAGGTGCTGTAAGACACTAAAGAACGTCAGTATAGCTGAGAGTGTGGGGATAATTGTTTGAGGGATCAGTAGACATAGAGCAGAGCTTAGCCACATATTGATATTGTAATGTAAGACTTAATATCACCTTTGATTTCCGATATCGTTATATAGAGATATGATAAGTGTAGTCTTTTCTTGGTTTTAGAGGCTGCATTACAGTAAAGTGATGTAATTTTCTGAACTTTCCGACTGTTCTAGCTATTCTAGTATTTGCCTTTATCCACTGATTACTGATTATCTATCAAAAATCTTATTGTGTTGATATTTTATGAAGGGAGTCATACCTATAATATTGTCACAGTATTGAGGTATTTGGTGAAAAATACTGTGATATTTGATTCTGTCCACATCACCAAGCCCTAATTACAAGTGATCTGTTTCACACTACACACAGTCTTTTGATGCATTGTGTATATAAAAATATTGATTTGAGCAGCTGTCAAGAGATCTCTTCAAATCTGTAAAGGCAACATAATGCGTATGTACACTGAGTCTAATTAATGCAACTTAGTGGCTGGTCTTGTTTGTTACCAACTGTCGACCAGTTATTGCATAATAAAACACACAGGACACAAGAGAGAAGTTGCAGACAGAAACAAAAAGTACAAAAACAACTGGTCAATGGTCCCCACCAACCCCACAACCCCCTCCTATAATCCAAAAACCACATCTAGACATAATAAATAAGATTACAATGTAATCACAATAAAAACAGTATAATTATGCAGCTTTTAGCACTATTTTGTTACTTCTTTAATAATTAATTAAGTCCAATACATTGCCAGGCTAGTGTGGTTTTTTTTTTACAACAGAAAAGTGTTTGTACGGTTGTGATTCAGTGGTTACTGCTCAGAAAATATGCCTTTTCCAAGATGACAAATGCACCCAAAAAGTAAATAGTTTATATGTATTAGTATATGTCTCTGCATTCCAGAGATGGCAAGTAACTAAGTACACATACTGTGTAATACAAATACTGACATTAAGTAGATGTTTCAGGTATCTGTACTTCACTTGAGTATTTCTCTTTCTTTACTCTTCTTTTTACTTTTACTCCCTACATTATAACACAAATACTTGTACTTTCTACTCATTACATTTTCAAAACAGGCTTGTTACTTTAGTTTTAACGTGAAAGAATACAACGCAAAAAGACGTTACGAGATGAAAACAATCCAAAGGGTGTAGCAAGACGAAAACAATGTAACAATACATAACTAGAGAAAAAATACATGAAAGACATAAGACGAAAACAACGTAACAATAAATAACATCGAAAAATACGTAAAAGACATGAGACGAAAAGATGTAACAATAAATAACGTCAAAAAATATGTAAAAGCCATAAGATGAAAATGATGTAAGAACAATAACGACAAGAAATACATGAATGACATTGGACGAAAAACGACCTAACAATACATAACGACAAAAAATATGTAAAAGACATAAGACAAAAATCAACGAAACAATACATAACTAGATAAAAATACGCAAAAGACATACGACGAAAACGATGTAACAATACATAACAAGAAAAAAAAATACGTAAAAGACATGAAAACGACGTAACAACACATAAGACAAAATATGTAAAAGACGAGATGAAAACGACGTAACAATACATAACAAGACACAAATAAACGATGCAACAAGACGAATATGATGAAATGAAACATGACAAAATACAAAAGACAAAAAAGATGTAAAAGATAAACAAGATAAAAATGATGTAACAAGAGGTAACCATACGATAACGAGACGAAAACAAAAAAGGTGTAAGACAAAAACAGCGTTAAAGACGTTAAAACGGAAAACGAAAGCAAAACAAAATACATAAGATGAAAGAGGGAGATTCGACTGGAGAAAAGGTGAGGTTCTGTTACCTTTGCACAGAAACAGCTGGTAAAAATGTCCTTCAGAGGGCAACTTTTTACTTTAATACTGAATAAGCACTTCAACTTTTTTATACAAGTATCTGTGCTTCTACTTGAGTACAGGATGTGTGTACTTTTGCCACCTCTGCTGCTTTCCCAGTTTCCCAGTACACATGGACATATGTGTACGACCATCTGTGGTTGGAGAACTTACCGGCTGCTGCTGTTTGCTCATGCCCTCTTCAATGCTGGCCGACTGCACCATGATGCGAGGCAAACTCTGCGACAGGGAAGGAATTTAAAAGACGATCCGTTAATGACATTTTATAAGAAACTGAAAATCTGTAAATTGGCGCTGAACGGTTTGTCGAGCAGATTTTCAAGATGTAATCATGAGCGAGTCGGCGTCATTTCAGTCCGGTTCAACCCGGAGATTAGATATTAATAAGAGCCTGTCGATTTCTGAACCTGTTCATTATACAGTGTGCATGAAGTGGTGATTAGCTGCTGTGAGGGAATTATAAAGCTCAGGCTTCAGTCTGACAGCGAGACAGAAATGGAGCCTGTGGGGGGAAAAAGTTAATCTACGAGTCTAAGAAGATGACAGATACTGTAGGCTGATAATACTGTAGGCTCGTACTGTGCTGATTTCTCTCACACAATACTAAACTAGGATAACTAACTGGGCCAGTAGCCATCTGGTACAATATATTAGGACTGCACGGGCGTGTTTTAATTGCTTATAATCAGTTCAGTAGATCAATATATTAGACAGGAGAAGAATAATTTATTGCAGTGATCATCGGCAGTCAAGATGTTGATATGAGATGCAGAAAGTGCAATAAAAATATTTGTTCATCAGATCACTCAGACAGATAATCATGATAAACTGGTAAAACAATCAGGATAATTGCACCATAATTATAATTGCACCCATAATCATTTATCCCTATTCAGTCTCCTCGTTGCCTCCTTAACATTCGATATGATCCATCAGCTGATTAAATATTGTGTTTGATTTGCTTCTTTTTTTTTTTTTTTTAGTTTTTGAAGAGGGTAATAAAAATAAAAACAAATTTTGTCGTCTTATATCTGGAGATGTTTTAAGATGTTTAATAAATTAGGACGATTGTTCAGCTGCGCTCATACCAGACAGTCGCAGGATATTAATCAGGATGATTGTGTGACTCCCTGACACATCACGTTCGGAGGGAGCTAGCGCTTCATTCTTCAAATCAAAAATGACTGTCACGGTTTGATTCGTGTCTCTTTGTGCTTTCGCTCCGAGCAGAACGAAAACCTACGTGGACAGCAGTATGTCTGCCATCGGAGAGCAGGTCAAACACGTCTATCCTGTCCCTCACAGGGCTTTTAGGACAGTGAACCTGGAAGTCAACACAACACGTCAGGTGCACAAGAACGGCTGCCTCGTCTGTAATCATCTTCACGGACACCAGGGGTCTGAAACCAGCGGCTCCGGGGCCACGTAAAGCTCTTCGCCTCCCAGTGGCTCCCTCTCTCACATAATAGCATAATACATAATTTAAGGTTAGCAAAGTGCAGCTGAGGCTGATGGGAATGTCATTAGTTCTGCAGGTATTTAGCATGGATGTGTGATAAGAAGCAGATACAACAACACTCAGCCTTGCTTCCAATTTTTTCCCAGTGGTCCAGATGTGCAGCGAAACAAAACAAACAAAACAAAACAAAAAAAAACTTCCCCCATAAAACATCAATATAAAAGATATCTATGACTGTGACTCCTTTTATTATGAATTTTTGATCCATGGAGGTTTTACATTTGGAAAACTTTCCTTGAGCCAAGAAAAGCTGTTTTAAAATCTGTGACATCATCACAATTAAACAAATTTTAATGAATAAAATTAAAATTTTGACCTGATGATGGTGCTGGATGGAAAGTTATAAGATCAACAAAGTCGTTTCAAGGCATCCTGAGGGAAGACTTCAGCGTCTAAACCAAATGTCATGACAATCCATCCCATAGTTCCAATCCAATATTTTACCCAAACCAATAAATGTGGTGCTACGCACGCAGTTTTGTGGGAATCCATCAAGTTTTTTTTTCACTTTGGACCATCACCACCCCTCGAGACAGTATGACAAAGGAAGAATATTTATGACCCATTTTCAAAGACTGCCGTCTTCAGAAAGAAGCACTGGGACTGGGACAAGTTACACCAGTTGGAAAGTATTGAGGGACAGACTAATACATGGTCGGCTTTGTCAGCAGTAAGAAAAATTTAGAGCGCCGCCAGTCTTATCCTTTAATTGTGTGTTACACATAACTGAGAGCAAATACTTTCCTTATGCAGGGCTTCTTTTTTTTTTTTTTTTTTAAGTGGTGTTTCTGAATTTGCCCAAGTCACAGAAGTCTCACAGCAGGCAGGTCCAATCAAGTCTCAAGTCCTCATTTTTTGAAGACAAGATTGGGACCGTTTTTACACGTCAGCCTTGATATAGTCCCCAGCAGTTTTTTTCACGTCACCAGACATTTAGGACTTTGTGAATGGGATTTAAGGAGCTGGAATGCGTCCACTGAACTGATTCATTTTCAGCCAGGTGTTGAGATCAGGGCTACAATCAGTCATTTATCCAATTTACGCCAACAGCCCGCTAATATTTGCAGTACTTGAGGCTTTTGTTTTGGTGTTTGACCTTTGTAAACATCTGTGGCAGGCAGGGTGGAGCGAAGGGCTAATTAGGGCGATGGCCTCAAACAATGCACCAACAGGGCCCCGCGGGTTTCCATTCCAACCGAACGCCGCGGCACATGATTTCCCTGATTAGCTTCCCTCCGCGGCTCAAGGTGCTAATCAGCCGAATCAGATGCTGTAGTGTTTGGCTGCGGCGAAAAAGCTGCAGACTCCCGGGCCTCGATGGCACATGATTGGGGATCAGTGGATGAAGAGGTGGAGAAGGAGCGGGGGGCGACGATGTTCACCTGCTCCTAATTAACCCTCGTCTGCACGCGGCGCGCTCCCGTCTCAGCGGGGGGGCGCGTTTGTGGAGTCTCAAACATCATACAGCACGTCAATCACTGGGGAGGCACGGCTACGGTTGTACTGTACGCGATCATGTTCCAGGCTGAACATGAGAGCTCCAGTAACCTGAGTCTGATTCTACAAACATGATGTTGTGAATCAGAGTCACAGCTTTGTTTATTTTTAACACGAGCCTGAAATACTTTCAAGGTGTTTCCTGTAACATTTTCCTGCTAAACCAGCAGAAATTTCCAAAACACAATAACGAGCGGTATTCATTAAAGCTGTTCAGTTTCTTATTTTTATTATCAGCAGTAAAACTCAGTGGCAGCAGCATTTTCACAGTTTTTTTTTTTTGTTTTTTTTTTAGCTGATGGACTGTTCTTTCTGTAGATGGGACAAAACACTGTAGAAGACGGAAGTAATTTTTTGATTTATGCTGATTTATCCACTGCAACGCTGAAAATCAGTTGCAGGGGTTTCAAAGGGTTCATGTTCCCAGTTTAAACCAGTGGGTCAGAAACCTACTTACCAGTCAATTTTCACTTGCCCCTGTCCAAACTGTTGTATTTATTGGCGGTTATCAAATAGAGTTAATGTTAAAAATGTCTGTGACAGTTCTTCAAAGCTTTAAATTTTATAAATTGATTTCAATTCAATATGATAATAAGCAAAGAAAACTGGGAAATCTCCATGACAACAGGATTTTCTGCCATTTTTGTCCTGATAATTACTTTAACAATTAATCGATTATCAAAATAGTATAATAATTTAATTCTTTTTTTTACCACTTGCCCAGTTGGGTAAGCGAGTTGCCACATTTACTTACCCAACATGGCATTTTACCTGACCCCAAGCAAGCGGGCCTTATTGTTGAGCTCTGCTGAGCATTAAAAAATGAGTACTGCAGTCCAAATGGCGAATTGGATCCATAGTTGGTATATTAAAAAAGGTTGAATCCCTGTTTAATAGACAATCTATCCAGACTCCTTTAACATACTGCTCAATTTAACCATTAAAAGTCATTAACAGACACTCTGACTCTTTCTGCCAACATTCAGCATTAATTTGTGTTTGACACAAAACGGGAAAACAAAAACAGACGTTCCAGCCGGGGATGGAAATCTCAAAGTCGAACACACTGGCTTCAGCCTTGTTGTCTGAGAAGTGATTATTTCAGCTTAGCATTTTTCCTTAATCTCTGATGACTTATCATGGCAATTTTATGATTACGTACAGTAAATACATAACATATTTCTCCTGTAAAAAAAAAAAAAAAAAAAAAGAATGGTCAAAATTGAAGCAGCAGAGAACACGATATCCTGACTTAATACCCCGTTTACACCAGGAATTAAAATGGATCTGTTTCTGCACTGTTATCCAGTTAAGGAAAAACACATGTCAATGAGGGTGTAACTGCGTCATGACTGGAACGTGATCGGATCCGTCAGACCACAACTGGAGGTGCTCTTGCTCGCACTGTGTTAGTATATTAGGTGTAAAAAACCATCTGAACAAGGTGCTGACATCCGCACAGCACAGAACAGTAACAGGCCTACGACATTTATTTTTAGCAAGTGAGAAGGCCGACAGAGACATGCCTCTAGTTACTCATCATATGTCTATTCTGTGTAGAGTTAGACCGATTTATCAGTTCGCAAATATTGGCCTAATCACAGCTATTTCAGTCTATTTTGGTGTCTGTGTATATTTTGTGTGATATGTGCCCATATAAAAACTTTTTTTTGACTGGACATGAATGCAGATTGTGTTTATAATGCAGTATCAGCCAATATATTGATATCTGAAGTTTTTTTTACTGTCTAATATAATTATCGGCATCTGGCCCAAAAATCTGATATCAGTCAGGCCCTAATTCTGTCCTATGAAGCCACCAAAAAGATGTCAGTCAACAGAACTGTGTGAAACATTAAATGAATACTGAGGTGGGAAACGAACTTACACAAGCTTACACCGGATTTTTTTAATAAACAAAGGAATAACTTAATGTATTACATTTGCCTAATTCACAAAGTTTTTAAAGTCAGGAGCTGATATGCCGCCATCACAAATTAGGAAAAAAAAAAAAAAAAGGTCAAAGAGAGTCCTGAGCTCCCATGAACATGTGATGTGTCGGGACCCGCCCTTCAGCACCTGAAACCTGAAAGGTCACATGTTGGTACATTAATACATCTACATGGGAGCATTATCCAGTGTGTGGAAATTATTCATGTGCGGGTTTTGCTCTGGAGGACAGAGATCATACACCTCAATGAGGATAATGAGAACGCTCTAAAAATACCAGGTGTAAACGCAAAGGCAAGAGCAGAGGATCAGGATAACGTATCCAGATAGAGAACATAATGCGAACAGGACGACTTCCACGTGTGGTCAGGAAGATCTGATGACAACATATTTACGCCTTGTGTTAACGTGTTTTTTTTACTTAAGTGAATAAAGAGTCTGGATACAGACTGCGTTTTCATAACAGGTGTTAGTCCCTAATACTGGTCACGTTCAAGAAACCCTGGATCTTTTCAAAATAAAGCAACAAATAATGCCTTTCAAAGTACTTTGTTTTTCACACAGTACAACACCGTCAAGGCTCTTCCATCTCTTCGTATTCATGAATAACTCTGCCCAATTTCAAAGTCAACCTGCAGTTGAGTTAATACTGTATTTTCCAAAGGAAACCAGACCAAATCTCTGACATCACCTGACAAAGGCAAGAGAAATGAAAATGTCTGGTGAAACTCACATACTTGAGAAAAGTTCTGCCTCAAAGCCAGAAAGACATGACGAGGTCGACACAAAAGCGCTGTTTTATTCCTTGTTTATGATGAAGTTTATCACCTCTATTTTTTTTTTGCAAACTTCTGAAAACCACTCATCTTGGGCACTGAGGCATTTATGCACTTTATCTATTTATTATTTGTGTTTCTATCTCCATAAGCTCTGTTTCCATAGCAACAGCAGAAAAAGGACTGGCTGCTGATGAGTGGAGGGGATATTTAGATTCAGGCGGCAGTGATGCATATAAACTTTTTAAATCCCTGATAAGACAGCGAGCAGAATACAAGCTTTAAAATCCAGAGCACTGTGAGCCGACTGAATGAGTGTACCTGCTGATGGACAGCTGTCTGCTCTCTGCTATCTTCCTTCCCACCAGGAAGCAGCGACTTCAGCAGCTTGGGTACGGCCTTCACTGGGGGGAGATAAGACGCAGCAAAGCCTGAATGCACTGACGGAGAGCACGCAGGGAAGAAGAGAGGAAGAGGAGGGAGCAGAGATGGAGAACGCAAGGACAGGGGGGGAAGAAGTAGGAAAAGATTAAACTTTTGAGGTAGGATGAAGGGAAAATGAAAGATGTGTTGGAAAGCAAGAAAACAAGTGCCAAATTAAGATACAGAGCAAAAGGACAGATATAGTTGTCCACGGGCTAAAGCAAAAATAGAGCTGATGACATCAAAGGCAGGAAATGGGGAAAGATAATTCAAAGCCAGAGAAAGAATCCATTAGAAGATAAAGGTTTTATCAGTCGTACCTGTCTCTGGGTTCAGGTTCTGGGATATGGAGCTGGGCATTGTGCGTCTGGATGACGGTGGCACCACGGAGAGGTCCTGGTGGCTCTCCCAACCCTGCACGCACAAGAGGGAAAGACACCCAGAGGATGACATACAGTGGTTCAATAATCTCTGACCTTTAGCAGCCTCTGTTGGTGACCAGACAGAACTGCAGCAGCACTACAGCGTCTATTTCAACCATTTATCCATTACTTTTAGCCAATTATGAAACTTAATTAAAATTTTAAGCATTATTTCATTAAATGATTAATTACTTTTAGCTATTTTAATTATTCATCAATTACTTTTAGCTGTTTCAAACATTTATACATTACTTTTAGCTAACCATGTATCTATGGCTTTTAGCTAACCATTTTGATATGTATCCATTACTTTTAGCATATTATTTCAATTGTTCATCTATTATTTTTGGCAAATTATTTAGCTATACTTTTAGCTAACTACTTCAGCCAGGTACAGTGCTCCTACACCTTTTCCAAAGCCTGATTCAAGCACTTTTCAAGAATTTTCAAGGTGTATTTTCAGGCTTTTCCAGCACCTTCCAGCTGTGGTAAATGACATATTTTTATACATCATCAAAATGATTATTTCACCTCTTCGTCACATTGAATCAGACCCAAAATTATGCTCCATGATAGAATTTACAAATTCAAGGAAAAGAAAACAAAGTTTCATGTCTTAAAACGTAAGTAGACTTGGCATCCTATACAACAAGGCAGAGCAGTATCAGACTTATTTCTTTTTTAAAAAGCAAACTGCTCAATCAGCTAGCAACTTATTATGAAAGTTATTGTTTTAAGCAGTTTCAAGCACTTTATCAAAAATCTAACTTTGAAAACATGACAGTAAAATTGTTTTTAAAGGTGTTTTCAAGGATTTCCAGCACCTGTATGAACCCTGCAGGTATCTATTACTTCTAGCCAATTATTTTAACCATGTATCCATAATAACTTAAAAAATATGGGATAATGGTGACACATCAATGAAGGGTAAAAACCAGATAGAAAAGGGCACAAATGAGAGTAAAACCAATGGCCGCTGCAGAGGACTCACCGTCTCACTACATGGGGTGAAGTCTCTACCTACTGAGCTACCAGGCCACCATCAATAATAACTTTTAGCAAACTATTTCAGCCATTATTAATTAGTGGAGCCTCAACCACCTTCCAGCTGCAGGCCGGTACTGAAACTGTTCTGGTTTCCGTTTGGCGTTCGTAAAATGTTTGCACGCTTTAGTTGCATGCAGGTAAATAGTGCATATATAGAAGCAAAAGAGGCAGAGCAGATTGGCCAGAATGCAATCTAGGAACCCATCTGCTATCATGTGATGACGATATAGCATTTTATTAGATTTTTTCAATGTATCTGCATTTCATATGCACAAGTTACAGTATCGATCTTTAGTCTAAATCACGGAAACATAAAAAACAGATGAAAAGCTGTCAGACTAAGACATGGTAGATATATGGATGTAAATGAGAAGATTAGTGGGCATGATTCGTGTGTCTCACCTTGAAGTCATTGAGCTTATGAGTGGAGGAGTAGAGCTCCAGGCTGCTGGCTGACAGCTGGTTAAAGGGTTAGAAGGTTAGATTCAGGGTGTTAGTTGAGACAGGTTAACAGCAGGGAAGAAGGAACTGTGTGAAGGAAACACAACCTGTACCCCAGAACACAAACAGTACAAAAATAACTTGCTCTATATTGTTGTTAGCAGTAGTAAAAAGGTTGTGAGCACACACCCGCTCAGTTCAGCGTGATTAGAAAATGCAGAGTTCATGTAAGTGATGTCAGGAAGGTTTTAGTTTTTTGCAACTCTGAATATCAATCAAACATTGGAAATATAGAATATTGGAAACACACTAAAGATCGATAGGTTAAAGTCTTGTGTCAGGGTTTAAAATGTTCCTATAGATAATATAACTACCTTCTTAAAAAAAAAAAAACAAAAAAAAAACTGAACTATTCCTTTAATGTTTGGGTCACTGAAATAAAAGACTTGAACTGTCTTACCCGTTTGATGTTTGGAGAGCTCAGGCAGCGTCTGGGAGCTTTCCCTCTGACTGCCAGCTGTTCCCTCACAGTCACCTCCTACACACACACACACACACACACCACACACACACAACACACAAAGCATTTCTAATTGTGTGATTCATGGAAACGCCATCACTTAGCGTCTTTATTTGGATGCTTTGTATTATGTGGATTAATTTGTCCTATTTGTTTGTTTTATTTGGCAGGGCAGAAAGCAGAATGTTCCAATTCCGGCTCTGGTTGACATTTTCCAAAATGGCATCGGGAGTGAAAAAGACAACGAGGATTTAATGTGCTCATCCTTCAGATGAATACTAATCAAATGAACACAGTTAGCTGGTGAGACATTCAGGTATTCTGAGTGAACCAAATGATGCTTTATACCGAATGATTTAATGCGGTTTTAATGTTTCGCGTCTCAGGTGTTCCGTGAACTGCATGTCCTGACCTGTCTGAGTCTGTCCAGAGTGAGGACGTTCTCCACAGCCAAGACGCTGCGGAGGTATTTCTCTATGGCTGCCTCGCTGTCGCCCGACTGGTCGTCCTCGGTGCTGGCAGCCAGCCTGGCCAACATCTCCCTGTCCTCTGGGCCATGGATGTCCTGTGGGAGCAGGGAGACAGAACATAAGGGACAGGCTAACGTCCTTTAATGCCAGCTCTTGATTCACCCTCCTGGGGATTCACGTATTTAAATTATCCTGCTTATCACACAAATGTTTACCACATTTAGCATCCTTCACAAAATGTCGAAGGCTTTATTACAAGCCACAGTCTTTCACAAGCTTCCACTGGTGACATGAAACGACTGCAGATAGGATCTATGAGCTGCACTGTAGCGGAAATGTAATTACAGCTAAACAAACAACAGAAGAAGAACACAGGAGAGTACACCACAGCCTCCAACCAGCAGAATTCTTCTCTGGTCGGTTATTTAGAAAACCAAGACCACAGAATGAATCCAGTCAGCATGAAATATTCAACAACGCTGTGTAAAAAGGAAGATAAAAGCCTACATACATAAAACATGTCAGTCTGGTTGAGCTTCACCATCATTTACATGTTTATAAATGATACATTTTTACAAGCCTATAGATTAATTCAAAAACTGCACCCTGCTCTTGAAAAGTGGTTATTCAAGGTTAGTTTCTGGAAAATAATGCATCAAAATTATGGTTACTGACTCAAAACGAAAGCAAATCAGGTTTCACTTATAAATGTGGCTAAGTTAGACAACAACAGTGGCTGAATTCAGCTCTTTAAATTGTGGTTTATTTGTGTATTTTCATGTTAATTTAACCTGACTCAACTTTCTTTGTTTTTCTGAACATTTAAGTCCATTGTTGCCGACACGACTGATCATTAGGTCTGTACTCAGCCTAATTTTCTTTCTACATCTGAAGCGTCTATTTAGGTTTTCAAATGAAGTGACGACAATCTGACGACAGATATTCAATCTCCGATCAGATTTCCTGATGTCACCACTTGAAAAAAAAAAAAAAAACAAAGTCTTCAGTTCGAAATAAATCATTCATCTGATTACACAAGTTAAGTCTTTTTTATTAAATCAGCTTTGTTTGACGAACATAACTCATCAGATTCATCAACAAAAATGTAGTTTACGGTGCTACGGTGCTAATTTTGACTTTTGGACTTCACAGCGCTCTGGAGTTATTGGAAATGTTTGGATCACACTAGTTGGAAACGATCCTGCGCAGCCCAAAACTGGAATTTTATTCTACAAATAGTAAAATATTAATAATATTAGTGCAGCCTAATCTTTATCTGCCACGGTGCAGAAATGGTGACTTTGAACAGAATGAAAAGACGTATAAAAAAAACACAAAACAAAAACAAAGCTGCTTTAGAATTTAAATGTCAGTGTTATCATCAAAGCTCCAAACTATTCGGTACAAATTTGTAAAACCTACCCTGTTACATGTAGTAACACGTTTGCTTTAACCTGGGAGGAGGCTAATAGGAATTCCACTGTGTTCATCTCTGCTGCAACTTCATCCCTCAGCACACCACGGTGCACTGCTGCTGCATGAGTTTCATTAATAAGGGAGAAATATGAATGAATGAAGAATCCATTCACTTTCATATTTTGATTTTCCACACATCTGCGCTGATTCTCTGATGCCTCTTCAGCATGAAGTCTTGGGTTGTGGGTCCCTGATGTGACACCAACATCGACTTGTTCAATATCTTTCATACATTCTATTTTTGTGATGTTGACGGGTTAGTTGAGCATTCACCCCACAATCAAACAGCTTAATTTGCTTTGCCATCTTCTCTAAAATGGATGCCACAAGAGTAAACGCACCAATGCATTCATTTATTTTGGTCTTGCTGTTTGCTGTCCCTGTTTTTTAGTTGTTGCCACTGATGGAAACCATTACCGTCACGCCTTGTATATTGTACAAAGTCAGACCAAATTCATCTTCCAACAATGTCAAAACAAAAGGCAAGAAGTCATTCTTCTGCATAAAATAAGAATGCATCATCATTGTCTACAGTTTTTATTGTTTGTTTACTAGTCAAGCAGTTTGTAATGTAATTTTCAAAGTGATGGATGCGTCAGTAGTGCTCTGTTCTACTCTGTCATTCTTCAATTTTTTCCTACAAATATGCAGCTGGAGACATCTTGTTATGAAGATTTATTAATTCCTCTAATATAGAAAATTAAGTTTTGTTTTACTTTCCAACAAATAACTCTGTGATGTGGTACTTACCCCGGGATGTTAGAAACGATCTCAAAGGTGACTCCACAGCCGGGGATGGAGCTGCGCTGAGACATCCTCTTCAGCAGGCTCTGAGCGAAACCCTGCAACACCAACACGCAAACACAACTCCTCAAATCAACTCATCTCTGTACCAGTGGAGCAAACGTGTCACTGTGTTAGCTCGCTCCTACGGCGCCCATCATGCCTCAGGGCCACCCACCTGTCTCCCGGTGACGTTGACGCAGATGCGTTTCCTGAGTACCAGCTGCATGTCGGCCGGGTGGCTCAGCTGAACCACCGTGCTGACCGTCAGGTAGACCCTCTGGTCGGCCGACGTCACGCGGCTCAGCTGGGGCACTCGTGCACCGTCGAGTCCCAGGAGGCCTCCACCTTCACCTGGACCACATTAAAAAGCATGAAAAAATGAACAGCTAAAAGATTCCGTCCATGTAGGTGGTGCATTTGGGAAAGAAGGAGGGAAAATGGAAGCAATCTGAATATCAGCTGTCAGCTTACCTCTGGATCGTGGTGTTTAACAATATGAAGGTCAAAGAAGTCGTCTTCGTCCTCGCCACTGAGCACCGCATCCAGGCCCCCGGCCAACGGGGCTGAAAGACTGGACTGGAAAATCATCAGCTGGAGGAAAAAAAAAAACAGAATAAAGCAGAAGATAAAGAATGCAGGTTCAACGGTTATCAAGACATCAGGGAATTTTGCCAAATTATGAGCACAAGCTACGGTGAGGAAGGACGTACCACTCAGATCCAGGAACAGGACAGGAATGTGCGTTTCCATGCCAGGGACAGGAACCCTGCGGACAAACAGCACCGTCAGCACACTGACTAAACCCTGAGCGCCTGACAGCTCCCTGCACTCATCCTGACAAGTTACTAAATAGCTGTCCTCATCAACGCCAAGCAATTAACATCCAGCTAAGAGGATATGAAAATCAGAAAATCCTGCTTATTTCTAACCGCTGAACATTTCTGACCAGAGCTGAACAAAATCAGAGTGATGAAACTTGACTTTTACCTGATGATTTGCTGTCAACCATTCAGTACATACAGCTATTCAGAAGAAGTAAAACTATACCACAAGTAAAGTTTATGCATTCAAGTTTTACTAAAGTAATCTTTTTCTTTCGACTGTTCCCCAGTTAGGGGTCACCAAAGCAGATCACGTACGTAAATATCATCAGTAAAATGTCCTGATAATGCAGAGTGGTCCCTTTCTGAGTGTTATATTATCATAGACATGATGTGATTAGATTGATGCAAAGTGGAATTAATTTTAACTACTATTTACTATTTGTGGTACTTTAATTTGTACTACTTACTTTACTATTTACTGTATACGGGTTGTGGTACTACAAAACTATGTATCTTATAAGTTTGCCATATATTTTGTATGTAAAACCTTCATATGAGAGGTAATTAGTAACGATGGCTGTCACATAAATTTAGTGGAGTAGAAAGTACAATATCCTCTTCATAAATGTGGTGGAGTGAAAGATTAAAGCAGCATAAAAAAGAAATTAAGTACAAGCATCTCAAAGTTTACTTAATTAAAATGGCTAAAATTAACTTAACTGTAATAGTACTTTTAATTTCCACATCTAATTGGATTTCTAACAGCAGGTTTTTACAAGGTAGCGACAAAGTGTGAAAAGGAAGTGTTGTGTTCTTAAAGCAAACCTTTCCCGGAGAGACAAAACAAACAAACAAACAAACAAACACTAGCAAAAATTGTTGTAATGATTAATATTTCTTAACAAACACACACACACACACACACACACACCTCCCACTGGCGCTCCAGGGATTCCGCTGCCAGCCGATGGCACCAGAACGGCGTTGCGTTCTTCAGTGAGCGTCAGGCGACACTCCAGCAGCTGAGACTCCCTCTCAACATCGTCCTCTGACTTATCTACATGCACATACACAGGTGAGCAAACGCATAATGACACATCGGGTAGAGATTACACATAAACAAGGAGAGACTGCTCAGCATTACATACAATTCTGTGTATTTAAATAAAAACTGAATATTAAATATATATAGGGCTGGATGACAGTTGATATTCATTGGAATTGTATAGAGTGCTGCAGGAATGAGTCCTGAAACCCAGAAATGAGTTAGCGCTTCCATGGTCTCAGTTCCCTTGTACTGAAGTCAGTGGATTTTTTGAATGAGGTTTTTGGTATTTGCCTGAAACAAAGTCTGTGGTTTACACAAGCTTATAAAATTTTCACATTTTAGTCTACAAAATTAAACACATCAGTAAATTCCCCACATGTGAAGTTTGAAGCTTTTACGTGTCTTAAAAAAAAAGCAGTTGCTAACAAGTGGCTAAATGAGACTACAGTGGTTGTTGGGGACATTTAATGTCATCACGCCAAAGACCAGTCACTTAATGGTGGTCACATACGTCATGTGACCGTGGTGTAGTTTGCCTAACGTTAGCATTGCTGAACATAATAAATCAAAATAAATCATAAACTTTTGTTTGCGCTAATCCAAAATACGATGAAATCCATCCTTCCTTCCATCCCTCCAATTATGGTATTCTACATTCTACATCTACATCAGTTTATTGTGCGTTTTATCTCTTTTTTTTTTTTTTTTTTGGCAAATAATTTACAATCAAAATACATGTGTAGGGAGATGGAGAGAGAGTCCTTAAACAGAACTGTAACTGATTTAAGGGCACTGGCACTGAATTATTTACAAGATATAGGCTTATGCTGAAAGCCCATTTTACTTAACTTGCTGTAAGATGATCTTTTTAAAATAATCTGCAGAATGTGTGCCTTATTGTACATTTAGAGATGTTTCTGGTGGATCGGCATGTCCGCCTGCTGAGCCCCGTTAATCAGCACGAGTGACGTGTGAAATTATATTTTGGATACACCATCCTTAACAGAGAAATAATTCTTCAGCTTCCTTCCCCGGCCCCTGTTCCATACTGGCTATTAGTTTACAATAACAACTTATCAATTACAGCATTCTCAGGTCGGTTATTTCTGTATAACAGAATGTTGCTATGGACACGGTTTTCATCATAGATACTGGAGGAACAATAAAATCATGTTAAATCACTAAAATCATTATTTAAATTAATATTTTGTGTCAAATTATACATTTTTTGGTACCTAACAATGTAAGAAGCAGGAAGTGAGCAGGTCTTTAAAGTGAAATAAAGACGTGAAAACAATTTAAAATTAATATTTTGTCACATAAAGTGCCAAAAATATATTTTTTGTTTTGGTAAGTAATCATGTACTTAACAACCTGCAGTTACGACACTTCCAAACTAGGAAAACCTTACAACTAAGTGAAAGAGTCATTGTTACTCTATTGACATCAGGAGCTCAAGACTTATGATCAGTAATGATAATGCTGACTGGAACTGCACATCACTGCCACTGGGTTATGACATATAATTGAAGAACAGCAGCACTTGTGCTGTAAAATTACAGCCTGAGAAACACGTTTTAATGAACAGAATATGAGGAGAGAAGAATGAAGTACACGTCGGTCTTTTAAAGCTGAATTACACTGAGCAGTGGGAGGAAATGACACGCTGCCATAAAAAGTGCATACTGACAAGAAAATGGATGGCAGGAAATGTTGCTGCGATCAATCATTTCTGTTCTGTTCACAAACGCCTGGTGCTGGTGGCTTTACCTGGTTTGCTAACTATCTTCTGTAGCTGCTGGTCCAGATACTCCTGCCTCTGAGTGAGAATGTCTAGCCACTGTTCCCTCATCCTTTCCAGGTCCACCTCCTACACACACACACACACACACACACACACAGACAGAATACACATACACACCATGTACAGAGACTTTTTAATTTCACTGATTACATGAAAGAAATACTCCCAAAGTTTGGGCAGCTGCCATTTCTTCTCTGTTATGATGCATCTTTAACCTTGATCATCTACTCACTTGGTAGCTGTCCATTTCTTCATCCTCACCCTGAAATTGTAATTGAAAGAGAAACAGAGGGTCAAGCAACAGATGAAAATGAATTTAGAAATGAGGAGTCTAGAGAGAGGTGGTAGTCGTGAAAACCAAAGATTTTTCCATAAAATCCCTCATCCAACAAGTCTTTATCTGATATCAAAACATTTCCTCCTCACCCATTGTGATTCGCTGCCTCTGGAGGGACGCGTCTGTCGAATCTTGACGTCTCCGATGGACACGGAGACGATGGAGGCGGCGATGAGCGGCATGGTGCCCGAATCTGGTACTGAGCGCACCTCCACCTGGACCCGACGGGACTGACCCTGGATGTGCATATTTACATGAGAACATAGTTTATGAAAGAGAAGATACCATATTACCTAAATTTAAAAAAACAGTATTCAAATAAAAGCCAGGTCTCAAATAATAGCCGGGGCTATTAATGGACAATAAAGTGGTCGACACGGCCGCAAAAACAGGCAGAGGAAAAACAAGGGTGGATTAATGCTGCATTCCAGACAACTCAGAACTTAAAAATGACCAACTCCTACTGGAAAAATTACAATCAAACATCACTAAAAGTCATCACGCAACAATGGCAGCACCCATGAAGCACACATGTAAACAGTAAACCATCAATTAAAAGGCAACATAAAGTAGATTTGCACATAGATGATATAGAAAGATATAGTAAAACCTGTTCTGCATGTAAACTGGTCTCAAAAAACGTTGCCAGTGTTATTAGGTAGCATGTTACCGTTTTCATCCTGTTTCACAGGGAGGTTGCACTGCTGAGAGTTCAATTGTTGTTAGACTTGCCAAAGAAACATCAGTTTGTCATGGTCAGCCATGTTTTTAGTTCACGTTTGGCATTGTGCACCTGGAGGGTTAGGAGATCAGAAGTTGGGAATTTCAACTGTGAAATTCCAACCTCCGACTTTGACAGGAACACAGCACAACTTGCGGCAGCTGTCACATTATGTAGATGCCAGCTTGATTGATTTGGCAATGTCGTCCATATATAATATTCTGATCAGTTCATTCATCTGTTCACATAATCAGTATAACATAAATCAACCACAAACACTAGTTAGTTTCTAATCTGCAAACAAACTAAGATCAGTGATACCTGTCGGAGCTGAAAGATTCCTCCTGTGCGAATGTCTTTAGTGGGAAGGACCTCGACAGCTGTGAACTCTCCTGCCTCGTTGAGCTCCAGCAGCTGCACCCACATCTCTAACCGGCGGGTCACCTCGCTCCACCTGCAGGTACAGCGTGGACACACATCAGATCAGAGCTCACATCCCTTCATATGTTCTGATATGTAGTAGTTTTTGGAGGTACTGACGTTTTTGTGGATTGGCCTCTTGGTCAATTTTGATATTAGAGGGTGAAACAGAACCTAAATTCATGTTTAAACCCCTTAGCATCACTGATAACATGAGACTACACTTGTCTAAAGTAAGACATCCAACCTTATAGTGGACCATGTGGAGGAGACAACTTCAGCAGGCTTTACTTTCAACAGTTATTACCTTATAGCTCATGTCAGCACGGTTTATTTTTGGACATGTATCTGTGCTTGTCCGTGTGTCCCTGCTGCCCTCTATATACTAATTATAACCATGTTTAGAGTGTGTATACATTCATATTGAGGAGTGCTACTGTTCCATTATGACAAATCCTAGAGGAAGTAACATTTTCTAGCTTTTTGATTTGAAATGAGCCGTCTCCTGCAGTACATCACACATACAGTACATGTCTTGTGCAATAACTGACAGAAGCATAAATTATGGTTATCCTAGGGTGCACAATAACATCAACATGTCATAGGTATCGGCTGCTAAAAGGTTAAAAATGAGGCATTGGAAATTATCTAGTATTGGCCCAAAATGAACATTTCTGCTGATTTTACAGGCTGATGCTTTAATTACACATATGTTACACCACTGACTGTGTATGTCAGTGGTGTGTTTTTTTTTTTGGTTTTTTTTTTATGTGTCCCAAATGGATGGCAAAGTTCAGCGTCTGTCATGCGAGGAGGGCTTTTTGAGCCTTTATTCAACAATACAGCTGAAGATATGATGAGAAAGTGGGGAGAGAAAGTGACTGATGACACACAGCAATGGGCCCAGTGACCAGGAGGAATAGTTACAAGAAATTCTTTATTCCATGAACTGTGACCATCCTCAGTAATCACTTGTTTAAATAGGCTCCTTGGGACTCACCTGCCTCTGTTATAATATTTTAAATGTGCATTTATGCATTTATTACTGCTGTGTATGTATACTACCCATATGTATTGGTGTGATGTTTATGACTGCTGACATGTCACCACCACTCAGTAACTTTAACAGTTTCTCTCTTTTAAAGATTTATTTGTCTAATGTGGAATTATGTATTGGTTGTATTGTTGTATATGGAGTTCTTCCTATATGCCAGTGCCAAGGATGAATTTTCTTATGTGAATTTAATGGACAATAAAGTGATCTCAATCTGAAAGGGTCGCAGGCTGGAATTGACTTGGGTGCACGCTCCACCAACTGAGCTAACAGGGCCCCCTTTGAATCAGTTTGGATGACTGCAAGATTGTGTGTGTTTGTGTGACTGCACCTCTCTCTGAGAGACCGGGTCTTGGCTTGAATCACTCCGAGGTCCCACAGTGCCAGGTTCCTGCGATGGTTGGCCTGCTTGTGGCCATACACTTCGATGGCCACCGCCCCCTCGGACAAAAACTCCACAAACTCCTCCGACACTGGCACCGACAACTCCTACAAAGTTAACGAAATAAGACTGGAATTTATTGATTCTGACACTGATTCTTTCCTTTTTTTTTCCTTGTAGAATTGGTGTCAAATATATCCTGCTTGTTTCTCAAATGGTGACAAAAGCTTTTTTATGTGAAATGTGCGAATGTGGAGAAAAAAACACATTGAGGTTAAAGGCTGTTAGACATTTGGTTGGGACTTCAGTTTTAGCCCAGACTGCTTTTTGTGCATTAAGACTTTTAAGATTTTGTTTAAGGTTACGTTTAGGTTAAGATTAGGCAAGTAGTTGTGGTAAGTCTCCAGGAAATAAATGTAAGTCTACTGTCTGAAGTGTCTGAATGCGCCTATGGAACATGGATAACTCCCGTGAAAGCGTTACCTTGGCGCTGTCAAAGACCACAGTGCACTGAGGGTCCCTGGAGGCGGAGGACGAGTTGGATGCCGCCACCTCTGGAGCGATGAATACCGGCTCCTCCTGCCCCCAGAAGTGGTACTGACAGAAGACGAAGTTGGACAGGTGGCGAGGCAGACCGCTGGCGTGAAGGATTTTCACCTGAGAGACAGAGTACTATGATTTGTCACTTTGTTTTCTGTTGGTTTGAAGTTGCAGACCAGGCATGCGAAGAATACTCATGTATTTTAAGTGTCTAACAAGAAACGTGTTGGTCTGTTAAACTTAATTTCCATTTGGTTGTCTCCTAAGTTTAGAAATTATTTTTAAAAACAGGAAAAAATGCCTGAGGTCACTAGATAACGATTGGTAGCAGAGACACCCTGCTTTTGTTTTTATTTAATTTCGTCAAAAGAAAAACAGACGCGAGAGAAGACCAGGATATAAAGGCGACCCAGAGTTAATTAAACTGGTGACATTTCACAGTACAGTGAGCTGCAGAAACTCACAATAGAGAGAAGACACAACAATGTGACTGCCTGCCAGATCCATTATTAATCTGGAACTGTTCTCCCACTGGCAACACTGAAGTTACACTCACTTATACTGAACAGCTACGACAGCATGTAGGGTCCTGACTTCTACTGCATGTCAGTGATAAAAGGTGTGTGATTCTGGGAGGTTTTCCTGAATATCTTCCTGGATTTGGCTCATTTTGAGCTAAAAATCACATGATGAACAAATGAATGAAGCTGCATTGCATGTTCTCACCACACACTCCAGCTTGCGCTCCTGTGGGTCTCCGTCCGTAATGTTCTGCTGAATGTCAGCCTGTCCTGCAGCGTCCTCCTCAGAGCCCTCCGTACCGCGCCACACCTCCACATGCAGCCGACCTGCCACCTGACACACAAAAACACACACAACAGCAGAGTTTCACTTCTATCGTTCACTTTGGCTGGAAGCCAGCATGTCTTTCTTTCTTTTGTCTTTTCTAGGGTTTAGTTTTGTTACCAAGAAATAAAGTTTCCTGGTCAAAGTTAGTTTTTCTTGTTATAATAAGTCCATAAAGATAGGCTCATGTCATTGTCACACTTAGGCCTCATGATCGAAGTAATCAAAAAAAAGTTCATTAAAAAATAGATTCCTAGATTAGGTCATAAAATTGCTGATTATCACTGTTGTATTTTATTATTTAATCAATCAGACATAAAACAAATTCCAACTTTGAAAATTAAATAATCTTTTTAGACGTATCAAGTCTCTTTCAAGGCTTTTTGGGCATTTCTTACTTGACATTCTGTCATCTAACCCTAACTAATCAAGGTTTTGGCCACTTCTAGCTCTGTTTTGGTCTCCTCCCTCCCACATGAACTTTTGCTACGTTCTGTTTACCTCAGTCTCAGAAGCTGGGAATGATGTTGCAGCCGAATCGTGCTTAATAACAATGCAATATGCTGGTTTTTTTTTGCACATACAAACACTGTAATAACATGTCCACAGATAGAAGCTGGACGTCCTGTGTGTATACAGTGTGAAGTTGGAAATTTTGACTTCTCAGCTCAAATGTGAAGGACCATAATTCTTTGCCCACTTGGGGGCAGCAGAACAAGCTGCAAACAGAACACTAACATGACATCACCTTTAAGTTGACATAGCAAACTTGTTAGCAAATAGTTGCTTATTTACACACCCAGCAGATACAGAACATTAGCATTCATCTGGAGTCAGTTTTGGCCAGTATTCACTCTTTTTAGCTTGGTTTTTAGTCTCCACCTAAATGTGAGAATATATAGCTCTTTCAGGTGGTGTACAGTGGGGTTTTTAGAACTTTTTCACTGGAAAAAGCTGCAGATGAGAGCAGTGAGATGGAACCAAATCAAAGTTTTTAGTTGTAGGTTGGGAAATCAAAACAATAAGCTAACAGACGCTAGTAATGTCCTCTTTCACATTACACGTGGTCATGTTTCCAGTGTTTGGTTTGTCCGTTCTGGGCTACTGTAGAAACATGGCAGTGCAACATGGCCGCCTCTGTGCAGGAGGACCTGCTCGCTTCACCGAGTCCTACAAAGTACAGAGCTTATAACAGTTTCATCGAAACTGTCCATGTGTATCACCCAGTTTAAGAACAAATTAATCCATTGCACCCAGTAGGCTCATACCTCTCCCTTCTGGTTGATGATGGGCACTGCGTATTGCAGCTTGACATCATAGAACAGACAGGCCAGGAAAACGTTGGCCACACCGATCAGACTGTGGTTCTCCTGTTCATCAAAGAACGGGTCGGCACGCTTGAAGTAGGACCGCATCACCTGGGTTGGACAGAAACAGTAAGAACAGAGTGAGATTCACGAACGAATCACTTGTTTGACTTCAGGTTCATCCTGAACTCTTTGTGAAAACTAATTATTTCTCTTAAATTTGGCTCTTAAATGTCTTATCTGCATTTTGTTATTTCACTGTGTCTGTATTGTGTCCCTTCTTTTAAACATTTAATCAATCAGGGATGTAAAATGAAAATGAATAAAAATGAAAGCAAGCCCATAACTTCTGACCCACGTCAACTGACATTTCTACACACACAAAACTGTACAGTAAATGATTATAATGCATTTCATTGATCTGCTGTCTGTGTGTAAAACAGGCTCTCATCTCTTTTCACTCACAGGGTTGTCTTCATCACAGTCCTTCCATTCCTGGTAGAGCTCCCTCATGTCCACCAGCCTGTTCTCCATCTTCTCCAAAGCCCAGATCTGCTTCCCTTTACCTTTACGACGAACCTGGATGGCCGGCTCGCTCAATACTGCATCACGCTGTGAAGATTCGGAGAGAGAAAACTAATTTTAATTCATATTCCAAACAGAACACGGACAGTACATAATGTATATTATATCCTCTCTATTACTGCCATCTGTTCTCCAAACCAAACCTTGGGAACATACCAGAGTTTTTTTCAATAACTGAAAGTGAAATTGGTTTACATCGATTTCCCTGCAGCAGAGGTGCAGCAGTGACTGTGAGAAGGCAATTAAGGTACTTTAAAACTCTTAGCACCTGATTGCAGCAATTTGCATCAAAATCTGCACCCCTTCTCTGAGTCAAAACTCAGTCAAATCTAAGTACAAAGAAATTACATATTTGAGATGGTGTGATTTCCTTCCTGTCCTCACTTCTGGAGGACCTTGTTATCTCCGATGTCCATCAAGAATAAACATCCATAAAGTGACTTAAAATTCATAGAAAAGATCTTCTTTATATCTTCAGAACTTAACCTGTGAAGCATGAGGTTTTTCTTCAGTATCAAAGTAATCCAATGATAGTTGTCTGTCCATGAATAAATGACTATATAGAGAAATAAATGTGAAAATAAATTAAAAGGCTTATAATTATTCTTTTATACATTGCTTTTTGTCTTTACGTATATACATATCCATGTTTATTTTCTTCTTCTTTTAGAGGCTTACTTCTTGGGTGCTCCAGTGACTCCATACAGGACCTGCTACTAGCTAATTCGGCATACTTTTAATGTTGTGAATTTGCCAAAATGGGGGACAGTTGTCTCAGTTTTGTCTCAGGGGGAGGCCACAGTGTCAACCTTTGAAAACTCCTGCAGTACAATACACAAAAATCATCTTGCAGACTGTTTAAACTTGCTTCCTACAAGCATTTGGACTTACATGTACAATCTGTCCATCAAAGAGAGAATCTGCTACTTTGACATCTTGTTCCTTGGCTGTTTTCTCTCTCTCTCACACACAGACACACTCGGCCTACCTTCCTGTTGGCGTCCAGGTTGGCAGCGGGTATCTGCAGAGTGACCAGGTACTCTGTCCTCTTGCTGAGCTCCTCGGCAATGAAGCCAGCCTCCTGTGCCAGCAGGTTGGCCCGGACTATCTGCTCCTTCAGACGCCGCAGGCTGCGAGTCATCATCGCTTCTCTGAAGCGCACAAACACACACAGGCCAAGTTTTACAAAACATCTATGAAATCCCTTTTTTCCCCATCAAAGACTTCACCAGCACCGTCCAGCCGTATCTCACCTGTCCTCGCTCCAGCGCCGCATGCGTTTCTGGGATGTCGCGGCAGCCGCTGCGCCCGGCAGCAGGCCTGTCGGGTCCAGGAGGTGGGAGGGTTTCTCAGGAGTGAGCCGTCGGCGGAGCTGCTGCAGCTCCTGCTCGTACATCAGCCTCTGGCGCTCCAGGGCGCAGCGCTTCTCCTCCTCGTGCTGCCTCTCTAGGGTCTGTAACACCGACTGCAAGGGGTCTGAGGTGGAGGAGGAGCCGCCAGAGGGTGGATGGAGGAGGGAAGAGGAGGTTTCTATTTCATTATTCTTTCTAATGAAATGAAAGTTGGCATTTATAAGAACTGTTCATCCTGCACTGAAAAAAAAGTTATTTAAAGTTATTGTTTAGTCACCCCCAAATGAGCTGGAGCAGCTTCACAGGACTCCACTCACTGTGGTCCAATATTTACCTCATTATCTCTGCTTTGGCAAGCAAAGTCTCCTGTCAGATCACTGCAGGCTTTACACAACCAGGACATTGTGGATAATATAGGAGATTGTGGGGTAAATATTGAACTCGTGGACCCACATTGAAGTCATTTGAGGGCTAAATATTTGGATTATCCTGCACAAGCTGTTAGGAGTCACTTGATAGCTGTCCTGTGCTTTTGATGAAGCTGTAACAAATGTCCTGGTTACTTAAAAAGAGCGAAGTTATTCTGTTTTAATTAAATTCCAAAAACCCTGAAAACAAACAATGAATCAGTCTGTTATTATATAACTTATTCCTCTGTGACAGTGAGCTCCATTATTGTCATTGTTGCACTGGGTGACGTTCATTATAATGCCGACATTCCCATTACTGTAGCCTCAGCTGTGCTACTTAGCAAATGTTAGCATGCTAACAAGCTCAGCTAAGATGGTGAACATCTCATCTTATTAATGTTAGCATTGTCATTAAAAGTTAGCATGTTAACAACTGTGTTTAAGTTCTGGCTCACAGAGCTGCTGACATGGCTGCAGACACTTAGTCTTGCTTAAAAACAAAACTTTTTTGGTGAGTCATTTTAAAGATTTACATATTCAGGGAATGACTGGGAGGAGCTGCAGAGGCAAGGAACATATTGTTAGCTTTGGTCTTCTCCTGGAATGAGTTCACACGTTTTTTTTTGCTATCCATGGCTGCCCTAGTCACAGATAGACATGATGTAGAACGGTGAGGTCAGAAAAACACAAGTTTACATTTACACTCCCATGGCAAGTATTTTTAGATCGTGTATGCAAAACCTAACATTTACAGCGCTAAGCATTTATCATATCCGACGGTCTGGACTGTTCAAGTTTGAAGGGATAGTTTGGATTATTTGAACTGGGGCTGTATGAGGCACTTATCCATAACCAGTGTATTAGCTGCAGTAGATATCGGTCGACATGCCCCCAGTTTAGACTTCAGTGAACACGATCTAACCTTTTAAAACAAAGAAGTAACACAATAACCCACACAAAGAGGCTCAGACAGCACAGAACTCTGCCAAGGCCACAAATCCACTCTTCTTTGATATGCAAATTTATAAGCATAAATTTTCACAATCAACACGTTTGTTCTTGTGAAGCTTAATGTTCCAACATTTTTCTTTAATATATCTGGTGGAGTTTATTAGAGACAATTCACATTTTGGTGTGTGGGTATAATGACAGAATGATATTTGTGTATTTATTTTTCATAGCCACACCTTAATCTGACAAATGTGGACGTGGTGATGTAACAACTGAGCCTGTTCTCCCATGAAAACACTGTCCGAGTGCCTCATTAACGCCTGCTTTCTGTATGAAGTTTTAGCAGCTACCTGTGCAGGCTACCCCTGAGGATTACTGGTACCCGCAAATGTGGATTGTGATGATGAGTCAACGTATTGCTGTTGGCTATTTTTTGTCATTACTTAACTTTACAACCATCTACTGATTCAGATCTGCTCCAAAATTTAAGGGGTTCTTCCTTGGCCCAGCTGCTTCCACCAAGCTTCAACAAAATCAGGCCAGTATTTTTTCTTTGATTCTGCTGACAAACACAACCTCCTTGGTGGAGGTAAGTAACCGATCGAGGCAGCAGGAAAAGAGCGACTCCAGTGTTCTGAGCGGTAAAATTACTGTTTTTGTCACAGGAGTTCGGTTACTTTTGAGACCAATATTTGGCTTCTGTTATGGTTGCTTCCAGTCAGAAAAGGTGTCTAACGGCAAAGTAAAGAGCTGAAAATATTCTAAATGTAGCGTACAATTACAATTAGCGTACAGTTCACCCTCAAATAAAAAATAAAGATTTTTCTCTCAGCCGTAGAAATGCCTTGTCTCCAGTACACTGAAACTAGATGGCACTAGTCCTGTGGTGTCATAATTTTTGTAGAGACAACGGTGCTGAATTTTTAAAATGTATTTTTTTGGTGCTCTGAGCACCACAAGCCGAGTGCCGTTTGGTCGCATTATATTTGAAAGAAGGCAGACATCTTTACTGCCGATATCTCCAAACTCTTATTGTTGCCAAGTACTTTATCAGCTATATAACTGCTAAAGTGAAATTATGGTTTAAGTGGAGCCAGACAGATATATTGGTCAGCCAATATTGGCCTATCACAACTATACTGGTCTATATCAGTGTCTGCAAATATGTGAAGAATTTTTCTAATACAACAAAATACAGTTTTTTTTTACTTATTATTTTTATATACAGCATTTTATGCATATTTGAGCCTTTTTCTTAATTCAAATTTATTATTTTCTGTATTCTGTATTGCATTTTTATTTACACTTATTTATAATTATTAAAATGATCATTATTAAAATACAGTTGAAAGTTTGAGTGCCCTGATGGGCAATAAAATATATTATTAAATTGTAAAATATCCTGCCTCCATTACATATCTTTGCCACAAGTATTTTTGGTAAGCACATTTGAGGGATCGCGTAACATCTAACATCATGATAAACTGATAAACACCAAAAAAGAATGTAGATAGATGGATAAATATGACTACAGGCCAGGGGACAAATACATATTTTTGATTTTGAGGTGAACTGTCCCTTTAAACTGATAAAACCCAACTATCCCTTTAAAATGTTTAAAGGGTTACTTTACAAGTGCCTGGATGCACAATCCAGCCAAAACAGATTTAAGCTGCAATTTGAAGTCCAAAGTAATATAAAATATCTCCTTATGTGCACATTGTCACAGCTTTTAAGATCCTTTTTTTTTTTATCATTTTAGTTGACATGACATAATAAGTGTTAAGCAGTTATCTGTAAAAAATGCTGAATAATGCACTGTCACTTTATTTACCACAAGTTCCAACTGAAAAGCATGGTCAGAGGAAGCTCCTCTTAACATAAGTTCGTCTTGTTTCTTGATGAATTTCACCTTAATGACATTTCAGTCTGACTCACCGTTGTTGCCCATCCCTTTCATCATGACTTCAGCCTGAGCAAACTCGTAGCCGAAACTCAGCTCGCTCGACACATCGCTGGCCGCATCCAAGTCCACCTCCAGCCGGTCGGTGCTCAGACACGTCTTCATCGCGGCGCCGCCCTCCTCATCCTCACCTCCTGCGTGGACCATATGCCTCGGCAGGCTGATCCTGCGTGTGTGCATGAGTAGGCGGCAGGTTGTGAGTGGTTGTGTGTGAGAAAGTGAGTCAAAGAAAAGAGGAAGTGTGATGAAAATAGGAAGAGACACAACGAAGAGTTTGTGATCACATGTAAATAAAAGCTGTCGAAACGTGTTTGTGTTAGAAAATCAAACGCCACGTGACCACAGATTCAGCGTCAGCGCTGTGAAACAGACCTGAAGAAGTGGTTGTTTCCCCACAGGATTCTGTCCCCGTGATGAATCTGGATTGGACTGGTGACTGGATTTCCATTCACACATGTTCTACAGGTGAGAAAAGAAGATTTGTACAACACGAGACAACATTTGAGATGAGATGAGTGGTCAGTCTGCATGCTGGAAATGTAACCAGTACAACTGAAAAACAGCAACAACAGCAACAAGCCAGTGTACAGTGCTGTAACTGAAAATTGTGTCCCTGAATATAATTGTGCAGTGAATATGAATTTCCCTGTTTATTCCCTGGTGTGACTTGTTTTTAAGCCTAATATATTTTGCTCGATGTAAGGTATCACAAAAATGTTTTCTTTTAGTAAAGGTACAGGAAATCAAGGTATCTTATTGCCACTGGTGAATTTGTGAGCGGACTTTTCCAGAAATTTAATTAAAGCAGCACTTTTAGGCAACTTAAGGGCCACAAAACAAGCTGTATACACAACACTGTGTTTCTATCTAATCGTCAAGCAAATCTGAGGCAAACTTTCAAAAGTTGCAAAAAAAAAAAAAAAAAGCTGCAGATTAGATATATTTCCACCAACTGGTTTGGAGGGGGTGAACAAAGCTACTGGATGCAAAGTGTAGTTTGGTCAGAAGTCGGCAGTATAGGCTATGTTCTGTATGGCTGAAATAAGCAGAGTAGAAGAAGTAAAGGTTGCGAACTGAAAACAAAAAAGCCCCATTGCCAAACAAAACCAGCCACCTCAGCCACCTACGATGGAAAAATGGAAAGAGGTCATCAGGAATTTTCATCAGCTGGGCAAGTTGTAATTACTCTTTCATGTCAGCATTATTCACAACAGCAGAAACATCAGAATTTATTCAGAAAAAGGTGTTTCCGTCTCCAATTAAGCGCATCAACACTTTTTTTGAATTAGGCAAAAATCCCCTCAAGTGAGCCTCAAAAATATTTTTTCAAATTTTGACATTTCCATCAACCATTTCTGATGTGTTACTTCAAAATGCTCATAAAAATGTTGATAAAAACACAGCTACTGACATATAGAGTATTCACCAATACAGCAAACAGTTGCCTGCTTACAGATCCAACTGGCACGGAGCAACATAAGTATGAGAGCCTGGAACTGAACCAAAACAGTAAAGTTGCGAGGCATAAAATCAAAGCGATGAGCTAAAATGGTCCTCAGAGCTGATACAAGAGGAACTGCAGAGTCTGGTTATAGTTCACTGTGGATTAGTCAGTAAGGTGACATCCATTGTTAACTTATAGTATATATTAGCATAGCTTTAAATTCAAACTCCTCAAAGACTCCTCTTGAGTTTTTAAGATGCTGTCATTTAAGTATATTTATCATCTTGTGTTATCTAGTGATTTCTTCAGAACATTAATCAGTGGATTATATTTTTTTTTAAAATATGAGACAGCTGAATCAGTGGTGGACAGAGCGGTGAACTTACAGCAATCAATCAAACGTGGTTGCATACTGCAGGCTGAGTACATACCGAGCGTTGCGGTGAGGAGTGAGCATCACGCCGTTGCTCTGGGTGATGTCGATGACGCAGTGCTCAGCTTGGATGGCCATCCCGCACAGCTGGATGTCCTGCGAGTCGGCTGAGCCCACACGTGTGTGCTCCTGGACACAGAGGAGAGGCAGTCACAATGTGCTCCGTTGCACAACATGTGTGCATGTTGCAGTAAACACCACTGGACTGTGTGTGTGTGTGTGTGTGTGTGTGTGTGTGTGTGTGTGGTGTGTGTGTGTGTGTGTGTGTGTGTGTGTGTGTGTGTGTGTGTGTGTGTGTGTGTGACCTTCAGGTAGTAGACCAGCAGCTCATTGAGGGCGGGTCAGCGTTAAGGTTGACCAGGAAACATTTGTCATCCACCACTCGGATTCCAGACGACTGCAGAGAAATGCCCAGATTCTCCAGCTGCCTCTGACGCTCCTACAGGAAACATACTGAATATTTAATACACGGATTGATCTGTTCATTATTCTAACCTTTAGCTGGCAGGTGAAAGAAATGTTAGAGTAAAAAGAGAAGGAGCTGAGCTGAGAATATGGAGAAAATAACTTCCAAACTCAATAAAACTCAGTGAATGAGTCAAACTTGAATTAACTTACGCTGAATGAAAAGAAAATCAATTGACTCACATTTAATATCCTAACTTTGATTAAATGTGTTTGAGCGCAAGAAATCGACAAGAAAGTTAATGAAGTTCTGTTCAAATATAACAAGAAGAACCTTTTTTTCCTCACTACAGAGGAAAACTGATGTAGAGTGTGTGTTTGTGTGTGTTTGTGTGTGTGTTACCTGTGCGATAGCCTCAGTCTTCCTGAGTTTCTCCTCCCAGGTGACTGTCATTTCTTGGATCAGTTTCTCAGACTCCTCCAGCCGCTCCTTCAGCTCGGGGGCCTTCATAGACTGAGAGTGACAGAAGCAGCATTACACACTCCACATATTATATTCACAACACTACAAACTTTCATAAATATCTCTTTTTATTAACTTTATATTATTGCATGATTTATCCCTATTTGTTTTATGGTGATATTGTCTGGGCAAATACATTCCAGTGTTCAAAAACTTTATTTCCTGCAAAAACGATCTGTAAGAAAGGCAACTGTTTCAAACTCAAACCGCCTCTGTCCTCACATTCAGAAAACTGAATATTCTTTCAGTATATGAGACAAATATTAATCAGATTTGTTTTTTTATGTATAAATATTGGTTGTTGTTGTCTTTTTCATTTCAAAACTTCTTCAAACTTAATTCTCAAATCCATTCATATCATACTAATACTGATCATCTTCACCTTCCTTTTATTCAAGAGGAAACCCAACCAGCACTTAGATATCATGGTCTACAGAGTGTATATAGAAATATAACATATTTTTCTTCTCTTTTTTCCTGCATTGTTGTTTATGTATTTTTTTATTTTGTTCGTTTGTTTTTATTGCACTGTTTTACAGATTTTTAGGTCACTGTGTGTGTTCTTTTTGTCTTTTTGCATTTTTCTGAAATTATATTAGCTTAGTTTTATTTACTATTCAATTAAGTCATTGCTAGTTTTTATCCTTTTCTTTGTGTGGATTTTAACTCGGGTTCAGTTTTACGACTGGGTAAATAAAGTCTTCTGTGTCTCTCGGCTGCTCCCGATAGAGGTCGCCACAGTGGATCATCAGCTCACTAGCAGACCAGGCACCGCCAAACCCGGTAGGGATCCGCATATTTGATTTGGCGTAGGCTTTTTGCACTGGACACCCTTCTTGACTGAACCCACCCTTGGCTTGGGACTGGCAATTTTGGAATGAACTGGCTTGTGAATCCCCTGTGGCTGAGGAGCAAACCAGGGTACAGTGTCTTGCGGCACAGGGGAGGTGGGCACTGATCAAAACACAAGTGTTTTTGTTTTTTATTTTAATATGCAAATAAAAAAGCCCACTTGTATGAGTGAAAGCTTTCTAAAGTAATCTGAACCTCAGCCTCCGTGAGCTGCTCCCTCAGTTTCTCCACTTCCTCTCGGAGCTCTCGGATGATCCTGGCGTTGGGGTCTTCGTTGACGACGGCGTGGTTGACGATGCTCTTGGCCCTGTCGGCGTACCGCAGGGTGGACAGCGTCTCGTCGTAGTTGTCCGCAGCGGGGCTGATGGTGGCGACCATGGCGGTGCGGCTGTTCCCTCCCAGGCTGTCCTGCGGTTTGAAACGCAACTTTTACCTCAGTGATGATCCCAAACCTCTGAGTGCATAAAACTCTCAAAGAGAAGAAAATCCACCACTTTGACTTATAAGAATTGTTAAATGTGTGAGGAGGGTTGGGATGATTTATGAGCATGCTGTGTTTGAGGGGGATCAGAGTTTCTGCAAAGCTACATTTAACACTATTACAATGCTACATGGAGCCAAATTAAACACTAATTTAAAAACCCCAAATTAAAATCTCAAAGCTGGCAAAAGGAGCCTTTTTTCCAGCAGAGCAGAGCTAATGAAAATAATCAGCAGAGCCTTGAAACTAAATGGGCACACCAGAAAATTAATTACTCAGAGACTTTAAAGTCCAGTTTCTTCAGATTTAATAAATGCATATTGTACTGGTACCCTGTTGTGTAATAAAGTGGGCATGCAGTGCAAAAGGAACTGCAGAACAACAGAAATCAGTGTCCCGTTTGTCCGTGGTGGAATCTGTGTGGATGAGGTTTGTTATTTTCTTCTGTGTACCTTCAGCAGCCAGGTGAGCACCGAGTCTCTGTAGGGAACAAACTTGTTCTTGTTCTTCCCTGCTCCCTGGTCAGCCAAGGCCGAGATAACTAAACCCAGAGTGCTGAGAGACCTGCGGGAGCAGGAGCGCAGAGAGGGGGAGGATGGGGGGGATCAGGAGGGGAGTAAATAGAGAGGACGGAGGAAGGGAAATTAACGGGACAGAATGTAACAGAACAAGAAGAACATAAATCATCACGGCGATCCTGGCCTAAAAAAGGGCTGATAAGATTTCAGTTCGGTTCACAGGAGTGCAGAGTAACAATGCCAACAAGCGTGACAGTAGTTTGTGGGGGAAACAGAAGAACTGTCAAGCCACTGAGATGAGCCAGGTCCCAAAAAGACCAAAACCAGTGACCGGAGTAAGACTCAACATCAAGACTTAAAATCAAAAACTTATAGTCAAAATGTAAAATAAGCATTTTCTGCTAATTTTCTACTAATTTTTCTACTTCTGCTTTACTGTTATTTGTTAACTTTAGTTAGTTACTTTGCTGAATTTTTAATACAAACTATAAATCAACTGTTATAACAATTATGTATCATATTATTATACATACAAGCTATCCAGCAGTAGCAAGTAGCCTATATTTAGTAGTCAGACTCAGGACTATGAGACTACAAAGTGGACTACAGACACAGAGAGGAGGCTGCATCAGAGCCAGCGTAATGCGTAATTGTAAAAACATTTAATATTGGAGCCAGGGTGGCCAGGGTGAAAATCTGTTCCTATCGTACACAGAAAATAAACACAATTCCAGAGGGTTAGACATCTTTAGTGTCATGACTTATTATTTATTTTCCGCTGACTCACTTATTAATGTTGCTCCCTTCTTTCAGCCGTTCACCAGCGGCTCCAGTCTTGGCTGCCCGCTCACTGCCGGCCAGATCCACCAGACTCAGCTTGCTCACCTTCTCTCCACTCGTCTGGAGTCGACACACAACAACACACAGAAATACACAAGATAACATTAAACTCCCTTCATTTTTTTCTGGTCATTGCAGAATGAAACTTTACTTAAGGCCAGTTGCAATTGTGGTGATTTATGCATGACCTTAAAGGGGAACTTTAATTGTCATTTTTAAAAAACCTGGACCCTTTTTTCCCACATTTTTGTGTTTAAGGGACTAATGGGGAAAACAACTTTTGAAACTAGTCCAGTATTGAGGGAGAACGCGGCAGCCACAGCAATCAAACAGTAACAACAATGTAACTGTTATGAGCAATTGCAAACCGTCAAAGTACGTCCAATAGAAGTGCTTGTTTGCTACTGACAGGGTCAGATTGTTACTGACTGACAACATTATGGAAAGGATTGCTACAGAGAGACCTTTACTTAAAAAATGAGATATGTGTTGTTTACTCAGGAACAGCTGATATATCACTCTCGCCAAAGCCACCAGACTCCATTTGCAGAAAGAGTCATGTTAACATCGTCAGCTTCATTCAAACTCGAGAAACATAATAAAATTCACAAAAAAATGTTAACATTAATTCATCTTTCCACTTTTCCAACAATCACCAACTCTGTTTTGGTCAAAACAAAACCTTCATTCACCGCATTAGATGTGAAAATATTCTGGCACTACACACCGTTTCTGTCCGCTGCTTTTCTGATGTCCAACATCTCATATTTTCACATTTAACAGGGTGAATTACAGGTTGACTTCAACCAAACCAGAGCTTGTGATCGTTTGAACAGTGGAAAGATGAACCAATCCGTCTTTGGTGAGTTTTATTAAATATATACATAATATAAATTTATTATATTATTTTAGTTGAATTTGAATGAAGTGCGTTTTACAATGATAAAATGACTGAATGAATGTAAATGGAGTCAGGTGGCTTTGAATAGAGTGATAAATCTGTTTTTGGCCACACAAAAAATCTTTAACAAAAAGACCTATGGGATCTAGGGATCATATTTCTTTTTCTATTCTATTTGAAAACAAAGGGTCCACGCTGAAAAATACCTTTACGTTACCCTTTACATGATTCATGGATGATCTTTGCATTGCAAGTGCTAAATATTACATTCCAGGTCAATTGAGAAAAAATAAAAAAATAAAAAAATAATAAAAATAAAGAGGAAGTCACAGGATAATTTCCAATTGAACAAGAAAAAAATAATACACAAAGTAAAAACGAACACAATTTCATATTTTTTGCCACTTCAATTGATCAAAAAAACTGCAGTAGGAATGTGTCAATAGATAACTTATGAAAAGGGATTATTTTGGAACAGTAAAAGGATGGTTATGACCCTGTTTGCTGTCAGCAGCAGATCTTGAATGTGTGTGTGTCTTACCCCGGACTGTAGGTCCATGAGTGTGTGTGTGAGGATGATGTTGAACACAGCGTGGGATCTGCTACTCTCCTCATTCATATTTGTGGCGGCCACTGTGCGAGATTTATTCCCCTCTGACATCAGGGACTCGATGTCCTGTCAGAGACACGGACGCCACAAACAAACACACGACTCATCTGTAACCGTACTTTATGAGATAACGGGTTTCCCCTGGCAACGCAACATGATGAAAGCAAACGATAAACAGGGCAGGAATTAGACGCAGCTCGTGAAGTATTTTACAAGTACCTTGTAGCTGGCCACAGCCAGGCGAGACAGGCCGTCAACATAAGGCCCAAAAACGTTGTGTTCCCTCACTCTCAGCGCTTGTCGACTTCTACAGAGAGAGGGAGACGGTTATTAATCCTACATCCTTCGGTTCCATTCTGTCCAACCCAAATGCAAACATGAGAAGATAAACTGGACAGCTCCTTTCCTGGACAAACAAATAATTACTGCCTGGCAGCTGTTTGCCTCCGCCAACCAGTCAAGATGCAGTTTACATCCACGTCTGTCCAGACTCATACAACATATGTAATGAAGACTTTGAAGAAATTTAATAAAAAGGTATTAAGTGTATTTTTTGGTGACATGATTTTTTTGACATCTATGATTAATTTTCCAGTGAGACACACGCTGTCTTCAGTTAACAGACTGTTTTGACAGAGTAGTACAGTGGACTGACAGAGAGCTTCATCACATGGTGCAAAGACATTTACCTGAAGCTCAACATCAGTAAAATCACTGAGCTTTTTGTGGACTAGAATGCTTCAAACATGAATGTTTCTCTAAAGAAGCTACACATTCCAAAACATGGATCCTTCTCACACATTTTCAATCCAGCAGCACAGAAGATTGATACAATCACCACAGTTTCAACGTGGACACCCAAGATTAATGTCACCAATTCAGTCTCCGACCAAATGTGAAATATGGTCTCCCCTTCTGTTCCTGAGTTGTGGCATTGAATAATGGCCAAAGAAGTGTTTGTGCAGAACATCCTGATAAAAAATGGCATCACTTCATCATTCATTCTTGAGTTATGGCCAAAATCGTATTTTGTGAGGTTGCGGTGACCTTCGGCCACCAAATTTTAATCAGTTCATCCCTGAAACCAAGTGGACATTTGTACCAAATATGAAGAAATCCCCTCAAGGCGTTCATGTCATATTGCGTTTGTGAGAACAGGATGTACGTGGTCACGGCTGTCTGCTGTGACAGAGGCATAAACATACAGCCAGTCATAAGATCAAGATTTAGAGCCACTTAATATGTTATTTCCCATAGCAGACTGAAGTATGAATGCCAATATGACTGCAAAATAAAGAAAAAGTAGACATTTGTATGAAGACAGGACAGTTTGGATTTGAGTATGGGTCATCAGACCTTGGATAAGAGTGACATTTTGCATTTTATTCTGACATCTCTAGGGTTTTTCCCAAGGATTTTTTTAGCCAAGGTGGTAAGCCACCCACATCTAGATGCATCATGTCTTGTGATCAAGTTTTGTTTGTAGATGACCTCCTGTACAGTTCATACTTTTCAAATATAAGGCATTTGCTTTATAAAATACTTCCTCTGTTCTCTTCCCGTTCTTTTTCACTTTTGATGTTGTATTTTGTAAAAGTGTAGCCACATTTTTTTGTTTTGTTTCTAACAACAAGGCCCACGTAAGTTAGAAAAAAGTAGGGAAAACTGTGATCTTTTTATAAATAAAAATAAAGCTTTTTATATCTAGTTTCTATCAAAGACAGTAGTTTGCATGGGTTTAAAGTTATTAATTCTAATCAAAAACTAGGTTTACAACAAGGTTTACAGCATAGAATCTCAAATATACCAGTATGTTTCTGTGTTTTTCTATATGACTCCCTGTTTTTAAGTCATCTAGACCAAACAGTTCCTCACCCTTTGGGGTCGAGCAGGTCTCGGACCTTCTCGTTGTAAATCTCCATGTAGGAGACCTCTACGGTGAAGCTCTCTCCCTCCCGGGCCTCCTGCACGGTCCTGCTGAACAGCGAGCTGCAGAGCCGGGGGATCAGACCAGGCTGCTCCGCTGAGCCCATCATGGTGTACGACTTCCCAGAGCCTGCAGACACACAGGTAGAGTTTAAAAGAATCTAAATATCATACAGAGAACCAACCAAGCAATTTTAAAGAGAGACTAGGAGGAAATTAAGACTATAAACACAGTACAATAAAGCTTCATAAGCTACTAGAGAGCTTCCTTTAAACACAAAAAAGAAGCAAAGAGTATAACATATGTTAAAAAATAAAAAAATGTACATTTTTCTCTGTTCAGACAGAGACGTATTTCAGTGATTTGGAGCTGGGGAAGGCAAGTAAGATTAAAAAAGGCTAAATCAGACAGTAAATTAATCCAGATATGGAGAGTACTGCTAATGATTCTGCTGCACACATGACTTTATATAAAAAGATGTACCACAACACCTCCTAAGCTTTCATGCAAACTCAGTGAGGATAAGTTAACACTTCAGATTAAGATGGAAATGTAAGTGTTTGAGAAGCAGAGATGAGTTAGCGGCATAAAATGAGACACCCTCAATTAAAAAACAAATTAAACTGCTTGTTGAGACACACACTTTCAGTCTGAGAATGTGTCGAGATTCACATTTTAGGTACCAAAATGAACGACAGTGAGGTTTGTTAGACAGCAAGTCTGAAAACACACAAGTTTATGGGTATAAAGATACAGATGTTGACAAAAGCAAAGGGAGATTCTCATGCTTAAAAAGCAAAGTTTAACAACATGAACTAATGTGAATGAACCATCTGGGGTGTATGTTCACAAATGATGCGACTCGGCAGGAGGGAAATTATTAATCTGAATAATTTCTACCACCTACAGCTCAGGTGGTGGAGGTGTTCGGTCATTAACGGAACAGTCCTTTAACAAGACGGTGAAGTCAAAACTGCTCCCAGTGTGTGTGTGTGTATGTATGTGTGTGTGTTGTGTGTGTGTGTGTGTGTGTGTGTGTGTGTGTGGTGTGTGTGTGTGTAGAGTATGTGGGTACTTGGCAGAACAAATGTAGGTCATTTTCGACAACAAAGGTCTGACAAATGAGCGTAATATAACAGGTAATAATGACTGAAAGCACACCGGAATTCATCATGGGTTACACACACTCACTGTTTGCCCGCTACCATTATCTCCAGCTCCTCAGAACAACAAAACTATTGAGTCTTTTGTTTGCTAGATTAGATGCAGAATTGACTTGTAGTACAGTGGAATTCTCACTCGTCAAAACCACTAGCCTCTCTATTATATTACTACAATACTATACCGCCTTACTTTGCCATCATACAGCCTCCTCTGACAGGAAACCGCCGTTATACAAGCCAATTATTGCTCTCTCCAAAGCCACCAGACTCTTTTGGCAAAAACAGCAGGAGTTGCAGGTCTGCTGCTGCCTCAATTGGTGAGTTTGTTTGGGTGCGACTTCTGTGAATCTGAACTAATCATTTAAAACTCCAAAGTCACACAGTAACACAAACAAACTCACAGATTGAGGCAGCTGTGGACCTGCAACTCTCGAGGCTGATTCTTTTTTTAGGGGGGTGTTTCTTCCTGCATTTCTAAACTGAGGCCGTGCTGAACTCCATTTACCTCATACAATCCCTCTTCAAAAAAATCGCAATTATATTGTAATAGTGAGCATAACAAAAACTTGGTGCTGCTGCTGCTGCTGTAATTTGGATGTTTTTAAATTTTACCTGTCTGTCCATAAGCGAAGATGCAGGCATTGTAGCCCATGAAGGCGTTGTCCAGCAGACTCTCCCCAAGGCACTGGAACACAACATCTTGGCCTACACAGACAGAAAAAGCACTTGAACGTCTCAAAGAACAGGCTGAGACGTCAACTATACTTTCAAGATAGCGTTAGAAAAACACAAAAACAGTTTTCTACATATCCAGACATGACTTCCTGTTCCTGAGAGACTCAGAGCCCAGAATAGACATGGTGGGCATTTTATTCAGATTCAATACATCTGACACAGGCGGCAGCTGAACTATTCATACCCCTCACATTGTTAAGAAACCCCCCGGCAAAGGTTTTGTTCTCCCCCTCAACAAAACGCAGGACCACACAACCAATGTGGGGGTAAAAACAATGTGTAACTCCTCATCTCGCCCCCTGAACGCTCCCTTTCTCCGACTCCATAAATAGCTCAGAATATCAGGAAACATTCAGTCAGGAGATAACTTTACGAAATGAGTCACCGAGTGGTGAGGTTGTGTTAAGCTAAAAACAGAATGCACCAAATCAAGCAGAGTACAAAACACACTGTGACACTGTGGCAATAGACTAACCTGCAAACTTGTCTTTTTGAGATTCATCCATGGACCAGAAGCAGTAGTCATACGCAAAAACCTGAAGAGAACACACAGGATACAAGTGAGTGGATTTTAATTGAAAACGACTAAAATGTATTGACTAACAAGGGAATGGCTGCCCCATAATTCATACTTTTCAGTCACGTGACATGCACGGTGACCTGCAGAGCAAAAACAATGGGCCAACATGGCCCCAACACCGGAGTCTCCATAGCAACGCAGCACAAGCTGCTAAAATTTCGTTTTAGTTAGTTTCAGGGTGATTGTGGTCAGTGTTGTAGGGCAGTAAAGACAAGGCAGTGTCTATTTGTCAGGTTAATATAATATCTCATGACATAAATCTAATCAAAACTTTGGTAAAGTGTTCGCTGTAAATACGTGTGTACTCTGACGGCTGCCATTGTTTGCCCTCCCCGGGGACCAGAGGCACGTTTAATGGCACAAATCCACAACCTCCTCCTTTCTGGGTTTTCTTTGTCGGATGGGATTCTGTAGAATCACAGCCTACCCTTGTCTCCTCATTGATTAGTGCATCCAATCACACAACAACTGTCCAAAACAACAGAGACCATTCAGTTTGTAAGCTGGCGGGCAGTGGAATACAGCATTGTTTTGTCAGAACATTCATTTTGGACCTGCCCAAATTTCTGAAATGATTAATTCAGAAACAAATGTTATTTATTTATCTATTTTTTTTAAGGAAAAGTGATATTTTTATTTCGCACCTTTCAAAAAAAGCTCTGTGAAACATCTGAGTACTTTGGTTTCTTTTGTGAAGGGTTTATAAAAAGGGGTTTGTAGATTAAAAATGAAGTGATACATTATCCAGTGATTTGATAAATTTGAACCTGATTTAATTAAAGCAGTTATAATGTGATGAAAACAGATCCATGTTTCATTATTTTCAACACAAAATTGCCATTTATCATTTAGAGGAGTGGTGTCAAGGGTGGAAATAACAAAAATTGATTGAATTTGATTGATCAGATAAAATTTAATCAGTTTAATCGAATTGATTTTAATCTTCACTAATCTTAACAGTAAGATTATTCTTATAGGCACCTTCCACATGTTATGTAGGGCTCAAAGTCTCTATATGTTTCAGGCTGTCAGAGAAAAGCTTTTATCTGGCAAAATATGAGTTCACTTTTATTATGAAGAAGTCACAGGAAATGCAGCGTCTTTGTCAGTGAACTTAGCACCGATGGCAAAACATGGTAACAGTCATTTTTTCCATTTTTAGACAGCGGATCAGTGAGTAGTTAGATGATGGGCTGCAGGTGACAGGCTGCAAACCTCCTACTTCTCAGCGAGGTAGCCAGTTCCTTTCACTGTGCCCTGCTGTTCACAGACCTATGCAGAACGCAGCATAAAATCAGATCACGGTTCAGATCACAGAATGATGGGAAAGGCCAATTACTGCCTGATTTCTAAGTCAGGGATAATCAAAGAGTTGTGTGTGTTCAACAAGATTTCTTTTGGTGCAGGTTTTGCACTCAAAATCAAATTATGAAGCTGTCAGGACAAGGAATAAATCTGGTTCCTTTTACAACCAAACTCAGCTGGCTCGCTGCAGTTGATATCAAGTAATGGTTCAGACACACCAAATCCATTGGCATACATCAAATCGACGGATCCATTTAATTTTCTATGGAAAGGAATCGATCCGGCCATGATGGTGCAGCACGGCGAGTTGACGGACCGTTCGGTGTATCTGAATTTGCATAATCACATCTAGACCTCTACTTTATGCAAATGATGTCTATCCAACACAATGTTGCAGACTCACAAAAGACCGATCAAACTGACAAACTAGGCAGTTCTGATCAAACATGAAACAAGACGCTGTTACTGCGTCACCTGTTTCAGAAACATATTTTTATGTGATGTTTACCTGAAAAATGAGAAAGTTTGTGACTTGGCCACCATGTTGAAAAGAAACCAGGGGGCAGTTCTAAGGCAGAGTGAGTATTCAATTCCTGATTCTGTACAACAAAAAGAAAATGCAAAAGAGCATTTTGTAACTTTATCTTTTTTGCTATGATAAGGTAGATATGGTAGATACTGCAGCCGGACCGGTAGCTCCTTCAAATTTCGCTGCTTTTCTGTTTTAATCTGTTATTTTTTGGCTTTATTGCTTATTATGTATCACCAATGACAGAAATGCACTTGCTGACAAGAGTAGGATTTGGATTAAAGAACGGTGGACCCTGAAACAATCAACAGTGCACTTGGCATCTTTTAAAGCCCAGCCAGATGAAGTGGATGCACCGCAGCAGAGCACCCTGCAGAGGAGTGGAGGTGAGTGGGGATAAGAGCCAGACTAACCCAGCTTGGACTCAAGACTGCTCCTGGCTAATGTCCAGCCAGGAAAATGAAATGGACAAAATGGGAGACCGTCAGGACAAGGGGAGGGGGACTATGTGTTTTTACATCGATGATGATGGACAGTGTTTCCCACAGGTTGAACTTTTTTTGTTAAGATATCGACCTTATTATCATCATCATCTTGTTGCTGCTGTTAACATACAACCTGAGGCCAATTCAAAGAATGCACTCCAGAACCATTTCCTGGGTGTATACGTGAATATGTGTATGAGTAAATAAATGTATATATGTATATATGTATATTTCATCATATTCTGCTCTAAATATATCAATAATTATCTGTATATAATTTACATATAAGTGGTATATGTGTGTAGCATGAAGGAACTACAACTCTAACTTTAAGTTTAATTCAACACTCACCTTTGGCTGACTCCTGAGGGCCACATAGAAAAGAAAGAAAAATATCAGTTAACAACTGGTGTTAAAATAAACATGAACATGTCAACCATGCTAAAAACTAGCCTATTTTAAATCATCCTGTTACTCCATCACAGGCCTGTGGAGTTACACACCAGAGGAAACACAGCAAGGGACCATCCCAAGACATGAACATGAGCAAATATTTATCATAACTCCACCAACACGATCAATATTCAATTAGCTGATATTTTGGTCCAGGTAAGTAAGTACTTTTCAACAGGGCTGCAACTAACAATTATTTTCATAGTCAATTAATCTGTCCATTAATTTCTTGATTAACTGATAAGTTGTTTGGACTACAAAATCCCAGAAAATGGTTGAAACTGTTGATCAGTGTTTCACAAAGCCCAAGATGACGTCTACAACCCAAATATATTCAGTTTACTGTCATAGAGCAGTAAAGAAACTACAGAATATTTACATTTAAGAAGCTGGACTTATAGATTTTTTTCCTTAAAAATAAAATTCTCCAACCGATTACTCAATTGTCAAAATAGTTGGAAATTAATTTAATAATCGATTAAACATTGCAGCTCTACTTTTCAAGATTCAGAGCAAAGAAAAGGGACATTTGCATGAAAACAAAAGCAGAGCCCTGAGGCCGTTTAATAATTATTCACTTCAGTCAGCTGAGTTCTGATTCAGCAAAACTTTCACATGGTTACACACATTCAGACCTGCAAGCTTCCCAGCTAGTAACGGTTAATGTGAGGTGAGCCTTACTTCTTCATTTTTCCCACCAACATTTCATTTTCCCAGTCAGTCTGGGGAGTCTTGGACTGTGACCCTCAGTCACAAGACTGCTTCTCTAACCTGGAGGCCAGTGGTTCCCAACCTTGAGGTCACAAGCTAATTTAAGTATGCTGTTGTTAGATGACACTGGGATAAGAAGAAAAAAAAACAAACTTACCAAACAGTTTTCTGCCTCTAGGCATCCTCTTACAATCAAATAAATGAAGCAAACTGAGAGAGGAAAAACTGGTTGAAAACTGGTTTGCCACTTACTGGCCCACACGCCAGATGTATGAAGTGACATTTCTTGATGGAAAGGCAAAGAGCTCAACCAAAAGTAGGGATGTCCCATGATTTTTTTCCTGTGATCTCAATCAGAGTCCTTTAATATTAAATATTTGCCCGTGCAAAGTATTTATTTGACTTTCTGTTTATTTTTTCCTGCTAAAAACAGCTGCACAGTGCATATAATAGGCTGTGACTTGCTGTGTCTTAAAAGAAACTTGACATTGACTAACTGTTCTGTGACAACAATTCAATTCAATTCAGAAAAAGTACAGTAAACAACACTGCAGTGCAGAGACAGCTGAGCTAGCAACACCAGGTCAAAGTCAGTGGAGTAAGAAGGGAGAGTTTCAAGGATACGGAGTCAAAGGTGTTTCAATCGTAGCCAAGCTTAAAAATCTGTCAAGGTGACTAATCCTCTTTGGCTCATAGCGAATGAAGTGGGGAATGTGCCCTTCAGCGGCACTAAGAACCTCAGAGCCTCCCGGCGTCCCTGAGACCCCTGGGCCGAGCCCAAATCTCTGCATTCTTGCCAGAGCACTTTAAAGCTCAGTCACTGTGTTTTTGCTGCTTCTTCCCAGCACAGCCAACAATAGCATCCCATGCATCAGTCAGCACAACACATCACCACATTCCAGCGAGCGAACGTCAAATTTAATTATCAAACATGTCCTATGCGCCAGTGCAGCTTCATGATGTCGTCCACCTACAGAGTAGCATTATGTTAGAGCAAGTTTAAGTCTAAACTAGTTGAACTTGAAGGTTTAGGTTCAGTTTAACATGTTAAAATTGTTATGTATTTACATACTTAATTGTGCATCTTCCAGGGACATCGGTGCTTGCAGCGCCCTCATATCTGGGATGAATTAATCCACAATCATTCATCAGATTTGATGAACCAGTTCTATTCTCAATGCCAGCATTAGTCACACTGTCAGAGTAGTAGTCATATTACGTGTACAAGGAAACAGTCCCTTCTGGTGATGGGCCCACAGCTCCCCTCAGCTCTACAGAGCGTTTTAGCATCCTTAAGCTCATCGTTTTATTTTTCCAGTCCACAACTTCACTCCTCTGATTCACTCTCATTATTGTTGTTTTCAGCCACATCAGGAACCTGTTTTTAGCAATAAAGAACTCTTCTGTTTGCTCTTTGCCCATCAGCACATGACAGAAAGACAAAGTCAGAAACCTGCTAAGCTGCCTTGTGAACATAGCGGAGAATTTAGCAGCTAAAGAGCCAGATATTTCCTCCATGAGTTGGTGGAGACCAAAAATGGAGCTGAAAGGGGAGCGAAAACTGGACCTACATTCACCAAGTGGCCAGAAAAACTCCAAATGAATGATAGTGTTGCTTCAAGTCTGCTGGATGTGTAAATAGGCAACTATTTAGTGGTTGGCTAACATAGGTTTTACAATGGCTAAAATACAATGGTTTTACAATGGATATTTAGAGAGCAGGGTGGCCGATATAAAGAAAAGACATCTATAAATCCATTATTTCATGCTCATTTCAACCTAATACACATGGTTATCTTAGCCAGTAACATGTTGCTTTAGATGGAATATTAATGAATGAATATTAATTAATGAAACAGAAAAACACATGGTATTGGACTGGAAGTGCAGTGTATAGTATGTTAGAAGTCATTCAAAGGCATTATTCTATATAGGGCTGCAAGATATGATAAAAAAAAGTCATATTGTGATTTTTTTTTGTCAGAAATTGCGATTGCAATATGTGATACACTTAGTGGGAATAATCATGTTTGCATAATTTTCATTTTTACTGAAAAAATAAAATCATGATGATGTCATAAAACTAGCTAGCACCAGTTGAAATGTTATTCGCTGTCATTTAGGATGGGAGATATGTGTTAACATTTAGAAACAATGATGGTGACTGAGAAAGCTTAGACAAACGTTTACGGCAGGATGCATGAGAGTTATAGTACAGGGCTCAAAACTAACTTTTTTACCACGTTCCCAAAACAGAGCGCTAGCATCGTTCCACAGCAGCCACACTGATGTTTCTGTAGACATTATTTGTTCATCGGCCTCGTGAGCTCAGGCATCTGCCAGAATGCCAGATAATCAGCCCAATTAATGGTCAGACCAATGAACTGATCTATCACTACAAAGATTTGCTAACAAATTTGCCATATATACTTAAACAGTGATAATATGCCAGTATGGTGTTTACAGTGTGGCCTCCGCTGCCCTCAGATGGCAAAAAAATAGCCATTTGCTGCCCTCTTTTCTGGTCATTTTGTGTTTTTTTTTTTCCTGAAAGCTGTACTTTAGTGTCATTTACTTTAGTATTAGAGAGTTGACCCAAACAGGGAGCTGAAAACAGGTTAGAATGAAGACAAATACTGCATCACAAATGGATTAAAGATTATAGATGTCTTCAGTGGTTGCTGTGTATCCCACAAGTTGAAAATTTGGGGAGGGTGAGGCTGCAAACCGCATCAATATTAACACCAGATAACTACCAACAGTGCATGAGCACCATTCTTCAAACATTTTCACCAGCACCATTTTCAACCAATCTGCATTTTCAAACGCATTTCCACACATCCATAACATTGAAGAAATACGACTTAATCTTTTTGGCAAACCTATTTGAGTTGGCCATCCAAAATGTGAAAATGTAAGAAAAAGATTGTCATATTTGTTATGGTAAAATCAATCATGCTTAAACACAGGCACCCAGTCTCCAGGGAAGGCCCCTTTGAAGAGCGGTACCATATACAGGCTAACTCAAAACACACAGTCTTCACTCAGGCAGAAATATCAATTTGGGGTTCCAAAAAAAGGCTGCAAATTTAGTCATGGCCACACACATGGGGGGGCTGTAATGAAACAAGGCCTCCCTATGTGAGACTTGGCTGGTCCATGAAAGAGCAACATTAAGTCCTGTCCTCTCCTGGGCTGGCGAGGACATTCCTGAGATAACTGGCAGAGGCTCGCAGCTCCTAGGAGTCACTAAAGGAGAGGGGAGGAGGAGGACGGTAGGTCAGCAAGTCTATGACCAACAACATGCAGGCCTACACAACTAGACCACACCAGATTTAAAGGGATAGTTTGGATTATATGAGGTACTTATCAATAGTCAGTGTATTACCTACAGTAGATGGCGGTGAGCATGCCCCCAGTTTGGAGAAGCAGAGAAGGACACAAGCATGGAAGCTACGCAATATATTGCTGTGAACAGGGTCAGCAGCAAAATTCTTTTTTTTTTCCCTCCTCGCTCAACCAAACTGCATAGGCAAAATCAGTCATTTTACTTTACAGAACACTGCAGTTGCTGGTCTAACGCTGCCTCAATCGGTTACTTTGTTTGTGTTATTGTGTGACTTAGGTGTTTTAAAAGGATAATTCGGTCACAAAATAACCTAAACTAACAAACGGATTGAAGCAGTGGTAGACCAGCAACCGACTTATTCTGCAATGTAAAGTTGCTGATTTCGCCCATGGAGTTTGGTTGGTTTGGAGAGAGCAATATCTGGCTTGTATAACGGCAGCTTCCTGTCGGAAAAGCCAGTCTGACAACAAAGTAAAGTTGTGGGAATGTTTCAAATATAACAGGGGTGTCACAATCCTTTTTTTTGCACTGACAGCTACATCCTTGCTAGACTATAGAGTATTGATTTGCAAAGATCAACAGATCGTTGGGTTTATGCCTTGACAACTGACAATATACATTTTCAAATTCTTCTTTAAAATGATCTAGAAAGTCTATATGATATCAAGTGTCGTCTTTCAAGTGAGTTATCTTTGAACACATGCCGGATGTCGCAAATAGGTGGGCTGGAGAGAAAAAAATACCAATTTCATTTATTATTGAGATTGAAAGCTTAAAACCCTTAAAATATAGGGTGCACTAAAATAGATTTTTTTAGGTGGACTGTTTTCAAGTAGTTAAAATACCTTTTGTTGTTGATCCTGTCCACAGCAGGACATTGCTTAGCTTTAATGCTGGTGCCCCTCTTTGCCTCTCCAAATTGGGGACTGTAGCTCATAAACTGCTAACAATAAGGACTTCATACAGCCCACATCAAACAATCCAACTATCCCTTTAAAGTGATCTGATGATACACCATCCTTCTGGGTGGACGGTGACATATAAAAGATTTTATACACACAATTCTCAAAGTCAGGATATAAAATAAACAAACATTTGTGATGGCATAAACAGATAAAAAAGTGTGGTTCTTATCAAACCCGAGCTCAGATAAGAAATGTTTCTTTCTCTAAACATTATTCAGCAGGGGCTGATAAATATTCCTGCAACAACTCAAGGTCTGTTTATAGCATGCACAGTAAAATGGGATCCATGAAACTATAGTTTTACAGGCCTGCTGCCTACTGTTGAGCTCCACAGCTATGAAAGCAGACCCCAGGCTTTATTAATCTCCACCACCTTGAGGGGCTGATGGCTCCTGCTGTATTCCTGGTTGCAGCTACCGAGGGTGCTGTAACATATGAACACCCCCTGGGGCTCATGCAGCAGTTCAGTTAAACCTGTCAGGCAGTGGGCTGACTAAGGCAGAAACCTTGTGGAATTGGCTGGTGAACGACTCCCCCAACAAACAACAACGCTTTTCTCTAACACTGATTATGCTCATAATAGAATAAAGTCTGCTGGGAAGCTAACCAAGAGCGTCTTAATGCAGAAACTGATGCTTCCAGCTAAAAATACTTGCTCAAAATCACGTTTACTTCTCCCACGAAGCGTTTGCCTGTGCTGCACTGAGCCTGTAAAACCTGTTCACATTGAGTCCCAAAGGGGAAGCATACCGCAGCTGAAGCGTGTCAGGGCAGAAGAGACACACACTGATACACAGACACCAAAAAAAAAAATGCATATGATAACCATGAAATATGAGACTCTCTTTCTACAAAGAGGGAGATTCATACTGCCATGTCTGGAGGGGATTGCCCTGAGGTGTGTTTACTAAACAGGGTAACTTGAGAGGGGGCCAAAACCTCCAGGGAGCATCCACCTAACCTGCTCTGACTCACAGCCTGGCTGCCTGGAGGTAGAGAGGACTGGACCGCTCTGACAACAACCCAAGCAATCCACATTTTGCACCCTTAACATCCAGTGTTTTGTTATTATTTTGATGCACTGCACTGATGCGAGTTCAGATATCATAATATCAAGACAAAGACACAGTTCCATACTGAAGTCTTGAATCTGGATCTTGACATCGTCCTCTCCTTTGTTCCTATCCTTTTAAATTCTGACTCAACTACCTGAGCAGGACTGAGCTGGAATAGACACACCCTTTGTAAAGAGAGGAACGATGCAGGAAGGACACAGTGGGAGGAGGAAGAATGGAAAGGAGTACTGAAGGAGGAAGGGTGGTGTCAAGGTTAGATTTGAGCAGGGAATCAGGTGTTAACCTGATGGGCTGGTTGGAGTCTGTTTAAACTGTTCTGCCAGAAATCCTGAGGGAATTCAATTAGTAGAACTCGTATACTGTAATTACTGTAGGCGTACACACCTGAATGAGGCAATACAGCACCTTGCTACTGCACAGACCTGGGTTCAATTCCAGATAGTGGTCATTAGTCATTACAAATTGTGGGGAAAAAATGGGGAAAAACAACTAAGACAAGTGTTACCGAGGCACTGGGCTATGGGGGGATATGAGTTTATCCATACGACATGTTATACAGTCATTTTCATAACCAAAATAATAATCACTCAATAATCCCACTAAAAATTAAATCAGGAGATTTGGCTGATGCAATCTATTGTGGACCCACAATGGTCACAATCAAAAACGCACCCATGGCACTTTAGGCAACTTCAAACGACTTCTCCATCCACTGATGAAGACCGTATTATAAGGTTGAAGCACCGGAAATAACCAGTAAGTGGGATTATGATGTCCAGGGCTGTGTATTGGCAAAATCTGGCGTACAATAATATCACGATACATGGTTGCAATTCAATATCAATATTCTGCGATACTGTAAGCAAGGTGATATAATGCTGTTTTATAATCTAATTTTTGGAAAGCTATCATTGTATAAAGTACATCCCAACATATGAAAAAATTTGACTCTAAAAGGTTTTTATGCAAAGATTACAGCTTAGATGGACAACAACACTCCTATCTAGCAGTCAGGGGTTTAATCACAACACAAAATGAACCACTGCCACGAAACTTTGCAAGTATGTCGATGCATGTTTTTGGGAATCGATACAGTATCATGAAACGTAATATCACTATACTCAAGAGTATCGATATTTTCTTAGACTATAATGTTGTCACACTTCTATTTCAAAAGGTCAGGAATGAACTTGTTTTACTATCAAGCCAAAACGGACAAAGAGATAAGGCCAACAACTACAATCATAACAGCTACTTCGCTCACACGTCAAAGATCGACTGGACCAAGTCAAGTATCAAGGTTAAGACCAACAAGCCCCAAGTCAAGTCCTCAGCAGGGCTGAAACAATTCCTTGAGAAACTTGTTTACTGAAAATCATCGATCCAAATGCTTCACTTTGATGCTTCACTTAATTCATACAACTACACAGAGCACAGTAGTGGTGCAACGGAACAACAGGTACTTTTTAAAGTAGGAATTCCAAAATCTGGATGCAGACTTTCAATGAAAAGACAAGACAGATGTGTGCTGCTGTTTTACTGAGTTAAAAAAAAACAAAACAAAACAGGAAGAGCAACTGATTTTGAATCCATGGACTGAAATCCCATAGGCTCTGACTTCAGGCATTTTTAAGCAGTGTGACAGGAAAACTGACCATGCTTGTCATCATGGAAATTAGAGCTGCATTGATTAATCAATTATTGATCAACTATTAAATTAATCGCCAACTATTTTGATAATCGATTAATCGTTTTGAGTCATTTCTCAGGGAAAAATGTCCAAATTCTGTGATTTCAGAATGGGAATATTTTCTAGTTTCTTTAGTCCTCTATGACAGTAAACTGAATATCTTTGGGTTGTTGTGGACAAAACAAGACATTTGAGGACGTCACCTTGGGGTCTGGAAAACAGCGATCAACATTTTTTTTAAAATCATTTTCTGACATTTTATGAGCCAAACAGCTAATCAATTAATCAAGGAAATGACAACAGATTGATCAACCATTTTTATAATCGTTAGTTGCACTCCTAGTAGAAATAGATTATAAAATTTTGATATTAAGTGTAACTTCAGGGATATCTGCAGCCTTTCCTTCAACAGACGTCTCCCCTCACTCACTGGACACACACAACCTTCAGTGTTGAAGGTTGAAGGGCCCAATCACACATACGCAAATGTAGGAGAGTGGCCATCGCCTGTCCCAAAAGTTGAACTCCGTGTGAAGAAAGGATGCTAATTAGCTGCACCACACCTTAATTCATGTACGTGTGACCGGGCCTTAATCTGTTAAAGTATGGTATTATTAGCATGCTGTATAGTATTAGTATCTCTTTTGTATATTTACTATTGTGCGACTTGGTTAATCGATGGAATAATCAGTGAAACACTTTGCTAAAATAATCCATAGCAAGATCAACAAGTCCTAAGTCAAGTCCCCAGCCCAAACCAAAAGTTTGAAGTCAGACCAACAAGTTCAAAGTCAAGTGCCATGTCAAACCCAACACCTTTGCAGGTTAAGTCCCAAGTTAAGACCAAGAAGTCTCAAGTCAAGACCAAGAAGTCCCAAATCAAGTCCCATGTCTGAACCTTTGTGACTCAAGTCATGTGACACAAAGCTCTGCTATAATCACCTTTAAATGTTTCATTATTAAGAGACAAAGCCAAACAAATAATGTGGCTACCTACAGAAACCTCCAGGACAAAAGAAAGATAGCAACTGCTTCAGGGAAGCAGAAAATATAAGATTACATAGAATAAAAAGTAAACTGCAGGGATGATACAGCGTTCAAATTTGAATGGTTTTGCATTAAACTGATGATGTGAAACTCTTCGCAGCTCACCGGGAGTCTCCTTTGTTCATGCTGATGATGGCTGGATGCAGAACTGTCTGGTTCCCCTCCATCTCCACCACACATTTTGTCTTAGTTCTTTTTCTGGATTGGAACAGAAGTCAATGAGAAAAGGTATTTATTTTAATGATAAAAAGAAAGAAATATATCTTTGCCCTGCAGTCTGGAGTTGTTGACAGTTGAGCAGGACATAATGTAGTCATTGTCACACCTAAAAACAGATCTGAAATGCACAGTGAACAAAATCTCCTCTGCTAAAGGGCTCTCTTATCATCGCAATGTACTGTTCAAATAGTTTAAAGAGCATGTTCCACTTGTCACTGACAGCACTCTCAGCACAGGACAACAGGTGGCATAGGCTGTGTGTGTGTGTGTGTGCCAGTTCCTCGTGATCATAACACAAACAGTCCAACATGGAGAGGCAGGAAATAGTTTTATTGACAGTGATTCATGCAGGACTCGCCTGTGCAAACATTACGACTTGTTCACTATTCCCCGAGCAGACAGTAAGGAAAAGCAGGGTCGCCGCCTCTCTTCCTCATTCCTACCTACAGTAGATGGATTTTAAGGCGGAGACAGCGCTGAAATTTCCTGTCAGAGCAGGAATCAGGGCACATGTCATGAGACTTTCCACTCTTACGCTTTATTTTGAAAGGCATGTTTGTAGTTTTAAAAGACTTTGTGGAAAGATGATTTATCACAATGAATTATAGGTAGGTTCAAGGAAGTTTGACACTTCAGTGCTGCTCAGCTGCTACCAGAGATATTAAACGAAGTGCGGATTGTTTTAAGTAGGGTTGTAAGAGGCACTTAACCATAGTCAGTGTATTAGCTACAGGAGATGTAGCATGTCCCCTGTTTGAAAAGCAGCAGGAGTACCAGTGTAGGGAGCTAAGAAATGTACTGCTGTGGACATGGTCAGCAGCAAAATGTGTTTTAGCCACCTAAAAAGGGTTCACCTAAAAAACCTGATCTCACTTTAAAGTGTATGCTAGATTTAGAATATTTTCACCACTTTAGCTTGCGTCACACAGCCTTTTCTGACAGGTAACTGCTGTTTTATAAGCCAAATATCGAATCTCTCCAAAGAACACAGGAGTTGCTGGTTTACTGCTACCTTGATTGGTTAGCTTGTTTGTGTTGTTTCAGAGGGTTCATTTGGATTCGCCAAAGTCACAGAAGAACACAGACAAACTAACAGATCGAAGCAGTGGTAGACCAGCAACTCCGGTGCTTGTGCGACTTAAATGACTGTTTTTGCTTAAGGAGTTTAGTTGATTTGAAAAGAACAATATTTAGCTAATATAATGATAGTTTCCCAGGAACCTGTGCAGGTACTCTGCAAACTTTGGATGAAGCGACCAGGCATACTGTAGATAATATACTGATTACAGATAGAACTTCATATAAGCCCGCTTCAAAAAAATCAGAACTATCCATTTAAGGCCAGTGAAAGTGCATTACACATGTCACTATAAGTGCATTATACTGCCTTCTCTGTCAGGATGTGATGTCACTGTCCCCTCTATATTTTTCCATTTCCACTCCCACAGCACTTCAGCCAAAGCTTTTCCAAAAGGGGGGTAAAACAGAGCTTTTTAGAGGCTGACCTGGAAAACAAACCCTGTAAGACACAGGAATGAAGCCTCTATTGTTTGTCCAAAACTAACAAATTAACCCTGGCTTCACTGCAGTGTTGATAAGCCCCACTGGAGCTGTGCAGAGTTGTTTAAAAAAAAAAAAAAAAAACTTTGTTTGACCTGTGAAAACAGACTGCATGGTCCAACTCATGACTGCTAGAACTGACTGTCAAAAGATCTGTGTGACATTTACTCACCTCTCCTGTTCATTGGTCGCACACGAACAGCGACCTTTACATTGGAGACATTGGGGCTGTTGTCATCCATGGTGCCACCTGACCTGTAGGAAATGAATGAATGGACACAAGTACAGCCATTTATACACTGACTGTACTTAAAATTTTGCATACGTTCAAATTTAATCTTATTACACCGATTACACCTGAACACATCATTTTATTTTTATACTGACTGCAGCTCGCGCGAGACAATAATTAAAACACAGTAAGCCAGTTATTTTGCTTACTATTACAATATTCATACTTATACCCAACTTTGAGCAGCTTGTAAAAACTTCCTGGAAGACATAACAAGCTCAAGTACAAATTATACTGTCAAGAGTTATGAACAAACCGTGTGAAAGAGTGCGCAGTTGTTTCCCTGTCCGACGCCCACAGGCACCTTGAAGTACCCACAGCAGCTAGCCTGGGACGCTAACGAGAAGAAGCATACAGAAAGGGTTCAAAACATATTCATGATGAGCGCTCATAAATGTAACTCACCCTGCTACAGTGTACTGTGTAACCTGATTTCCAGTTGTTACTGTAAGAAACACTCACGGCAGCGTACAGTTCATTCCCTACTCGGCTCTTCCACCTGTTGCATTTCCTGAAACTTCCCGGCGGCGCAGAGATCAGTCAAGCCATGTCAACCCGCAGCTAAAGGGATTTGCTGTGAGATTTAAGTGAGCTTCCAAGTCCCCAGCAGCGCTCGCTCGCACACACCGGTATAGTTGTTTGAGAGGGGATTCAGCGCCACCATGTGGTCGTACGTGCACTACAACTGTGCTTTTCCTTAAAGAAAAGAACTGTCCAAAACGTGTTAAGAAAAAAATAACAAAATATCCTCAGTTGCTGCCAATTAAAATGATACAATAGGGGAAAATTGTGGCGTTGTTTTACCCTCGGACGTTTTTAGAAAGTGCAGTTTTAATACGGGAAAATTCGCGCTTTGGTCTTGACTCGAAGGGAACCCTTGATTTGCAAAACGCTCGCGAGAGTTGTACGCGTCGTTTTCTTCATTGTACAACTTGTACTAACTAATTTTTTTTTTTATAATGTGACATCGCTGGTAGTTTTAATGATAAAAGGGCTATAAAATACTTATTTAAAGTCACAGAAAGATCATGGTTTGGGTTAAAATTGCCAGTCTCGCGAGACCCGTCGCTGATCTGGGGCTCCTTCTAGACACGACTGTGCTTTTCCTTCAAAAGAGATGTGTCCAAAACATTTTGAGAAAATAAATAAATAAACAAATAAAATATCATCAGTTAATTAAAGAGCGTGCTAAAACTGTGGCACCGTTTTCCCACTGGAAGCGTTTAGAAACTTAAATAATCGTGTGGATACGGGAAAAGGCGATTTTACGTTACTTCACGACAGTTTCAACTGCCTGACGACAAAGACGTTTAAGGACGCAACGTGGAGTTGTTTACTATTTCTGACAGCCTTATCGGGATAAAAACTGATGTAATTCCTCAAACCCGTATCCACCCGCTGGAAATTGGACTTTGTGCCTAAAGAAAGAAATGGGGAAGCCAAAGAAAAAGAGTGAGTGTGTGACAAAGTGTGTAAAATGTCTGAACTGCCCAGGCTGCCTGTAGCTTGTTGCTAATGCTAACTCAAAGTCTCCTCTCATAATATGATGACAGCGATATAACGCTGTGTGTAACTCTTTATTATCTCGTCCTTCTGTGAAAAAGTGCATGCTTACGACTAAATTCATCCAGTTATTGACGAGAACGCACTGCTGCTTAATTCTGCATTATCTGTTAGCTAACCTTAGCTGTACCTGAAGCTTGTAAATACACATTTTCTATGTATTTGAAGTGAAGGAAGCAAAAGTAGTAATGTCTCATTGACTATGATATTTGTCAGGTGACCTCAGCCGAGCTGAGCTGATGATGATGACTATTGCTGATGTCATCAAGCAGCTGGTTGAAGCCCATGAAGAAGGCAAAGATATCAATCTCAACAAGTAAGTCTTCACCAGTATTCACATACAGACACTTGAAATGAGTTTACCATCACCAAAATTTACATAATTTATGTGGATGGAAACTCGTGCAATGTTAGATTACATCAGATATAATATATTTTTTGACATTCATGAAATCATTCACTTCTTACACATTTTGTTTTATGAAATGCTAACAGCTAGTCTTCTAGTTAGGTCTGATTATTGCTTTGTTATTGTGTAAATGGTAATATTGATAAATCCTTTTAATAACTAAGTGCAATGGATTGCACGCACCAATTTAAAGACTGGCATATACTTGAAGAAGCAACAGTTAGACATCTATTACTTCCTTTGTTGATAACTTTCTGATTGTGGAATTTACCTTTTAGTTTTTTCTGGCAATTTGTTTGTTGTTTGTGTCGTGATGTTTTTGAAAAGACCCCTCAATGCTTTAAATCATCAGACAAGCGGAACCTGTTGTACATGTGCATTTATACCAAGAATAAATTTGGTATTTAGTATAAGGTATTTATCTCCTGTGACCCACTTATTTGAAATTGACAACTTTGAATTTTACCTGTATGTCCATATATATTCCTTCCCTTTGATATTTGCCTGAGGAAGACAAGTATTTGGTTGTAGCATTGTTTATGAAATTAAATGGAGCTGAGATTCCAGTGTGTGGGTACTCATTGTATTGCAGTTATACTAAGACTCTTGAAAAAAATCCATGAATCAGTACTGGGCATTTGCATCAGAAAATATTAGGTATTAGTAGTGGGCTTCAAGTAATGCATAGTATAAGATCATTAGCAGTCAGCTCAATGTTTTAATCTTTAATCTTTTATTATCCTGGATTACAGACGACTAAAGAGATGCTGTCTTATTATCATGTACACCAGACTGCACTGTTCATTCTACCATTGTTTTTAATCTGTTCTCAAAAGGGTGAAGACAAAGACTTCAGCTAAATATGGACTTGAAGCCCAGCCTCGACTGGTAGACATCATCGCTGCTGTTCCACCACAGTACCGACGGGCTCTGGTGCCCAAACTAAAGGCCAAACCCATCCGCACGGCCAGCGGGGTACGTACTATACCCTCAAGTTCCTGTCTGAATTCTGTAACCCTTATTTTATGCAATTGCTTTATACTAATAATTTAAATGTGATAATAAAGTCTTTGTTAGTCTGGAAATTTTGGTTTATGTACCTTGAAAAGTGCTTGAATTTTAGTTGCTGTGTGAACCCTGCAGTTAACGGTAGTAAGAATTGAATAATTCAGTCACATGAAGAAACATCCCAGCACATGTGGTGTGTTTGCCTCATTTTATCTGGTGTTAAACTTGATAGGTAACTTCAGTATGACAGGATGAAAGTGGATGTTGGCCCAGTGATACGTTTAAACTATGGCATGGCTCTCTCATGAGGTTTATTATAGAGTGTTAAAGGTTGAATGTTTCATCACCTTTCATTTTTATTTCTTTCATTTTAAATAAAGACAACAACTACAACACACTGGCAGAGTCATGAAAAAGATTATATTTAGGAAAGTATGAAAGTTGAAGTCAAAAGATTCTTAATTATTATTCTTAATATTATTATTTGTTTATTTATTTTTTTGTCGCAGATCGCAGTCGTAGCTGTGATGTGCAAACCACATCGATGTCCCCACATCAGCTTTACAGGCAACATCTGTGTGTAAGTGCTGTTATTTTGTTTGTTTTTTAAGTTAACTTAATTTTGTTGCAGATGAATGAATAACATTTATTGAATTAGATATTGTTAACTGTACTTGTGAGCAGGATATGATTGTAATATACTTAATGCACAAGCCAAAGGACAAAAACTGCAGGAGAGTAAGATGGAAACCTTCAGGAGAGAATTCAGTTTTTATTGCTGATGTCTTACAGCTTTGTGACATGTTTATTCATGAGGTTTGATGTAACTCATATATCGACTTCTGCTCTGGCAGCTACTGTCCTGGTGGACCAGACTCTGACTTTGAGTACTCCACACAGTCTTACACCGGCTATGAGGTAAGTTTCATTCTGCCACTGCTCTGTTAATTTACAGGTCCACAGTACTCAGCTGAAAGTCATTTATTCTGGTCTACTTAATGTTACTATAGCGGCTTTTGTATTTGTCTCATTTGTAGTATTTATAGTTAGTCGTTCAATTTCTCAAGTGAGATCTAAGTCAAACAAATTTTTGTTTTTGGGGTTTTAAACTTAAAATGGTTTTGAATTATTTTCATCCCTCTCTCTTTCTGATAGCCAACATCCATGAGAGCGATCCGGGCACGTTACGACCCCTACCTTCAGACCAGACATCGGGTGGAGCAGGTTAGTGGAATCCTTCAGTGTATAGACTCATTTCTTTGTCTATTCAGCGACAATGCAAGTTACACTTGGCTTGGTATTACAATTGCACAATAATCTATTTAATCTAGTAGTTTCACACATCTGTGTCTATTTAGTGAATTTTGACTTCTTTCATGTGGTCACAAGATGGACATTAGTGTTGATTTTTTTTTTAATGAAAACTATGAATATGGTTGTCAAGGACCTTATTTGCTATGACTAAGATGATGTCGAGGTGGCACAGATGTTGTTAAATACTAATAGTCACTAGCCCAAGCAAGCCACAAGCCTGAAATGGCCAGATATTTCATCAGCTAAAACTCGACTAAACAAGATCTTAAAACTGACAAGGACAATGACATAGGACTGAAGGTTAAAAAAATAAAAAAAAGCTAACAAAATTAACACTAAGTTGCTGAAACTGCTTTTCCCCAAATCAGCTTCTGTGCAGTGACAGTCTTTTACCATTGATTATATATTTAGTTTACAGTAATGAGTGCCATGGCTTTTACCCACCTGCCAAGACACTGACCCCAATTATACTGTTATTTGAATTTATGGCCACATTAGCCTCCTGCAGCAGAGCAAAGCCGTTAATTTCAGCAATAGTTTATGAAAAACCTGTGCTGCTCTCTGAATCTCAATTTGCCGCAGTTCTCATCTTTTTCAGTAAGTTTTGGTTGCTGGAAGTCAGTTTTTGTGCGATTGCTGCTTAAAGAATAATTCCAATTTGTTTTCCAAGATATTACGATCAGTTGTAATAACTTTTACTGTGGGGAACGTGCTGTTATTCAGTTCAGTTCACTGCACTTGATTGTACTCTCAATTGCAGCCAATAAAATGTCTCAGGTTTGCTAAATTGCAACAGTTGTAGAAAACCTTGTGTGTGTTGTGTGTGTGATGTGCAGCTGAAGCAGTTGGGTCACAGCGTGGACAAAGTGGAGTTCATCGTGATGGGCGGGACCTTCATGGCTCTGCCCGAGGACTACAGAGACTACTTCATCAGGAACCTACACGACGCCCTGTCGGGACACACCTCCAACAACGTGGCCGAGGCCGTCAGGTACGCAGCAGCTAGGGGCTTCAGCCTGCATCCTCCCCCACGTCTCAGTGACACGTCACTCTACAGTCACGTTATTTATACTGTTGGTTGGACAAAACGAGTGTTGCGTCGCTTTGGGATCTGGGCGATTGTGACGACATTTCTCGCTATTTTCAAAATTTTTACAAACCAAACAATTGGTTGATTAACAAAGAAAATGATCAGCAGTTTAATCCATAATTAAAATAATCATTATCTGACTCCATCTACATTCTGGAAACTTCCAGTCAGACATTAGCAAACAGCAATGATGTAGGTTAGCACGCTGTGTCCTCTCCTACCTCAAACTAGGGTTTTTTATGTAGCAACATGATTATTCATAAACCTACGTCAGGTCACATGATAAAACGTTTTTAGAGTGTCTTGACAAAATATTACTTTTGAAGGAAAAAAAAAATTCATATTTTAACTTAAATTTGAATTTTCAGATTTGAATACAAAAGGGACACTATTGCAGAAGGTATAGAAGGATATTAAAATCTCCCCACAAAAATAAAATAAATAAATAAAATAATGGAACTGCCCTTTGAGCTTTATCTCAGCCAACCACAACAGTAAAACCCTGCTTTTAAAGTAATGCATGGCTAATAATTTAATTATACAATATATAACAGTATAACGGTCACAGGGGACTTTCTACAACATGTAGTGTTTTACAGTGTGGTATTAGTGCTTTTATTTCAGTTGTGGCTCCTTGTTCTCTAGAAGTCTGGTGTTATTTTGGTACCAGTGTTCTTGCTTTCTCTGATGCAGGCATAAGAGTAACAGTTAAATTTTTGGCACTTTTGACAGTATTTTGATGCTTTTATCTTCTATATAAAAGGTTAGCCCTATTTATTATTTGTACATGTTAGACTTTGCACCTGCCAAGTGCCACAGTTGAGAAGATTTAACTTTAGTCTCCACCAGAGGGAGCTGTTCTACCATTTGTAGCATGTCTCCTACCTTCATTCACTTTGCTTTCCTCCTCTGCTGGATATTTTCTTCCTCTGCCAGTGGTACTGTATGTTACAGCAGGTGACATCATCCAGACTGACTTACATCAACTTCAAATAGAAAATATGCTTCAAGGTGAAGTGTAAGATCTCATTTTGTAGCTGTGACTGACTTCTTTCCAAATTTTTCAAAATATTATTTGATGTTATTATATTGTTATTATTGTTATGTTCAGAATAACAACTTTCATTGTCAGTTGATCAACAATTAATTTATTAATATATCCATTTGTTTGTTTCAGAAAATTGCAACAAAAAACATTTCGCAGAACATAAGGGGACATATTTAAACAGTATCAGTAGCCAGCAATACTCTAATACTGTTTGTCCCTAGGGTGGAATAGCCAATGTGGCTATTTATACCTGGGTGTATGTAGTCTGGCATGGCAGAGATAAGCACCCAGGTGTCTGCTAGCCAACAAAGCTATTTGCACCTGGGGTGTACAAATAGCAATGTAAACTGGGTGTAAATAGCCACGCGGGTGGCTGTTTACATATGCATGGCATAGACAAGCCATGATCTTTTCCTGAAACCTAACCAAGTGGTTTTGGTGCCTAAACCAAACCAAACTGTGCCTGAAAACTGAACAAAAAAACTACTTAAAAAAACAAGGAATAATAAGTCTAAAAAGTAAAAGTCAACACTGAGTTACAGTTTCACACGGGACACAAACTTCAGTCACTCAGGTCAGAGCTCCTGTGTATGAATGGGTTAATTCATCCACTGCTACCTTCTTCTTTCTACAGGGACTTTGCTGCTCTTTATAGCAAAACTAGATGGCAGGTGTAAATAGCTGGATTGCTACTGTGTGAGTAATGTCCAAGTAGATACTTTTAAAGGTATAGTTCACCCAAAAATGACAATACTGAATACCGATTGAAGGTCAGGTTTAGTTTTTTACTCCACAAAACACTGCTGGAGTTTTACAGGAAAACAGTGTTGCAGAATCTCCCAAACAATGGAAGTAAATGGTTACCAGTTTTTCAAATTAAAATGCCTTCATACCGCTCATGTGGTGTAATCCAAGTCCCCTAAAGCCCTGACATGCCAAGTTGACTTGAAAGACATAATTTACTCCATGTTAGCTTGGAGCCACGTTCATGTGCGCGTGTACACCATCTGAGCTCGATGTGCGTTGTGCGACAGTGTGTGTACACAAGTGAATGACATGTCGGGGCTTCAGGAGTCTTGGATTACACCAGACGAGCAGTATGGAGGCATTTTATTTTTTTATTCTGTTGTTTTTTTACGTTTGAAAACTGGTCACCATTCACTTCCATTGTTTGGGAGATTCTGCAGCACTGTTTTCCTGTGAAACGTCAGTAGTGTTCTGTGGACTGAAAAACTAAACCCGTCCTTCAGTCAGCTTGAAGTTGAGGAGATGACGGATGAAGTTTCTTTTTTGGGTGAACTATCCCTTTCAAGTTATCGTTTTCAAAACTGAAAGATAGTGAATTTGCAGTGAGACAAAACTGAAAAAAGTAGCAAATTCTCACACATTTGACTGGAGTGTTTTCTTGATAAATAACTTGAATGATGAGCAGATTCTAAAAACTCATTTCATTTCATGTCTTTCAACTAATCCATTATTGGAGTAATTGCTTTAGTTAAAGTATCGTCCTCTAATTTGAACAATATTTACCCTGCTGTTACTCACCCTCCTTATCATTCCCAGTGTAAAAGAGCCGTTTTTTTCTGCGTGTATAATACAACATGAGCAGTCTCATACTGATGTGTTTCCATTCACTTCACCCCACTAACCTTACTACAACTAAACACCAAACATCCTGTAGGAAGCTAACATATAACGTTTATCCTCACGGATTAAAACAGTTGAATGAACCTGTTCAGAGCTCAGCAGGAAAAATAAGTGCGGCCGCTCTCAATCTGTCCTCCTCGGTTACGTCCATCGATTCCTCGCTTATGGAGTTAGCCCCGCTTTGAATGAAATTTGCCGCGTCTCTGCTCAGTATGTATGAGAAGCAACTTTTCAGTCTGCTCGGAGGAGATTCAAAGTCAAAGCAGAAACAGCCATTTGTTGAGGGGTCGAAGACGTCATACAGACAATTTGACCAAATAATGGCTTTTTCATGGGGCAGAGGCTGTTTGTTTGTCAGCGGGGTCTATTTACTATTAAATTCCCTCAAGTCTGATAAGACCAGAGAGGCCAGTTTGTGTGAGTGTGTTTCTCTGCCCATATGCGTGAGTCTGCCTGAATCTGGCCTGGTCCTCTATCAGCGATATTCGTTGAGATTCTGTGACTGGGGTAATTCTGCTGTTCTGTTCGTGACGGAGGAGGCACTTGATTTGACTGGGGACAGCTCTTATCTCCGCCTCTGTGTGTGTGTGTCTGCATGTGCGCGCGGGTTTGTGATGTGTCTCGAAGAAGGCGTGCGTGCGTGATGCTCACGTCTGTGTTCCTCCGCACACTCACCCTACTCCTGATCTGATCACAGCAGCGAGATACCTCCAGATAATCGCCTGAGATAATAGACTTTTTATTGATTCATCTCATACAATCTGATCATCCTCTCTGGAGCATAAACTCCTGTAATTGGTGTAAATCAGGCAGCAGACTGTAAAAGATGGACATTTATTGCCAGCAGATACAGAATCAGAAGGCATATTAGCTGGCATGAGGGGAGCTAATGGTCATTGGAGCAGCTGGAGTGGAGAAAATGACAGCTGGCTGGCGTGTCGGGATGAGATGTGTCTGCTCGCTCGCTCGCCCGCTTCTGTTGTGTTTTTTTTTTTTTTCTTTCTGCGATTTCGATCAGTGACTCAAATAAGTTTAGAAGCAGCAGTGGAGTCAGATTGAGGCTAAATGAAGTTAAGAATCTGTCTTGAGATAACATTTAAAGAATGACGAGGGATCGCGCTGCGTCACCTATAGTCACTCAGTCTGCCTGCTGATTCTTTTAGTGCTTTATAGCTTCTTTAGTCAACAGACCTGCTGCTGTGTGTGGACACAGATAGTTTTCCATGAGCCTCAGTCACACAGCATGCAGATCAAACTGCTTTGGAGATCGGTTGCAAAGGTTTAAGGTTGTTGTTTTTTTGTTGGAGAATCAGTTAGTGTGATGATCATACAGTGTTCATTTCTTCCAAATATTTAATATTTTACTAAAAAATTAAGTAATTAAGGAATTGGGAAGGCAGAGTGAAATATAAAAATAAGACAGAAGGAGTAAAAAGGGATAGTTTTAACTTGTAAAGTGAAAATTCCACTGCAAACTACCTACTGTATTTCACCAAAAAGAAGGTCTGTGGTAATATTAGTCCTGTGAGAATGGGCATCTCTGTGAATTGGGGTTGTATTTACATCTGTCTTCTGTTGTCAGACAACTGAACAAGTGTGAAATTTGAATGTAGCTCATAATATGTTGAACTGCAGTCAGCAGCTGTGCTGTGAATTAGACCATATTGATTTTGATGATGACGGAGAAGGCTGTCATATTCAAGAACAGCCACAAAGCATCTGTTCTAAATGAGCTGCCAATGTGTATTTATGATGGCAACAAATGAAGGAAGTTGACAAAACAACACAAAACTTATTATTAACTTATTTTTTTTATCTGTATTTATCGTCTTTTTGAGCATATATTACTGTACTGTACATACAAAGATCTGTCTCTATACTGGCACACATATATCCAAAGCACCATGTTAACATGAAACAAAATAAAACAGATTGAGTAAAAGAAAAAAGAGGAGAAAATAAATGAACAAATAAAAATGTGATGGGAAATAAACTTACAACTTACAATGAAGGTCTTAGCACATGATTATATATAATATAAACCTGACCTGTAGTTATAATCTGTAAAGTGTATATTCAAAAGCGAGTTTACAAATGGGGAATACATACCGCGACTCTATCCCCCATTTCAGAAGACATATTACAGTACAGATTTTATAAGTATGTAGATAATTACCACTCCACAAATAACAGAAAGGGAAGGAGGTGATGCCTCAGAACTCTGTTCCTAAAAATATTCCTTATCTTTATTTCCTGGGTTTAAGAGACCACTTAAGAGACCACTCAACAAAACTGTATCATTAATGGTGGCTGCTGAGGAACCAACTTGTCAAATGTTGATGCCAGCCAGAGCCTTGACTCATATCCGGGGATAATGTCAGGAAATTCAAGTAAAACACAGACTTTGCTCATCCCGTGCTATGCACTGCACGAAGGGTAACTTTTCAAATCTCATCAGGTCTCCAAGGTAATACCTAGTCCCAGTGAAAATGGCTTTGTTCAGCCTTTTATATCAGACAAATCTACAGATTGTAGATTTGTTTCCCAGTTGACAGTGGACATTACGAGTGTTTGAAAAGACATCAAAGATGTTCATGTGAAATCATTTGTCAATCACTGCTATTACACACCTGACCCCCGGAGCAGGTTGCACCATTTGGCCTTTCATAAACCTGGTCCTAACTGCTTTGTCAGTCTTTGTTAAACCGAGTCTTTAGAGCGGACATTGTTTACAATATCCCGCTGCGCTGCTGGTTATTGTAGCTAATCATCTTCATTAACTTTATAGAGGATCAAGGAAAAAGTAAAATAAAATAATAAAATAGATACTTAACAGCACAATAACATCCCAACTAGGCTACGAATATTAAAAACTAACTAATTTGACTACTATTTTGTCTGATGTTTCGATTGCGATTATAATCTGCAATTTTAGAGGGAATGATTATTTTTTCATCATTATTCCCATTTTCATCAAAAATATTAAAATGATTATGGTGTGGATTTTGCAGGAGTCTGTACCAAACAAAAGTCTGTAGAACATTTGTAGGTCACCAGCACAAAGGGGTGAATTGATTTAAAGTACAGCTGCACAATTAATGGAAATTTTACGTAAATCGCAATATGGCTTTCTGTCATTTTCAAATCGCAGGAAGTGCAATATTTGTTAAAGGCAAAATGTGTGTGAAAAAACTTAAATGAATGAATGTTGTGAGTCAGAGGTGTCCTGTCCTACAAATCAGATTCTGTAGACTTTAAAAAACATCTTCATTTGGTACAGATTCCTGCAAAGTTTTTCAATCAAAATAAGAATAATGATGTAAAAAATAATCCTTTCCTTTAACATTACAATTGCCATATTAGTCAAAAATAATCGCAATTAGATATTTTTTCAAAATCATTCAGCACTAATTAAAGCCTACATGAACTGTTGTTGTCCTTTCGGCCACCTGGGGGCAGCACAACAAGCTGTAAACACGACATTGACTTTTATCTTTATCTATATTATATATCTGTAATATCTTATATACTGACTTATATTATCAGCACAGTCAGGACATTTAAAATGACTGAATCATTTAAGTGTTTATCTTACTATTGATGCAGTGTAACCCCTCATTAATGTCTCATTAACATTTTTTGCATTACAAACATTTTTCTGTTCTGTTTATCTGTTACTGCATTAGTGTGTCTTTAATGTGAGGTTAGTGTTAACTGTTTGGCTAATGAGCCGTGCCAACTCCCAGCATGTAAATTGATGTTGCTAAATGATCCCAGCATATAGAGCTCTCCAACATGGTCGATAGGACTAAATAGTCCAATAAATATGATGTGAGCGTATTATGAGCAGAAATAACTTGAACAGAGATGACTGAGACAGTTTTCCTCCCGCAGGTACTCTGAGCGCAGTAACACCAAGTGTGTGGGAATCACCATTGAGACGCGGCCCGACTACTGCCTGAAGCGACACCTCAGCGACATGCTGGGCTACGGCTGCACGCGGCTGGAGATAGGAGTCCAGAGTGTGTATGAAGACGTGGCCCGCGACACCAACAGGTCAGTAGGTCGGGGGACGGGTGCAGATAAGACGGCAGACATGGTGTGATAGCAGCCGCTCTGATGCTGTACGATGGATAGATTAGTGTTTTTTCTTTTTTCTTCTTTTAGCTTCAGGCTTTATATTTTATAATTGTGTATTTGTGTGTGTGTGTACATGTGTGTTTCTCTCAGAGGCCACACGGTGCGAGCTGTGTGCGAATCTTTCCACCTTTCGAAGGACGCCGGCTTCAAAGTGGTCGCCCACATGATGCCAGATCTGCCTAACGTGGGCATGGAGCGGGACGTGGAGCAGTTCATTGTAAGCATTCTCAAATGTGATTTGTTATTTTTAACATTTTAGGTTATTTAAGACTGCTTGGTTAATAATAATAAGTTGTTGTAATTAGAGTGCCCCCTGAAAGTCCATGAGTCAAATCATCGGTTGGAGACTCCTCTGCTGACTGAGATTCTTGAAGTCAAGTAGTTGGTTCTTTTTTTTTTTTTTTATCAGTCAATTTGCATTTCAGTAACAAACTAAATCTGGTAAAACTTATAAAAAATGCACAGGGAGAACATTTCAATGATGACTTTACAAACTGGGTCTCGAAATCACCACAGATCGCAAAACTAATTGTGATGGGAGTGAAGAAAAATGGCAGAAAAAAAAAAGAAGACAGCATGAAGCTGGACAGCAGCTGAAGGTGCTGCAGGGGAGAACATATCAAAGAGAACCCTATCTCTCAATCTTAACAAAACTGAAAAATAATTTGTGCATCTGCCCCGTGATTCAGATCTGCTCCAAAATGCCATGGGTCCTTCCTTGGCCCATGCGCCGCCATTTCACAAAGTTTTATGAAAATCAGTTTTTCCATAATCCTGCTGATGAACAGACAAAAAACCCCAACTGAACTGAAAACAAAACCTCCTCGGTGGAGGCAATAAGGTGCACATGACACTAGCAAACTAAACTAACTGACAAGCTCACAATTAGGCTAAAAGCAAACAAGAATCATTTATGAAAGAGTATGGAAAGACTGAGCAACTGTTGTCATCAAAGGTTTAGGAAATAATTCTAATTAAGTGCAGTTGTCTGATCAAAATTTTCTTTTTTTTTTTTTTTAACCTGTAAGGGATTTAATGCACAGTGAGCAGGTTGTTATTATGAAATAAATCCTGAGGTGACCTGCTCACTGTACAATAACCAGCTTATTACATGGTTATGTACCAAAACAATCAATAATTTCACACAAAATATTAATGATTTGAATGATTTAACAACGATTTTAATGTTCCTCCAGAGTCTATGATCAGAATTGTGTCCGTAGCAGCGGTCTGTCCTTCATAACAACGGTATGTTATGCATAGTAACAGTCTGTTATACAGAAATAACAGACCTTAAAATACTGTAATTGACCAATCAGAGTCAAGCATTAAACAAAGCCATGTAATAATTATTTTTAAAGCATTTACTGAGTTTGTTTTGCTCTTGCGCTGTAAGCTAAATCTTTTCTTTCTGCCCTTTGATAGTGATGACTGAGGTGTCACAGCTGATGAATAAATGATTCAGGTTTAATGAATAGCGACAGCCATGCACAGTGACGGTTGCTCTTGTATAGCTGGAAAACCTTGCTGCTGTGGCACAAAAGGCAAAATGTCGCTTCTTCTTTGCCGTTCTTTTCATTGATGGGACGTAGGAGTGAGGAAACTGACAGAGTTATTGATATGCAAGCAGCTGATTGGGAGGCTGTCTTCATCCGTTTATGGCAAACTGTGGGATTGCAAATGAGACTCGCACATAATGGACAGAACCATGCACGTGCATGGCTTTATATATTGAGCAAAAAAGAATGGAAGGTGTATTTCTGTCTGTACACTGTCACAGTGTTATGTATGGTTTGGTGAAATGTTTGTAGCTTTACATTGCATACTATTTATTCTGGGTTTTAACCATCGCCTGCAGGCTGAACTCAGTTTGGAAGGCCACCATGTTATACTCAGCTTGTTTAGGAGGTTAAAACAGAAGTGAGGTCCACACACTAACAGCTTAAGTAAACAAATCATTCATTAAGGATAACTCATAAGGAAACTAATGTGTTAATTCAGCAATCAGTAATCAAATACAGGTGTTGAGTGCTATGAGAGTGTAGGTGCTTTCCTTTTTTTAATTTGTAACATGAACCAAGGCTTAAACAAACAATCAAAATGGCACCGGCCTTCTAGGAAGAAGAGGGAGGGAGCCATCTTGGAATAACCCAACTTATAGATGAGAACAGTCCTTTCAGGTACTTTGCTCTTGTGTCATGAAAACAACCACTCTAATTTGACTGGCGGTCACTACAAATTCCAGGGCCTTTGCCAGGTTTAGTCTTCTCTATTCGGCGCTGGCGCTGTAACAGCATTTGTTTTTGCCCAAAATGCGGCGTGTTCGAGAGAAGTGACGTGTGGCTACTTTGATCCATAGAGGCTCTGAGCAGGTGACACCAAACCCTCAAGGAGGTAGGGAGGGGGCCAAACAATCAGAGAGAATCTGGAAAGAGGGAAGCAGAGGCAGGCCAACACAGATACTGTCAAAAGGCCTCAGGCCATCACAATGTGTAATCGATGTGCAGTTCTAGCATGTGTAAGGTCAGCCACTGGTGTCAGTCCTTGGACAGTTTAATAGTGTAGATAAAGACCAGAAATCGAGAGAAGGGTATGATATCTAATAAGGAGACGTTAGATGGTGTGTGGCTTAAAGGGATAGTTACCCACAGGAAAAGGTGGTCGGCAGGTCCCCGGTTTGGAGAAGCAGGGAGGCACTAAAGAAAAACTGTGGACAAGGTCAGCAGCAAAAAAAAAGTCCACCTAAAAAACTCAAAATCAGTTTAAGTGTATGCTATATTGAGAATATTTTCCCTGCTTTACTTTGCTGCCAGACAGCCTTTACTGATGGGAAACTGCCGTTATGTAAGCCAAATATCACTGTCTCCAAACACCAAAGTCCATTAGCAAAATCAGTGATTTTACGTCGCAGAACACAGGGGTCGCTGGTCTACCTCTGCCTTGATACGCTTGAGTTTGCTTGTGTTATTGTGTGACTTTGCTACTCAAACTACTCTTTTAAAACACTGAAGTCACAGAAAAACACAAACAAACTAACAGAATGAGGCAGCAGAAGACCAGCAGCTCGTGTGTTCTGTGAGGTAAAAATGACTGATTTTGTCTATGGAGTTTGGTTAGTTTGGAGAGAACGATATTTGGCTTATCTAACGGCGGTTTCCCATCAGAAGAGGCTGTCTCGCTGCAAAGTAAAGCGGTGAAAATGCGTTTTGTTGCTGACCCCGTCCACAGCAGTACCAGTACTTCCATGCTGGTACTCCTCTCTGCTTCTCCAAACTGGGGACGTGCTAACCAGCATCTACTGCAGTAATACAACTGAACTATCCCTTTCAGCACTACATTATCAAGACACTCATCAAAACATATTCTTAGAAATTCCTCACACTTGCAGAAATGTTTGGTTTTGTGCTGAACTGAGTTGGAAACAACTGCAAATTACTGCATAGTTTGCAGACAACTGTGTTCCATTCGAGGCTAGCAAGCAAATTTGCATTTATTTTAGCATAAATGGGTAAGTACACACTATATCTTCACTGCACTGAGTTGAGCTACAACTCATGGTTCATTTTATGTGAAAGCATTAGATACAATCCTTAGATGTTTGTAGGAGATGATCTATTCTTTTGAGTTTCAGCTCAAGAAAAAGATGAATACATGAGAAACAAGAGTGAAAACTTAAAATAATAGCAGTAAAGTTATACAGCAAGCTGATGATTAAGTTTATTGTTTGTGACATTAGTAATCACGTCTTGTTCTTCTGCTTGGCATCAGGGTGCGTCATCCCTACTTATCTCACAGTGGTATAGTAGCAACTAGTCCTACATGTAACATCTTAAAATAGAAATGGAAAAGCTGTGACAGTCAACTCGCGGTCCCAACTGTGATGTGACTCAATAGAAAATCCTGTCAGATGTCTTTCAGCAGCAGGCTCACTTTACAGCTCTGATTGGAAACACAGCTCTAATATGAATGTGCAGCAGCAGACGGTGCTGCTTCCCATCATGCCTGACTGTAGGATGTAAATGAAGAGTCAGTTTGTGGCTCATTTGGTTTATTTTTACTTTGATAAAACAGAAAGAGAAGATGTTGCTAATTGGTGCAGCTGTGATCCTTATCAAAATATGTCATTCATCATCTCAGAACCAGCAATATTAACAATTTTTCCCTCCTTTTGCCCGTTAAATCAACTGTTTCTGGATTTTTTTTAATGGTGTTTGTGATTACCGGCGGTGTGGTGCTTCACAGGGTTTTGGATTACAATGGAGCTGTTTTCTCTGCAGAGCTGAAAAAGTTCAAAACCTTGATTTTCCTCTGTAATGAGCAACAAACGAAACAAGAAAAGACAGCAAAAAAGTGATGGAACAATCAGATGTAAAGTGGAAATGACTCAGAGGGGCTAAATTTAAAGGGCAACTCCATCTGCATTTATTTCCATGTTTTTCAAATGGAAACTCAGCAGCAAAAAGCAGTGACGTTGGTTACAGCGCTGATGCTCCCCCCCTTCTCTCAACTGAGGGTGTGTAGCAATGTCTCCAGGTTACATGGGCAAATGTTTTTAGATGGGCTTGTGAAAATAACATTTTGATGCTAAAACACAAAATCAGGTTGTTAAGAAAACAAGGAGTAAAAAAAGAATAAAACAGGACACTCTCTTTAAAACTGTATTTTTCCTCTCTGTTGTGACTCTACTACTTTGTCGTAATTTTGACCCTCTTGATGATGCAACCATAGCAATTTGTAAAGGTAATTTGAAGTAAAAAGGAAAAGAATGGCTTTTGGAACGAAACTTTACACTTGAATGCGCTGTAATCTATTGTTGCCTCTGTCATCTGTCAATAAGCTGTCAACTGTCTCGCCGTTTCAGTCAATGTGACCTCATCGCCGATCCAGATTTGAAGTCACACCGTTTCCCTGCTCTGATGCGTCCAGAGGCATTTTCGTCTGCTCTTGATGACACCTCTCAGAAATCGGAATTGAACTAAGAGGTTCCAACTAGTTCGTATTTGTATACTACAAATTCACATTTGTGAATTATTCTGGTGATGCCATGTTGTTAGTATGGCCAAAAATCCACCCACCAGCACCTCTAAAGCCCACCAATTAATCCATTAAAAACCCAAAACGTAGTAGACACAACCAAAATGTAGCTATTTCTTTAGAAAACACTTTCTGTTACCTTCTAAACTTTCTCTGTGATCACTCCTTTTAAGCACCTGAGTTTGGCTGTTTTAAAATTAGCCTGAATAATAGTGGAAAGGAAATGCCAATATCCAGTGTTTCCCCTATAGTTTATTTGGGAGCCCCCCCAACAGACACCCCCGCCCTGCCAACAGGATCCCCACCCAGAAATTCAAGTCATAGATTTTTTAAAAAAAATCCATCATTTAATTTTTATTTTAATCAAAAGGGCCTATAACAGGCGTTCTTTTTATCAAATAAAAAAAGCTAACTCTAATTTGCGCAATTTCAGAGTCTAATGCGTCGCTATCGTTTCATTACATTCATTAAAATGCATTTCTTCTCTCCTCTGCGACGGGAGGGGCTCCCCCCTCGCTCCTCTCTCACAACATACACACGTGCACTCACACCGGTACAGACACACCCACCCACACTCAGAGAGCGGAGGAGAGAGAGAGTTGCTGACATTACGGTAAAAAAAAAAAAAATCAACAAGAAACAAACAAATTATTAATGGACGACCGGAGGTTCCCCAAACGTTCGTCCCCCAGGCAAAAATCTCTGCATTTTTTTAAACGAACCGTACGTGGCGAGGCGGGGAGCACAACTAACTCTACGGTGGGTGCTAGCCTAAATGAGAGCATCTCTCCCAGCCCCGACCACAGCGCTTGCCAATCCCCTGCCCCGGTTAACGTCGCCACAACTAGTACTAAACACACCTGTTCCAGCCCTCCCACCGAGACATGTAGTAAGAAGCTGCAGACGGGTCACCACCGTCAGTCTGGCTTTGATCCTGCATGGCTGTCAGACTTAAGATACTCTGCATGGCTGTACAAGACTGAACTTGGTGAGTGAATTAATGAGGATGGATGGATGGATAGATGGATAGATGCATAAATCAATAAATGAATGAAAAAATGAATTGCTAAAATAAAAAAAAAAAAAAAAGTGACCCCCCCCCCCCCCCCCCCCAAAGCAAAAAAGCTAGGAGAAACATTGATATCGATATCAATATATAGGGGTTAAAAATAACTGGAAAATACATCGCCTCATAGTTTTTACGATGAGCGCTCTTTGGTGGACAAACTGCAAAATGACGCTCTCTCAATACACAACATTCAGAATTACCTGAACCATATCTTTGGCATTTCTGTACTGCAGTGTCTTGTTACTTATCGTTCGACACATACGCTGATGATGATTTTATTTACGATGAGCTCATAATGGCTTATATTTATGTTGGACTGTAAATAAAACACTTTGTACTGTAGGTTCAGGTTGTAACTGTGCTGTAAAGGTGTAATGTTGATATTCATGCTATTACTATTAAGTTACTGGGCCTACTCAGTAGGGTTGGGTGATGTCTACCAAATTTTCATATGACAGTGTTCACAGTGAAACACTGTAACTGACAGTGCTATTGTTGCAAGGTCTAAAAGGGTCTTCATCTCTGCGCCACATGTCCGTAACTTACAGCTGAACATGTTGAACACAACATGGAGACGTAGCACAGTGAACAGCAGCAACAGCTTCTTTTTATTTCCTCTCCAAAGTATCAAAAATGAAACTTGGCCAGCTACTCTACGGCAACTCTGGAAGGACAAACTCACAAAATCACGATGTTGCGATGGTTGAGGCCTCAGTGGTTGGTAGCTGTCAGCCATCATGGTGGAATGATGGCATCTACTATTCACACGTCTGTCTTTGTTTCTTCAGTCAGTGGGAGAGCCTATTGTGTGTCTGTTTCTGAGCCTGTGCACATGTCATTCTTTTTGATCTTTATGTGGCAGATCACGTGTACTTTAATTGCAATTCAATTCAAATTGTTTTCAGCATCTGTAATAGCATCTGTATGCGCTGCCTTTACCATGACGACAGCTATAAATAGGCTGTGTTGCTGTTTTTTTTTTTAAAGGTTTGGGTCCGCCGACCTGGTAGGGATGTAGAAGGGGGTGCCTGGCTTAAAAAGTTGAGGAACTGCTGCAGTAGGTGATCACAGAGAGCATGAAAGGACAGAATGCAGGTGTAATGAGCTGAGACTCGGCAGAGAAACCAAGATGTCCGCCCCGCTGCTGACCAGATGTCAGCTGTGATGCACAGTTTTGTTGTTTAATCACAGAAAGATGACAACGAAGAGGAGATTTAACCCTTGTCTCATTGACAAACACTAGCTTGAACTCTGGAGTTATTTAGAGTTGTGTGAACTCATGTTTTTTCAAGGTTATTTTTGTGCGTTGTTGTTAGCGCTGACTGAGGGAAAGTGGGAATGTGCCGTGTGGTGATGAAGGCATTCACGGCTTGTCCAATCTTTTGAGCATCAACCGCTCTGAGTGCTTCATTCCTCACAGAAAAAGAGGAGAGTGTGTGTCCCCCTGCAGATTTGTTACATTACCTCAGTGTGTGTGTGTGTGTTTACTGAAGCACTTGTGTGTGTGAATGTGTGTTTGATGGTAATATGGAGGGCAGCAGCAGGTCCGCACAGCGAGAGGAAGCAGATTAAATGTGTCTTTGGCCCTGGGAGCCTCTTTTCTTTGCTTTCCTGTAACACTTCCTCTGTCACTTCTCTACTCCTCTCCTGAGACTTAATTTCTCTCTTTGTCTCTGCTGTCTCAATATTTCCTGTCTCCTGTCTCCTTGTTTGTTCTTCTTCTTCGCTCCTTTCTCGCTTTTCTCTCGGCTCCGTTATCTTTCACTTTATCTGTTTCTTCTCTTTCCTCTCCACTTACGACTTTTCACTTCACGCTCCCTCCTCTCCTCTGTCAGACAGTCTCTCTTCTTCCCATCTCCCCTGTCACTTCATCTCGCTCCCTCTCTCTCTCCTCTCCCCCTGTGCCTCCTCTCTTATCACACTGACACTTTCAGATTATACAAGTTGTGCGAGGCTCCCCTTTGCTCCTCCTCATCATATCTAATCTTCCGTGTCACGCTTCATGCTAGTGAGTGGGGGAAAAAATATGCAGGTTCTTGAACATTTTCACTCCAGGATCCAAAGTATGCATCTCAGGATTTTTCCTAGAATCCATAAAATTCACTGCTACACTTCGAACACAGGGTGCATGTAGTAAGAAAGAGAGGAAGTGGGAGTAGTGGAAAATGTTAGAAAAGATGGGGAAAAATAAGATAAGGATGACTGTGGAGTGTTCCATTTGGCTGCATGATGTACTTATCCATAGTTGATGTGTTACCAACACTAGATGGCCGTCAGCAAACCACCAGTGAGGAGCAGCATGAGTAACCATGTACTGCTGTGGATAGAGTGCGCAGCAAAACACATTTCAGACACCTAAAAAATCAACCCCAGGTTAAGTGTATTATGTGTATGTGTATTTCACTGCTTTTCCTTGTCGTCAGACAGCCTTTTCCAATGGGAAACAGCTGTCATAGAAGCCAAATATTGATTGTTTTGAAGCTTCAAAGCTTCATTCATTAGCATAGTATTTGCATGGCAAAGTTGATATTCAACTATTTGGATCAAACCATTTTGGCTCACATTTCCCCTGTTCCAACAATCACCAACTCTGGCTTGGTCCAAATAAACCCTTTACTGAGTGTGTTAGATATGAAAATACAGCAAAGAGGAACAAGATGGAGGTGGGACTTGGATGATCACTGGATGATTGTTGGAACAGTGGAACAATCAAACAATCATCTGTTTCCTGTTAAACAAGAGGCATCTTACTCTTTAACAAACAGATCTATATCTGTAGTAGAGATGCACCAATTTCAATTTTCTTGGCCAATTCTGATTTCCAATTAATTTATTTTTTTAAGGGTCTGACCTGCCGCTTTTGATTTTCAGTCTTTCTATAATTAACAGCATTCACAAACATTTTTGCAACTTTTCATGTAAAACTAAATTGGATGTTCATAATAAAACACTGACTATTAAATAACAAATTCTCCAAAAGTGCTCCAGATTACAGCCACGCCTAATTATATTATTTTATTAATATTATGTACTAGAGGAAATGCAGTCTCACAAGATTTTTGTGGGACTCACAAACCGATGCAAACAAACCGGAGACTGACACGGTGCAACAGTTTGCTGTAGAAAACTTTTGCAGTGAGAAAAACAAAAGCAGAAGTTAAATGAGTCTGGATGAGAAAATTTGGGTTAACACAGGTTGTTTATTCTTCAGCCAGAACAGGTGAGATTTTAACTGTCAGTCTGCTGCTGGCTAACATTAGCCTAAAGAGCTAGAAAGTTTACCACTGCTTGGCGACACCGTCAGCTGCTCTGTCTCATTGTAGACTGTCTGTCTGTCTTCTCTTTATCCTGTTATTGGAGTCTGTTGCTAACACTGACTTCATGTGAGCATGTGTCTGAGTGTGTGCTGCTGTGATCAGCGCTGTGGTGGGTGTGACATTATGGTCAGTGTCTGCTGTGCACATGACGTGACCATCGTGCAGAGCATGTGTGCGAATATGACTGGCACAGAATGTGGCGCTGACCGGCCGGTTACCAGTCAGGGCCAGTTACGCTGAAAACCGGCCAATTCCGGTCTCTGGATGGTTGATCGGTGCGTTCCTACTCTGTAGGGATCCTTTCCATTATGTTGTCAGACACTTGGAATAACAATCTTAACCTGTTATGGCAAAAACAAGCACTTATCATGGATATACTTTGATGTGCGAGTTGCCCATAAGGATTACATTGCAGCCTGTGTCATGGCTGAAGGCTGCAGCAGTCTCCCTCAGTACAGGACCAATTTAAAAAAATTGCTGGCCACATGAGACACACAAAAACATGGGAAAAGATGGTCCAGGTTGAAAAATACCAAAGTTACCTTTTAACCCTTGAGAATCTCATAAAAATCTACTCATAGAGGCTTCAAGGGAAATAAACCAGTTTTGTTGAATGGATGAAAAACCTGGATGAAAATTTGTTATCTGAAGACTGAGATATAAAATATATGTGGTAATAATTTTGGCCATAATTGTGCCGCCCCTCCTACGCTAAGACTCCAGCTGCCCTGTGACCCATGAAAGGATTAAGAAGGAAAATATAATAAATGGACGGCATGAATGAAAATTCTAGCTGTTTGCTTGCTGTGTCCGATACGAAGAGAATGAGAGACAAATTCTGCAAGTATGATGCAAATGGCAGCCGAGGTTTCAGTGTAGAGATGTTTACCTACATACAAAACGAAAATCAGTAATAATAATTCCATTCAGATCGTCTCGGTACAGAGCCCCTCAGAGCCGTCTGCCAGCTTAAAGGAGGCAGTTCTGTTTACATCAATCACATTCATTCAAACATGTTTTCACGCATTATCTGTAGCCTGTATGTGTTGTCGTGGTCAGCCTGGATGACAGACCAGTTTAGGATCCGCAGCAGCAGGAGAACACTGCATCCTCCTCACGTCTATCGTGGCTGTCCTGATAATGAAATTCGATTACAACTTCCTCCCAGCCTGAGATCCTCTCTCACTTATCTCTCTTGTACAGATGCTCCCTGTCCCGGGGGAGGCATCCTTAACAGGGTTCCTCTCCACCAACCAACAGGAGCTCTGATACGTGATCCAAAATGGTAGCAGGTGCAAAATCCCCCCCAAAATAGTGTCTAGGCTCCTTTTTTTTTTTTGGTATGAAAGGTTGTTTATTGGCAACCCCTCCTCCCTTTAGGTTTAGCGCAGGGCCATGTGGGACATGTCCCCGTGTGATTATGAGCTGTGACGAGAGAGATTCTGAGATGCTGATAACGCGGCCTATTTTGGAGAATGTGCCTCGATTCCAGATCTTCACGGTCCTGATCATGATAGTCAGTGCAGGGGAGGGAGGAGAATGACTGGAAATCACACTGATTCCCTTCACTGCACCAAACCAGACGCCAAAATGTGCTTCCTCCAATTGAATAACTGAGCTCTTTGATATCTGCTCCGTGCACTCGCAATGGATGTCTGCTTTTACGTTTAGGAGTCATTGCCTTTGCAGATGGAGCCTTTTTTTTATTGAATGTTCCGAACACTTTTCATTGATGCTGTCTGGTCATGTAGGAAAAGCCAAATGAATGAAATCAACTCTCCGGGTAGCTCTTTTGAACCACTTTCATTATCTTTATCTTCTTTCTTTTTGTCTTTTTCTCAATTTAAAGAGGTGTCTGTCTGTTAGCTTGGCAGTCAAATGTAACACTGCAGATACAACGGTGTGCAACAGACTTCAGTCCATAATAAAGTAAAAAAGATAGTGTCCAGTGGATTGATTCATTGTGGCTCTTCATGCTGAAATATTTGAGTGTTTGGGATTAGATATGTCAGAAGTACCATTTAAGGAGACTAATGAACAACAAACAGTAATGGTGGCTGTGACTTTGTGAGTTTTATTCAGCCTTAAGAGGCAACTGATATTTTTCTACTTGGACTGGATTTTCCCATGTTTTTGTGTCTAAGTGACTAATGGGTACACTTGGTCCAGTATTGAGCGAGAGCGCTCCAGCCTGCAAAAGTGAAACTGAGCTGTAACATAATTCCTCCAAGCAACTGTGCCGTCAAAGTAAGTCCACTAAAAGTGCTTGTTTTTACCACTGACTGGCTTCCTCCAAATGTCTGACAACATTACGGAAAACATTCCTAAAGAGGAAGACCCTTTTTCAAGAGTCAGAACCTTTTTGGTTTAACCAGAAACAACCCCTATTTGTTCTATTTGAAACGACCAGACTCCATTGACAGAAACAGTAATTTTACCTCTCTGCCTTGATCAGTTTTTAACCCTTTAAAACACCAAAGTCACATGATAACACAAACAAAGAAAAACATTTAAGCCATGCAATAATAAAGAAAAACATTCAAGTCACACAATAACACAAACAAAATATCAAAGTTGCGTAATAACACAGACAAAGAAGAACATTAAAGTTGAGGCCGTGGTAGACAGGATAGGGATAAAATTACTATTTTTGTCAATGGAGTCTGGTTGCTTTGAACAGATATATATAGTGGCTGTTTCTGGTTAAACAAAAAGGATCGTATTTTTTAAAAATAGTTCTATGTCTATATTTATCCTGTCCATAATCCTGCCTTTCAGTAACAAAAACAAGCACTTTTAGTGGACTTACTTTGAAAGCGCAGTTGCCCAGAGGGATTACAGCTCAGTTTCCCTGTTAGTCACCGAGACAAAACACATGAAAAAATAGGGCCCCGGCTGAAAAATACATAAGTTACCCTTTAACTTTCCCAGGCCAGGCATGGATGTTGAGAAAGACAGAGTGTCTGATTTATGCTTTGATATGTTAACATGTTCCTTTGTGTTTCCTGCAGGAGTTTTTTGAGAATCCGGCGTTCAGGCCTGATGGTTTGAAGCTGTACCCGACACTGGTGATCCGAGGTACGGGTCTGTACGAGCTGTGGAAGACAGGCCGGTACAAGAGCTACACGCCCAGTGCCCTGGTGGACCTGGTGGCCCGAATCCTGGCGCTGGTGCCGCCCTGGACGCGAGTCTACCGGGTGCAGAGGTGAGACGATGAATGGGTCTCATGGTAATGGTAGGAAACAGATGGCTTATCATGAGGGTGTCCAGTCAGTGTTGATGGTAAATGCAGTCCTTTTTTAGGATAAACACCTTTTATTGATCATTTTCACCATTATACAAAAACCATTTAACAAAGACATTCAACAGAGATGCCCCAACCCACAAGTCACGTTCTCCTGATGCAGTAAAACAAAAGTCACCTAAAGTGATGTTTTGGCCTACAAAGTAATCGCTATTGGCTGGAGAGGTTTTACACAACAATACGCAACAATGTGGGCGGGGGTTTCACAAACCAGCACAGCTCCGTGAGCAGGCAAACTCAGCTTTCTTGGTCAATATAGCAGCGCTGAGGAATTTATTGCTTCAGCTGAACACATTTACCATCAACACTGACTGGATATCTACGTGAAAGGTGCCGAGTTTTCCTTTTAAGTTTGGGCACTGAACTTGTTAAATGAATTCAGAACAAATTGAAGATATTTCCACTGGAAATTTCCTTTAGATGACCACACCATCAGAATGAAAAGGTGGGTTTGACAATAATTCTTCATGTAAAGGCTTTAAAATATTATTAAACACAATTAACAGTAAGTTTGCCTGAAAAATACTTGTCATTGTTAGTTCTGGTCCATTAGTTTGATGATTTGATGTGAGTTTCTTCTTATCCTCCTAGCCACCCCTAGTATAGATAAAATACATCAATGATCAGGCACTTACAGATGCTGGCAGACTTTTTTTTAAACTATTTTTCCATAATGTAATGTATCATGTGTCTTTTTCCCTGCTTCCTGCTCTTGTACCTCCCATCAGGGACATCCCCATGCCGCTGGTGAGCTCCGGAGTGGAGCACGGCAACCTGAGAGAGTTGGCACTGGCCAGGATGAAGGACATGGGCACTGAGGTGAGACTAAAAGACAACGTGTCAGCTTATTTCGAGCGAGGACGCTAATAGACTTTTCCAGCTGGGATGTGATCCAAACAGGTACCATAGAACTGCGGCGGCAGCGGCTGCCAACTGACAAATGCTGACTGAATAATTAGCATACATTGCTATGATAGAGTAAGATGACAGATTGAAGAACCTGCCAGGTGTAGTTCAGAACTGTTGGAGCACAGAATTGGAGCACCCTCCTCTCCACGCCTCCCGCATTTATTGAATTTATGAAGAAAGTCAATGACAACTTTAGTGGAAGTTCATCCAGCCTGAAAACAGCAGGCCAGGGTACTCCTGACAGGTTCACCAGCACAACACATGAAGCAGAAGACCTCTTACCAACTCCCATCAAAAAAAAGCCTCAGGATGAAAAGACTCATCCAAAGTTTTCATCAGAAAACACCCATGGGGTAAAGAGCCTCCTGTAAGCCTCTGTTAGCAACAAGCGAGGCGTTTACTGACCGTCGGGCTGAAATAACACCACAACTTCTTTTTACTTGGCTCTGCTTTGTTCTCAGTACATTTTTTATCACATTATTCATTATTAAAGGCAGCATTCATGATTACTTGCAGAATCTCTTTTTACAGACTGAGCCAAACTGTATCTTGTGCTGAGTTCAAACTGTTTGACCTAGTTACCCGCTGAGTTTTCCAAACTTTCCCAAGCACCTTGCAGCTTAATGCAACTCTCTGTGTGTCGATTTACATGCAGAGCATATTTTTTTTGTTGTTGTTTTTGCTTTTTAAGAATTGTAGTTAATCCATTTAACTGAAAGCCTTTAAATTAATAATTCTTATGATTTCAGACCCAAGCTGAGCTGCGGTTACAGTGGCAACAGCATGTACACTCAAATGCCAGTGTGTTATTGTTAATCTAGATCTGACACTACTGTAGAAGATAAAATTACACATAGAAATGTCGGATTACATGCTGCATCATTTCCTATGAACTCCTTGTGTATGTGAAAACAATTTGAATCAAGTAGTAGTTTTTGTAAATGAGATTGAATGGCTATGAAAATGGGGTTTAGTTTCTAGATTTTGAGTTTCTAAACTAGGTTGACCCATTTGAATGTTTCTGTGTGTGCAGTGTCGAGACGTGAGAACCAGGGAGGTGGGCATTCAGGAGATCCACCACAAAGTCAGACCGTACCAGGTAACAGACAGAACACTAGAGTGTGTTTGCTCAAGACACTGATTATAAAAGAAAAAAATCAGCCCTCTATTTATCAAACTGCGTGTGGTGTTTGGACGGTGCACTAACAAAGATGAGTGTGTGCTCAGGTGGAGCTTGTGCGGAGGGACTACGTGGCTAACGGCAGCTGGGAGACCTTCCTCTCCTACGAGGACCCGGAGCAGGACATCCTGATCGGCCTGCTGCGTCTGCGTCGCTGCTCGCCGCAGTCCTTCCGCCCGGAGCTGAAAGGAGGCGTGTCCATCGTCCGCGAGCTGCACGTTTACGGCAGCGTGGTCCCCGTCAGCAGCCGAGACCCCAGCAAGTTCCAGCATCAGGTGGTTTACACACATACACGCAGCATATAAAGTAGACACCGAATCATTTTGATTCCTGTACCAGCTGTGAATCTGATTGCTTTTCTTTGACGCTGTAAGACTTCACTCCTGGCTTCTGTTTCTTTGGCCCACATGAGACAAGAAAAAAAGACTAACATTTACCACAAAATAAGGAATAAGTGGCTCAAAGTGTTTTAAAAAATGACTTCACTAAATCATCTGTTCATCTGTTCCTTTCCCTCCGTCTTTTCAGGGTTTCGGGATGATGCTGATGGAGGAGGCGGAGAGGATTTCCAGAGATGAACACGGCTCCAGCAAGTTAGCTGTTATCTCAGGTGAGACACAAAACAGCATCATTAACCTGTCCTTGCACATCCAAATACCAACATCTATATAAGCCATGACATTAAAAGCACAATATGTAAGAACTTTAGTTTAAAATGAACTAATATTATCAATAGAGTATGAAGAAATAAAAGTTTCTGACTTGTGTTAAAGATGTCTGTGTATTGTGTTGCAGAGATAGCTACTGAATTGAGCATGTTAACCAGCTAGCCCCGGTCTCCCTCTCTTGTGATATCACTTTGTGCATCAAGAGGCGATAATCCAGGCCTTCAGCGGGAAGAGTGCGCACACGAGTGACACTTTTGCTACCTTCCACAAACTTCCCAGTCTAGTAAATAAACAAAATAATCCCACAAAATTTCAAGAATGGATATATTCTTATACCTTTTTATTTTTATTAAACAGAAAGATACAAGATGAGCTCATCTGCCTTGTTCACTCAGCATAAAGCGAACACATCTAACTTTATTTGCCAAGTCACGTGAAAATGTTCTGGCTCTAGCAATTCTTACACATTGAACCTTTAATAGGTTAGTAGAAAAGTTATAATGTCACATGTGTGCAGTTTTCGTGAGGAAGTAAACATACTGCAAGTTAAAACATTTAAATTAGACAGTACAGAATGATTTGCATTTTGGATTTATGAATCGGATGTGTTCAGACATTTCACCGCCTTGATAAACAGAATATTTTAGGTTTATTTTCAACAGTGTCACAATGTGTACATCTTTTCTAAAGTCAACTACAGAGCCGGCCCAATGCTGGACTTTTTATATTGATATATGTTTGAGAACATTTTATATTGGCCTATGTATTTTTTTTCACGTAAAGAGCCTTAAGTGCAACAACAAGTGCTTTCTCTCTTTCCCTGTCAACCCAGCCAGTTGAGGCAGATGGCTGCTCACCCAGAGTCTGGCTCTGCTCGAGGTTTTTTTGCCTGTTAAAAGGACGTTTTTCCTCGTCACTGTCGCCTTGGTGCCTGCTCATGTCGGGAATTGTTGGGTCTCTGTAAATAATATTATAAAGAGCGCAGCCTAGACCTCTATATGAATACTGCTCTGAGATAATCTCTGTTATGATTTGGTGCTTCATAAATACAATTGACTTGACTAGTAGAAGGTCCTGACCCCTCTGTGGACACTACGTCTTATTTTGGTTCATGTAGATCCAGCAACACAAAGCGCAAAAGGGCTGAGTGACGTGAAAATGAGGTGAAATATAAAGGAGGGTGCGGTGATTAATAAACACACACACTTAACTAGTCACATCAGCGCTCTCATTGCAGTGAAACAGCTGAGCCAGTCACAGTTCCAACAAATTGAGAAAGACATTCTTCATAAAATCATTTGTGATCTGGATGGTGCAGAGCAGCGCCATGTGAACACACAGCACCACAAATCTGCAGCCACAGGCAGCTGGTGATGCAGATGCTTTCTGAATCAGTGCAACGATGATCGAAGCAAATAAACTAAATAATTTGGTCAAGCTGTTTATATGACTGCCTCATTATAATGCTATTTCGGTCATAACTCTACTGTATCTTACAGTGTAAATGGTCACATCATATTGTATTTGATGCCAGCAGCATTCGCATAGTCACATCAGTAATGCAGTTCAAAAATAAAACATAAAATAACACTTTTGCTAAAATAAGTTGGAAAGAAGGCTGTGAGGCAGCAGATTAATGAGCCGTGGTAATAAGAGGACGTTTCCCACATAAACCAGCAGAATAACAAGTTATAACAGACCCGACTGCTGTGTGAAGGAATGTGTGGTTATTTTGTAGCAGCCTGGTGTCATTTGCACATGATGCATTAAACATTCTTTTTTTTTTATTCTGATTTAAATGCGCAGATACATGCATCTATAATAAGGTCATATCGACTGATAAAATCAGCGTTACAGTTGTTGTTTCGTCTCTGTGGTTCTACACTGAGCACCTTGTCTTCTTCTCTGGTGTGTTTTGCAGGTGTAGGAACGAGGAACTACTACAGGAAGATGGGCTATGAGCTGGAGGGGCCGTACATGGTGAAGGACCTGTATGGATCTGGAATGGACTGAACTCGGACAGTTTTTGGTTTTTTTTAGCTTTTTATCAATGGATACAGACGCACAAATGATTTTATTTATCACGACTATATCTTTAGGACACAGTTTCTGAAGTACACTCAGTGAAATTTGTTCTGTGTTTCTAGGATCAGAGGAGATAATAGTTGGATTTTCTCTCTCTCAGTCCTTTTTTTTAAAGTCTTTTTTTTTATCTCACTGCACTTGCATTGCCTCTGTTTTATGTCGATAAGGAGGCGGTGTGAAAGTTTTAAGGAATAAAGTGAGGTTATTTGGGATGAAGCCAGAGCATCCTGTGGATTAGGTTTTGGTTCAGTTTTAGTGGAAAACATGCTTTAATCCTACAATTAAAGGGATAGTTCGGACTTTTTAAAGTGGGGTTGTGTGAGATCCTTATCAATAGTCAGTGTGTTACAGTAGGTGGCAGCCCCCCAGTTTGGAGAAGCAGCAGGGGTGCTGGTGTAGAGAGCTATGCAAGTACTGCTGTGGACAGGGTCAGCAGCAAAACCTATTTTAACCTTTTGAAAAAAAAAGTCCACATAAAAAAATCAATATCAGTTTAAGTCAGCACTATATTTAGAATATTTTCACCGTTTTACCTTGCCATCAGACAGATTTTTCCAAGGGGAAACCCAGATATTGCTCCCTCTTTCTCAACCAGACTCCATTGACAAAATGAGTCATTTTACATTGCCGAACACAGGAGTTCCTGGTCTACCACTGCCTCAATCTGTTAGTTTGTTTGTGTTATTGTGAGACTTTGGTAAATATGAATTAACCCTTTAAAACACCAAAGTCACACAATAACACAAACAAAGTCACAGATTGAGGAAGTGATGTACCATCAACTCCTGTGTTCTGGGTGGTAAAAATGTGTTTTTTCCCAGTGGAGAGCAATATTTGGCTTATACAACGTCGCAAAAGGCTGTCTGATGGCATGGTAAAATAGATGTAAATATTCTAAATATAGTGGACACTTAATTGATTTTTTTTTTTAGGTGGCTAAAATACATGCAGCTGCTTCCTTCACCTGTACTCCTGCTGCTTCTCCAAACTGGAGGTGTGCCAACAGCCTTACACTACACCCGTCTTCAAAAATCTGTCCCTTTTTGAAGAATGATTAAAATAATTTTATTCTGCTCCTCTCCCTAAATGGGTACTGAAAAACACACAGTCAATAGCATCTAAGTATTTTTAGCTTTCTACATTCAGACAAATGGGTAGTACCAGTGCCTTGCCAATGAAAAGGACAAGAAATGAGAACAGTCCCACTGAGACGTTTTTTTTTTTTAAATTCTACTCAAATGTTACATGTGTCTGGGAAAGAAAAAATCTCAATGTTTAAGCGTCCCTTGAATCATTTGTGTGTGTTGGTCTGGGAAGAAGAAACCTGTTTAGCATCACGGTTTGAGTTAATCATGTTTATGTTGCAATTAAATAGAAAACCCATTACGGGTGGAGCGTTCATTAATGCCTGGCAGTGGATGAATGAACAGTGGGAAGTGTCCTCGCTGGGCAACCGTTGTGTAATTGCTCAATTTTGATTTATAGGGCAGGAAATTGAATATTAGCGTTACATAAATTGCTTTTTTAAAGCCGCACAGTTAATCCTGTTTCTTGTTTTTCTGTCATGCATTCTTGGACTTCGTTTATTCTGGTAAATCCACATCACTTGACTTGTTTTTGTCTCAGAGAATAAAGTATATTTCAATTTCTGCTTGTGTGAGAGCCGTTCTTGGAAATCTTTGCAAGACATTTCAGTGATCAAACCTAAATGAGAGAAAAGCCGAAAAGGTTTTATCCTCCAAGCAGAGGTGGCAAGAGTACGCATATTCTTTACTTTACTTGCTTTAATGGTTTTCATCTTGTTACGTATTTTACATCATTTTAATTTTGCTACGTCTTTTATGGTGTTTTCATCTTAATACATTTTTTCATTTTCTTTTTTGTCTTGTTACGTATTTTACATTGGTTTTTATCTTGTTACGTATTTCATGTCATTTTTGTCTGGTAATATATTTTACGTCCTTTTCATTTTGGTACATCTTTTGTGTCCTTTTTGTCTTGATTCATATTTTACATTGTTTTCATCTTGTTACGTATTTTACATTGTTTTTATCTTGTTACGTCTTTCATGTAGTTTTTGTCTGGTTACGTATTTTACGTTGTTTTTGTCTTGTTACGTATTTCATTTCATTTTTGTCTGGTAACATATTTTACGTCCTTTTCATTTTGTTACATATTTCACACAATTTTTGTCTTGTTACACATTCCATGTCGTTTTCATCTTGTTAAATTTTTTGTGTCTTTTTAGTCTTGTTACGTATTTTACGTCATTTTCATCTTGTTACGGCTTTCATGTCTTTTTTTTTTTTGTCTTGTTGCGTATTTTACATCATTTTCATCGTCATCGTTGTCTTGTTACGTCTCTTATGTCATTTTTGTTTCGTTGCGTCTGTCATGTGTGATATGTACTGATGGACACACCGAGGACACATCTTTCCTGTGTGTTATTGTCTCATCCATTTAGGTTGAAATCAGTCTTGATGTTGGTGAGGCGGCAAGTAATGACACAAAAAACAATAAACAGACGCAATAAAACTAAAGTCAGGAACCTGTTTTGAAAATGTAAGTGAGTAGAAAGTGCAGATATTTGTGTTAAAATGTGGAGAGTAAAAGTAAAGAGTAAAGTACAGATACCTGAAAAATCAATTTAAGTATAGTAGCTAAGTATTTGTACTTCATAACTTCCCCCCTCTGCCTCCAGATAAAGGTCATATCATAAGAGTCACACCTATAATGTATTCCCAATGTCACGGGTGCCAGCCCCAGCAGCAGACCCCTGATGATTGCCCTATGAGAGTGTTTTACTGGCTCATTTGACGCAGCCTTTCCAATTATGTCTCTATCAGTTACCTGTCTATTGAACACTGAGTGACTGCTGCGTTCAGGCTCTCTGTTACTGGAAAGGCTTTGTCATTTGAGAAATAGCTCGCAATAAAGCTCAAAAGGCTCACGCCGCGACCTATGTCTCATATAGATCCCGACCGCACGGAGGCGATTGAAGCCGAACGGCCGTGTGTAATTTCCTGGATGCGGCCCCTGTGTCGTGACTGTGCTGTGCCGTGTGTTGGTGTTGCAGTCCTGACGCAGTGAGGAATGGGCCACACTCAGGCTTTCTCTCCACGCCTGCTCGCTCCTGCTATCAGTTGTGAAATCAGAAAGGACTTTTCCCTCGCTGAGCCTGTGCTGAGCTGATTTTGGTGCTGTAGAGGAGACAGAGGCTGCTCTAATCTCCTCTGCAACAGGAGCAGGTTCAGTTAAACTCCACTGAAGTGAAGGTTACAGGACCTGCCTACAACAATTACCTGAGGGAAAGAAGAGAGAGAGGATGTGTGTCTTGATATTGAACTCCTCCCCAAGTGTGCACATTATCTGATTTCAATTTATTGCTGTAAATTATGTAATGGATCACCACTAGTCCTAGTTTGCACCACTTAAGTTTTAAAAGACAACAACTGATAACACTTGTTCAAAAGACTGACATGACGTCGTAACCAGGACATCATACCTGTCAAGATTAATGTCCGTTGTTACTAAGTGTCATTCAGTCATTATGTCATTTTTTATGTAAAGTTAGTGGTCTGAATCAATGTCATCTTTGCATTAAAATGTCATATGTGACTGAATGATATTATGACAGTGGTTATAACAGTGTCATGTCATTCTTATGCACACTCAGTGTTATTATTGATGCTTTACTGTGCCAGTAGTCGTCTCATTTATCTAAGCAATTTAAAAAACCAAGCATTAACATTTCTAGAGATGCAGATCTAAACCATAAAATGATTTGTCTTAATATCCTTATTGATAACGGACAAAGTGATCCATCATAATGTGTCATGTACACAAGTTAAAGTTGATTTGCTTAAAACCCTGCTTGGGATCACTGGTAAAATTAATAGACTACTTATGCTTTCCTGAGCTCTACTGTAGGTAATAAACTACAGCCAACATTTTCATGCATTGCAATAAAATTTTGTCTCCAGAGGATGAGTCCTACAAAAATTGATGATCCTTTAATTTTTCATCCAGCGCCATCAAGTCGAAATTTTAACCTGCCAAACATCTGCAAAGCTCATTTGAAACTAACATTCCCATCAGCCCCAGCTGTATATTGTGTTTAAAGGTGCAATATGTAAGAACTGGCCACCTGTTGAATTCATACTCCAAACAATCAGCATATGACCAGAGTAACTGCTAACTGCTGCTAACTGTAGCTGCTGTTAGCTATTTAGTTCAGTTAGCCGTGCAGCTAGTGGTCTGGAGCAACGAATGTTGGTGTTTAAACCAACAGCACAGGAGCTCTGGACTGCTGAGAGGAGGTGGTTTTCAGGAGGGATGCAGCGGGGAACCAGGCTCAGCAGCCTCCCAGTGAGCTCAGCCTCTTAGACCGATGGGACAGTTGGCAACAGGGAATACAGTACCATCTTTACCATCTTTAAAGGAGCAATATGTAGCAATTGCATGTGCAAAAATGAGCCCAAATAGCGAGTTGGAGCCGCAGACTGTGTATTAATACGTTGAAATCCTGTTTAATATTCAGTCTATGTGTTGGAGTGAGTTGTTTCCCACCGCCCTTCCCCCCTACACAATAAAAAGCAAGGACAAGCAGGAGTCCTCCACTGTAAGTGGATCAGCTGATTATAACTGTCAATGTAAAGTTAAGCCTGTAATCCTGAAAACAAAAGCCCACTGCTCTGAAAATACACACTCTGGACTTTGAGTTCAGTGACTGTCTGTCTCACTGCCTGCCAGACTCAATTACTCAAATGTTGCTCAATTAAATTATCATAAACCTCTACTTCTTCTTAAAGATTATTAATGGTTTCTTGTAACTCATAAACAGAATCCTGCATTGTCATCTTGGAATATGCCCGTGCCATCAGGGAAGAAAAAATCCATGATGGAAAAACCTGCTCATTCAGTATATTCAGGTAGTGAGCTGACCTCATTTTTTGGGCACATAACGTTGCTGAACCTCGACCTGAGCAACTGAAGCAACCCCAGATCATAACACTGCCCTCACAGGCATGTACAGTAGGCACTAGGCATGATGGGAGCATCACTTTATCTGCCTCTCTTCTTACTCTGATTAGCCCAGTTAGCCTCACTGATAAGTGGTTTTCTTAGGGCTACACAGCTGTTTAGTCCCAATCCGTTGAGTTCTCTTCACATTGTGTGTGTGGAAATGCTCTTACTTTCACCACGACACATAGCCGATTTCACCAAACGTTTAAGTGATCTCTGATCACGATCATTCAAGTGGAGGATCTTACCTATTTGCTTAGTTAAATCCAGGTGGTGACTTTTTTTTGGGGGGGGGGGATATTACAAATTTCTCCTTTAAGGAAGAACTCTCAACCTACTTAATCTCCCAAATCCCTCATCAGACCCAAATGTGCCAATCATGAATAAGTATGAGGACATTTTCCCACCGTACCTCTTAACACATTCAGCCCTAAACTTCCTCTGAGCTCTCCTGAGAGAAGTGGGAGGTCAGAGGTCATCTGAGTGAGGTATTCACTGCCCAGCAGAGCACGAGGAGTCTCACACACACACACACCGGTAAAGGTTACAAATCTGTCAGAGGCAAGTCATGGAGCCGGGAGCAGAGAGGTTAGGTGAGCTAACCTCACTAACTTAAATCACCGCTTATCTCTCAGACGTCCACACCGCACACACCGCCGAGCTCAGTCATCTTATCACAAAGACACACTGGGGAAACAGGTGAGAGGACGCTTTCACTTTTATGTCAATGCTTTTAGGCCTATTTTGTGAGTCATTGTCCTCACCTCAGCAAAACTGTAAAGCATGAAGTTCACATAACAAATAGTCATGTTAGAAGTTCATTTTTATTTAAATGACATTAAGTTTAAAAAGAATTTCTGGACACAATTCATGTTGTGATACATCTCTCCCTTTTTTTTTTTTTTTTAACAGGCATGTGAGCAAAGGAATAAGTAGTCATCTAAGATCTGGACTGTTCAAAACTAAGACAGATGACCAGTAATAAACACTGTGGAGTCAGCAGGGATACGATCAGCAACAGTCCTAATGCTTTAATTTCCTGTTCATGAGGGGCTGGTATATTAGTCATCGTTTGTCACAGCGAGCCTCATGCCGCCGGCCAGTTCAGTTTTCAGTGCAGATACCGCAAAAATGCTCAGACAGCGACACAAGTTTGACTTCACTTTCGCTTAAAATCCTCTACACTTAATAAAAAATGCTACTTAATCAAAGCAGACTGGTGAAATGATTAAAAAAATATTTCTTTTTAAATACAAAATGCTTAAAAAATATACACATTTTGAAGCCATATTTAAATTCAAGTGTAAAGCAAATATCAAATACACAAAATATCTCTGAAGAAGTATTAAAATTTTAAATACACAGAAAGCAGAAAAAACAAGTTAGCCCTGCAACAAATACTGCTGGGTTTTAAAGTTTTCTTTTAAAGGTCATTTTGAGGCTGTACATTGTGGTGGTGTTGAGTCAGCCTGCATTACAGAGAGAGGTGTTTAATAATATAATGTCCATCTATTTGGAGAAAAAAAACACCACAAACTACAGCCTCAAACATCGCCTGTTGCTGACAGCATCAACACCAATTAAGACTTATGTATTAGTGTCACTAAAGTAGCATTTATTACAGGACTACTGCACTGTACTGCATTAAAATGAGCCAAATGCTTCTGTTTTTTGGTCACTTTACGTATTTTCAGGGCTATTTCAGATTATTTGAAGTGGGGCCGTATGAGATACTTACGGATAATCTGTGTATTACCTACAGTAGATGGCGGTCAGCACGCCTCCAGTTTGGAGAAGCAGCAGGAGTAACAGTGTATGAGACTGAGCAATGTACTGCTGTGGACAGGGTCAGCAGCAAAACGTATTTTAGCCACATTAAAAATAAATTTAAGAAAAAAAAGACAGCCTCTCCTAACAGGAAACTGCTGTTATATAAGACAAATATTGCTCTCTCCAAAGCAACCAGACTCCATTCGCAAAATCAGTCATTTTACCTCACAGGACACAGGAGTTACTGGTCTACCGCTGCCTCCATCTGTTAGTTTGTTTGTGTTATTGTGTGACTTCTGTGTTGAAAAGGGCTAGTTTGGGTCCACCAAAGTCACACAATAACACAAAGAAACTAGCATACTGAGCAGCATTACACCAGTAACTCTCCAGTTCTGCGAGCTAAAATTAATGATTCTGACAATGGAGTTTGGTTGGTTTGAAGAGTGATATTTGGCTTATTTTATCTGCGGTTTCCTGTCAGAAAAGGCTGTCTGATGCCAGGGTAAAATATGGCGTAAACTTAAACTGATATGGATTTATTTATGTGCGCCCTTTTTTCTTAGGTGGCTAAACTACATTGTGCTTGCTGACCCTGTCCACAGCAATGCATTACTTAGCTTCCTACACAGGTACTCCTGCTGCTTCTCCAAACTGGGGAGTAGCTCATACAACCCCACTTCAAATAATCCAAACTATTTCTTTAAGACATCTGGAAGCCAAGAGAACTGATAGATCCATGCTACATCGGTATGTGGTGGAAATATTTGAAGACGATAAAAAGCACATACAGATCAAATGCAAGCTACACTTTTCAAGTAAAAAGCTCAGTGTCCACAAATCAAGTCTAAATTAGCACCTAAAATAAAGCTGAGAGAAAAACCCTGCAGACCAGACACAAAGCAGCAGCAGCAGTAATCCCTTGCATTTCATTTCAGCCATATAAACACACTAAAATTGATTTTCTATGTCAAGCATTGAAGGTCCAAGCAACAGCATGGTGCTTACATCAAATACAGCTCGAGTAAGTCCCACTAGGTCTCTATATGGACTTGTTTAAATATCATTGCGTGTTTTGTAAGCGTCTCCGATGGACCCCCGCTATTTCTTTTATTTTCCCTTTATGTGGTTTCCAACACAGCTCCAGTTTCTGTGACAAAAATAGCACCTGCAGCCCATATAATCATACATATTTCTTCTCCCCACTTCCCTGTGGCAGCAAAGTGGCCATTGTTTACACATGTAAGAAGTGCTGCAGCCAGGGGGGGCCCACAGTCAATACTTCCATGTAGCGGCTATAGTGGTTATAGCCATTATGGTCTCTTAAGCCCACTTTGTGTCAGTGGGAGTCCTCTTTCAGGGCCGAGCGCACTCTGGCCTCCAGCTGGTCTGCCGGGGGCCGGGCGTCCGGGTCTGCGGCGAGCATGTCTAAAAGCAGGGTGCACATGGCTTGGCCGGGAGGGGGTGGCAGCGGGGGGGCTCGCTTAAACTTCATAGGGATGCACAGCTGGAGGTCGGCGTTCTCGCACAAAGCTTCGCCCAGCGGCATCAGCCAGCCTGAGCGACCCTTACACACGTAGGCACCTAAAGGGAAAACACAAGGGAAGACACTGTTGAGTCATCACAACTGACTGACGGCAACAACACGCACAGCAGGGGGGCCACTGGATCTCAGTGATCAGGGCCACAGAGCCTACTGGTGTGACATGTTACCAGTAATCGCCCAAGTGCCCGTAAGACCACGAGTGTGCGGCAGATTTGGAGAACACACTGAGAACACACGGGCCCAGAATGCATTGTTGTTAAACAGGAAGTAACAACGATTGAAGCATGACAACAAATGTGAGCATGACAACAAATACGTGTCAATACACACATCCGGAGCTGCAACGATTAATCACTTATGAATCAATTATTGAATTAATTGCCAACTATTTTTTAAATATCTCTTAATCGGTTTGAGTCATTTTTTTAAGGGTAAAAAAGTCTAAATTCTCAGATTTCAGCTTCTGAAATGTGGATTTTTCTGGTTTCTTTGCTCCTCTCTGACAGTAAACTGAATATCTTTGGGTGGTGAGTGAAACAAGACATTTGAGGATGTCCCTCGGGCTTTGGGAAACACCGATTAACATTTTTCACAATTTTCTGACATTTTAAAACAAACAACTATTGACTGATTATTAGAGAAAATAATCATCTGATTATTTGACTGTGAAATGAATCATTAGTTGCAGTCATACGCACAGCGTTATCTAAATAAACAAACAAAAAACAAATCTCTTAAAAGGCATAATGCAGCATTTTCCTAAAAAAACAAAAACAAAACAATGACTAAGACTTATATAAAAATAATGCATCGAAATCTTCATTTATGACCCACTAGCAGTGTGTGGTGGTGTCTGTATCGGCAGAAGACCTGCCTCCTGCCTGTGTTTTAGGGCTGCACTATTCATGTTAAAATGAGAATCACAATTTTTCACAATAAGAATCAAGATCATGATTCTCCCACGTAATCCTTCACATTTATTGCACTCTAAATGCTCAAGCAAAAAAAAAAAAAAAAAAAACAGGTCTTGGGATGCTGCTGTCTAGACAGGCTTTGAAACAGACGACATTAACATAAGACACATTCAAGTGTTTTAATTAACTTATGAAGTCTCTTGTAATAACACCCCCTGACACACTACAATTTCATCCTTTTGCAATAACCATCTTGAATCTTGTCAGTCCTCCAGGAAGCTGCGATGTTGTGAGCGCCTCTAGACCGGGGCATAAACGATTCAGTGTTTTGTTTTATTTTTTAACAATTTTGTTTGCATTAATATTTTTACAATTTTGTCACAGGCTCTGAAAAATACACAAAATTTGTGGTGGATTTTATTGACAATCATGAAGTTCTGCTGTGCACTTTTATTTTCTAATTTTGTGCCCCCCCCCCAGAAAAGCTGCCATGAAATCATGCAACCTGAACATTTAAAAGGTCTCTTCAAATATACTGACGCATCATGTCATTTCTAGTTCCGTATCATATTCCTTCAGCTTTGGGAGAGGCTGACTTCTTTATATATTTAGATTAAGCTTTTGTGTGTTGTCACTATATTTTGTTTAGTTAGTTGAAGCTCTTCAAAAAACCTTTTATTATAGCCAATATAATGAAATGTATTACATTTTTGGTTGAAATAATCCAGCGTCAAATCATCTGATCATACTCATGATAAATCCAACATGCGATGATGAACTTATGGTTTATTAAATGTTGTAAGATTAGCCGGCCTACTTATAGTCTCATTACAGCCAAAAACTGGTCCTGTGCAGTAGGTCCTGATCAACTGTGGGACTCTGATGAACTGAATGCTTCTGTGGAGCACTATTATGCATCTATAAGTGTGGCTTATGAGTACTGTGTGTTGACATTTTGCAGAAGAGGTGCACATGCCTGATTACCTGATTACAAGTGAATGTGCGTTTAAGTGTCCCGTACCAAAGTGCAGGCACCAGGACGGAGCGAAATAGGATGCGACAGAGCGTTACTGCTGCTCTGTAAACATAAAGCTACATCTAGCAGCTCTGCGTCAATATGATTTGAGTATTTCAAGAAAGACAGAAGCTATTTTAAAAAAGTTTTTTTTCCCCTAAATTCATCATTTGCTAGGTTGCAGCCATTTCATTGTTGTTAATCAGCAACAGGGCTCTGTTTTATAATAAACTGCAACCAGTTTGTGTAGTGTGGCTACTTTATCAAGAAGAATGCTAGCAGGTTAACATGGATGTACACAAAGAGGATTTAAAACATTTACTTTTTTTGTTTCATGAAAAATGCATTCAACACGTGTGTTCGGTCTCGAGGATACTGCGAATGAGTATCAAGAACAGGGCTGAACAATTTTGAAAGAATATCTAATTTGATTATTTTGACTTTTGATATTAGAGGTAATGAAGCACTTCACTAAATTACATGAAAATGCAGCTAAATGCAGTAACTAATGACACAATTTCACTTCATTTCTGCTAAGAAAGTAATAACAAAATAACTGTTGAATCTTTTCACGTCTTTGCATGTCATGTCTTTATTTCTTGCACCAAATTATGGCGAGCAGTATCAATAAGTATCAGTATCAATAAAATCCTAACAATGCCCATCCCTAGATGACTTTTGGTGAGTAATGCTGAATGTAAAAACACACTTTTTTCACAAGAAAACTCCACAGGGCACCTTTAAAGCGCCTACAGACCCATGACGCAGCCTGCACCCAGAAGCCTAGGAAAAAGTCAACTTCACTGATCATCACCGGACTGGGATGGGACAGGAAAAAAGTCAAATTGGTGATGCACAAAGGAAATGCCAAGTGTTAGCAGGCATGCTTTGTGTTACTGGGCTTTAATAAACTTTGACTTGACTTGAAACGGAGGAGCTGCTCACAGCTGGGGGGGGGGACTAAATGCGGAAGTTGGTGAAACAGCTCCACAAACACCTCAGAAAACAATAAATAACGGTATCATTTTTGGAAATCTTTCCAGCCGACTGGACCTCAGGAGTTGGGCAAAGTTGAAGTGCCGAGATTACTCTTCTTTCTTTCATATGATTAAGAAATTAATGCTTTGGGGTTTTGGCTGCTTATCAGAATGATTACGAAAGATAAAACGCTGGGCTCCAATAACCTGAATTGGCCATTTGTCTTAATTTGACATTTTCTAGGCTAAATGATTGATTGAAAAAAATTAGCAGATTAATGAGGAGAGAAAAACCATTAGTTGCATCCCTAAAATGTTACAACTCAGAAATATTAAAGAGGATTATCTGTGAAAGTAATCAAAATGCATCAATTGTTACTCAGTCACAAGGTTTCTTGCAGTCCTTTTTCATTAATTTTATTGGAACACCGTTAGTAACATATCTGTCAAGAGAGTACAAGTCGTGTTCCCTTAATGACGCTCAACACTGAACCCTGACCCGCGTCTGCATAAAGTCAAGTGTGGGACCGGCCTGCCGTGAGGCCAGCAGTGATTCCCTAAACTGACTGAGCAGAAGCCGACGGGCACTGGGCTTCGCAAGGACAAACACCAGAGGTTGTCTCTTGCTCCTTGACTTTATTCTCTCTGACCCACCCCCCCCCGCCTCGCCAAATAACCATGTGGGTGTGTGGGTCTTGAGAGGGGATAAAGTAAAATAATGGAGCATTTTATCTGACTGTGAAAAGCCTCCAGCTGCCTCTCCCCATTTTCTCACTGACAAAGAGGATTGTGATCGGGGCCACTGAATTCCATTTTGCCCTTTTTTTTTTTTTTTGTTATTTGAATCCGCTGGAACCTCCTCTCTCCCTCCTATCATAACCATTTTCATTCAGCCTAATGGAGTATCAGTGACTCAGGGAGGTTCTCAGGCACTAAACTCCGGGATAATGGTTCATATCCCCCTGCCTCCAGGTCGGCTCTGAGCTGTCTGGACCCATTTTTTGTGAATAAAATGAGACATCTGTATCAAAGCCATTTCATTACTCTCTGACAGTGGAGCGCAGAGCACAACCGAAGACGCCGCCTCATCCTATGGCCACATGGGGTTTCTGACAGGAAATAGGACATTAAAAAAAAAAGAGATTAAAATCTGTTCTGCAGAGCTGTACTAGAATGCTTGGCAAAGTGCTTCTCCTTGCTCATACTGAACTGGTCAGAGTCTTTGCAAACCTCATGGCTCCAACTCACTTCATCAAAGTTCTACGCAAGGACAAGATATTTATAACAAAGACAAATACTGACATGAAATCACACAAATACCAACACATCTGCATCTTTGTGCACCGCGGGGGGGGGGGGGGGGCCTCAAAGAAGCAGAATTAGAAAATAAAAGTGCACAGAACATCACTACAAATTACAAATGTGTACTTCCAGTACCAGTGACGAAATTGAAAACACTGAGTCGATGCATTGAGGTGTACATGTATGATGTTTGTGCGGGAGGCTGCTGTGATTGGTGGAACGGAACAGAACGGAAGCAACAACGATTGGTCAGCTTTGCTGAAGAGCTGCAGAATCTGGACAAAATTGCACAGAATTCACAGGGGTTGGTTGAATTTGCCTGAATTGTTGCGATCGCAACATCACAACTTCCTGGAGAGACTGTATTGCATCGTTTTAACACGTGGTATTTTGGACAAATTTATCCAGCAGTGTTGGACAGTAATATATTACTGTAATATTATTACTTTTTCCAGTAAAGAGTGGTGTAAGGGATTACAATTTCCAAAACAGTAATTATATTACAGTCACTATTTCGAGTAACTCTGAGTTTACTTTTTGATCTAAGTAGTCTATCATATGATGGCGTGTATGTGCAACAGGTCACGTCAGCGGTTAGCCAAAAAGCTAAAAGAAAGGATGGGGGACGAAGGAGAGGGGGAGAGGAATACTTTCCACCAGTGGAAGTACCGTCACTGACTGTTTTGGGGGTTTTTTTTCATTAAATCAGGAGAGAATGTTATGATGGAATCTAATTTGAAGGCCTCACTCAAAGAGGTCGGCTTTGTTTCCACCACAGCTGACACCTGGACAGCTAACAAAAGCTGAACAAACAAGTTTATTGCATCAGCAGTTCAACTTTGGGGGGCAACAAGGCCGCCAACAAGGTACAACAGTAATATATCATTCTAACAAGTACTGTACCTGATTACTTTTGATACCAAGTAATAAGTTAAGTAATATCATTACTTTTAAAGGAGTAATAAGTAACACAAAAACACTGTTGTACAGTAGTACCCTTTTTTTTTTTAACTCTCTGGATTGTACTAAGTGAACCTGTAGCAGGTAGCTAACTCAAGAGATATTTTGGTTTATCTTTTTTTGTTATGTGTGCAGAGCCAACATTGCGAGGGGTGGAACGTGTGCCACCAATTTAATTAAGCGTCTGAAAAAGTATTGGCATCAGCAGATATCCTAATTCACGCATCCAATCAGATAGGAACTGAAATAAGTGGATTGTGTATCTCTAATTAAAGGCACTGGGTTAGGACTCAAGAGGGAGAAAATGAAAAAAGACAATATTAATCTGAAGAAACTGGTGTCTCACACACTGTCGTCACCGGCACTTTTAGAGCCGGAGAGGCTGAATTACACACTGTCAGCTTGCGTTATAAGGAACAGAGCCGCTATAATCCATATCAAAATGTACATAGCATAAATCATTCATCTCTTTGCCATTTAGATTTATGATTGTACCATCCCTGGTTGATGAATGTATGATGTATGGCATGTGACATTTTTAATATGTGCCAGTTAATTAAGTCAAACTCAATTCAGCGCGGTGCGTCATCAACCTGCCTGACCACACACTCAACCTTTCTGTGAGCACGACACAACGTGACAGGCCTCTGCTCATGTGTTACCCAACATGTTCACTGTACCATACGCACAAAGATACTGACAAAATATCTGCTGCCCTAGTCCAGCTGGTGTGGTGCTGTGGTTGCTTATTTGTTTAGTTTCAGGACAGGAGACATCAGGTACTATCAGTCTCTGATCTCCTCTATTGACTCTTGACTGGACGCACTTACCCAGCTGTTCCTGCGTGGTTCCTTCTTCCACAAAGGTGATCCTCTCCAGGACCGCCCAGAACAGCACACCCAGAGAGAAGATGTCTGCCTGGGCCGTGTAGGTCAGCCCACCCCACACCTCAGGAGCCATGTAGAAGTCAGAGCCGCAGGTGGAGGAGAAGTGCTGCCTGGTCAGATCGCCGTCCACCAGACCTTCACTCATCTTGCTCAGACCGAAGTCTGCCACCTAGAGGATGAACGGGGACACTCATTGAAAAAGAAACAGTGTGTTTTCTGTTCTAATAAGTTTTTGAACTCATCACTCAAGAAACTTTTCTCATCCTTCACTTGGAACAAAGCTATGCATATTTTGTAGAGTTGTTGTTCTGTCACACTACACTGGAACATCCAGAAATGTTTAACAGAGTGGAGCTGAAACAATTTGACGAAAATGAATATGCAACTATTTTGACAATCGTTTTAACATGAGTAATTTTAAGTAGAAATGACAAATATTTTCTGCTGAGAGCTTCTCAAATGTGAATATTTGCTGGTTCCAATGATAATAAAATTTATATTTTTAGACTGTTGGACTCACAAAACAACATTAGTGCTGTACCAAATAGTTCAATTCTAAACGAGCATTGGAATACTGCTCAGCTTCTTTTTTTTTTTTGCATGTATCTTAATTCTGTTTAAACCCAGTGATCCTGCACAGCTGCAGATACAGTTTAAGCTACGCTGATATTATTAGTGCCTGCATAGAACTGTTTCTGACTCGTGTGATCCAAACATTTCCAATAACTCCAGAGCTCCAAAAGTTAAAATTTATTGAAAAAAAAAAAAAAAACCATAGGCCTGGATGTAATATAAAAATTCACAACATGTTCTTATCAAACAATATATTCTGCTTCAATCCATATCGGTGGCTTCAGCATTTAAAATTTTCATTAGGGCTGCACGACATGGTAAAAAAACGCCATATTGCGTTTATTTTGACTGAAATTGCGATATGCAATACGATTATTGGGAATGATCGTTTTTGCATTACAATTTTCATTTTTACTGAAAAACATATACTCATTAAAATCATGATTATGTGACATGCGTTGGGGTCTGTACCAAAACAAAAATGTTTTCTTTCATCTGCCTTCACACCAGGGCCTCTCTGCAGCACTACAGTACCTCATTATGAGGCTGTTTTCTCAAACATATTTCCTTTTGCAAATTGGTTCTGGGATTTGGATATTGCACTTGGCCAAACTGCGATTTCATTAATATTGGGATTAAACATGCAGCCCTAATCTTCATTGCGGTAAGAAAAAACAAAACTCACACACCTGTATTAACGGAGCAGTCTAGCAGTAATCTAACAGCACTATAAATTACAAACATGTTGGAAGTTGATTTAATTAAAAAGAGACTAACTTGTTTAATAAATCAGGATATTTTAGGCTGACGGCATCATAAAATATGACAACAGACATTCAAAGCTGCATTCTAACGTCTCAATAGAAGCTTTGAATGTAAAAACGTGAAATCCAGTACAGCCATAAGCAATACATTTTGAATTTATTATATCAACTTGGGCTTTGGTCAGCTGGGATTTCCGTTTCCAGACAATTTTATGGACTGAATGATGAAATTAACTGACAGATAAGTCACATCATGTGCATATTTATTCCACAAAGGGGAGAGCATCCTTTTTACGTGTACCATTACCACAATTAGATTTAGATAACAAAAGGGATAAAAATCGGGCGTGGTGGATGAAAAGTTCCAAGTTTATGCACTGGAGAGAAAGCTTCCTCAAGACACACACTTTTTTTTATACAAGTTATCCTTTAAAAAAAGGATTTACCCAACAAACAATCTGCATGAGTGCTTGGACTAGGAATTTTACTTTCTGACCACACTGAGTACATTTATATGTGCTTGAGTATTCTGGTTATGATCAGGTTTTTGGATTATCCTGCTTATGTTTTGCACATGCAAACATCATATCCTGGTTTCAGAAACCTGGACATGCTACCTGGAGTACTCTGATAGAAACCAGGATGTTGTGGCATGTAAATATCTTATCCTGGTTGCTAAACATTATTCACTGGCGCAGAACAGAGTGGCTGAGATAGTGAGAGATCAAGATACAACTGCACACAGACGGCCTGAATCATGTGTACTGGGATATATATATAACCAGGTTACTCATGTTCCATGTGAAAGCATATCCCAAATATGATCGCAACCAGGATGAGGTTAATAACCAGGATAAACGCAGTCACTGTAGTGCCACATATTCTCCCCAGCTTATCAGACTTCTCCTTTTAAAGCACCTGTGTTAAAGTTGTATAACTCCTGATGTGAACCTGATCAACATTTTCTCAGTATTTTGTACTCTAATTTTATGAGCACATGGGGGAAAGCACAGCATGTTTATTTTCAATCATTCTTTCATATTGCTTTTTGTTATATTGTTTGGTGTGCTTCCAGTTCATCGCTGCTGTGAAAGTCAAACACCCCCTGAGAAAAAAAAAACTATTAAACTTAACTATTAAATCTGAACAGTGTTAGTTGTGTACTGACGCCATGATGACGCCACCTGATCTGACGCGAACATCATCACGTCACAACAATCTGCTGCCAACCTTGACGATGGGGCCTTTCGGCGTCACACAGACCAGCACGTTGTCGGGCTTCAGGTCTCTGTGGGTGATACCCAGGCTGTGCAGGAAGGCCACGGCGTTGCAGAGCTGTTGCACCACGGTGTGGTTACGCTGGGCGTCCGGCGGCCTCGAGAGGAGGTACTGATTCAGGTCGCCGCCGTCACAGTACTCCATCACGAGCCACAGGGCCAGGCAGCGCAGGTGTCCCGGCTGCTCTTCCTCCGTCTGGGCCGGCCTCTTCCTGGCTCTGTTCTGAGGCCTTTGTGGGGTCGTTGTATCAGATGATTTAGTCTTCTCCTGGGGCTTCGCCCTGGCCTGGACGGTGTTGGTCCTGTCCTGAAGTCTAAGGACAGAGTTATTCTTCCTCTGGTTGTTCGACTGGGGGTCATTCCTCTCCTGACTGTGTGGCTCTTTGACTACACTGCCCTTCAGCACGCTCTCAACCAGACGTAGTGGCAGTTTGCCTGGTTTTAGGGTCTTCAGGCTCCTTGGCCCAGTCTGCAGGAGGCAGCTGTGCAGTGCAATGACATTGATGTGGTTCTTGGCTGTGGCTCTCATGGCCCACAGCTCCTGCAGGTAGAGTTCAATGCACTCCGGATTGCTGCAGGGAAGCCGCTTGATGGCCACCCTCTGTCCTGTTTTGGCCATATGGCCCTCAAAGACCACACCATAGCTGCCTCGTCCGACTTCCCTCTCTAAAGTGTAGAGCTCCTCCATCTGTCACAGCTGCTGGAGCCTGATGGGAGTGCTAACAAAATAAAATAACTGATGTTAGCATGATAAAAATGACATGTAGCGTTAAAGTACATGAGTGTTAAGTGAGTGTGTAGTTAGGGCTAGGCAATTTATCAATATTTTATTGATATTGTAATATGACATTAGATATTATCTTAGATTTTTTGTTTTTTTAGAAATCTACTTGCCCAAAGTAAATGCTTTACTTTTATTAGCTGATATCAAATAACAAGGACAAAGTTAATTGTCATGTTTAATCTAGGGCTGCAGCATCAAAAATGTTCCAGAAAATAGTGAAAAATATCCATCCCAGTTTCTCCAGGTCCGAGGTGATGTCTGTAAATGTCTCGTTTGGTCAGTCCAAAATCCAAAGATATTCAGTTTAATATGGTAATAAAATGGAGAAAAGGGAAAAAAATAACATTTTCTGCCATTTTTTGACAGAAAATTAGGGCTGGGCAATATATCAATGTTATATCATAATGCAATACGAGATATTGTGATAAATTTTGGATATTGTTATATGGTGTAAGTGTTGTCTTTTCCTGGTTTTAAAGGCTGCCTTACAGTAAAATGCTGTACTGTCTAGAGTTGTTCCGATTCCGATACCAGTATCGGAAATTGCTCCGATACTGCCGAAAATGCTGGCATCGGTATCAGCGAGTACTGGAGTCCAGGCACCGATCCGATACCAAATATATTCCTAGATTTATTTATTTAAATTGCCGTTGCACTACTGTTTTATACTGATCTATTTAAATTCCCTTTTTATTTAAAAATATTGTTGCTAAATTTTTTTAAAATAATTATTCCTAGATTTATTTAGTTAAATTGCATTTGCACTACTGTTTTTTGTACTGTTCTATTTAAAAATAAATGGCTTGAATTTGCTGTATTTATTCGTGTTTTACAAAGGGTTTAACCTGAGCCAGGCCTTACCACAATGATAATCACATCACAGTCATGCAGGCGTGGTATGATATTTTTTTTATAACATACTGGTATCAGCACAAGTATCGGAATCGGTATCGGGAGGGAAAAAATGGTATCGGAACATCTCTAGTACTGTCTGAAATGACCAGACTGCTCTAGCTGTTCTGTTTGGTTTTTTAACCAATTAATCATTATACTTATGATTATTTATCAAAAAATCTAACTGGGTTAATATTTTGTGAACACACCTATAGTCATCCCTACAATATTTGGAGGTGTTTAGTCAAAAACATTGTGATATTTTATTTTTTCACCCAGCGATAAGACAAAAAAACACGTATTATCATTTTAGCGCCTTCAACTCCTTGGAGTACACAACACGTCTCCAGTCACAACCTACATGATCAATAATTATCAATATCGAGCAATATGAAACTTCCCTATCATGATAGCTTTTTGAGCGTACTGCCCAGGCCTGTGAAAAATTACAGTAACCACTGATCGATTATCAAATTAGTTTAATAATTTAATACTTTTTCAGCACTTGCTCAATTGGGCAAGTGAGTTGTTAGATTTAATTGCCAAAATAGTATTTTACTTGCCCCAGGCAAGCAGGATATCATTATTGAGCCCTGTGTCGGTCTGTACCAGTATTGAGGTGTATGTTATTCAATATTGTGTTACAGAACATAATATAGTTTTTTTGGTTGGTTGGTTGTTTTATGAGGAGCATTTATGAATATGTTTTTTTGTTTTTTTTTGGAGTTACTTATAATTAGTTGTAATTATTAAAAACATCAGTAAAGATTTACTGTCACTGCTCTGGGATTGCACACGCATATCATTTAGATCTTTAAGCTTACATTATAAAACAGAACTTTTGAATATGAAATAGTAAACATGGGTGTCACCAATGATACTTATCGAGCTCGCATTAGTTTAGGGCAGCAGATGTTTCCCACTGAGCCATCATGCACAATAACAGCAGTGTGATTTTGTTTGACCTGAGAGGAACTGAACCTTTACTCATATCATCGGTAACACCCTTCTTACTATTTCCTGACAAAATGACTGCTGTGAAAAAAGTCTGTTAAGCTGGAGGTGGTTGATTACGAATCCTTAAAGATTCTTAAAGTTGACTTTACACTTGACAGCTACTGTAACATGTATGTATTATGCTCTTGAGCTAATGTTGCTAACCTTCGTAACTGCTTAGTCCTAACATAACTCATATTTACCTGTTTCTTGTTCACGTTGAGGTTAACGATACATAGACTCATTTTAATCTACAAACAATAACTTAAATTTCAGTGTAACCTCGAGACCGTATGACGCTAGGTGGTGGATGAATTTAACATGGCGCTGTGTGAGGACAGGAACGTTTAAAAGGGAAGCAGCACAAAAAAAAAAGCTCGTTGTAATTTCAGACTTACCCAAAAGACTTCAGCTTACACTACCAGCGACGAATCGACTTGGATCTGCAATCTACTTGACTGACAAGCCGTCTCGCACCATATTCAACGTCGATTCCTTATTGTTGATTAAAAGAAACAGAGAAAAAGCAGCAATAAACAAATGCAACAAACTTCCGTGTCTAAATTCGGAGCGTCCCGCTCTGTTTGTATACGTGCATCGTGATTGGTTACGGACATTTAGCCGCGTCTTGTGATTGGTTGGTGGCAAAGTCTGAGCGTGTACTATGATTCGAATTGTCAAGCTACCACAGGTGGCAGACATGAAGGCAACCCCCGACCCGCGAACGATCTCGCGATAGTGATCAATTTAAACCAAACCATAATCTTTCCCTAACCCTCACCAAGTGTTCTCTGTCCCTGAACCTACCTAGATTTTCCCAACGGTGTTGTCACATTAAAACACATAATCAGTTTAAATTAGACAACGAACACAATGAAGAAACAATGCGCACAAATCTCGCGAGAAGTTAACAAATCAAGGGTTCCCTTCTAGACATTGCCAGATTGCAATTGCTAATAAGGAAATTGTCACAGTATCACCAGCTGGGTTAATGATTTTTAAAGGTATGGAAACGGACTGTTGATTTCGAGCGAAACAGTTAATTGAGCATTTATTTTAACTGATAATATTATATTTTAACACATTAAAGTCATATAATTAATTGAAATTATGCCAGATGACGCAGTTTTCAAGGGGCAGGCTTTGAAGAGTCAGTCGAGTCGGATCATAACGTCAGTCTTATCATAGTCACCATGGACACATACACAATTTTATATGTTATACACATCCACGTTAATGGAGTTTCTCATATGATTTGGTTTTAAAATATACCACAAAACATAAACATTATAATTTTGCCATATCTTAAAAGTTATCGGGCGCATTTGTCGGCTCAATATGTAAAATAGAACTTTTTCCACTGCAGCCATATTGACATGAAATAGTGTAAACACAGGTGTTACCAATGATACTAATTAAGGTTCTATTATATATAGTGTAGCAGAGCCTTTCTAGTGGGCCAGTATGCACCCTGTTTGACCTTAATGGAATGAGACCTTAATTAATATAATTGGTAACACCTGTGTTTAACCCACTATTTCATATCAATATGACTGCTGTGAGAAAAGGATATATCAAGGCTGTCTGAAGTATCAACACTAAACTAACTGTAAAGAATGTATTTCAGTCGTAGCTGAAGTAATGTGATGTTTTGAGTCCCGTTCAGCTTTCTGCTTTAGTGATGCTAGGCTGTTTTTGTGGATTATAACAACTTGAAATTACATACCGTCATACCGTTTGACCTGCGTTTTCTCTTGGTGACTCGGAAAGAAGTCTAACGCAAGACAAAATTATATTTTCTATTCTAATAATGTATAATGTTACATATAAAGTGGTCTGTCTAAACTGGTTCTGTAAACTCACTGAAACGGTTGCTATAGAAATGCCTTTCCTGAAACCACACTATTAGGTTGTTGAGAAGCAGTATTTTACTTTTGGGTACAGCAAATAATTGAATTGGGAAACTTGAAACCTTTAAGTTGACCTGACTTAAAATTTAAACTGCATTAATGCAAACTGTTGATTCGAAAGAAATCTGATTACTGATTACTGAGTCGAAGTTGTTCTAACAATTCTCTTTTTTCAGTGCATGTTTAAAGCAATACAGTATCAATTTATTATGCTATCAAACTGAAGGCGTTAAAAAATATTTATTAGCTCATTCAAGACCTCAGTTCAGCTCAGTAATTTATTGTCCAGTCTTAAGTTTGTCTTACAGCATAGTAAATCCAGTCACTGTTGAGTAACTTGTGTTGTGTGCAGGTTGTTCATTTTAAAAGAGGAAGAAAAAAATTATCCTATTTTGTGTGCCTATAGGACTTTTTTTCTTTTTTTCCATGGTATTGAATAGAGGTATTGAATATGTTCTTTTTTTCTAGTGTTGTATAAAAGTTTAAAATTCTGGTATCATGACAAAATAAGCAGGCCTGTAACCTAGCCGGAAGTATTTTGGCCTACTTTGATAGATTCACACAAAAGAGTACAATATATGCTTCAGTGGGTTCTCAGTTTTCAGCCTTTTGTAAGACAAAAAAGAGAAGTGCTGAGAGTGCCTTACCAAAGTGATGAATCTGAATCAGTAGTCTATTATAAGCTGGGACACTTTTGTACTCGAGCCATTTCCTTTGACTAAAAAGCACTGAAAATGCAAAAAAACACCAAACTTCCCTCGTTGCTGCAGTCCCATTTAATCACAGAAAGACCTTCTGAACAAAACCACACCTATACACAAAATGAGTGGGTGCTGCATCGGTATCGACTCTTTTTGGATAGAGGAGCGGCAACAGTGGTGATGACAGATAACAGCCTGGTGTGTGTTTGTTCTTCTGAGAGAATATAATAGGAAACATGGTGATTCATTGCACTGAAGCACACTGTGAAAGAAAAGAGCAGCTTTGAAGTGTTTGTGCGTGTGATATGCGCACGTGTGCGTGCTTATGTGATCCATAGCTTTTATCAGCGATGCCAATCATGAATACTCTTCATTACTTGAGGAAGATGGAGTCTGTCACACTTCACTTATTTTTATCTTGAAGCAAATGCCCTCCATTCTATTATCATATCTCACTTGCTTTGACAGATATCTGGATGCAGACATTGGGCATAATGTAGTGTGTATCGTGGCTGGAGAATTTATTAAGAAGTATTTCGTGGGGAACCACTCAAAGGAGCCAGAATTGAATCCTCTGACAAATTCAATAAAGCATTCCAAGCACCCCAAAAACATGTTAATGAGTCCAAAAAGACTTATAGTTTTAATCACCCCTGTTTTCAGACTAATTGTGTTTCTGTGGGGGCTTTGCTTGCTAATTATGGAGTCCACCAACAGGAGGGGCAACAGTAATTATTTCCTTGATTGAGGTCAGAACCCTTGCATTTAATCCTGAGGTCTATCCCGCGCTCCTCACACACAAAGAGTAAACATCAGTAAACAACTTCTCAGCATCCAGCACTCAATTTCACAGCGGTCGCTCCTTTATAAATGATGGTTTTCTCCTTCAGTAAGCTGGCTTTTCATTGGGAAGTCTGCCACATTGTCTGCCACAATCCCCATGTGTCTACTGTGTTAACCCAGTGTCTTTAATTACAGTTTTTATGTAATATACAGTGCTTTTCAGGTTTCAAATGCCCCTGGCACTGGAAAGGTAATATCTGAAGGGTGTTATGCAATGAGATGATGAAATACTGCTGTGTCTCCCGCCGAATGCTTACGCTCTGACAGTCTTTTGGTGGTTGACGCTGCAGATTTTGCGAGCAGAGGCGTAATTCTTCACCCATGCAGAATTATTAAGGCGCTTTTTGGGATGGAAATGTAATTCTTCACTTTCGGGCCCCGCTGTTAATAACAGTCACTTGTGTCTTGACAGGTGAAAGCCCCGAGTCGCCCGCCATAAACCTCGCAGAGATTCCCCCTTCTCCTTTGGTTTCACATCATTGGGTTTAATTGTGGAGGAGGACGGTAAAACACCTCGGCTGGATGAGATGGAGAGGAGAAGAGGAAGTGGAAGTGAGCAGCGGACACGCGAGCCAAACGACGGTCAGTTTTGGTTGCAGTTGTCTGTGAGTTCCACAAACTCATTTGGCAGGGAGTCAGTCAGCATTTTTTCATCTTTAGGACCACTTTGGACTCTAAAAACCTTTAAAATCTAATTGCTAGTGTAGGAAGTGAAAGGATAACTTGGTGTTAAAGCCATTAAGCCAATAAAGTGGAATGTACTGTATATGCAAATTTATGTATATGCAAATTTAGGGAGATACAACCAAGTGCTTATGTCTCTGTATTGGAAAATAGACTTTATTATAGGCAACTGTCTTGGGACAGATAATGCATTTTTCAGTGATTGCGTAATAAGTTTAGCTTTTATATCAGCCATCATTGTCTCCAAATTTTTAAAATGTTGCATATAAAACATATTGCAATGCCTATTAAGATGGTGTTGTTTCTTTTTTCATAAAGCACTTTATATATCATTCTCTGACTCATGGTGAAGGGATGATTGAAGTGCTGATAGGAATAATTACTTATCATGTTTGCATGATACAAATCAATGCATTTTTATTAAATCACAATAAGAATAAATGAACCCTCTGCAGCTTTAATGTTGTGATATGGCTGTTTGGAAACCAATTACACATTTCTATAGAGGGTTATTTGCGTTTCTAATCCTGGTGGAGAATTACTGAATGATGAAAGCTTCAATATTAGACAACACAGTGTCACCGCAGGAACGGGTTGGGCTCTTCTACATGCCAGAAATATGTATTTTTTTCTGAAGAGACGGTTCACCCCAAAATCAAAAATACTTTTTTTTCCTTTGGCCTTTGGTGCTATTTATTTCCATCTAGATAGCTTTGGTATGAGTTGCACAGTTCTGGACATATTGACCGTACAGATGTCTGCTTTCTCTCCAATATAACAGAACTAGATGGCACTCAGCTCGTGGTGCTCAACGAGCCAAAAAATCAATTTGAAAAACTCAACAGCAATGTCTTTTTACAGAGATCACGACCCTCTTGCTCAAATAATACACAGACCGTGTTGTGAGCACTTTCAAGTCTGAACTATTTTCTTTCTACTGAACTCCACCAACCATATCACTATAGAAGAGTGATACAGACTGTGAGTATAGTTCAGTCTACTCAGGGATGAGAGGCTCATGCTCATGACAGCACAGGATGTAAACATCAATGGCATCCTCCTTGGCTGAGTTATAACGTTAGCACCACTGAGCTAGCTAGCACAGTGATACAGTTGGCGAGCATAACTCGGTAGAAAGAAAATAGTTCCTACATGAAACTGCTCACAACAGAGCTTTTGGATTATCTTGAGTAACCAGGTCATGAGTTCTGAAAAGAGACATGGCTGTTGAGTTAATCATTATATTAGAGAGAAGGCAGACATCTCTGTGGCCAATATCTCCATATTTGGCATAAATAGTGACACAGGCCAGACAAAAAATATGTATTTTTGAATTTGGGGTCAGCTATCCCTTTAAAGCTGTAATATGTAACATTTCTACATTTAAATGATGATCAAACCCACAGACATCTGTAATTTATTCCAAATAACCGTGTGTTTCCTACTAGCTGCTAGTTGCAATAACTTCAGTGAAAACATGGGATACGTCGGCTACGTCAGACAGTGAGGAAAGATGTCGGCAAACATGTCTAAATGTAATGTGACTAAAAGTGCCATGAACATGATGTCTGCCTGAGTCATGTCATAGATTTTCATCAGCTTTGGTGGTTGTTTAACAGTGAAAACAACAGTTCCCATGATCCCACACTACCTCAGAAGTCATCAAACTATACCTTTTGTTATTGTTTTAATTTGTGAGAGACCCCCTCTGTAGAATTTGCTTACTGTACACTAAAAGGTGATCTGTGGAAATTAAATATTTTCCCTTAAAACTGATATTTCATTTTACAGATCATGTGAATGACAAAAACCTTAACAACTGTGACAAAAGAGCTACCTATGACAGAACCTCAGGGTGTAGATGAGAAAGCAAACATCCTGGCTACTATCTGATGAAACCCTAACCCTTTTTTTTTATAAATTCGAAAAATGTTAATTTTCAGATTGACTGCCCCAAATTTTGAGACAAATTATGTGTTCACTGGAATTTACTGGCTTCATGCTCATGAGATCTACAAGAAAATTTACAAATGATCTACACTAAAACTGGCCTTACAAGGTTTCAGTGTGATGTGGTGCCAAGTTAAACGTGACCTTCCCTGTCATCAAGTTAATCACTGCCTCTTGGCCACCAGAGGCAGCGTTTGTGGACACTGGACAGCCAGTGGATGGCAGCGATATCAATGACAGACAGGCACCGCGGCGGCTGCTTGTTCTTCTGGGCTCCTTATCTCAGCCACACTGAGGGCTCTGTCTATGTACCCAATTCATCCATCACTATCAGACCGCACACAGGTTCAGGAGCAGCATTCACACTTTTACAGGGAGCTAAAGCTAATGTCAGCTCAGAATGAGGAGGGAGTTCAATTTGAGTTGTAACTTCAAGACTAAAAAACGTAGGGCTTTGCTGTGGCTGCTATTATCAGAAACAAATTATTGTTATTTGCATCACATGTACTAACAATCTATTGCTACTGAACTGGTAGCCACACTAGCCCTGGGGACTGCAATATCGGTCAAACACTCAAAGGGTCAGTTGGTCCAAAACTTTGTTGTAGACTGAAATTACTCAGCAATTATTGGATAAAATATCAGAAAAATTTGCATTCAAAGTCCCCAGAGGATGAATCCTAATGACGTTTGTGATCTTCTGATTTTTCCTTTAGCATCACCATGAGTTTGATATTTTTTGGTTTATATTGACAGGTCTTGACAACTATTGAAAGGATTGCCTGAGGTTTGGAACAGATGTCCATGGTCCCCAGACGATGAATCCTAATGACTTTGGTGGTTCCGTAACATTTCATCCAGTGCCACCAGCAGGTTCGTTTCATGGGCGCAAACGTTTGCACAGACATTCATGGTGCTCACACGATGTAGCCTAATGACTTGGATAATCCTCTGACTTTTTCTCTGATGTCACCATGAGGGTAGATATTTGTAGTTTTGTGTCAAATGATTTAACAACTAGTTGACAGACTGTCATGAAGTACAATTCAGACATTTGTGACCCCCTCACAAAAACTTGCAATAACTTCAATCATCCCTTAATGTATCATCTAGCCCTATTGTCAGGTCAAAATTTTAAATTGTTCAATACTTTGGCGTATGACCAAAAACTAACAAGCTAAAGTAAGATGTCATTTCACCACATTATACCTACACATTAGCATGTGTGCATTGTCATTTTCATTGTGTCATGTTAAAGATAAAGGTCAATACAATATAATATACAATCATACAGAGTACAATGTACAGTGAGGATCAGTCTCTGCGTTTAACCCATACTAGTACGAGGAACAGTGGCAGCGCCCGGGGACCAACTACAGATCTAAGGCAGTGACTTGTTCAGGAGTACGGACTGGAGAATTGACCTAGCATTCGCGTTTTTGTTGGAGGGGGTTACCGGAGCGCCCGGAGGAACCCACGCAAGCACAGGGAGAACATGCCAACTCCAGACACTTCAGCCACATAGTGGCAGCAAAAACAAGTTGTGAAAACTACACTGATATATCATCACATTTTAACTTGATATTGTGAACTTGAACTTATTTACGCACCCCAGCAGTTACAGAGCAACATTATCGTTCATTCTTTAGGAGTCATGTTTCTGATCACATGACTAATATAAGTTTAAAAAAATCACTTTAGTTTTGTTCTATTTTTGGTCTCCACCATCTCCCAAGGGAAATATTTAGCTCTTTAGCTTCTAAATGCTCCACTACATTCACCAGCTCGTCATTTTGCCAGTAAAGTTGCAGTTTACAGTTGCAGTTTCAGTTGAACTGAAACTCACTATAAAGTGAGCTATAAAGCTGCAGATTCAGGTGATAATTCTCTGTAGCCTCATCACTATGAGAACCCCTTTCACCTTGTTTCATTTTCATTTAAATATATTTTATATATAGCTATATATCTATAGCCTGACAGAGCTGATAGGATGACTGTAGATGTTTAGTCTTTCTTTTCTTCCACTTGTTTGTGTCTTCCACATTTGCTTCATTCATATCATCCCTCTTCTGGTTAACTGAGCACTCAACATGCATTATAGACCATAGGCTACAGAGAAAGCTCTCAGGACCTTGGGACAGGTCTTGTTTTCCATCCCCAAATCTCGTGCATGACTCATACTAACCTCCTGTCTGCAGACCCAGGCTGGCTGCTCGCTCTATCCATTGACTCCCCTGCTCGACATTGTTCATTCTTTCATTCACAAGAAGAACAAAGTCACCTATTCAGGTGTGCCATCACCACCAACAAAAAGACTTGTTTTTCTCTGGTCCAGCACAAACAACCTTATCGATCTATGATCATCTCCATGGCACTGCTTTTTGTAGCCTGTATTTAACTTGCATTTCTGGAGTAAACATTCGATTCAAAGTGCATTGTTTCCCTGACCTTGGCAGTGGGTTGGCGTCGAGGTTGTGGGTTTTATGGACACCTTAGACATAGGAATTCTGGATCAATCTCACGGTGGATGATGCGTATTTTTAGAGCCCCATTAGTTGGCTCAATGAAGACGAAACCGGTGGCGTAGGCAATGCCTCCTACGTCAGCGCGGGCCACGGCATGTGTGTCTGTCCGGGGTTTGTGCGTAACAGAATGGGGGGAATCTACCCCTCTCTCCAGCTCTCCTCTATGGTGATGTGAGTGATGATATAAAGGGGAAGGGAGGGGGGGAGAGAACTGGAGGGTTGAGCCAGGAGGGAAGGGGTGTGCCATTATAAGAAGCCTCAGAGGAGGCATGCGTTCAGTTGTTGAAACCCTTAGCCTAAGGATACAAGCTGAGCCACCCAACTCTCCTGTAGCCACAGAAGGAGGACTCCGAGAGAATATCTTTACGTCACAGATACAGGTAAGGAAGTGCTCAAGTGTGACTTTTTTCATAGGAGTGTGAGCCTTACCTGTGCATAAAGACTGTGCAGCTAAATGAAGAAGACAAAAGACTTGTGTAGAGATGAGAAGGCAGTTAATTAGGAAAGGACTTGTTGTGTCTTATATGGCCAGACCACTGACTAATAGATCCTGGGGGAATACTGTTGTTAACAGACAACCACTGCTAGGATTCTCCCTCTTTCATTGCCCTTTTTGTCGTGCCTGTCATTCCCGCTTTATCTGTTTCTGCCTCTGTGATTTTGGATTTTGACCTCAGAGGTGATTCTGTAAATAACCCTGCTCACCTGGAGTAATCTTTTTTTTTCCATTACTCTGTTTGTCTCCCTGCGGCTCTAAAGGCACCACTGCCACCGTCAGCAGTACCCTCATTGCACCTGATTACTACTTAATTAACAAGAGAGAAAGTCCCATATCGTGCTGAGAAAGCAGTTAGTCTGTAAGCAGCACTTTGTATCAGGCTAAAGTGTACCTGACTTACATCTTACACAGGAGTATATAAAAATATATAGAATGTACAAATAAATTTACAAAACAAAATATAATTCAGATTAAATATACTATAAGAGCAAGTATAAAAATACTTTTTAGAAGCATTCTTCCAGTCCTTAGTTTTCCCTAATATTAAAGCTGAATTTATGGTGAAAGTCAGTGAATGCCCCTCCAAAAGCTGCTTATTTATGCTTTGCTCTTTTGATTGATCATGGAGTATCACACTAAAGCTTCAAAGCAACGTTGACCAAAGCTATTTTGTTCTTCCTAAAGCAGCTCCAGTGTCAAACCCGAACAAGTAAAGTAGAAAAGAAAAAAAAAAAGCCCGGAGAAGTGAATCAGTTTAGCGCTGTTATTATGCTAAGCACATGATAATGATGATTTTAATGATAATGGTAATGAATGTGCATAATCTTTTCCCATTATCAGTAAAGACGATACCCGCGCAGACAGGGGAGAAAATGGGTGGTTAATGTGCCATTCACAGATAAATCACTCCACACTGGGGGAATGTTTGATGAAAAATGAAACATGTTTACAGGACAGAGTCAGATACAGTATTTTAGAACCGGACTAATGTATTTAAGTGAGTTAAGTGGTTATAGTCACCTAATTTATCTTGAGTTTTTATATCGCATATAAGATGAAAGACCTTTTTGTTTCATACAAAGTTAATGTTTTAGTGCTAATGTACCTTGGCTTGTGTACTTTTTCCACTCAAAATACCCTAAAAATCTATATTTATGTACTCGAGAGGCCTCTCAATATTAGGTTATTTTTTAGGGTTGTTCCAATATCAGCATTGGAAATGCCTCCGACACTGCCTAAAATGCCTATTCGGGTTCCAGTGAGAAGGCGAGTATATGCACCAGTCTGATGTTATGTAATTTAATAGCTCTGAAACTACAACCTGACCGATGCTGGATTTTGGGCGCCAATCTCAGTACCGATATTAAAGAGTAAAAAATATTTCGATAAACTGGTTGATATTCTTTATACAGAATATAAAATACAGAATATGGAGTATATGCATTAAAAGCACTTTTTTGAAACATTTAGCCTCACATGTGGCTATCAACACTTGTGACAAAGATATATAATGGAGGCAGGGTATTTTACGGTTTTGCAATAAATGTTATTGTCCAAAATAAAATCAGAGCTCTGAAACAGTAAACTTTCACCCGTTTTTTAAATAATTATAAATAATTGTAAATTAAACAGCTAAAAATAAAAACAACATGTACTCGATGCAAAGTGAAAACATCCATCTATACTGTCATCTTTACAATGCACCTTTATTTTGAAATTCCCATATCTGTGTCACAGTTTAAATCATAGAATTGACATAAATGTAACTGAATGGGTTAAAAAAAACTCATGATATCGTCTCATACTGATCAAAGGCCGCTGAATAGAATCAAATTGAAATCATATTGTTCCAGACTTTGCTATACAACATATATGTGTACCAATACAGATATTGACCAATATAGCTGGGATTGACAGTGGCCAATATCGGGACAATAATATAATTTGGTTTATATATTGGTTGAGCTCTACCCAAACTGGGATGGGACCCTGCTGTTTCCCAGAACCAGACCATACAGAAATGATAACAATCATATCACAGGGTTAGTGGTATGCAGCTGTTAAGAGTCCATAAAAACTCATCTTATTTTTAGTAAATCCAATTCCACTATGCTTTTAAATCTAGAATTGGTTTAATCGAACCATACCTCACGTCACTGGCAAAGAATGTCACGATTTCATTTTCAATTTATTTATCCTTTTGCTTTGCCAGTACATCATGAGCACTCTCTCTTTAATCAGCTAAAAAAGCTTTTAGGATTTCTGCTGCCTACACTTAGATTGAACTGATTACACTGTTTACAGCATTTTTTGGCCTCTCTGTCAGTATTCATTAAGACTGCTCGCAGTATTTTACATACAGAAATCCTTTTCGTGATCAGAGTTACTGAAGAATAAGACCAACAAGGTTGTCAGATATTCTCATATCAGGTGCCCTCACATGCACGAGTATTTTGCAGTTTGCAGTCATCACTTTTTCCAGCCTCACCATCCTCACCTTGATAAAAGTAGGGTGCTTCGTCTGGCCGTGCTAGATTGCCTCTCCTCAGCTCCATGTCCAATGGATTAGTGCAGGTGTCAACGCAGCTTAACAGCAACCAGATCAATGATGACACTATGTCAGCTGCCTAACACTGCAGAGTACAGTCTGGGGCTGCTGGGGAGTAACACTGCAGGACTGAGTGCATCATTAAGGGCGTAATGTCCCTCGTCATGTTTGAACCTTTGTTTTCCACAAGTCGAGAACTGGTTTAGCTTGGAAAGCTTACATTTTTTCATTAACTTTTGAGGTTCTATTCTTGATGATTTGGCCTGACGTCATTTTTATGTCATTTTATGTCACTTCCCTCATTTAGCTAAATAACCTAAATTCCCTCTATTACTTCGAGGAGTGACGACATGGCAACAAAGTGTATGCTCTTGTGTCCATCTTTTGTTCTTTTAAAACAGTGGCTCTCAATCTGGGGGTCAGGACGCCAAGGGAATCTCAAGATCATTTCTGGGGGTCCCCAGATGGGTGTGGTAAGCAGCGTGGAATGAGCCAGGAAGTACGAATGTTGATGATTAATCATTAATTGATTAATTGCTGGTAACAGTTTAACCAATAAAGACATTTAATAGCCGATAATGTATGTTTTGTGAACCATTTCTCTGGAGCTCTCAGGTTTTCTCACAGTCGGTTTGATTTGCTTCATTAGTCTACAAATGGCAGCAATTTCACCCCATTTGACATTGTTTTGTTTTGCGAAGCCATTTGTTGAATGTGGACTGATGGACAAGAGAAGCCGTTTCAAGTGACAGTTTTAATGTTTTATTACTCAGTTAATTTAAATTGTTTGTGCTTCATGAATTAGCTTGAACTTAAAGGAGGAATCTGTTATACATTTAGTGTAATGATATGTCATCAGAGATTAAGGAAACATCCTAAGTTGAAATTTCCATTACAGACTGGAATGACTGTTTTTGTTCCTGTTAATTCAAATTAGTTCAAAGTAATGCTGAATGTTTGCTGAGTTAGTAAGTGTCTGTTTATGAGTCGTAATACATTATTAATAATCTTTTAAAAGGAGTAGATATTTAACGGTTAAACGGTTAAACTGAGCAATATTTTAATGGAGTCTGGCAATTATTGAACTACAACTCCAATGTGTATTTTTGGAGCAGTGGGCTCCTGTGTTCAGGATAACAGGCTTAACTTTACATTGACTCGTTGTCACTTGTTATTGTCAAATTACAATGGTGCACTTGTCTTGAGTTCCTGTAGTCCTGCTACTGCTAGCACTGCTAACATTAGTCAGACTGTATGGCAGGTTGGCAGCTAACATGCTAACAATGTTGTTTGCCTGTGACTCTGTGATCCTGTTCACTCTGAAAAGTTGAAGCATTTAGTCGGTTGTTGTCATGTTTTGAAGGATCAACTGACTTAATACACACAGAATTTTTTTCAAGCCAGGTTTCAAATCGATAAATTGTGATTAATTTCAACTGCTTTCTGCATGTTTTCTTACTGTTAGACTGGTTGACTAGTCTGAGTTAAAATTTGCATTCAAGCAACAGGGAAATTAGTCACCAGGAACATCCTTACTATGTACCAGTGCAAAAATGACTATTACTAATTTAAACGATGATGTTCTGAACAACATTTCCATTTTGTAACATGAAATAGCAAACATAACAAACTACTCGGTAAGCATGATTGGAAATGAAGGCCCTATTTTAGACATCATCGTGATATGATGTGAATTTGGTAGCTTTTATGTTATTATACAGTAATTCCAGCCTCGGGCAAATGGGAGGTGGGGGGTGGGTCCCAAACACCAACCTGAATTTTCAGGGGGGTCGCGACTCGAGAAAGTTGAGAACCGCTGTTTTAATACAACCGACTCCCACGCACTCCCACACATCCACCCCTACATCTGCCTCAGCCTGTGTGACAGTTTATCAGCCAGACTAAACGATGACGTGTCTGTGCTGCACTCTGCTCTCTCTCAGTGTGCGATCATCATAGTTGAACTGCACTGAGAGAGTAATATTTTGGGGCTATTAACACAGCTTCACGGTTACTAAACGAGATAATTGTTGGTGTGGTTTCTCCCTATGAAGGACATATCTGATGCTGGGAATGATTGCAGAAGAGATTTCACCCAGTTGAGCATCTGCCCTCAGGTGCAAATATGTTCCCAATTAAAAGAAACCCTGCTGGTACAATTGATGGAAACAATAGTAATGATACGCTCAATTGATCTAATATGATGGTGCCTCAGACTGAAACAGATATGAACATAAAGAGTATCATATCTCCACTTAATATTTGTACTAATGTCTATGCGAGAATGTTATAGCCTATGCGGGATATGAGGAGAAAAAAAGATCCAGATTTATCTTATTTTCACTCAATTTGTGTTCTCTACAGTCTACTAAAGATAAGATTTCCTCAAGGCAGAAGGAATGGTGATTCTACCAGCAGATATGATTACAGTAAGACAAAAAGAATTCAAGAGATAAAAAGTGTCTCTATTGCATGTAATTATCAGAAACTTCAGCATCATCATGACCTTTACTCTTGACCTCCTGCCCTTTATGATCCTCATGATCTGTCAGTTCTGCCTCTGTGTGACGATAACTGGACTTGAATGCTGCAACGAAGCAGGTAACAGGTACAGTCATGAAGTCTGGTGCAGCTGTGACAGATGCGCCCAAATCGGATTAAGCGCATTCTCTCAGATTAGTCATTTCAGGATCCTTCCTGCGAGAGAAGGGCACAACTGCAAGCGCACCTTCCTCCTGCTCAGGGCCCTCCAAACTCTCCACTGAATCATTCACTGTCTGTCTGTGTCTGTTCAGGCTTCATTTACCCTGCTGTGTGAGAGATGATCCTGTGGCTGTGTGTGTAAATCCTCCTCAAACTGAGGGTTTTTGGAACAGTAACTTGTTCTCTGTGTTTTGAGAGGACATCAGTGGTCATATTTAGTGAAGATTTCAGTTGCACTGAATGATTCTTGTGGTTTTCTTTGAGCTTCTGTGTGAGTTTTGAGTTGGTTTAAAGCAGTGGAATGAGAAAATAATAGAAATGGGAACAAGTTTTGATACATGATTAATTGCTGAAGTAATTTGTCAAGAAATAATGCCAAACATTTGTTTGTTTCAACTTCTCAAATACAGGGATTTGCTGCTTTTCTTTGTTTTATACCGTTTGAAGACTTTTCCTTGGGCCCTGAAAATTTGCGATGAGCATTTTTTACTATTTTTTGTGAGTTTCTAGACTGAGAAACTGAAAAATTAATTGAAAAAATTACAAAACTAGAAGGCAGGCAACCATGCAAGCCAAAAAGATTCAAGATTTTATAGGTTTTTTAAAAGGTTTTTTGAAAATTGTGACTCACCACAACCACAAGAGTTTTTTGATTATACATAAATGTACACATAAATTTTGGCTGTTGTGTCCAGTAGTACAGTAGTATGCCAAATTAGGTCCAGACAGGCTACAGGTACCCAATGGTCACACACACACACACACACACACACACAAACACACACGCACCATTGCATAATCCCCTCCAGGCTTAAACAAACATCATTAACACACAATGTGATAATGTCAGTGCTACTGGTTTTAGATGGCAAGAGCAGTATTTAGTTATTTCTAACACTGTATTTGCATGTTTACTACAAAGAGCAGTGTGAGTATGAGCACTGATGTTCAATTCTAGTGTCTTCTTAGGACAATATTAACAGCCGATAAAAATATTACTCGAAAAACTTTTTCAGCCTTGAGGAGTGAGAATTATTCCTCTCATGTTTCATGTAACCCCGACAACCTTCACCAATAAGATAGGGCAGCCTGTAAACAGCCTGAGAGGCAATACCAAGGGTGAAAAAAAGCACTTTCTGCAGCAGTCGCTGCTCATTGCTCTCAGTGTGTGGTAACAACCAAAGAAGAGTATGCCAACATTTTTATCAGCTCAGATTTTCTCACATCTGCATTTTGGCAGCTGGACAGTCAAAGAACCTACTTACTTTGAAAGTCAACCTGAAATATAAATGAAAAGAGCAAAAGGAAGAAGGGAACAAAAAGGTGTTGAAAAGGTGGGGAGACATTATATCCAGTCCCTGGTGGAAATTACACCATGAGTGTTTGCATTATAGTGTATAAACTGTTCTCCATGCATTTTGTAAGCAGCATAGGCAAAAACCAATCTGAAAATAATTCAGTTAGAGTTGGATTATGAAACAAGCTCATTGAGCACCGTCTAATTTCAGGGAATCAATGACCTCTGAGAGAAACAGTGTCTCATGTCAAGACTGTCCTGATGAGCCACCACATTATGAGCACTCATTTGTTGCAAGGAGCCTGGTTTAGAAGACTAAATGGTTTAAGATTAAGTACACAAGCATGACTACTTTAGCATTTAAGGTTAAACATCTCTTTGCAATGTTGATTCAACTTATAAATTCAGTAAAATTAAAGTAGAATGAGTTTAAATTCTTATTTCTGTGTGCAGTTGTACTACCCATCCTTACATTTTCGTGGTCTGTTGAGGGATGCGGGAGGCTCAAGCCAATCTCAGCATGAACCACATGAAATGACTGGTTCATGCAATTTCAAAAAATCTTTTTCCTTATCTACTTTTAGTGGTATCTGTCAATGCAGAGGATCTTGGTTTTTGTTGGCTAGGTGGTTGAGATTTCTGACTCCACCTCAACACAATGGAGGTGAATGGAATTTTGTTTATGGTGCAGATTTAAAAAATTTTCAGTTTTCTGTGGAACTACTTTTTACAAAAGAAATAGTCCCTACAGAAACTGTGCTTTTAGCAATGCTGTATCCAATTGTTTTGCCAAGTATGTTTTTCTGGAAAACATAATTGTCGCCACGATTACAGGTACTGATAAGCTTAGTTTTAACATTTTGCAGCAGGTCTCATTATGTTAAGCTAAATGTATTTGCTTTTGCAAAGGAGGACCTTGGTGTGAACAGTTTTCTGCCAAAGAAAGTGTCCTGATGCGAGTGATCTGTGGGGCAGCGTTGATCGAAAAAGATGTTTCTGTTGAATTAAAAAAAAATGTTTTCTTTTTAAGAGCTTCACAACCAAAATTCCATTTACCTCCATTGTATTAGAGTGGATGGACAAATCTGAAAAAACTAAAACCAAAACTATCTGCAAACCACTAAAGATTAATGCAAAAAAATGTTTTTTTGTAATTTGAATAAGCCAATCCTTTAAAACAATAGACTTCAGCTGTATGATTTAATTCACTCTTTTCCCAGGAATGTGTCAGAACCACACTGGAGAAACTATGAATTTTGAATCAGTATTATGAAGCCTGTCTTTGTCTTTCTCCACTCTCCATTCACACACTAAACTGCACTTTATTGGCCCATTATATCAGATCAACGTGCTTTCAACAAGCGATTACAGAATGTAAGGTGATAAAACACTCATAAATCTCTTCAGGTTATTAAGAATTAATCAAGTACCATTAATGGTCCATGAGATGTAAAAGGTAGAACAGGAATTTTAATCATCCCCCTTCCTAGAAAGTGACCACATCATCATGCCATCCATCTTTGGTAGCTCCTGGCTCCAGCTTCGATGAAGGGGAGTTAAGATCTACACACAACTGGAAGAGACTGGACTGCAATATGTCATTAAAGATAAAAGATCTCAGCCATAATTCACAGATGTGGAAAGGAGAAGAAGAAACACTGGGAGATGAGTGGAGGAAGAAAGGGAGCGTTGAGGCGAGAACGGAGCGAGAAGAACTGCAAAGTGGAGGCGAAGAGGGAGCAAGGAGGAAACAGAGGGAGAGAGACCCCTAGGTTATCTATGCATTAGCAGACTCCTTTTGTGTTTTTCAGCTTCATGCGGACGACTAATGGATGAGATGGAGTGAGTCAGAGCTTTGTCAGAGACGAGCACGCAGCTTTTCTTCTCCCCCACTCACGTTCATGACACCTTGGCCCCCTCTCCACCCTTCATTAAAGCTCCTAATGCTAATTTATCCCTCCGTTAGCTTTATTAATACACTCATTTTGCAACTTTGTACACGGTGTGCAGGCCGTTTGCATCCCTCTCTCATCCATTCACTTGTTAGCAAAAAGGTCTTTCTTTAGAGACTGTGCAAAAAGTATATGGAGGATTGGAGGGGGCCTGAATCAAGCAAGATCATCCTTTGTGTTGCTTGTATTTTCTCCATATCCTGTCCTTGACTAGGGGAGAAAAAATGCAATTCACTCTCCCTAATATCTCAAGACAAAATGTTTATGGAACACACAAGAAAATGATAGGAGCAAAAAACATCTGCTCCCTATTTTTCAGAAAAGAGCTGCCAGATCAGCTGCTTTTACAGTCACCAACTGAGTGAAAAGTCTTGGTTAGGGATGTCACAATACCAGAAATTTAGTAGTTGATACCAATACCAGTGAAATGCCACCTAATTCAATACCATGGTAAAAAACATAATAACATAACAGTAAATCCCATGCACATATTTTGATTAGGGATGGGTATCATTTGACTTTTTCAATATGGGTGCTAAAATGATGCTTTTAAAATGTTACCATGCCTAAATGGGGCCTGGAGAGATACATTAAAAAACAAAAGTCAGTGAAGGTTATTAAAGAATGCCTTTATCACTGCCAAAGCAAATTTGGAATGAAATTCAATTGTTTAAAGTGTATTTACATATATAAATAAATACAAAATACTTACATTTTTGGAATTAATGTAATAAATAAGACTAAACCAAACTACAATAACTTAACACTAAATAACAGTTACAGTTCTAAGAACAGCAAAATAAATTTGAGTTGGTATTCTTGGTATTTTACAAACCCCAGCTTCAAACTTAAGCAGTTCTTGTGCAGAAATATGATCATATTGTCTATCCTGATGAAAGGCCACTGTCATCATCATGAGTGTCTCCCCGTCACAGATGTACATGGCAAGTCTTATTGACATGTCACATCCAGTGTTCTTTATCCATGCTCTCCTTCACCGGGGCCAGGAGCACCCACACTGCTGGCTGATGTGCTTGGCATGCGGCCACACATGCAATTGAGCACAGTGCATCGCTCTGCTCTTGACACGCAATTGTTTTTAAACATTTGTTTTGCATCCCACCCAGTGTCAAAATCCTGTCAACTGAAACACAGCCAAACTATAGACTGTTTAGTTTGAGAAGGAAGGTTACCTGCTGCCAGAGCCACATAGACTGAGAGATGCCGTCAGCGGCTCGGTGATGCATCTGTAACGTCTGCACCAGAGAGTACAGTAACTTTCAATTGACAGCTCAAACATGTGGCACTGATATGAGGGACCATAATCTTGTTGGTTTGGTCCAGTAGCTACTGGTTGAATAGGATGGCACTGCATTTTGGTACCCAACCCTACTTTTGATGATAGATGAGACAGACTGAATGGTAAGTAGTCAGGACGGGCTATGATTTTATATAATGTTAGCCTAAACACAACAGCCTTTAGGGTTTAGCTACTGCAAACGTTGTGGGACATAGTGGAACACAGCCATGCCAGCTGTCTTAAACAAAAATAATGGTAATGTGTATTTCAGAATGACGAGAACACTTGTTGTATGTTGTTGATGTAATGTTAACATGAACTGTCTGTCTTTGAGGTGCTTTGCTAAGTTGGAGTTGTTTCCTTCTTTCATCTGGAAAGTTCAATGGTACCGTTTGCATAGTGGTTTTTGAGAATTTAGCATTATTGCTAATGCAATGCAAAGTACTTCCTTACACAACTCGTACAATGATGAGTCGAGGCGGAGCTGTTGCTGCAGCTTCACTTGTTGCCGTCTTTAATGCCTATGTTCTTCTGGGCAATCTTCTTCTTCTTGCTTTGCCATTCAACAACAGACTAGAACGCTTAGGCATATATACTGGGCATGGTCCGAAAGTAATGCATCCCCTGTACACCTATGGTACCATAGAAAAAAGACTTCATGCTTCCAGAATTTTGGCCTGGACTTGGTACTGAAACATTGGTTCTGATAACATCCTTAGTCCTAATACAGCAGTAAAATCAAATGTGACACCTTCACAAGGGAAGAACGAAATTTAAAAAAACAAAACAAAAAAAAACTATGCTCTCCCAAAAATTTTAGACTACCCTTCATTCAATAAAAAGAAAAAATAGATAGTCTCCCTTTCCTGCCCACCAGTTCCCTCTAATAATTTTCATACAGTCCCCACACAAAACTGGTGGAACATTACTCCAGATTTCCTGCTCTTATGCTTTTTAGGCTCAGACAAAGAATGTACTCAAAAAATAAAACCAAATGCATGAGACCAATGGTCCTTTCATGAATGCTCTGATTGCTTCCTGTTTGTTTGAAAGGGAAAAACATTTCGTCTTGAGAACACGTCACATTTCAGGGTCTTAGTTAACTCTAATGGAAGCACAAAACAGCATATTTGTTGTGGAAAGAACTGGGTAAAAGCATTCATTTGTGTAAGATGGAGAGACTCATCTAAGAGTAGAGAGGGACATCAGGCCCTTTGCTTTAGTCCTTTTTCTCTTTGCTTTCATGCCAGCGTTCATTTAGAAGGGCAAGGTTGTTTATATTTGTGAGTGATGAAGATCTATTTTCAAATGAAACTTCCTGTAATGAGTTCTCAGGCTCCTGGATGGATCATATGCTGTCTTGGTGCCCTGGGGAAAAACCTGGTGTGCAGGGGCATCCCTTTCCCAGTGATCACCACTTTATCCGTGTACAGTACATCATATATCAGCCCCATGCACCCAGTCAACTGCCTGCTCTGTCAGATAGATTATGCAAATGATATGAAATGTTAAAAGCTAGCTGAAATGGTATGCAAATTTATAGGCAAGGGGTGGCAAAAATGGACCACTGGCAATATCAAGGCCAAGAACTATATCATTACTGAAATAGAGCAGAGAGAAGAGTGTGTAGGTTCATGGCTCAAAGTGTCACAGATGTGAAGATTCAATTTGAAGTTATTGTGATATGCAAAAGTTTTGACACTTTCTGGCCCCTGGTTGTCAGGGGTCCCTGGGCACAATGACTGGCCCATTCGTTAATTGATGCATGTCAAGGATAGTGTAATAACTGCATCAGAGAAATGGACGTCAGCCATTAGTTTGTGGACTACTGCACTGAAGCCTTGAGTTTGGGATTATGGTTGTTGCCATCTTGTTTTTTTGGAGCCATTAAGTGACCATATTTGGACAGGCTGTTCCCATTCCCACCTTGTCTAATACCAATGTTTTGTCATGCCCCTCTGCGTCTCCTACAAACACACAAGGTACCCTTTAGTGTCTGTAAGTGGGCTTTCAAGTAACTCCAGTGTCTGCATCAGGGGATGTAGTATAAACATCAGAAAGTCCACATATAAAGGAGGTGAGGTGGATGGATGGCTCAAACACATGACTTTCAGGCAGGAGACTGGGCTTCATGTGATGTGTGAAACCAGAAGTCATACTACTATGTGTTATAAAGGCTTTCTGGCAGTGTCTCATACAGACGCTAAAGGATACCTTGTGCATCAGTTTGAGATGCTGAGATGTGTGACAAAGCAGCATCAGTATTTGACAACCTGCAATTAGAATAGATTGATTTAGATGACAGGGTGGAGCTGGGGAGGTCACAGTGGTAGCAATTTGAGAAGTTGCTATAGTACCAACTTGTCAATTACAAGGTAGCCACACCCTAGAGCATACCCTGCTTCATCATCTATCATACTCTAAATGGGACCATAATTTACAAAATGAACATCATGCTTTATTGAAGACGACTTTAAACTAGTGATTAAGATCATAAATTCATCAGGAAACTGTTTACTGAGGTTATAAATCAAGTGAGAAGAAGGCTCATTTTCTCATAAGCTTTATTACAATTCTTTTGGCAACCAGTGGCATCTCCCCCTGCTGGCCATCAGAAAGAATGCAGGTTTAAGGCACTTTAACACTGGCCTCACTTCACAGACCTGGAAGGTACATACACTGCTCAATGTTTGTTAAGATTTTTCACTCAAAACCACAAATGTCAACATGGAGGAGAAGTTAGAGGATGACGTACATCATTAGGATTGATTTTCTGTGAACCATGAATGTCAGACGTACACAGGTGACACAAGGTTCCGCCACAAGATAAAAACTCTGGCAGTGACAGCCAAGTGCTCTTAATCTGCACTTTTCAAGAATTACACTCTGTTCACCACTTGACGTAAATACTTCCCTCTTTGATATTATCAGAGTTTATTACAGGTAAAAAAATAATGTCTTGTAGACATCACTGCAGGAGAGGCTGAGAAATTCTGACTTTTAGTCCCTAGTAAGGGTCAAGTTTCCTAAATTTCTTCCCAAAATGCAACTGGACAGCATCTTTCATTAGATCCTGCTTGCCTCCTGAATTCCCTTAATTCAAAATCCACATGTCCAATTTGTAACATACTTTATTTATACACACTGCACTGCTACGTTCACAGCTGAGCAAAACTTGGTGGAGCTTCTTGTCACTAACCTGGGAGTAGCCAGTTCACCTTAAAGGTCAGTCCACCTTTAGTGAGCCTGGGTGGAAGTTGTCGCTAACCTCAGAGCTAACCCCCATCAGCAGCATGCAAGACATGAGAACTTGGCTTGGGTCTCAGAGCATTTCTTCATTGGCTATGCTAGAGCAAATTAATGTTACATGAATACCAACTGCAGCAACATTTCGGTACTGACCAATCAGAAACTCGTGTCTTGTCAAGTTATCAAGCCCAAGACGAGATAACCCTGGTGACATTATCAGGGTTATTTTTTCAAACTTTGGTAAGCTCCTCCAGAGCCACAGTAGATTTACCTATACTGCTTTACTACTGCTATTATACTGTAGCTGAAGTGCTTCTCATGATAAATGAATGAACTGAACTTAATGTGTAAAATCAGTGAAGCTTCTCTTTAAAGGAGATAAGTCAGGACTGTAAAGTGTATAGCTGTGGTGAACCATGACTATTAGAGCTGGGACTTCAGTTCAGCCAAAACATAGCCAGACACATCAAAAATGCCACACACATAGTTACATGTAGCCAAGATCTCCAGTTATATTATTTCTGTCTGCCAACACAGCTCTGTCTACTGTGCTGCACTACTAGAAATTCCTTTTAAAAAAAAGAGGATTCAAGTGTCTGAAAATTGTTTTCTGACAGACTTGGGGACTAGTGCAATTTCAGTCTCCAAAATAACACAGTCCTTTGCAGATGCTCCACTACAATGCAAATGTCTGCCTTGAAAAAAAGCAGCGCTATCAAGTTATCCATTTAGCAGCAGCATCGGTCTCAACTGCTTCTTCTCAAGTGCGATATCGCTGGCCTTTGAGAATGCCTAAGGGGGTTACTTTTGGTTTCACCCACTGTTAATCTGATTGGATAACTATTTTGCTGTTTTCAGGACAGTAACCCTTTCATTTCTGAAGCAAAGTTGATAGAAAATGAGGTTTAAATTACAATGACAAGAGAATAGCCTGATAATTAAATGAAATAAATCAAATATAATATATTTGAATTTACCATTTGAAATACTAACATGTTATGCAGAAGGACCTCGGTGTTCCCCACTGTGTATAGTGGACAAAACATACTATTCTTTTAATAAATCACATTGTTGTAAAAGCAGGAATACTGTACATGATCTTTCAGTTTGCCCGCACTGAATTTGTGTTTGCTGACATACAACCGAGGTGATTTTATCCCGAACTTGCAAAAAGTGAAACCTGTCATATGCACTGTATCATACCACATCTACGGTAGACCTCAGAAATACACAGCCCGCAAGTGGCCATACTGATGGGAATACTTAAGCACGTTCAATGTAGCAAAGTCAGAGCAGGGCACTCTCCTGTTAATGGGACGTATTTTATTGGGTAGTAAAGGGTTAAGTGTGCTGCGCTGCTCGGGGACAAGAGGTGTGTGAACAGATGTGAGTATGTAATAAACACGGAGCAAGTGCAGCTATTTTAACCAATCCTGTGTCAACGAGTTGACCAATACTAATCATTACAACCAGCTCAGTATTACAACCACTATAAACATCTCGAGGCCACAGATTGATGAGATTGTAGCCCATTAACACTTAATATCCTTGTCAATTGTTTCTCACTAACAATAATGGCTTCCATTCAGAAGAGAGATGGCAGCAGGCGCGGCATGGTAACTCATTCCCTGAGCCTTCACAAAGATATAAATCGTTCTCCTGACGATTTATCCAAAGCCATATGCAGCTAAATAAATCTTTGTTCATCAAGTCAGCCTAATTAAAATTAATGTATAAATGCAACAAGTATTATGGAAATTTGGTAAAATCATTAGAGTTTCTCTGATGAACTTAATCGACCCATAGCTTTTAAAAAAACAGTTGGTTTGCACTCAAGTGTAGCTGATTGAAAAGGTTTATGTTATCCATGTGTCTTACCATGTTTTGTCCTCAGTTTTCAGTTTATAATTATAGCATCAGCAGTGAGTGCTTGAACACAGTGTAACACCATTAAACACCTCATACTGCAGCAAGCCTAGTTGTTGTATTGTAAAAATGGAAAAAAAAAGTTCTAAGGCTTTGTGTGGATATTTTACTGGTAACATATTGTTGTAACTCTCATTTAGTACCACTGCAGTTCATGAAATAGTCACAAAATGTGATCAACAGATTTGCATACATGGACACAAGTTTTCCATTTTCCTGTCAGCACAACTTTTAAAGTAATAAGGATGAATGTGATATAAAGAGCAAAATAGTCTGCATAGGGAGGAGGACAGGGTTAAATCAGAATCAGAATCAGAAATACTTTATTGATCCCCGGGGGTAAATTGTTAGTGTTACACAGTGTGTTAAACACAGGACTTTCACACAGGAGACCTGGGGTTCAGTTCTCATCTGAGATCAACATTTATTATGTTGATTGTTTGAAGGAAGTAGGTATTTTAACCCAAACCATGATTATTTCCTAAACCTAACCAAGTAGTTTTGGTGCCCAAATATAACCAAACTGCACAACTCTTCAGAGTATTAGTTACCTTTTAAACATTGATATTTAATTCATTATATATAGCAAGCATCCAGTCTGCTCAGTGATCACACACACCTCTTCAAACCTGTTTCTGCTACAGAATTGTTTTTTCATCCGTGTGTCATGGCTTTCATCAGCCTGTTTGTGATTTGACAGTCTTATTAGCTACAAAAATATTGATGAAAGCTTTGGATACTAATTCAGATTGTAGACCTACTCACAAGAAATTATGATTTAAAGGTAGTCAAGTAGTCTGAGACTGTGGACCTCCTCTCAACCAAAGCTTAGGAAAAAAAACTATTCTATGTGATCTCCTTTTGATAACTAATGTCTTAACTAATGTTAAATTTTTCGCTTCCATTCAAATGAGACTCCTCTGAAACGGTTTGGAACGCCCCTCGGGACATTCCTCCCACTTTGAAAACCTCTGGTGTAATGAATACTTAAGAAAGAGCAGAATTACAGACTTGAAAAAAAAATAGTCATAAAAGAACAAGTATCCAAGAAAGTAGTTGTAATTCATCACTTCCACCCCTGACAACAACATGAAATGTTTCTCAGCAAACTTTATTTTATCTTCCGGATGTTGCATAATTGGACCACGGAATGGAGAATACATATTCAAAAAAGTTGTGAAAAGTGAAAGTCGTGCTGAGTGTTGAAAGAATATAAAAATTGTGTCCATGTACACAAATGTAATAGATTAAATATTGTGACCGTTTCACCAACCGCCCTGAGACCGTGTTCGTACCTCCAATGACCTGGTGCTGCCCCCATATTATTTAGCTTAAAAGCCTAAATCCCAATATTCAAATATGAACCTCTGAATATGTGGAGGCAAACAAATGGACGTCTATTCATTCTCTAATTTTAAAGCTTATGACAGACACCGCTCGAATTCTTTATTAATAATAATTTTGACAAAAAGCTCAAAGTGGCCCAGAATGCCCGCTCATATTAATACACCATAGAACATTATTAATATGTGAAAGCCACATCTTTGTACTGCTGGAGCATGTCCAGGGCCCACACCATCACATACTGTACCCTGTGCCGCTATACTCATTTGTTCAACTTACTTAGTGGGGACCACTTAAGGGAGAACATAACAATATCAAATGGGCTTAGTCAGCAGGCTAGCAAATGTTCATTGCACAAAACATCCCAGACGTGCAAACAAACAGGTCCCTCTAATGATTTCCCATAAAGCCATTTATATATTTGTAAATGGGCCGCGGTCACACACGACCTGCTTCATATGCTATTGACTGCCACTGGTAATGTGGTGAAGTGGAGATGGTCACGGTGTTCTAGTTTTTACTTATTTATTTATTTTTTTACTTCAGTGCACCCATCAATACGACTCCCACTCTGTGTATTGTCAAAGATTTTCATTCACCCTCATCAATATGATGTCTTCACTGTGGGACTGAATCGTCTGTCACGAGCTGTGACTTCTGCCGCTCCTCTTCATCAAACCTGTGAAAACATTTCTGAGCGGATTCCATCTGACTAGAAGGGGGCTTGTGGGGGTCAACAAGCATTTTTCAGCTTTAATATTACATTACGTCGAGTACAACCATTCTTATCATTGAAAATGAAGATTCCTTTTACAGAAAAGGCCGTCATTTTTTATCATCAGTCATTTCTCCGCTTTTATACTATACACAAATTTCAAAGCCTGTCCACGGATTTATTTTTAATACCAGTAATGTTCTGTCTTTTTAATTTAGAATAAGCACTCATCATGTTCTGAGCATCACCTTTTACTAGTTATTTTTGTGTTAATATTCCTATTATGTTTATCATCTTAATAGAAATCATGACTCCACAATCATCTTAACATTCTTGATCAAAAAGGAAGGTTTTTCCTATAAATAAAGACTAATTAAAGGTTAACTTAGAGGGAAAATTCTTCTTAATGTTGTCAACTGAGGCAATAAATTCCTCAAAGTGAGCTATAGTAAACTTTAAGTCTCCTGCTCACGGAGCTGTGTCAGCAGTGCCTACATGTACCAGGATGCATTCTGTGTGAGCTAGTGATTACCACACCAATGTTGCCATGTGTCACCACCCTAATAGTTATTGCCTTGTTGCCCAAAACATAGTGTTAGGTGACAAAAATAGTCATTTAGCACACGCCCTGGCTACCCACAGGCGGAGAATAGCCTGTAGTTCTTCCTTAACGCCAATGACATCACTGTGACATCGCAGGAATGCAGGAAGATCAGCAGATTTTGCAGCAGGGGAACTCAGCTTTCACGGTCAATATAGCAGCACTGAGGAAATTATGACTTCTAGTGACTACATTTATCATCATCAGTGACGGACATTCACATGAGAAGTTTCCCTTTAAATTTAGCCTCAAAATAGTTCCAGAATAAACACTCATAAACAGTTATATAATGTGCACTACTGCTTGAGTTTGCAGTTATATAATCTATAGCTGCACACAGTGTACATGTACAAAAAAGTAGTGCTTTATTTATGAACTAAAATGTATTTAAAAGTTTCTTGTAAATGACTAAAATGATCTTCTGCCCTCCACTTTTCTAATTTTCTGCTACAATAGAGACAGAGTCTGATAAAGTTATTCAAACTTAGTTATTTGTTTAGTGAACACATCCAAATAAATATTCAGCCATTATTAACATTGGAAACTTTAATGTTTATATATTATGTTGAACTGTATGTTTGTCTGTGGATAAATATATAAATGTTTTCATGTTCAGCCGAGCAGTGGTGCACTGCCTGACACACTACTGAGGTTATGCACATAATTACTTGGAATTAATTATTTGGACGTGTACCAGCTCAACATCGCTGCAAGTTTTTCCTCTAATTTGCAATAAGTTTTCCCGGGAACTTTGCTATGCTTTTACAGTTGAAGTAGTGTTACTGACCACCAGGGGAATTGGATTCATTAGATCTAAAACATTTTCCTGCATCCACTCCAGAAGAGAAGCAAGAGGAGCAATGAAGAGGTCCTAAACCAGAATGAAGCTTTGCAGATAGACCATTACTACTCATGAAATAAATTAAATTGTTAGATTTTTTTTCATCCATGAATGGGAGTGGTTACATACTGTAGGTGCTAGATTTAGTCTGTACTTTCATTGGGAATTCAGGTTACTGTAGCTATGTTATGGGAAAAGCTCAATTGTAGCATTCTCAAAAGGTGCTATAATCAATTATTTTATATTAAGCCTAACAATAGATCAAGTGACTGTGTGGATGTGAAACTATTACTATTATTACTAACTATAACTATTGAGAATAATTAGTCAAATCTACATTCCCCCTCAGCTATATGGAGCTTTGTGGCATCTTTCTGGTATTTGTTTTGGTTTTACATTCTTAAACGTTACTGTTTTGATTCATTTTCACTGTTCTCATCAGTGTTTCCAGTCACAGGAGTCAGGTGCTTACAGCCAAAAAGGTCTAGAAATACACTTTACACCACCTCCTCAGTACCAAACAGCAGACAGACAAAGTTAGCAACTAGCTGGTGAACATGGTGGAACATTTAGCAGCTCTGGAGTTGGTAGCAACTAGAAAAAAAAGAGTTAAGACGATTGATAATGGACTTACATTTGCCAGGTGGACATAAACATAACTCCAAATGAATGCTAATGTTGATTTCTAAACTGCTAAATGTGTAAATTAGCAATGGTTCACTAAAAGATAAGATCAGATAAAATAAAACAAGATGAGCTTTATTGATCCCACACCAGAGGAATTCACGACACTTCAAAGACCTTAGAATGAGCCCTTTATATTTACAGAGGGTGTGGGTCCTCATCCATGGAGGCCACCATGTTGCACCCCCATGTAGCCCAGAAGAGACAAACCAAACACTGGTTCTAGACACAGCCTTTTGCAAGTTTAGTGGCCACCATATGTGGGGTGAGGCAAGTGGTATTCAGTTGGTTGCAATCCACAACCTCGCTGCTAGATGCCACTAAATCCAACGCACTGATCCTAATAAAGATGACAATATCAGTGTTGTGTTTACAGCTTTGTTTATGCCGCCCCCAAGTGGCCAAAAAATCTGTTCATGCAGGTTTAAAGGAGTCCTGTGAGGTTATCTTATAAACAAACAAAATGTACATTTAAATTCATTGTTACATGGCAAAACACAATCTTTAAGATCTAACAAACGTGTTGAATGCATTACCTTCATTTCCTGAGTATCTTAAATACAACTTTGTATTGTTTACATCCGTCTTTACTGGCTTGCAGTCCTCTTTTTCACTGCCTTTGCTGGCAGATTGCTGCATATCTTGGCATTTTCCCACCACCTGTTGATAGAGGAATAGTGTGCCACAAAAACACAAAACACACACACACACACACAACGAAACTCACACAAAAAATCATATTGTGATTAGGCTTCGACAATAAAACAATAGTGATATGTATCATCAATAGACACTTCATCAATAGCAATAACAAAAATGTTTGATAGTTTCACTTAATTGCATTCAATGCAAATGGACATGAAAGCACATAAGCTTTTTTTGTTAACAAAATAAATAAATAAATACAGGTCAGCTGTTAGTATGGCAAGTTTTTAATCAAGTCTATTAAGCTGTGTGTGCTTTGATAAATAAAAAAGTTTTATTTAACATAAGGCAGTTAAATTCAAAATAAAGCTGTTGACTAAAACCTTTTTAAAACTGGGTAATTAAAAATGATCAGTAATTATCAATACTGACTGAAATGAAACATTTTATTGTGATAAATTTGTAGCTATATCACCAGACAGATGATATAGCTAAATATGGGTCACAATCTTTGTGTGAATGGTAAATTTTGCATTTAATTTTTAGTAAAACAAATGTATACAAAGGATGGCGTGATGCTGCCAGGGACAAGAATATTCCCTCAAGTCTGGAGAACCTGATTTGTAGGCCGACCAAAGAAGACACTGGTCCATCCTGGTCTTGGTTCATAAACCTGCAGAGGCCACAGCAAATTTTTTTCTGGCAGGGCAGAAGCAATCTATGATGTTCTGAGTGGCTGCTTTTTCTTTGTTATATCTGTGTTATTGGATGATATAGCGGTGAATGACCTGGTAGATGGGGGTCACACACACGCTCCTGGTTCAGAGATTTGTAGCTGGAGCCAGAGACACCAGGATCCTGTGGAGTTTAGTCATCCCTCCAGTTATTTTCCACCAGCTTACACACATCGTCTTTGACCAAATTTTACAAGGTCGGGTGTTAAAAAGAATCTTCACCTAAATTGTATTATCTCCCATGAAGCTCTACCTCCATAAGGCTCATTTATACTTAAAGTTAGATATGCATTTGATTCGGATATGAATACAGATGGAGCCTTCTGTCCGTGTTCTGTGTTCAGTCCAAGATGATGTCTTTAAATGTCTCATCTAAAACCCAAAGATATTCAGTTTAATATGATAATAAAAGGAGAAAGGTAGGGAATATAATAATCCATATTTAACAGGCTGAAAACAGAAGTTTAATTCTTTCTTGCCACTCACCTAATCAGGCAAGTGAGTTGCTCGATTTACTTGCCCAACATGGCATTTTACTTGCCCCGGGCAAGTGAGCAATCCTTATTGTTGAGCCTTGCATGGAAGTATATGTGGGCAGTGATGATTACATTGTTTGAAACAGATTCATCTATTTTTGTACATAAAGGGAGCATAAATGAGCCTTTACATTTCCCATCTGACCAAAGAAAATTCCTGATACTTTATCCCTTCTTCAATTGGCTTTTGTGATACAGGGCATGACCCATGATGAACCCGATCTCTTCGAGCACAGATCTGCTCATATAACCTCTAACTCCTGCTGTATGATTTCCATCTGCGATCCGCCAATCCAGCCTGGAGTGAACTGGAAAATACCCATTTTCTCATTTATTGCCTCAGGTTGTGCTCTCTCTCCATCCCACCCACATTGTCCATCTCCTGGTGTTGGCTCAACACTCTCCTACCACCGACGCTTTTACTGACCGCCCAAATCCTGCTAATGATCCCTATGAATTAGAATTGACGCAATGTTCCTGTCACTCTGTCTGCTTTCTCCCTGCAGGCTGGTCCCAGTATCCCGTGAGGCTCTATCTCCCTGTTCCTCCAGCTGTTGACCCTTGTTTCAGACTCTTCTCTTCTACCTGCTGGGCTCCCGTTTGTCCCTGTCTGCCTGGCTGTGCTGAGCGATGAAGATCCCTCTGTGGTACCTGGTGGTGCTGCTGGCGTGTCTGTTCGCCCCTGGACGCAGTGACTGCCAGGGGGAGTGTGTGGCCTGCGGTCTGCTCCTGCAGCAGCAGCAGCTGCAGCAAGCCTTCAACACCATGGTGAGTACGCTATGTGTGCGCGACTGTTTAGTTGACGTGAGTCACTGTTGATAAGAGCATCCGCTAAATGCCTTGTCAACACTGTAGTGTGTGTGTCAGTGTGGGTACAGCTGCACCGAGCCTTCAGCATCCTGATTGAGGTGTGTTTGTGTTTGTGATTGTCTGAGTAAGTTATTTTCAATCACGATAACAGCTTCTGCGTAATGCATTGTGTACAGATTGATAGTGCTGTGTGCACTTTGTTTGACTGTGAATATGGGAGTTAACATGGGGGAGGAGGGCAGTGTGATTTATTTCCAAGCAGTCAAATTTTTTTATTTATCATTATTTATTTTTTTATGCAGTAACTTAACTTGAGAAATTAATAATGACACAAAACCACAATAGATAAAAAAGAGATTCAGTAGCACTTTCAATGAAGATCACATCTGTAGTGTGATAAGTGGGCATTCATAGTGAAATATAATGCACTCATAATGTTTTATGACTACAATCATAAACACACATAATATTTCTGATGAACTACAGTTTGTATGTCAACAGTCATAAAGCATTAAAGATATGACTTAATTACTATGAGAATCGCTGGTAACACTTTCAATGAAGACCACGTCTATAGTGCATTATGGGGGCATTATAGAGAATTAAAACATTAAATATGTGAATTATAATTTAATTATAAATTCAAGTGTCTTGGGTGTTCTTGACTAGTTATAAATTAGAGGTTGAGTGATGGGGCTTATTATACATTATGACTGCCTACACTCACATCAACAATCAACCTTTGTAACTCATAGTATGGTATAATAGTTGCTGTATATGTTAAAGAAATCTGTGATCTATTTACTGTCATAAATCATAAAAAGACCATGATATGCCATCAGAGATTAAGTAAATATGGTAAGGTGAAATACTCACTTTGCTGACACTATGACTGCAGTGTCCTCATGCAGGTGTCCGGGGGTAAACAACTTGCTTCAACCATAGATTGTATATTAAATAGGATTTAAACCTGTTTAATATCAGTCAATGGCTCCAACTCGCTATTCAGACTACTGTGCTCATTTTTGCACAATCAATTGTTACATATTGCTCCCAAAAGTAAAGTGAAGTACATATTAATGCATCTATAATTATACATGCTACATCATAACATTTCATTGTTGTCATAAGTAAATGTAATGCATTTTCATGCATTTAAAGGACCAGTGTGTAAGATTAAGTGGTATTTAATTATGAGTTTACAGATTGCAAACACCTCAAGTCACTCCCTCCTTCCAAGTGTGCAGGAAAACCTACAGTGTCCCAAAACTTGATATAAAGGGCTCTTTCTAAGGCAGTGAAAGCACAACGATTTTTATTTTCACTTGATTATTCACGAATGAAAACATACTGATGAATATTGTATTTAATTTCTTACATTCTTTGCCAATAGATCCCCGTAAATCTTACACACTGGACCTTTACTTAAGTGGTTGAGGATAACCATTACAGTGGCTGCATTCAGTTGTTAATTGTTTGTTTGTGCACCCCAACTCACTGCTTTCATCCCAGAGTGAAACTAAAGCTTAACAAAATGTGGTTTGTCTTTTTCTTACTTTGAGTATGTCAGAGCTTTTATACTTTGAGTTAAAATTCCTTAAGCAGACAGTTTTACTTGTAATTCTCTGCATTTTGACATCTTAGATAAAACTCACTTAAACTGTGCATACTCTGTACAATTTAATCCTGAGTTTTGAGCCATGAAACTCATTTTAGAGTTAGCTTTGTTAGCGTTTGCCATGCAGTGTACACAGGCTAGCGAGGGCCAGTCAGCTGCTCCCAAATGGCCGTCGGACATTCGGATTAATTTCTGACATGTCAGAAATTCTGGTCGGCTGTTGTCTCCTGCACAGCAGAGCCACGATTGGTTTCCCTGAGGTCAGTGTCTTTTTTTCTCATTGGACCTGTGCGAACTGGCAAACAAAGTGTCTGAAACCACCATGGCAACACAACACATTTGAGTGGACGGAAAAGACGGCAGTAAAACGAAGCTAGCTTACCCCCCACTTGTCTCCATACTTTTTTTTAAATACAGATCATTGTTGCTAGCAAAAAACAAATCTTTATCTACAACTGCTAAAAGTCAGAACGGTCCACAGGGCCGACGGCTCGTTTTATTTTATTTACACGCACGTGCAGGTTGTGGTTTGATGATCAGACTGCGCAATGTGAGCACATGAATTTCACTTTGAATGCCCCATAACACACTATAGATGTGGTCTTCACAGAAAGTGTTACCAGCGATTCTTTTAGTAACTTACAGCTGTTGCATAGTGGTTGTTACTTCAGATTTGGACCAAGAAATCTTTACCAAACAATCTGCAAATATAAAGCTGTTGTTTTTTTTTGTTTGTTTGTTTTTTTTTAAGTTGTTCCTCAACTGTTAGCATTTTGGAGATACATGGTTTCAACCACACAAAACTGCTATTGTTTCTGTGTCATAGTGAAGTGGGATTATTTGCATGTGTAAGTATCTCCAGCGCTTGTGCAATGCTTCGTGACCAACATGAAGATAGCACCCTCTGCACTGACAGAATGCGATTGCTCTCCGAATCTCAAACCAAAACTTGACTGCAGCACACAATCTCATTTCCAAACACTGTGAGACACGTCAGCGGGTAAAAATAGTCCGTGGGCGTCCATGAATAGCTGCAGGACGGCTAATTTAGCTGATAATGATGCAGAGAAAGACAGCTGGGACCTTTTTGGGGAGTTGTAATAGAACTCTGTAATTGACTGCTGCTCAGTATCATCAGCCACGGCTTACACTGGTGACTGACACATTTTATCAGTTCCTCATTGTGTTAGCCGCTTTCCCATTGAGCCACAGATGGAATCCGCTGAGCAATTCCATTGTTTCCCACTCCAGACTGAGAGAGTGTGTGTGTGAAGCCGCCGGTGTTTGTTATAATGTCAGGACCCATTGATTTATTAGTGTAGACACCTGCACACTCGTGAACACAGCCATACGCACAGCCAGACGCACACACACACATCAAGCATTTCATACTATCATCCTCTCCACTGACTGCCTTCATTATGTAATGCTAATCTTAAAGGTAAATGCCAGCTTTTGTTTACAGTTGTGCTAATTATCTGTGCTTCAGCTGTTATTTACATCATTCTGAGCATTTTCCAAATATTGTGTGTTTGTACTTCATATAGAAAGATTCGTAGATTTTGTAGAGGTCATTTAGTATTACACAACTCTGTCTGGTATAAAAACACACCTCATAGACCTGTAAAAATTATACTGGTACTTTCAATTATTCATAGTAAGTACCAGTACAATAAAATAGAGTCAAAGATCGAACCACTTAGTAATGCACAGAATGAACAATAGATTAGTAAAGTACTGTAGTGACAAAAAGAAGAGATGTAACTGTGATATATACGAAATAGGGCTGTGCGATCTAACCAAAATATCATATCCTCACATACACAGTTCATGTCATATCCAGATAACAACACATATCTCATTATAGCACATTTTCTGTAAATTTAGCCTATACAAAAAATTAACACCATGTCAGACTTTTCATACCCGAACCATATTGACAAACAAGCTCCTCGTTTTGTCTTGGCTGGTCGGAGTCCTTCTCCTGCTCTGAATTACCCGATTCTGTGTCTCCTCCATGTTTGTCTGTGTTACCTCCATGCAAATTTCCTGCCAGCAGCTGTGCAGTGCAGAGGAAAGCAGAGCATCATCCAAATAACAAAAAATACTGAGGTAGAGTGTGATATGCCACACATTGCTAAATGCTGGAGGACTTTATGAAAGGAAATATATCTTTATATCGTCACATGGTATCATCATATTACACAGCCCTAATACAAAATAAACAAAACAATATACCAAATGTAAAGCAGGTGTGATATGTACATGTATGAATAGAACCTAATAGATAGTGTATACAGTTGAATGGGTCTGGTTGTTTTAAGTATAGAGCCGGCCTGAGCATTTTGTGGGTTCTACACAATATTTAACCCCCTCTGGCCTCGGCTTTTGTTGTGCTTTAAGGGGTTCCAGCAAAGCTTTGAAGGCTATGCACGTAATCACTTTCACTAACATGCGCGTTTGATTGTGATAAAGGTTGATGTACAGGCAAACATTCATTCATTCAAACCTTTATTTATTCTCGAAAGGACATTGAGGTTTCCCTCATTTCCAATGCCATCGAGATTACAGACACATTAAAACCACAGCACATTAAAAAGTACAGAATAATCACTGTGAACAACAATCACATCAGTGACAAGGTAGATAGAAAATCAGATAAAACAGTTGCAATGTGAAACACAATGGCTAGAAATCAAAGTCCTGAACTCTGAAAGAGAAGGAAGAACATGAATTTTTAGGGAGTGTTGGAGGATGTTCCATGAACTTGGAGCATCAAAAGAAAAAGCTGTTTTACCAAGTTCAGTACATGCTCGAGGAACTTTAAGAAGTAACAGATCGGTAGAGCGAGTTGTATAGCTACCAGCATTCCATTCTAACAAGGTTGAGATGTAAGGTGGTAATTTTCCAACGAGGGCCTTAAAGATATATAAAAGCCAATGTTTGTTGCGCCTCTCTTCCAGAGAAGGCCAACCAAGAATCTAAACTAAACTAATTTTAGTTGTGTGACAAGAGACAAACTGAAGTCTCCTGCATGAAAAATCAGACACGCTAATACCAATCCACCACCCTGACCTCCATAACCTCTCTCGCTACTAGATTGGGTATCTTGTTCTGTTTTTTTCAATACTGGTGCCTAAATGGTCGTTGAAACAATACTTTAAAATAAAAGCGCACAAAATGATGGTCAACAGCATTAAAGCACGTATTTTTTTTTCATTGCTAAGGCAAATTTGGACTTGAAATTGGACTCTTTGGAGGGTCTACAGGACAGAGGGTGCACACTGTACGGACTGTAAAGCCCCATGAAGCAAATTGTGATGTGTGATTATTGGACCATATAAATAAAATTTGATTTGACTTGACAGAAGGGGCAAAAAAATTCAACTGAAGGGGCTAACCCACTTAAGACCCCTCGTGACGCCAGACTGCCACATTGTCATGTCATGAAAACCAAGTTATCACCGTTTATCATCAGCGTTTCCTTTGGCTTTAATCCTTAAATGTGTGTCAGTGTGATTAGACATACTTTTGATTTTAGTCACATCAAAGGATCCAAGATAGTTTTGTTCTCTTTGCTACATACTGATAGGATGATGTTAGATAACATGCTGGAGTTAGATTTCGAGGGTGATCCTTACCACCCATATACTGTCACTCACCCTGTACCCCCTGTAAGTGCGGAGTTTCTTCATTTAACAACTTAAAGATTACTTATCTCAGTTAATTTCTTTAAGTGACTTTATTTGACGGATTGGAGGACCTAAAGGACAAAGAAATGATACGACCCTAATTCTGGTGCCAACCCTGAAGCATCCTCTTCTGACAAAACAAAGCCTTTGAAGCACCCTCACTATGGAGGACTTAAGGAGGACCGGTCCTCACAAGTATATAAATCTTTGACTGCGTGCGCGCACACGCCACCACACACTCTCACTCATAAACTCCTTTAGATTGCTCCATTGATCTGACGTGGAGAATCCCCTGGTGTGCTCATTTCATTTACGATGGATAATTAATTTCCGTTGATAGATTCACAGCGGAACTCCCTCTTCTCTCATTCCTTTGATGCGAGCAGGTTTTCCGATAACAATGCAATTTATCTCATTTGAGCGAGATTTGACGAGTAAATGGGATTTGCCTCTTACCTCAAACTGAAATTTAACTCAGAGGGCTCGGGAGTTTGAAGGAAGGGGAGAAAGGAGAGATGTGTATGTATAAATCTCTATAGCGTGGCAGCTAGAGCCTATTTTCAAATCTATTTACTCTGAAGGAAAACTAATGTACTGTGGCTTTCCACATTTGAGGGTGTAAATGATAAATTCAGTCTCATTTTGAGGTTAAATGTTGGAGTGAAATTAGCTCCATGTAGCCTAAAGTAAACTCGTAGTTGCAGTTTAAGCGTCTTGACCAAAGACAATGAAAAAACAACAAGAATGACTTGAGTGATTTTTATTATTGTCATCAAAAAAAGCATTCCGATGTTCTTCACGTGTCCTTCCCTCCATGCCGGGAAAGTTCCAAGTGTTCAGGCATGAAGTCGAACTGTCAGGTGTGATGATAATAAGACAGGAAGGTCATTAAATGATTCAGCACTGACAACGTTCTTTCTATAAAAAGTTCAATTGCAAAACTCTCTATATATCATTTTCAGAGTAAAAATATCATTACCAGAAGTTGAAGAGCCAATCGGAAAAAGATTGGACATAATTTACCTGCTGTCCTTCAAACTGATTTTTAATTTCTTCCAATTATGCGCTGTCAGTCACTTTGCAGAAGTGGATGTCACTTTATGAAATGATGGACATCTCATATTGGCATATAACTTTCCATATACGCTGAACACAGCAGGAGCAAGGCCCATTAACTCCCATGACACATGAGACATCGAGGTCGAGACACTGCTTTCTCAGCCTCTGTCTGGCTGTACAGCAGAGTGATAACACTCTTCCTGTTCACCCGCCACCGCCATAAATGAGATGCTGACCATGGACAATACAAAGGTCTTTTACGAACATGATTAGCTGCCTTTCGAGTTTATAAATAACCAAATATAAAGAAGCTCATTTTTGCATCTGTCGCTTTCCTTTTTCACTTTTCATAAGACTTTTGTTCTCACTAATGTTTTGAAGAGTTTTTACCCTCACCAGTCCTCACTGAATGACTGATTACTGATAAGACAACATGTACATGGGAAGATCTTTAAAACTGCCCTGGATCAGTATCACGTATAATGTGAAAAGTTTTTACATTCTAACAAGTTTTTTTGTTATCTGTAGGACCGTGCATTGGCAGAATCTGGCAATACGATACATATCACGATACAGGGGTTACGATTCAGTATATTGTGATATATTGCAAACTGTAAGCAATTTGAAATATTGCTATTTTTAAACTAATTTTAGGAAACCTGTCATGTATAAAGAACACACCATGATACAAACCTGAGTTAGAAAAGTTTTACTTTTAGCACTCAGAACAGCGAAGATAGATATCAACTTTGCTATATAGCGGTCAGGGGCTTGAACACAACACAAAATGAACCAATGTCATGAATTTTTGCATGTATCACAATATCATGATACAGTGTTTTTGAGAATCAATACAGTGTCACAAAATATATTGTCGCAATATCAAACTGTATTGATATTTTCTTACACCTCTGATAACGTGATAAGTTGTTTGTTGCAATAATGTGAAAATATCTTGTTATGATGTGAAAAATGTTATAGCGGTAAACTGTTCAAGTCCAAGTGATACTGATCTGAGTCTGTTTCTGGTGTGGCTATATTATGCTTCTGTACGTTTTAGTGACAACCTCACAGAGAATTAAAAAAAACATCTCTCCAGTTCCTTCAACCCTACACAGCATTTTAACATCAGCTCGTCGGTTTGATTTTCTGATCAGCAGCTTTTGTTCAGTCTCGCAAACTCATCGACCCCATTTCCAGTCGCAACAGGCAGCTGTTTTCACCAAAAAAAAAAAGCTCAGCTAAACCGACCTGCTCAGCACCAGAACACCAACCAAACTTAACGATTAGCTAGGACCTTTGGACTTAAGCACATAACATACCTTTCAAGAACTGGGACACAGAGCTAAAAGCAGAGCACATACTGGACTTAGATTCATCGAGGGCCAGAAACACGAATCCTGTTAATGTTGCTCTGTGTTGCCGGATGTGTAAACAGGTTAAGTAACTTGCTAACAGGTTAGCCATGTTAACTTTATTAGGCTGTTATATGTCAGACTTATAGTATATATTGCATTCTTGTTGCTTGTTGTTGAGGTTTGCCCCTAAGTTTCCATAAAGAAAGCTTAGTAATGCAGCTTTTAGCACCTTTAACTGAGAGAACAATAATGCTGACAATGCTAATGTGGCTCCTAACATACAGCTGCTATCATGCTACTGTTAGCCTCAATATCTTTGTAGGTAAAAGTTGAAAGAGTGTGATCATATCTGATGGACAATATCACATAAGCCCTACAGTGTTACTCTGCTATGGTAAAATCCAGAACAATGTAATTAAGATCCCAGTGGGGATATTTCCGTTTCCAATCATAACCAGCATGTAAATGTATATTCCCCTGATATCTCACTGCTGGGTGCCTCCTTTTTGCTGTGTGCTTTCTGTCTGATATACTTTATCCAATCTCCTGTATCGTGAGTATTTTTGGGGCTCTGTCATGGATTTATGCTTCTAAGGAATCAAAAATTATGTGTTTTTGACAAGTGAGGCATTTTGTCGTGACCAGCGTCTGTTTCCTTAGGCCTTCATGTTGCTGCCTGTGTGGATTTAACTGTTCAAATTATGTCTCTTATTGTGTAGCCATGATGAGAAACAGACTCAGTACTCTCAAATTAAACACCAAGATGCTCAGCAGCCAAACTAAAGAGTGGATGAGTCTATTGATCTTCAAATGCTTTTCAGGTAGTTGCTGTCATGGCTGGAAACTGCCTCAACATCTCCACAAATTAAGCAAAAATCAGGGCATTTTGATAGAATTTGGAATTTGGGATCATATTTTGGATTAATGAGTTTAACTTTAACACACCACCCTCTCTTCTCTGCAGGTGTGTTTGCTGGAGTGTGAGGGTCACGTCTCCTCTTCGCTCACATGGGAGGTTTGTAAACGTGCCGTGAAGCTGCCGCACCACCCTACAATCTCTGAGGGGGGCGCTCTGTTCAAGAGAACAGGAGAGGGGCTGGAGCTGACCTCTCTCGACCTGAACTCAGACAGTGAACTGCTGCAGTCTGCAGCGCAGAGCGCTTCCAGGAGGGGGACCGGGATGAGACGCCTTTTGAGCAGCGCAGTGTCCAGTATGACTCATCACTGCTGGAGTCCTCTGAGGAGGGGGAGGGCCTGCAGGGTCTGGATCTCAGTCTGCCCGACGAGGAGAGGCAGCCGAGGGAGGAGAGGAACGTGGAGGATGACAGCCAGCTAGAGGGGGACGAGGACGAAACCTCAGAGGCCATCGCCTTATCCAAACGATTCGGCGGCTTTCAGAGGGGGCGCCATGGATACAGGAAGCTGATTGGCTCCCCTATAAGGCCCCTACAAAAGCGCTAGGCGGCTTCATAGGCGTCCGGAAATCTGCCCGGAAGTGGAACAGTCAGAAACGGGTGAACCAACTGCTCAGGCAGTACCTGGGCATGAGGAGCAGCCGCAGCGGCAGGTTCAACAACGTCCCTGTAACTCGGGTCTGGAGGCAAAACAAACTGTAACGTGTTTCTGTTGCTCTCACAGAATCCTGCCCCAGGTACCTCAGCCAATCATGTTTTCAGCAGCTCACTCCAGTCGTCATCAGAAGAACAGACTCCGCCATCTCGCTGCACCTCTCTTTGTGTCTCTAAGTAACAAGGAATGTTTTGACCGTGATGTCCTTCTTATCAAGCATATTTACATGCCATTCTGTGAAATAAAAGAATTAGAGAAGTGCAATTGAATATATTTTTGTGTGTTGGTATAATAAAAAGGGGCCAAATGAGATCGGAATACTGGTGAGACCTGAAGGTGTGACTTTCATGCATGTGTGGATGGCTTCAGCTGCTGTTTTGCACTCTGTAGGTTATGAGAACTGTGATGTCCAGCTCTCATAAAATTGACTTTCTGCATAGATTTCCCCTTTTTAATGACATTTTGTAGATTTGGGACTTAACAAATCCTATACAGATGTTTGCCTTTAACTAATTGTCAATATTCCCACGTCAGAACAGAAACACGCAGAAGAATCAAACCAGCACTGTGCTTTCAAGATGGTTCAATCAGATGTAAATATGGTGGGACAGTGGGAGTACTCAAGCACAAATTGTTAATTACTGATATAGGAGTCTCATTTTCTGCTTAAATAACTTAATTAATTAAACACAGTGGATGTCAAATTGCTTTTCTGGACTTTCAGACTCACCAAAGCTGTACCTCTCCTTATAAAAATCCTTCCCATTTCTTGATTCTGAGTATTGATAAAAGAAAATCTTTGCCTTTCTGTTTTATTCTATTTGGCCATTAAGCAAAGTTATTAATTAATGTTATTTGTAAGACTGTGCAAGTTTCTGTTGAGGAAATGAGCAGCAGGCTGGCAGGTTCTCACTTACCTCCTCTCAGAGGAACAATGCTGGAACAACACTGCCCTCTAGTGTTTGAGGGAGAAACATGTCGCCCCTGGATCCTGATTTGGGATTAGTTTTGCCATGTCCTCAGTAATGTTATGTCATTCTTTGGATTAGAGTTTGTTTTTCTGCAAGGATGACTAACACACAAATACGCTTAATTTATGGTACTGATACTTTCCTGTCCTTCACAGTCAAAGTAAAAGATCACAAAATTCCCATAAGAAAGAGAAGACCAGTGTCCATTATCCCTCATTCTCGGAGTCTTAGTGGTGTCCAATAATTCATCAAACTTTCCAGTCAACTAAGGAACTGCACACAAAGTATCCTGTTGTGGAGGAGGGCTGACTGACTCTCTTTTTAGGAAGGTAGAGCCCTCTGCAGCATTAGTTATATTTTCTTTGGACACTGACTTAGAAATAAACCTCTATTACACCCTCTCCCCAATATCGTGAAAAAATATGACTGAATTAGTACAGTTCATTTCACTATAAAAAGCAAGACATTTGGCTATACCGATGTTTAAACTATAATATATGAGTAGAATAATAATTATTTTTAATATAGCCACGACTGTACACAATAGAAGTGGAATTATACAGTACCACATTTTTGACAAACAACAAAATGTTGATTAATGTCACTAGGGTCCAGATGTCATTACAATTTAGGGGGGGCAGCGGTGAAAGTCACCCTGGACATATCCCAGGGGTGTGTGTATACATGTGAATAATTTCAAAAGTCAAGACAGATATTTTCAATTACATGAATTTAATTATTTATAAGTATTTTTTAGGGCGGGGCATAATGACATTACATGACCAGACATGAAAAAGTTTTCGCAGGTGAAAATATATTTTTTGTCAAGATTATTGTCAAAAAAAAAAAAAAGAAAAAAAGAAAAACTCAGAAAAATAATCCTGGAAATACTTTTCCCAACATTTTTCCACAGATTACAAAATAAAATAAGGAATTTGGAAAGATTACCCTGGCAAAACGTAAAAGAAAAAATCACCTGCTCTCGAGTCATAAACACAGGAGAGAAAACTGTTTAGATGAGACTTAGAAACTTGATCACCAGATTTTTTTTTCTCACTTGCCTCAGGGCTTCTGTTCAAATATGAAAAAATATAACATGAAATAATTATTAATATAAAATTGCAATGAAAGTAGCAAAATAAAACAAAAACACTTCTTATCCCCACCCCTCCCTTGCCCTCTAATAATTTTCACACAGTCCCTAACTTACACTGAAACTTTAGAAATGAGGAAGTAATAATTTAAAGTGTTACTAAGGCGGATTCTCAGGAGAAACTAATCCCCAGTCAGTCCTCAAACGTGACTCCGCCCGGGGCTTTCTGCAGAGCTGTTCATACCACTTCAGTCCAATATTGTACTTAAGTGCAGGAAGCTGGAAAACTGGCAGGGCCATTGGGTGTGTATCACACTGTAGAATGGGAAAGGAAGTCTAAATGACACCAGCCCTGAAAAGCACCATCTTAATGTACCATTTGAGAGCAATGAACTGTGCATGTCAGCTGTGGTCTTTATTACACAGAATAAGATGTTTCTGCTCGGGTGAAAAAAATATTTGTTTTGCCATCAAGATATTTTCCGTCACATCCACTCTTTTGCATCTTAATAGTGTTTACTAGTGTTTGATTACGAGATGTAATATGTATGCATATGAGTGCGTGGGTGCTTGTAGAGAGTGTGAGTGTGCACGTGCATGTGTGTGTGTGCGTTTCCCTGTCAGTTCGACACAAAAAATGGAATTTGTGAATACAGTGTACATTTCAGACCACATTTCTAGCATTATACCATTGTTCTGAGTCTTCATACAAAATGTGTATAGAGAAAACGACAATAAAATAGTTTGCTATTTCTTTTGTGGACTGTCATGCAGAAGAACACAAGCGCAAATTTGCAATAGCTGTGACCACTTATGCATGCACACTCACACACACACATACAGCCACCTGACCTCTGTGGCTGAAGTATAAGGAGTAGGATTAAGGGGACAATGTTGTACTTACGTGTAGGAAGCTAGAAACTGGTAAAAAAAATCTATTATGACGCCCCCTTTTACCAGTTGGCATGAGGAGCATGTGTCTGCAGACCCGGAGACCGCAGATTCAGACCCACACGTTTGGACCCGCACATTCAGACCCCTTCGTTTTCCCCCTCCTTTTTCTCACCCTAATCCTAACCTCTCCCTCCTTGTGCCTAAACCTAACCTCACGTTCCTCTCCTCTTTTCTCTACCTTCTTATGACTATCCCTATCCTTTTTCTTACCCTAATCCTAACCATTCCCCCCATATGCCTAAATCTAAGTTGGTGGCGCTGTCGCAGAAAACCTGAGGTCCTAGAAATGCGGTCCCAAAAGTGCGGGTCTGAATCTGCAGCCTCCGGGTCTGCAGAGATATACTATTGGTTGGCATGAACAGTTAATCAGCTGTCCCTTGGCTCATTTCCAACTTTTATACTCTTGTGTGAGTCTGTGAATCCATTTGGAAGTTATGAGCCTTTTTTCCGATGACCACACCAGTCACCCAGTTGACTCTTCATTAGTCCCTCCCTTTATTGCCCTGTGCTCCAATTATATTTGTTTAAATTACATCATTGAAGAGAAAACTACATTTTGAAGATGGTTAAAAGATAATGCTAGGGTACCGCTAACAGATATGTTAGCAAAATGCTAGCTAACTGGCCAGCTAACAATGGATGTAGATCAGTGGTTTTCAAACTTTTTCTGCCCAAGGCAGACCAAAGGGCAACTCAAAATCTCAAGGCACATGTACATATGTATACATATACATGCTAAATACCCTCTACAGTGAATCAGAGGAAGATTTCCAGGGAAAATCAATCAGGGCCTTTGATGTGTCCCACCATCCGGAAACTACGCAAACAGCAAAAATGGGTTTCCTTTGATGGGAGGTTTTATAAAAGATCTTTTGGGGAGTATGGAATTTACCTCTGTACTTGAAAATGAGTGTGTACAAAGTACTGATAAAGTAAATTAAAAAACAACTTGTATAGTTATATAGTTGTATGCTGCAATATGGAAAATGTATGGTTGTCATATAATCCCAAGGCACACCACTGTGCCACGGCACACCGTTTGAGAACCACTGATGTAGGTTACCTAGCTAGTTAGCTTGCATTTTGCTAAGATAAGCTATCAGATGTAACTAGCTAGGTAAGGATTGAAGCTTGTTAGCTAGCTAGTCAGCTAGCATTCTGGGTGTTTATCTTGTTGACAACCTGTTTCCTAGCATTTAACATTAGCAATTTTGGTATTGCGTTAGCACCAGTATTAACCCTTGTTAGGTCCTGACCCTTTTTGCTCCATGCTCCAATAAGAATCCTAACTAACTAGCTAATGTACACTATATATATTGTTTACTTGTTAGTCACACCTCCTAGCAAAACACTAGCTAACTTGCTAACTTGAGATGTGACTATATGTCACTTTTACAGGTTCCCCAGCAACATCTTTTAGCATATCTAAGTACAGGAAACAGGAAAAGAGACACACCTTCACTCACTCACACCACACACAACACACACCCCACACACACACACACACACACACACACACACACACACACACACACACACACACACACTTGACTTTCATGCCAAATCTCAAGATCATAGGGTGAAAAGTGAGGCTGCCAAAGCGTGGGAAAATGTTGTTGACTGACCAATCAACTGACCTGGCCAACAGAGCGACCTATAGAGCTGCTGGTCGCTGTTAACAAAAAAAAAAAAAAAAAAAAAAAAAGAACAACAAATGCTTCAAATTCTCAGTGCTTTTTAATTTGTGTTTGACAATATATTTAATCTTTTTTATTGCTATTACAAACTCATTCCCCTAACGCTAATCCCATCGCCATGATTCCATAGCTTCACGGATAAAACCATTAACACTGGTCGTATGCCAACACTTGGGCAGGAAGGAAATAGGGACTTGGTTGAGTCGAACCAAATGTAGCTTATTCTTGTGAGTTTATATTCCAACAAAGTGCCAAAAAACATGGAAATTCCAAAAAAAAAAAAAAATCGGCCCAAATACACGGGCTGAACGAGACGATTAAAAAAAAAAGGTATAAAATACTCGTATGTAACTCAAAGCACACAATATCATGTACATCATATAACCACTGTGTCACCACTGGAAGAGAGGGTTGGAATAAAGAAAACAGCCATGTACGTAGCAGTCTAATACAGTGGAGCTACAGGGGCAGTAATATGACCTTTGGATAAAGTAGGAGAGTACTGTAGGCTTAGCACATCACATGGTCAAAGTCGGTCAACAGTTAGCACCATCGCAGACTTCAGGTTTCAGGATACAAAGATACAGAAAAAACTCCATTTGCATTTCTTTATAGGAAAGAAACAAAACAGGTTGAAAGTAAAAAACACATGTAGTAAAAGAACAGCTGGCTCTCAGGCCCTGATTTATATCTTCTTTTTGATAAAAGTCTCTTTTATCACTCATTCGTTGTCTCTCACGCTCTGTCTCGCTCCATCACGCAGCTGTTTAGTCGGGGAAGCGCTGGCAGGCTTTTTTCCAGCGGCAGGCGGTGCACCACTGATCCTTGCGCTCCACTCCGTACACCTTGCGGCACTTTTTGGCCTCCCCGCGACCCTTCCTGCAGATGCGGACAGACACAAATGGTGTGGATGAGAAGCGATGCGTGAGGGCAGGGAAAGGAGAAGAGCGCCGCCACACACGCTTGATGTGATCAATCTCTATAAAAATGAGACCGAGGGGAAAATAAACTGATAACAAATGAAGAGGTGATTGAATCAGTTTTATCTTTCCTAGGCAAGCCGTGGAAATGTGATTTTACAGATGGCAGCAAAGTGGCGAAATGACAACCTGGAGGAGAAAGATAGTGAAATCAAAACAGAAAACAGTGGAAAAATGCCTGCACCCAAACCAATAAAGCTTCATTTATACATTATAAAGGTCCAGTGTGCAAGATTTAAGGAGATCTATTGGCAGAATATGGCAGAAATTCAATATAATATTCACAAGGTGTTTTCGTTGTGTATAATCTCCTGAAAATAAAATGTGTTGTGTTTTGGTTGCTTTAGAGTGGACAGATAAACCAAACACTGGCTGTAAATATTGTGAATTTTGCGAGTTTTGCTGCAACACAGTTGGAAGGGGAGGGTGAGGCGAGCGGTATTCAGTTGGTTGCAATCTGCAACCTCACCACTGGATGCCACTAAATCCTACACACTGGTCCTTTAAACTTCAAAACCCAGGAGCAGGCCACTATTTGGATATTTGACAAAAAGGGTAAGCAGTTTCAAGCAAATATTCCAAATATTCACTTTTATTACAACTTTTCATTCGTGAGGGGTCAACGTTTCTCTCTGCTTCTTGGAAAATAAACTGAATATCTGTAGAATTTTGTTTTGTTAGCAAGACAAAAAAATAGGTGTGACATGTCTCTGACATTTTAAAGACTGCATGATTGATTGATAATTGAAAAAATAATTGGCAAATCAATCAATAATGAAAATAATCATTTTGATACAGACTTAAAGGGGAAATCTGGAACTTTCATGTGGATGTCCCATCAGTGTTGATGGTAAATGTAGTCAACTTAAGCATTACATTACTAAGTGTTGCTATATTGACAAAGACAGCTGGTGTAAAATCTGTTGTTCTTCCTGCATCCAGTGATGTCACAGTGATTTTACCGGTGTTAAGGAAGAACTACAGGCTATTTCAGCTTGGATTTCTAGTCTCCTCCTCTGGGTAGCCACAGGGTCTGCTAGACGAGTATTTCTGTCATATAAGTGAATAGCTATAGGCTCGGGTGGTGATACGCAGCAAGATGTAGCGGTGGCTTCAGAAGCTTGTGCGCAATGCATCCTGGTATACGAAGGCGCTGCCAGCACGGCTCCGTGTGCCGAAGTTAACTTTCATGCTTAATATAGAACACACTGAGGAATTTACTGCTTCAAGCGACTACATTTACCAACAGCACTGATTGGACAGTCACAGAAAAAGTGGTGCATTTTCAGCAATAACTAAACTGAAGTTGCTCATATTGAGTTATAAAAAGTTAGTTGTGGGAACACAGGCCTATTCTTTAAGTTTGATCAGTTGAGGAACACAAAAATGCTAATTTAGAAAAAAAACAAGTTCTTGCAATTTTCGTACAAAACATACTGTACACAAATCCCATCAGGCTCAGCTATTGGCAGGCACACTAGTTAGCATTTAGCTCAAAGCAGAGGCCCTTGTGTGGCTGTAGACTCTTCGGTGGGATTAAATTTTTAGGTAAAAAGTGTAAGAAGTCAAGCACTGAACGGGAACAGGAGCAGGTAGGTGATGTCTCACCTGAAGGAGCAGTGAGTGCGGGAGGGCGACGCACTCATAGGCTGCAGCCTGTTCTGTTGGAGCCACTGTTCCCCAACGCTGACAGACCGGCAGCGAGGCTTCACCATCTGAAGAGACACACAACCGCAGACTGAGCACAACAGCAGCCTCCAAAACACAGACTTGATTCATGCTCTCTCTGATAGCAGGTTCTAATGTTAAAATGAAAAAGAGACTAAATGATGTCTGTCAGGCAGGCAAACAAACAAACAGATGTGGACAGAAGACCCACCGGAGTGTTACTGTGGACAGAGACGGAGGTGGAGGGGGTCCAACCCTGGCAGCCGGGGCTTCTGGAGGCCACAGATACCTGGACAGGGCTACAGGCCTGGAAGGAGACAACACAAGATTCATCACACCTGTGAGACCATAAACTGGCCAACAACCTGATTCATATGACCAGTTTGTAAGATACAACCTGCTTTACTGATTTTCTGGCCACTTGGTGGCAGCAGAAACAAGGTGTTTATCAACAAGTTTCTGTGGTAAAAATATTAGCTTACGCATTCTGCAGACACAGAGCATCATTATCATTCATTTGGAGCCATTTTTCTGAGTACTTGGTGAATTTTTAAATTTTTTAAATATTTTTGGGGGGGCTTTTATGTTTTAAATTAACAGGAGAGCTGAAGATACCACAGGAAACAGGGAGAGAGAGTAGGGGAATGACAGGCAGCACGCAGCAAAAGGCAACATGTAGGAGTCGAACCCACGGCTGCTGCAGAGGACTCACAGCCTCAGTAAACGGGGCGCACGTTCTACCAACTTAGCTACCGGACCACCTACCTGGTGAACTTAAGTCCAACATTAACTCCCTATTTAGCTTCCACCAACTCATGAGAAAAAAACAAAGATATGTCTGACTTTTGAAATTGATAAATGCTTCACCATTTTCACAAGCTAGTTACTAGCTTCTGTTTGGTATCGGACAGGTAGCTTATAGTGTTTTGTAAGGGTATTTTAGGGAGGGTTTTGAGAGAAAGAAAATTCGTTAGCTGAGCATTTTAATCATCGATTATTAGTCTCAGTCACTTTTCACGCAACATTTGCAGCTTCTTAAATGTGAGGATTCGCTGCTTTTCTTTGTCATTTATGACAGTAAATGAGAGTAAATTCATTTGAAAACATCTCTTTGAGCTCTGGGAAATTCTGATGAGCATTTTTAAGAATGTTTGGACATTTTATGGACTAAACAACTAATCGATAAATCATGAAAATAATCGTTAGTTGCAGCCCTGAACAAAACTGTAAAGTTGCGTGTGGTAAAACCATAGCAATGAGCTGAACGGAACTTAAAAATGTTTTGCAGAGAGGTGAGCTGTAGCCTGTGAACCAGACAAATGTACCAAGCTCGTTCACATTTGTGAATTATAATTATTTTAATGCACTGGTATTGGATTATACCATTTCTCTAGCTACTGCCAACAGACCATTTTCACGGCAGCCGTATTGATATAAAACAGCAGGGCAAATACACGTTACCAAATGATGCTAATTGAGTTCCAGTTCCATTTAGTGTAGCAGAGCCAACAGGAAGTCCCACCCCTTTTTTCTTTGTACAGATTAGCAAACTTTGCAAAACTAAAGTTAAAGTAAAACTAAAGCGAACTAGCTTGCTGATGTTAGTAAAACAATAGCTAACTAAATAGCTAATGATTGATGCAGATTAGTCTAGCTAGTTAGCTAGCATTTTGCTAACATGTGAGGATATGTCGCAGGTCCCCCCGCAATGTCTTTTAACCATCATTATATGTTCAACATAGACAAGCCAAATACAGCATGCAGGAAACAAGGGGATCACAGAGGTACAAAACTTGCTCAACTGTCATCGGAGCACAGAAAGACAAGGGGTGGGACTTATGAAGTCAACAGCAGCACCCTGACTCTGTTTGACCTGAGGGTAACGGAACCTTAATTAGTATCATTGGTAGAACCTGTGCGTACCTTACTATCTCATATCAGTATTGCTGTGGTGAAAAGGTCTAATGTAGCTAGCACCCAGAGATAAGAACACATTATGCTCATGCTGACCCTCTTAGATTGGCTCCCGGTTCCAGAAACGCGACCTCAACACTCTAATTCCCAGCTTGAAACATTGATTTTGTCCTCCTTGCATCAGCTGAGCCTCCAAACAGTTACAACTAATCCATTTATGGCTTTTGATTCTGTCCAGCCGCTGTAACAAACAGGCAACATCCGAAAACGCCACACATTAAATGATCTCTTCCTGTGAAGCCGTTCCCATTCCCTCTGTCCTATTTCTCCTCCCCGTGCAACCCTGAACTCTCTGAACAAAGCACATTCCTCCCCAGCCCACAGTGTTGGGACAGAAGTTAGACGGCATGGAAAGCTGGTTGAAAATGACGATGGCGAGTATCCGCTGCGTTCGGCCTCTAGTTACAGAGATGAAACACGTGCCAGCGTGAGTTCAACGCTGTGGTCGGGCATTTCTAACCATGAGCCGCCAGCAGCCATGACACACAGACACACACAGTTGAAACACTGCTCCACCGGCAGCACTGACCCACAATTTAACTCACACTCTTGCTCAGGCAGGACCCCACTAGAATTTTGCATCCATGAGGAAATAAAAGACAAATGTGGTACAAAATGGACCCATTTTTAAACATCTGCATCACATGAAAAATGCACAAATATACGTACACTTATCGGGACATTTTTCAGAAACTTTATAGGATGGGTGTAGTATAGATAAACGTGTACATGGAGTCCTAATCGCTGCCCAGCTACACTGGAAGACTTGTCGTGTTTTTCTGCCGTTTACAGGCTGGTGAGAGTCTCGTCTCCTTGGGGGAGCGAGCAAGCAAGCCGACAGCTCACTCTCTCACTGTCACAAAGCATCCATTTACAGGCTCAGTGGTACAGGGTAAATGCAGGTCACCAGCGAAATGTGCTGCTTTGTGATGCATAAACAAAGTTGTAGCTCATTGGCTCGTTAGACTATCGGCGTGGGGGCGCCGGGTGAGGAGGACCTCTGAAACAACACCGCAGCCACGTAACATGAAACTCCAGCAGCATGAAGACAATCTGGAGTCATTGGATTCTGTTTTCGTTTACGGCCTGATTTACATGGACACTACTGACTGAATGTGGGCAAAAGGAAGTGATGTTTGGAAGGTAAAATTCCTGTGTTTACTCACCTAAAATCTACGCCTGACATTTAATAATTCATGGAAACAAGGGCCGTCCTGTCTCTTTTCATCGCTCTCAAACAGTTTCAGCCACAAAAACGCAGCCTGCTCTCAGAGAAGTCTCAAATGCCAGGAAGTAAACAATTATTTAGTGAAATTACAGATTTTAAATGTCAAATTAAAACAGGTAAGTTGTGCCAAAACTCAATATGACCTCAACAAATCTTTGATATTAGACAGATTAAGCATCTTTTCAGAATAAAACAGCATTTAGACAAGAACAAATCATATAAATAAATCATTAAATGGGGATTAATTCAATTATTTTAGGTGGGCTAGTGTCATTCCTATGGGCAGGCACAGGGAGAAAAAAATGAGTAGAAAATTTGTATTTTTATTTTGCATTTCAAGAATAAAGTCAAAATGTTGAGAAAAAAAGTGGTACTTTGACTTTATTCTTGCTTGGCACTAATACTGTCAGTCTCAACTTTGTTCTCAACATTTCGATTTGATTTTTGTGAATTCAGCTTCTCAACATTTCAACTTTATTCTCGACTTTTTAACTTCTCAACATTTTGACTTTCTTTTCTGACATTTCAGCTTCTAAGCATTTCCAATTTATTCTCGACATTTGTGACCTTATTTTTGACATTTCAGCCTCTCAACATTTCAAATTCATTCTTGACCTTTCGACTTTATTTTCAACATTTCAACTTCTCAACTTTTCAGTTATTCTCAACATTTCGACTTTATTTGTGACTTTTCAGCTTCTCGATATTTTAACTTCTTGTCATTTTGAATTTATTCTCAACATTTCTGCTTTTTAACATTTTGATTTAATTTAGCTTCTCAACATTTCAACCTTTCCTTGGCATTTCTACTTCTCATGATTTTGAATTTATTCTCTGCATTTTGACTTTATTCTCTACAGTTCAACTTCTCGACATTTCACATTTATTCTCAATGCTTCATCTTTATATTTGATATTTCAGCTTCATCATATTGTAATTTTATTCTTGACATTTTGAATTTTTTCCCGACATTTCAACTTTATTCTCAAAGTTCAAAATCCCATTTTTCCCTTTATTCCTGGCCCAAATACTCTTCTGTACATTCTAGGTGTTATAACTGGTTAAACAAATCAACATCCACCCACATGCACCAATAAATAACAATAATAATTAATAAATCTGGTCAGTCATACAAAGAAGAAAAGGGAGAATAAAAACATGTTTACTAGCTCTGGTCTGGGAGGAACCTGTGTCATATTATTAGTTAGATGTGACACATTCTAACATGTTTAAAAAATACAACATTTTGCAGTTCTGGCAGAGCTCGACAGCCATCACAGTCAGGATGCCTAACCTCCTCAGAGACAGAGAGCCACACTGCTGCACCCACCTGATAGAGATGCTCTGAGTGGATCTGCCAGAAGCTGCTGGGGGCCGACTGGCTGAGCGGGCTGGGCCTGCTCGGGCCGGGCCCGGAGCTGGAGTTGGACCTGGGCCTGTGAGCCGGGGGGATCTGGAGCCCCGAGGCCGGAGGAGAAGCGCAGGAGGCCCAGCTGAGATGAGAGGACGAGGCCTGGCCCAGAGCCTGCTGGGAAGGAGCTGGAACGGAGCTGGCGTCCACGGTCTCACAGGAGATCTTGGTGTAGTAGAAGTCCTCTTCTCTCTGGGACTGATCTGACCCACTGCTGTGTGTGTGGCCGGAGTGTGTGTGTGTGCGTGATTGTGTGTGTGTTTGGCAGATGGGGGGGCAGACCAGTGGACAACACAGAGAGTAGAAAAGAGTGAGCTGTTTGTTTGGACCGTTCCTGAATTCAGCACTGTCTGTGGCCCAGATATAAAATCTCAAAAATTTTCATCACTTCCCGTAACTAAGTCAGAGCTCTTCCACAACCTGAAAATTTTATTCCCTCCTGTTTTTTTTAATGTTGTTTTGCAGCTCAGAACTGTTCTACTGGGCTAAACTGTCTGGTTTTCACCTCACCTCAGACTACAATGGAGGACTGGTTCCAAAGCTCAAAACCAACACTGTTCAACTGATAAAATTTCTTGATAGTCTCACCTCTGTGATAACAGATGCACCTCCATAATTCCTTCTTACCCTAACAACTACATAACAAGTAGGAATCTTGCAATTAACACCACATATGAGCGAACATTAAGACACTTTTGGTACGGACTGAACTGGCATCAAATATCTGATAAGATTCAGAATCTTGTTGACTTGTTATTTAAACAGGCTGTTAAACAGGAGTTAAATCAAAATTTGGACTATTTTAGACCATTTTATTACAGCTAAGATCTTGAATAGTTGCATTTGACCATTTGAGAACTATGTCTTCTTTTGTTGAAAGAAAAAAAGGATTTTGTGGACTCGACAATTCTTTTTTAAAAAGTGAAACAAAAGGGTCAGCCTCCTTCCCGCTGCAGTCATTTTCATACAGTCCCTAAGTAATTAAAAAAAGTATCATTTTGGTATTTTTACTTAAACTCAGGTATTGCATCAGCACCAGAATTGACCCTTGTTATGTCCCGCCCCTTTTTGCTTTGCAGTATATCTGTTTTTAACTAGCCAGTCACATCTCATAGCTAATGTTAGCAAAACACTAGCTAACTAGCTAACTAATTTACTTCAATCTAGTTGGCTAGCATTTTGCTAACATTAGTTAACTTGAGGTGTTAATATATGTTGCTTTTACAGGTCCTCTAGCAACATCTTTTAAAAATCTGCAAAATTTATGTTTTATTTTGGACATAGATGAGCCTAGCATACAGCATATCTAGTACAGGAAACAGGAAAGCAGAAAGTTGACTAAGGTTTCGCTGGGTACCAAGATCGTCTGTTATTGGAGCACAGAGCAATAAGGTGTGGGACTGAGAGCCTGAGTCACAGCCTTCGCAGTGAACCACCATGGGATGTGACTTCAGAAAAAATATATATAATTTTTTAAATATAATTTTCCAAGTCAAGAAGGTTAATGTTTGTCGTAAAACTGTTGAAGTATCAGACTGTGAAAATGCAATTAGAAACACTACACACCCAGAAGATGTGTAAGTGATGTCATGACTTTCACCCACCAAAAGCTAACGTTAGCTGCTGAAGCTATGACGCCTGTGTGCTTTCGTACTGGGATGTAGTCAAACAACAGAGGTTCTTGCTGAATAAAACACTTCAGGTAAGATAACGTGAGATGTGAAGGGGCGGCGAGATTGGTGTTGGCGACGTATAAGACCAGAAAGATGTAGATCACTGAGCGTTTCACGCAAAACTAAACTACGACAAACTGAGACTTTATTGACTTGTAAAATTCTGTTTTAAATTGACAAATGTCATATGTCTAACTTGTGGCACAGTTCAAATGGAATCACGAAATTATTTGTCTCTCGCCACAGACTTTAGCTCATATTTTTTCCGAATTTAGGTCCCATGGGGCACCCACGGGAAAGGGCGCGACTTATTGAAACATTCCAACAAAAACAATATCCGTCCCTAATAAGCACATAACTGATTGTACATGTTAAAAAAAAAAAAGTATTCCAACTCACCCCAGATGTAGCACACGGATATGTCTTTTTATTCCGACTGAAGACGTTAGCACCTTGCCACAACTGGGCCACAGACACTTGTAGACACCTCTGAAAGAGCTCTGTGAGAGAGAACACAACACAGGTGAAGTACAGGACAGAGGCTGGGACAGAAAGTAAAGAGACACAGTGTACACAGAGACAGACTGAGAAAACAGTCTCTTAGTCTTTCATAACATTATTTCTTTGTTGACTGTGGAACACTTTCCACCACATGGTGCCAAACATTTACCGGTAAAACTTTTAAGGGAGCATGCGCAGCCTTGTACCTTTGGCTTTTTGGCATTAAGCTCCTCTCCCTGCTCCAGTTCCATTTGTAGGCCTTCGTCGGGGCTGCTGTCCACCTCGGTGACGGACGGCGACGGGGCGGGGCTCACGTTGCCGTGGTCCCAGCTCCAGTAGCCGCTGCTGCGCGCTGTCGGAGAGCTCGCCGCCGCCACACTCCATGTCAGCTGGCGACGATGACCCGGCTGGAAAACAGGAGGATTGAAAGTTAGTCTTCAAAAAACATATTGAAACATACTGTAAACATACCATCATGGTTATTTTGTCCTATAGCTGTGAGTGAGATGGAGCTGGTTCACCGTGAAAATATACCCTATGGTTGAAATAATCTCTGTTCTTTGTGGTTAAAATAGACACTGTCCATTTGGGACTGTTGTCTCTGTCCGTCCTACAGAGACTAGCAGATGTCCCACAGTGGTGCCAAGGTTGTGATGTGTATCTATTTTCTGACAGTTTCACCATAATTTACCTCTTTTTATTCTGTTTACTTTTTACTGTTCCCTGGTTACTGATATTTTATATTTTACTTTGCCAAAAATAATCTATTTTCGACTCAGACAAATGAGCTCATTTTTATCAAAGTGAGACATGGAAAGTAGACCCTCTAGTAGCTACTATTACTACCAGTTCTGTGAGTTTCTTTATTTATCTTGCAGGATTTTCACATCTACACAGGGCAAGGGTACTGTAGCACGCCTATCAGGTTGTAATGCCATGTTTCTACAGCAGCTCAGAACAGACAAACAAATGCTGACTCAAGATGCAGTCTTTTGCACATTTCGCGCATTTTACGGCCACCGTAGTTTCTCCCACACACTTGGAAGGGGAGTGTGAGGTGAGGTGTTAGCCACCACTAACTCCTACACACTGGTCCTTTAATAAAACCATGAACTCAGGAGGTCTTCACTGTATAAAGCATGCATTATTAAAGGTGGTTTGAGTGTGTGTTGGTGAGGTGAGACAGACCTGTTCCAGTATCTGTCTGTGGAGGACTCTGGACCACAGGGCTGCAGGACAGGCTGGTCAGAACCATCGCTGCCATGATCTCATCCATCTCCACTGACTCTGGGCTGCGAAAACTGGAGGTAACATGAAAACAAATACCCTTAGACTCTGATGTGATGAAGTCCACAATGACACACTCATAAACACTATTATCCCTCACCTGTATGGTGCCTCTCCAGGAGCTGATGCGTTACTGAGGTGCATTGTGGGTCCCACAGCTTGCACGGGAGCGCCCAGGTTGCTCCAGCCTCGGTCAGCCTCTCTCTGAGGCAGGTGGACTGATGTCTTGTTCTTACGATGGCTGTTCACAAATGCTTTCTCAGCCTGGACACAGCCCTGTGTGTACACCTTCACACAGAGGTCATGGAATAATGAGCAACCTGTTCAAAACAGTCTCACACCTCCAACTGGTAAATGAATGGAAACTGACACGAACAGAATAACCCAAACTCTGTTCATACTTTATTTGAGTTAAAAGTCTTTAATACCTTGAGACTGAGACTGGATTTAAAGGGTCACTTTGGTATTTTTCAACCCTTTCGGATCCTATTTTCCCATGTTTTTGTTTGTCTAAGTACAACAATTTTTGAAATTGGTCCAATCTTGAGCGAGACATAAGGTAAGGTAAAGTAAGGAAAAGTAATGTCAGCGTAAGGTAGCGTAGCTTAGCTTAGCTTAGCATAACGCAATGCAATGTAGCATAGTGTTCACAGTTTTGTTAAAGAGTAACATATGTTTTGTTTAACCAGAAACAGCTGTTTTATTGCTCTCCACCAAAGCCACCAGACTCCCTTTACAGAAACAGCAATTTTAGCATTGAAAACACAGTTTCAGTAGAAGCAAACCCTTAATTTACCACTTAAGATGTGAAGATATTGTAAGAGGAGCGAGAGAGAGGTTGGACATCAGAGAAGCAGCGGGGAGAAACGGCATGTACAGCCAGGATATTTTCCCATCTAATAGCATAAAATGATTGTTTCTGATTAAAGAAAAAAAAAGATTACTCTCTTTAACAACATGGTCTCTCTCTGTAAGGATCCTTTCCATATTGATGTCACTTAGACACTTAGAATAACATTCTGAGCCTGTCAGTGACAAAAAATAGCACTTTTAGTGGACGTACTGTGACTTTGCAATTGACCTTTCCTAAGGCCCGCCCCTTTTTTGCTCTGTGCTGCAATAACACTTGAGCAGGCTTAGTACCCAACAGAACCTCTGTCAATTTTTTTCTCCTTTCCTGTTTCCTGTACTTAGATATGGCTATGTGCTAGGATGACCTGTAAAAGCCACACATATTCACATCTTAAGTTAGCTTATGTTCGAAAAATTCTAGCCAACTAGCAAGCTAATCCACACCAAACATGAGCTAGCTAATTAGCTAGGATTTTACTAACATTATTTAATGCTAGCTAACTATGTGGCTTGTTTACATAAGTTGTTAGCTAGCTAGTTATTTACATTAGCTACATTAGTTAAATATTAGCTATTAGCTAATGTTAGCTTGCTACTTAAGATGTGATTATATGTCACGTTTAGAGGAAAGGAGGAAGTTGAACGTGGTACCAAGCTTGCTCAGCCATCATTGGAGCAGAGAAAAAGAGCATGGGACTTGCAGCAGACAGGTGCGGCGGTCTCACTGAATACTGGACCAATTTCAAAAATGTTTGTCCCCTTCAGTCAGTTGGACAGAAATACATAGGAAAATATGATCCAGGTAGAACGTGAAGTTGCCCTTTAAGAGAATATTTCCTGTCCATCTGTGGCGTCCTGCCTGCGGACAGCACGACCTGTCAGTATGACAGTGTGGCAGGATGTGGGTGACAGCCTCTGGCCAGGTACTTCATTACTGCTCACACAAAGGGAGGAAATACTCATCCATTTGTGGAAAGTGTTCCTTTTCTTCAGTAAAGGCTTTAAAGTTACAATGGTGTGGCCTTTTGCTTACTTGCTTATTCATCCTATCATCAAAATGCACCCATAATGCAACGCAGTTATTTACATGTGTTTAACCAAACTGCCCGGAGGACTGAATGGAAGCAAAGACCATGACGGTGTAGATAAACGGTTGAATAAGATGATAAAATACATGTGAATCGACATATCTCTCTCCATCCACTCACCAGAGTCTGCTGTCTGTCTGGCACGTTCCTCTCATGCGTCGTCGTGGAGACACAGGCCTGTGGTCCCGACGGGCAGACAGACGTCCCGCCTGGCCCTGCTCCAGCTCTGTCCTCAGGTCCCATAGCTGCCATGGTGCTGCTGCACACAGTGAGGGGACTCAGCACAGCGTCACACCTCCCTGCAGACAGGACACCAGGGACAGCATGAGATCCGGACCAAGTCAAAATATCTGGCTGCGTTTTCGAATGTTTCCACAGCGATGCAATATTCCTAAAAAATGCTTATTGAAGCATGGCACTTCCATGAAGTTAGGGAAGACACAAGAGGCAGATTAAAAAATAGAACGATCAAAACTGAAGCAGCAGAGGCCGAGATGTCGTGACTGTGAATCTCTAGTAATGCTGCCTTCAAATTCGTCATATTCACGACTGTCATTTCCTTGTGGAAAGCTCAAATGTTGAACTGCTGTGTTCTAGATTTCAAGTCATATGAAAAACTGTTATCATTTCACCACTTACTGATCGATCAGCAACTCAAAAGACATCGTAGAGTGAACATCTGGAGGGACATCGGGCCATGTTTCAAGCTAAGATAGCATATTTGATAACCCATTAGTTGAGAGAGCTGTGGGACAACAGCTGACGTTAGCATTCACACACCTCCTAGCAATAGTGTCATATGATAGGTAAAGCATAAATTAATTCTGAAATATTACCATACATATTGGACACATTTATTTAAACCTGGGAGTAAAATGCACATGATATAATTAAGCTTGCAACATCATGTTCAGTATCTTGCTGTTTCTTGCCAAAGCAGCTTAAAAAAGGTTACTGCTATGTTAGGTCAAATCAAACTAACAGTCTGATTATACATTTTTCTTGTCATTCACTTTTGTGTCAGTGGATGTAATCTGTATGAACACTACACCCTAGATTCTCACACTGTGGCACGTGTCCCACTGGTGGTACGCAACTCTTTCTAGTGGTACGTGGAGGAATGTTGATTTTTTGAAATGAAATTAAATCATTTAAAAACATGAAATACTATCAAAATACTACCACAAATTCAAATGAAAATACATAAAATATTTTACTGAAATGCAACTTAAAATAACTTGTCTTTCCTGTGTTTTCGTTTCAACATCAGCCTAATTACTGGTAGCTAAACTGGGACGGTGAGATAGTAGGTGGAGCTATAATGAAGCCACTGTAAATAAATGCTTCAAAAACACAGCGCTCGTGGCTCCAAATGTCACGAAATGTTGGGAACTGTTGCGATCACAATCAGAAAATTTCAACCAAGCTGTGTGGAAAGTGAAGTGGACAACAGTGAACCGAGCATAAGTCCTAGTGGCTGCTTCATAAGCACCGGTGAAGTGTCCCGCTTGCACGAAATGGCGCAAAAGAGTAAGGTGGCACTTGAAGAGTTTAATATTTTCTGAAGTGGTACAAACTTTGAAGTGGTAAAAACTTTGAGTAATACTGCACTACACCGAAATATGCATTCCAGTGTGCATAACGTCACATAATGTTACTGCTTGGGTGAAGAGACATAAGGACGGTTAACGTTAGCCTACATGGCAAGTTTGATCATACATAGTTGGAAGTGGTTGAATGCTAACATTAGCTGTTGTCTCACTGTAGCTAATGGGTTATCAAATACATAGTTTTAACTTGAAATATGGCCCATTGTCCCTCCAGATTTTTACTGGATCTGTTGTCTCTTCAGTTGTCATATAACCTACGTTTATACCTATGTTTACTGACAGAAACAGTGAAGGCTATGCTAGTTAAATTTTGGTGGATGTTAAGTTAAATATTATAACTTTAGATGTATGGAGTTTTTCTTTGTAGTTGTATAATACGTCTGAGGAAAATTTGCATTTCCTGCATTACGTTACCCCCTCACTAGCTAGTTAAACTGTTATTTTTGGTGGCCTCTAGATGCCAACAGTTTTGGAGTCCATTTTACCGTTGCCTAGCAGTGGTAAAATGGACGTAGTAACCTCTTGAACGCCAAAAATATCATGCACAAGACTTCACATATCGTAAACCACAAGGTCGCGAGTTCCATGTGAGGGGTATATGTGTCTAGCTTCAAAAACACTGGATCCTACATTTCCCATAATGCATAGTATCTTTCTGTCGAACCTCCCTACCTTCTAAATGTCCACTTCAAACTCCACGCCTACAATTTATCTCAAGCTCAAGCCAATAATAACCCTGATGACATCATTAAGTGCTACTCGTGACAAACAAACTAAACTTCACGTATAAAATTGGTGTAGAGCCCCTTTAAACTGTGTGTTCAAAGCACCCTTCACATTATGTAACACTTCCCATAAATTTAGTAAAACAGTAAGTTAAGTTGAGTAAAAATGTTGTAAATTAGCTTCTTTCTTAAAAGCCCGAGGTTAAAGGTTAAAGGTTATTTTCCAACAGGACGAATGTGCTCACAATGAGCCACGCTGCCATCAAAGGATAAATATTGTGCTTTCTCTGATGAATAAATATTTTGATCCAAACAGAAGGCAGCTTCGCCGACTAGTGAGTGTTGGCAGACTCTCCTGCACTCATTCCATCTTGCATCTCTCTGCCTGACAGCGCAGAGCGAAATCACCACAGGGGATTTGAAAATGATTGCAGGAATCTGAAGTGAACACAGACTTGTGTGGATTTAGTTAGCGGCTGAACAGAAATCTTGCTCTTAGTTTTGTTGTCTACTCCAATGGAGTACGTGACTGATAACGCGTTGAGGAGACGTAATCTGCACGTTTGGGTGCATTCACTGTGGCCTGTTGCCCATAGAAGTAAAATGGGGGCAAAGCTGCATTCAGGGCACGTGGGAATAATGCTGAAAAAAGCATTCGCCATCCATGATTTATTATGTTTACAGTATTATGGCAATTTTAGGATGTCAAACTCGATGACTGGAGTTTCCTGAAGAGTCTGATTGGTCCTGACCAGTTATTTTATACTCAAAGCACATCTTGACACAGCCAGTAAATAAACAATAGCTATAATTGAGTTGGAGGAAAGTAAAAATGTCTAATATTTTTTTGTTTATGATTCGCAGATGTGAGGCTCTTCTCAGTTTTATATTGTGCACTGAATATTTTTAGGTTCTGGACTGGTTGAAACACACAACTTTAAGATGTAAACTCTGGAAAACTGTGATGGCATTCTTCACTATCTGAAATTTTGCAAACTGATCAACAGATTAATTGAGAATGAAAATAGCTGTTAATTGCAGTCCTGAACTATGGAAGATCGAAACTGCCAAAATAAAAAATAAATACATGACTTAATACATAAACTGTGCCACTGAATGCACCGAAAATGATATTAAAAATAAATGTAAGCGTGAATTAATTTAAAAAATGTGACATAAATTGCTATTTCTGTGTGGGCGCAAGGCATGTATAGTAGCCAAATGATGAAAAGTTGACCCCATGACACACATTCTCCTCCGCCTCCTCCTGTCTATCCTGAAGATAGAAAAGTGATTGGCACCAGGCAACCCTAAATGAATATTTGGATGTAATCCCTTTTTAATTACTGCATTTTGATTAGTAACTGTAATTTAGTTACATATTTCTTTCTCAGTAACTGTAACAGATTACAATTACATTTATTTTGTAATAAATTACATATACCTACCTTGCAGCCGGTTAAGAGGAGTGAGGAGTCAGCAGTTGGTATAGGTTATATAAATGTTTTATAAGGGTTTTTTGAGTGTTTAAAAAAATTGTGAAGCACCACATTCACTGAAGGTCCTTGAGCGTACAGTCATAAATGTGCACAAAAAATATTAGGCTGGTGGGTCCAATATATAAAATAGAAAATTAAATGGGAAAGTAAAATAATAATACCAAAGCAAATAAAAACAGAAATATTGATTAATGTTACATTTCATACATTAATTAATGTCTACATTTATTATTAAAATGATTTTGGTGCATATTAATTAACTTATTGTTGATTCATTGCTTTATTTCTTTCTTTAATTTTGATTTCGGCAGTTTCAGTCCTCCAGTTGACACAGTAATGATAATAACAATGTTTATTGTCGTTATGATTATTGTTGTAATAATAATAATAATAATAATTAATTTATTATTATTATTATTATTATTATTATTATTATTATTATTATTTGCTTGTTTGTATTACTTTTTAGTGTTTGTGATGATGATGATGATGATATTATCATTATTATTGTTATTATTATTAACATTATTATTATTACTGTTTGTTGTTGGTGTCAAGAAATACTACTCAGTTATTTAAAAAAACGCCTTTCAACGAGAAAGCTCAACTCTCCCACTCCTCTCTATGCACCCGAAAGCAGCATAAAGCCCGATTTTACCCCCTTTCCACCAATCAGCGTCCAGCTTCAGTAGTAAACAAGTGGCAGAGTGTAGGCGGAGAGCGGCCGCTGATTGGTTAAGCCCTGATTTTCTGATACACACCTCCTTTCTGACAACGTGTTCAGACACGAGTTTCGCCGGGAGGGACTGAGCTGGACGAGGGAGCAGGCCTAATACTGAAAATAACCGCTTTTTAAACGCAAAGAAAAATAAAAACACACAAAAACAGTTTGGGATCCAACACATGACACATCGTGAAGCGATTAACAGAGGGATGAAAATGTTGTGTGTGTACACAGTGCTGCTAAAATTACCACACAAAAACATAACGTCATCCCCCCGCTGCTGTAGTAGAGGTAAAGGCAATTAAACTCATCATTATGGACGTCTAATGAGAGCTTACGCACATTTTAATGTGAGGCAGTAAAATCCCCGAGAGTCCGTGAAGTGGTCTCCTGCACATTTGATGCACTTTGATAACAGAGCTTTAAAGGAAACAGTTCACACTTTCCCAAACAAAAACAACATCAAATTTGTTTATAGTGGTGGTTTATGTGTTTAAAGATAATAACCGGCTGTAGTTTATCATCCTTCAACTACATCCCTGATCTCCACCCGGCAACGCAGATTGAGATCAGGAGAAACACCCCCTCTCTCCCTCCCTCCCTCTCCTGCTCACACCGCTGAAGGAAAACACTATTTTTACTGAGCCCAATGCAACGCAAAAACACATCCGACAACAAAAAACTAGATATTTTGTGGTACTCACTCGCTCGGTGGAGACTTCTGTCGCGTCCGTCCCGTCCGGGGTGCAGCAGCGGGGTCCGGGGTCGTCGCTGCCTGGCTTGTCCCGCCGCTAGCCGGCTCCTCTCTCAGTCTGGCTGCCGGGGGAAAGAGGGGGTTGGTCGGTCGGATACGCGCCTACGTGCGTCTGCTTGGTGAACCAATGCAGGCGGTGACAGCTGGACAGAGCAGCGCAGATATCAACCTGCAGCACAGCGCTGTCTGTGCACAAAAGGATGATCTAGGTGAGGGGTTACCAGAGCAGCGGCAGCAGCAGCATCCTCACTCTGTGTCTGTCTGTCTGTCTGTCTCAAGCAAAGACAAATCTGTGTGTTTGTTCTCAGTCACATGAGCATCAGACATTGTGTTGATTATCTTATGTCTGCTCTTAATAAATAAATAAATAGATAAATATACATCAGTTTTTTTTCAAAATAAAATTCATTGCATTGATTTGACTTTTTTTTTTTTTGCCACAAATGTCCCTTAATTTTATCAGCATGCTTTACAAATATCATAGATATAATAAAAAAAATAAATTAAGGTCATGTAATGTTTTTACAGTGTAGCAGTCCTTTAATAAAATAAAATAAAAATAATGAAACGATTAACTAAGTAATATCAGAGTAGATATCATCACATATTATCTATTAGGGATATTGTTATATCCCTAATAGATATTATGCAAAAATGGATAAAATACTCCTCAAACTGCCATGAGGTCACTCAGACATCATATTCATGAAGAGGTGCCGATAGAAATACCACAATAGTGATATTTATTGAGGTAATTTACTGTAGTGCTGCTTGCAGCTGATTTTATCAGCCCAAATATCGGCCAATCACAGCTATATCAGTCTACATTGGCATTAAACCTTTTTTTTTTAACATAACACAGATTATTTTTATTTGTTAGCTTTTTTGTATAATTTATCTCTTTTCTTAATTCAGATTTAATAGATGCATATATTTTGCTCTATTTATGTTTTTTTAATGAATAGTAATTTATAATAATTAAAAATACCGGTGAAGGTTTACTGTGTCAGTGACCTGATATCATTTTAGACATTAGACGTTTATTTATTATTTATTTAGACATTTATTGTCAAAAATATCCTGCCTCAATTACATAGCTTTGTCACAAGTGTTAACCACTTTTGAGAGAGTAGCAAGAATATTGACTAATATAAACCATATCAGAACTATTTTACTCGCCAATATCAGTATCGGCATAGACCCCAAAAATTCAGTATTGGTCAGGCCCTAATACGAATATCAATGCAAATAAGCTTATATAATATCCGTTATACATATAAGGGAATGATACCAAGAACTCAAGGTATGATAATACGAAGTCCACAATACAATAATTATTATGATATTAAAAAACAAAGAAAAATAATGACTTGAAAAGATGTCCTTTATTAAATAGTAAATCTGTTGTGTACAACCTTTTATGTTTGTATAAAATCAGTTTTAACTTTAAGTGCTTCTGTTTTCTTACCTTAATAAAAATAAAAGAAAAGGAGCCAGCTGTTACCTAAGCATGTGTAAATGCATGAATTATCTTTGGCAATGAAAGTTTGAAGTATGTATGTACAGCTGCAAACCGAAAACAATGCAGCACTGTAAAAAAAATAAGCTCTTTGTTTTAACTAAAAAAGTTAGTGTTCAGGCTGCTATAAAAATTTTAAGTTGATTGAATCTGAAAAGACAAGTTGAGATTGTTTTGTAATGATTCAAAATAAACTTTTCTAGTCAAATAAACTTTGATATTAATTCAGAGAAAACATGTTGAATAAGCTCAAGATATTAAGTTGCAGTTCTTCATTTCACACAAAGACATCGTGACTCATCTTGAAGTGTGTTACAGTCAAACAGCAAGTGTTCATCATATATGTTTTCTTCAAACTACAACAACAAAGGCCTCAGGAGAGTTTTAACTCTAAAACAATGCATGCTGGGAAGTCTGCTAACATGCTGATCATGTTTCTTTAGAAACTTAATTTACTGAGTTGATTGAACTCAAGCTCAGTCTACAGTATTATACAGTACAATTCATTCAACTCATCATTTCAAGTCAAAAGTTAGAAGAACTCATGTTTATAAATTCTGAAGTGTTCTGAAAATAAATACTAAAATGTATGTTGCATGTATGTTTTTTTTTTTGTTTTTTTTTTACAGTGGAAGTCCCTTTATACCTTAAATTAAACTAAAGGTAAATAATTAACCAAGTAATATCACTATAGATATCATCACAGTCCAGTATGGTATCCAGATATTTCTTTATTGCGATATTGCAATATTTGACATTTTATTACATCCATAATAGATATGCAAAAATAAGGTCACTCAGACATCACTATTCACTGATAAGTGAAAAGGGAAATGACATCACAATGACATTTATTGAGGCATATTGCTAGTTTATGCAGTTTTCTGTAGTGCTGCTATTAATCTGATGAGAAAGAACTCTGATTTAAACTTGATTTTAAAACACACACACACACACACACACACACACACACACACACACACAGATCAGTGATCCAACACCTTCAAGCACCATCAACAGTTTTAATCAAATATTTCAAAACTAATAAAAGTGCTGACACCATGGCATACAGCACATCAACCCCCAACATCACATGATAAATTCCCTGCATAGAGATCAAACACTACTTGCATGTGTGCTTCGAGTATGTGTGTGTGTGTGTGTGTGTGTGTGTGTGTTGCAGAGCTCGTGCCTGTGTGTGTGTGTCTGTGTGTGTTTGAGAGAGCGGATTAGTGTCGGCTGTCTGCACCCTCTCTACCAGACATCCAGTCAGCAGGGATTTTAGGGTCTGAGCAGCAACACAGTCAGACAGAGAGGTGGAGAGAGAGAGAAATCCAATCCTAGTCCCAATCTGATTCCCAAACCAAACTGAATTCCTTCTCTTACTATTTCATTCATTAATGACTCCATGTGAGCTCGACAGGCCTTCTGGAGACTGCCTTGACCGGTTAGACAGTCTGAGAATCTTGATTATTTGAGCAGATAATGAATTTACATAGCAGCAGATACCTCAAAAACATTCACAGACACTAGATAGTAGATTTTAACATCTTTGTGCTATTGTACAATAATAGGTATCCGTGATTTTAAAGGTCGTGGTCACAGAGCAAATGTTGAAGACACTTGATATGGGTGGTGCTGCCTCCAGTTTTGGGTGGATCCTGGAAACTGGCTGAAGTCCAGTTTTAGGTCATGACAAAATGAGATGTATTCAATTAGAAGTAATGGCACCTACTCTTAAATAAGACAAAGCGTCCGCAGCCACGCTAGACATTGCTAACATGCTAATGCATAGCAGGAAAAATCTTCTCTATGTTTTCCATCTGAGTTTAGCATGCTAACTTGCTAACATCTGCTAATTAGCATTAACAGCGCACCAAGTACAGCTGAGGATGCACATTGTTGGGAGGGTTACTTTAAAAAGGTACTGCGATTCAGTTACATCCAAGTCCATCCAAGTAATCCAAGTATCCCATTTTTAAAGTAATTTTCCATTACTTTTGATTTACCTCAAGGGGAACTGATTAGCATGATAAAATGTTTTATGTAGGGCTGTGTATTGGGGAGAATCTGGCAATACGATATGTATCACGATACAGAGGTTACGATTCAATTTATTGTGATATATTGCAATACAGTAAGCAAGGTGATATGCATAAAATCTTAGTTAAAAAGTTAACTTTTTTTATGCAATCACGACAGTGAAGATAGATAACAACACTGCTATCTAGTGGTCAGGGTTTTAAATACAACAGAAAAGGAACCACTGCCATGTAGCGCAATATCACGAAACATTATATTATGATACTTAAGTGTGTTTTATGTTCATTGTTAGGTTTATTAACAGCTCGTCCAGATGTTCCTTTTTTGTTAAATGAAAAAGCACGTCTAGATTAATACAGGTAATTATGCACATTTAAATGCACCTTAAGTTTGCTATTCACACTTCACACTCAAACCTCAATTAACCTGCCATACACTTGTGGTCTTGTGTATATTGTTCTTTAATATGGGGCAAATATGGGTCAGCATATCACCAGAGTAACCGCTAACTGCTGCTAACTACATCCGCCGTTAGCTAGGTACCGCAGTTAGCATGCAGCTGACTTTGCTCAGAGCATCAGGGGAGTGTTTATGTTTACACCTCACTGGGAAGAGGAGATCTTTTTCAGGTCTAGAGTCAGGGGACCCAGCGGGGAATGCTGGCAGGGAGCAGCGCCTGAATGGGCACCAGATTTGGAGCTGGGCAACATGGTTGGACTGGGACCGAACAAAGTCTCCAATCCTGACAGACACCAGTGTAGCTACAGGGAATACAGTTTCAGGGTGATTTACAGCAGCTTAGACTGTGACTGCAGGAATAATGAAGACACGGTGAGTTCAGGAGAGGCCTGAAGTGAAGGAGGAGCAACAGGGATATTGGGCATCAGACAGCGACCTCTTTAGGCCTGAGTGGGATCAAATACAGGGTGATAGAAGCCAAACTCAGTAAGAAAACCATGATGATGTTGTTGGACTAAGGGCACCTTGAGGCACAACGTCGTATTACGAGACAGGATGGACCAAAGCTAGCTGTTTAGCATGCTACCCTCAGTAGATATCTCTGCATCAAAATAACAGGCATCTTTGACAAAAAGTCCTAACTAGCGGTGTCATAATTTCAATAATAATGTGAAAATGGATTGAAATTAGCTTTCAGTTTCAATCATCAAATCTAAAAGGCAGAATATGTAATTCTCTCATTACTTTTTTCTCTCCACCCCCTGAACACAGCCTCCAGTGTGTTCTCAAAGAAAAAAAACACTTCCAAGATGATACAACGTAGCTTACCAACTATTATATCTTTTTAAACAAGAAATTGAAAAATCAAATGACAGGCATAAACCCAATGATTTGTTGATCTTTACAAATCAAGACTTGATAGTCCAACCATGTCAAATCAAATTGTTGATTTGGGGAATTGTGACACCCCTGGTCAAAACTGTTATATCTTTACATTCTCACATATTGCTTCTATGAATTAACTACTGAAGTCCTGAATTTTTCAGTCTCTGCTAATTACTGAAGAGAATATTGACTTGTGAACAGGTATCAAAAATTTGCATATTTGCACTAAAACCATTAACCCAAACTTTTTATCATAATAGTTTGAAATTCCTCTGCATTGGTATGAGGGGCTTAACGCCCTTATAAACTTGATTCCAAATTGTTGTATTTATCTATAAAATTATACACTAATAACCAAAAAGTAAAAGTTAAAGTTTGGGGGGGGGGGGGATCTTTAGTTGTATTAGTTTAATATTCAAATACTCAGCTAATCTGTTTTATCAGGACTGTATGGGTGTGGTTTGATTAGACTAACAGATTGTAACAGTAACCAAACAACACATCAACTGCCCTCAAATTTTGATTTAAAAGAAAATACAAATGCAACTTAAGCAAAACCTTTTGTGTTGTAGGACCACATAGTAAGACGCTGAGGAAACAGACAGGTTTTCCGTGCCTTTAATGTAGGACAGTGGCAAGAGAAGTAGTATCACTGACATCAGTGTTGTCTCACGCGGGTGTGTTTCCTTTGGACAGCTCAGAGGATTAATATGGCAACGCATGGCATGACAACTGGCATTACAAGAACGACAACTCCACCCTGCTTTGAGGTTCTGTGACCTTTAGTTCACTTTGAATTCTCTGTAAGCCCAGGTGCCACTCCCAACTCATCACAATCAGCCAGGATAGGGCGGAAGGATGGCTTTTAAACTGTCTTTGTTTCCAGAACAAACAGACCCACAAGTATCATGAATGTCATACATGTTTACAATAAAGGTAATTCTACAGCATAGACATTATCTGTGCCAGCTGCTGAGATCAGGGATTGACCAGAGTGAGAGACACTGGAACAAAAATGGAAGAAGACAAAAGAACAAATACAAACAGAAAATTCAACCCTTCATTGATAATAATCGTGCACCAAAGCTTAGAAAAATCCCCTTGTACCACATTTTATTGGTGTAAAAACACGCAGTACATAAACAAAAGTCACTTCCCTCATGATCTTCCATTACCCTATCCAATGCAACAATGGCAACATTGTAGTATTTGTAGTATGTTTTTTCCATTTATTTCCATACGGTATGGAAATCAGTTAGCAGACTCTTGAAACTTGCTTTGTTGTGTCATGAATAGCTGTTTGCTGTGATGGCCACATTTATTTTCATTTTGGGAAGTACGCTTATTCGGTTTTTTCGCCAAGACTAAGACGAGACGAATGATGCCACTCTGATTTCACTTAAATATGAAGCTATTTCTCTTAAATATGAATGAACACGCTATGTGTAATTTGTTCCATTCATACCAAAACTGAAGAGTAAAAATGCTAAGTGGGTGATCATTTACCCCTCGAAACTGCTAAACTAGGGTGTTTCCCCTGCTTCAAGTCTTTGTCCTAAGTTGAGCTAACTGTCTTCTAGCTGTAGCTTCATATTTAACGGACACACGTGAGACTGATATCAATCTACTCATCAAACACTCGGCAAGAAGGGCAATAAGTGTATTTCCAAAGATGTCAAACTCATAAGTAAACACAGTCTGCTATAAACAGGCTAAAGGTTTCACTGCAATGGTCCTTAAACTGTTGTCCTCTATTCCGGAAAGAGCTTCATGACAATTACATAATTATATCAGCTCCCTGTACTTTCCTAATGTTGCTAACTTTCCTTAATTCACCTAAAGCCAGCGAAGAGCAAGCTATCCTATCAGCTTATTGGCTGGACAACAAAGTCTTAAAAATCAACACATATGAGCACAAGTAAGTTTGCTGCTTTCAAGACCGATTGCAGTATCAGGCAGTAGTTTCAAGTTTAGACCAAGTCACAGCAAATTTTCTAGAGTAAAAACATACAGAATCCAAACTAAAAAAGCAGACTGTAAAATACTCAGAAGAGTCAATAGAGCTAGTCAGTGGAAAGTCTTAAGATGAAAAGTTCTTGTCGGATGAATCAGATGCCATGAAGTCTGTATCCAGACAAGTGAAACCTGTCACAAGGACATGGTGTGGATGTTGGCTTGGGCTAGCAGAGGACAGGGCCAGCTTTCCCTCCAGACCTTCCTGTGTTTTTCCGTTCATCTGTCCATTTGGAACAATGTAAAGTGTGGATAACTTGGGTTCTGTGCAATGGGCTGTGCAGCGCTTCTTGCCTTAGAAATTGGGAACTTCTGTTTTCTGTGATGTGTTTGTAATGTGGCTATGGGGTAAGTGTTCAGAGCTGTAATTGGCCTGTTAGTTGGTTACTGCACGATTTCTGTCTAGTGTGCTGGCAGGCATGTCTCTGTGGCTCCTCCAAGTTACAATCCCTTGATCTGTAAATTTAGATGAGAAAATGTAAGTGGAATGCAAACATTTGATTGAAAAATTTGTTTCCATTAATCGGGAACTAACCGGTGGTTCCTGCTCCTGTCTTTGTGCCAGCTGTCCCGTTGGCTCCTCCAGCTCCCTCCGTCTGTCATAAAGACAAAGTGGGTACAATAAGGACATGATGTGCATACTCTATACTGTATACTTTTCTCAATCCCAACACATCAATTATGGCAGCTCGGTCAATGCCCCTATGCTTCAACCTTTGACACTGTGGATACTCCTCTAGTGTCACTTCTGGAGGCGCCCCTCAAGGATTATGTTTAGATGTGTTGTCATATTGTCAGGTGAAATAGTATAAAAAGCATGGAGTACCATGGATGGAGGCGGTGGGGTGGATGGATGCCCAAACAGGACTTTCATCCAGGAAACCAGGGTTTGTGTCCCGTGTAAGATCCAAAACTTAAGATTTGTTACATAGTAACACATAAGTAACCAAACCCAAACCATGATCTTTTCCTAAACTCAAACCAACCAAGTAGTCTTTGCGCTTAAACCTAACCAAGCAGTTTTGTTACTAAACCTATCATACAGGTTTGTGTCTTTATTTTGAAAGTCTACCCAGACGTTGGCATATTTGCCAACTTGACCACAGAACCATGCATGTGCTACAGTGATGATAGAAGGGTACGTACAGCATCATAGTTTGAGAGGGCGAGTGTGTTGATATGTTCATACAGTCATTATGAAGTTCCAGCCAGCAGCCGGTTAGCTTAGCTTAGCATAAAGACTGGAAACAAGGGGAAAAAGCCTGGTTTTGTCCAAAGTTAGCAAGATCTACCTACCAGCATCTCTAATGCTAATAATCAAACCGCTATATCTCACTTGTTTAATCAGTTAATAAAAACATAATTGTATGGATGTTATGGGTTTGACGGAGGATGGTGACAACAAGACTCCAGGAGATAGTCCAACTCATAACCCCCAATAAAACTACAATGTGTCATTTTTACACATAGGTTTTTGTATGAAGTAAACAAACTTGATATAATATGTTAATGAGTGAACTCATGGGCAGGCGGACACAGTTTGTTACCTTTTGGCAGAGCTGGATTAGCTGTTTTCCTGTGTTCCCAGTCTTTGTGATGAGCTATGCTAACTGGCTGCTGGTGGTTGCAGTTCCTTTAATTATAACCTTTATAATTAACTGTGTCTTAACAAAGCTGTAACAAGTGGCAGTGGTAAATTTACTCAGCTGTAGTTAATTAAAGTTAATTCTGTTGGCCAAACAGCAAAAAATTATCTTGGCTGTTGACTGGTTCATACACTCTGTCTCCGCATGCCACGGTCTGTGCACAACAGAGGTTGCCGAAATCTCTCAGTTAAACTTTCTTAATTGATGTAGAGCTGTGAAGTATTCTATCCTGTCAGTCTGAGAGGCTAAGGTAAATGTTAGCTCATGCTGCTACAGTGCGGAGCTGTATTTTATCACAGATATGAAAATGATGAAAGAAGCTTTAGAATATTTTCTGATGTTTTGGAACTTTTTATCCATGGTATGTGGTAAAGCCTATCAAACTCTCAAGGTGAGATTCTTGGCCACAATGCAGGAAAGTAACAAATGTGGAACAAAGCACCTTTTCACAACCAACACTGGGGTTGTTTTAATTGCAGACTGGCTGTAGTCATAGTTGCTTCCTACCATGCCTGTGGTTTAATGGATGTTACTGCAACCTTCATGGTAGACAGCACATGAGAAAGAGTTGGGCCTGTGTCCAACTGAGTGGAGGAAACTACACTTCCTGCATGAAGGTGAAGTTGTAGTTTTAAGCTGGTGTCTTGTGATACTGATTAGATACTAATTTGGTATTTTTGTCCTTCCTGTCTCATTGCTTGTGAATCCAGCTGGACTTCTGTGGTCAACTGAGTCAAACAATGCTGGACTCAAACTGTATTATGTGGCATAATAAAATTTACATTGCAGACCTTCACAAAGTAGTCAGTAATTTCTTCTAGTGATGCGGGATAGTGGTCAATATTAATCCTCCTAGACATCAGAGCAGTATTGGACACAGTGGACCCCAATTTTAATAGAGTTGCAAAAAAAAAAGAAGTGGATAGGTCCCTCAGGGGTCAATACCAGGTCCTGTCCACTTCCTGAGAGACATATAAAGTGCTCTCTCAGATGTCTGACAACTTTGCCCCCTCCCAAGTCAATAACAATTTTTATTTAAAAGGTAATTCATCTTCTATTTTGTTCAGCTAATGCAACTCCATCTACACCTGTTTCCACCAGACGTCTGTCTTTATGTCCAGGATGTGTAATATTGCTGCTGGATTTTTGATACCTTTCACTCTGTTATTTCATAACAAATGATCACAATAATTCCACTGGAGTGCCATCACAATGTTTCAACATTTAATTTCAGAAAAGATTTAATTACATTAAAAAACACCAGAAGATCTGGCCTCTTTTATACTCCTACATGCAAAAGTACAATTTAATTAAAATTTAGGAAGGCCTATGAGAGGACACCAACTTGGCAAATCCATTTGGTCATTTTGTCATTGAATATGACAAAAAATAAAGCTGATCATCATCAGAATGATCATTATTATGGATTTTTGGTAAGAATTACAATATGAAATTGTAATGACTGATTCTGTATTCCATACCCAAAGCTTTTGTCATTCAAGCTGTTATTAATAATATTTGGAAAGTAGTGGTCAATGCCCTGACAAAAATCTTTCTTATACTGTTCGAGCAAAATGTCACATACTGAATTAGACATTTTTAGTGATAGCCTAATCTATTTTCATTTGTCTCATGGGTTTGCATGGTTTGAATCTAATGAGGCCAATAGCAGCTACAGTATCAAAGCCTCTACCGTCCTGCTGCTGATTGCTGATAATCAGCCACTTATTACTTCTAATTGGCAGCTAATGAGCTGCAATAAGATACTACACGCTACATTTAGATATTAAAGGTGCTGTTGCACGACTGGAGTACGGTCTTTAGTGAAAGACTGATAGAAAGAGGCTGACAAAGAGCTGGAAACAGAGAAAGAGGAAGATGAAAAACAGGCAGTTCCTACCGTTGTGGTGCCGCTCACATCATATGCGTTGCCACTTTTCCTGTGGATGACAGCAAAGAAAATAAGAGGTTATTAGGTGTTATAAAGGTATGCCATAACTGTGTGACTTCAGCGTGCACAGAGACAAAGGTGCATTCAGTCCTATTTACATTATGTAAGTCTGATTTATGGCTAAAGACAATTAAAACTGTTCGTCTGTCACCTGTTTTGTATCCTTATTGTCTTTATCATCCTGGTTCATGCATACACAGGTACACCAGGCCCTCTGGTCACAGTCCACTGCTCTCCCTTCAAGAAGACTTTGTGTCTATAATGACCATTGTGCGGCCCTCAGCACTCTCCTGCCCTGCTTCACTGCACCATTCACCAATCCAGTGCAGTATACAGTAAATCCCTATTTATACCTAAACTGAGTTGGATTTGATCAGACCTATTAGACCTGACTGGCTCAGCTGAGCCCAGGCTGAATTGTTCATTCAAGTGTGTAAGTTTGGGAAGGGCTCTGGCAGGCCAAACTGTCATGAGTAAACTATGAGTAATTTCATGCTCAAGTCAAGTTTTGGCCCTTACCGAAAAGGGTTGCAAAATGCTGAACTCACTGTTTTCAGCCGAATTCCTAAATTTAACTGACAGAGGTTATAATATTGTGTTCTTGGCAGAGCGGTCAGTTCAGCATTTGTAGAGTATAGACTTGATTTGTGACTTGCTGTGCAAGGCTTTAGATTTAACTTGAGACTTTATTTGACAAAGTTTGAGACTAGACTTGCTTTTAACAAGACTTATGACTTCACTTGGCTTTTGACAAGATCTAAAGCTAGACTTAATAAAGGTACGTCCTATCTTATCCTAGACTTAGACTTGCTTTGACTAGACTTAGTTTGACAAGATCTTTGATTGAGACTTGCTTTGACAAAACTTGAGGCTATACTTGGGCTTGCTTTGATAAGACATGAGCCTTAAGTTGGTGACATGTGACTCAATCTGAATTTGCCTTGTCAAGATTTGAGACAGGGCTTCAATTTGATTTGAGAAGACTTGAGACTAGACATGAGACTTGCTTTAAAAGACGTGAGACAAGACTTAAGACTTACTTTGATAAGACATGTAGCTTGACCTGAATTTGCTTTGTCAAGATTTGAGGTTTGACATTAGACTTGCTCTGACAAGACTTGCGACAACTTAGATTTGCTTCAGTGAGACTTGACATTTAGCTTGCCACTTGCTTTGGAAAGACATATGACTTGACTTGAACCTACTGTATCAGGATTTAAACATGACTTGGGACTTGCTTTGACAAGACTTGTGACTTGATTGGGATCTGATTGGCTCAGACTGGCTCAAGACTTCAAAACAGCTTGGGTGCATTTCCTCAGAAAATAGATGTAGACATTTATAATTATGGATCTCCCTCAGCAACTGAAAATATAATACACAAATTGTACATCACTTATCAGCTGCACTCATGATCTCACAAATGAGACTACTGTCGCCTCAAAATCTGTCCTCACTCAACACACACTGGCACCAGTGTGTTCCCCTCCATTGAATATACAAGCAATTATAACTCATTTATGAGTTATGATTCCCATCTATCACTACGGTCTCATTCCTGTCTCATTCCTCTGGGTGACAAACAAGTCCTGGAATGTACAGCAACAGACTGTAAAAGATAAGACTATTGTCTCACCCCATACTACCTCTATGTCACTGTCACTGGTATGTTAGACATCACAACCGCAGTAAAGGGTGTGCAAACCCACGTGCATGCAAAGGTGTGTATGAAAACACCTACCAAGGCATGCACAAACACACACATTCTCATGCAGACTTGTGTTACTATATTTGTGGGGACCTGTCATTGATATAATGCATTCCCTAACCCCTTACCCCAACCCTAACCATCACAACTAAGTGCCTAAACTTAACCCTCATCCTGGTTTAAGGTTGTCACTAACTCCCTGATAAAGTTGGTTGGTCCCTACAAGTATGGAAAGCTTCTGGTTGTTGGACCCCACAAATAGAGTAAAACAAGTTCACACACATGCAGTTGTGTTTCCATCACTTCTGAGGACATTACATTATTTATATTAATTTCCTGGAGAGTTACTCTAACCCTACCCACTACAACTTCTTGCGTATCACCTACCCTCTAAACCTAACCCTAACCCAAGTCTTCACTCCAAAATTTACTGATTTACGTAATGGGGACGGCTCCGCAAAGACACTGAGTCCCCACAATGTAAGGCTGTAAACAGATTTATGTCTCTACAACATGAATATTACACACACGCATACACACACACTTTTACATACAAGATCTCATTAGGATGATCAGGCTGTTGAAGGTTAATGTTCCAAGCCCAGCCCATTTGGCTCAACTGCCTCAAAAACGATATTTTACTAGCACACACTGCTCCCCCCTCCTCTTCAAACAGGCAACACCCTTCATCAAAAACCGCCTATCGAGTCAAACAAGTCTCTGTTGTGTGCTGCTGAAAAGTGATGAATAGCAATTAAAGTCTGGCAAGTCTGGCGACAAGGGAATGAATCAGCCAACGTACTGTGAGCAGTCACTCCAAACAGGAGAAGACTTGTTAGTCTATACTGGGTGGCAGTATTGATGATGATTACTCATATAATATGTGACAACTGTTCTAACTGTCACCTACCTTTGAGTGACAGCAAGAGTGCAAATAGTCAAAGGCAGTTTATATTTTCTAGTATACTGAAGGAAAACAGACATGATTCGATACAAATATACTCAAATTAATGTCACTTTTCTTCATCACATGTGTCCCTCACCTGTTACACCTGCCGCAGAGGGCGACGAGAGTGATGCTGAGGATGAAGAAGACGATGAGGGAGATGATGCCCACCTCTGGGGTTGAAAACGAACCCAACATGCCAACCATTCCTAATGGAGCCATTGTCCCAGTGCTCTGTAAAGAATGGCAAAACCACGCCAAAAGTGTCACCAAAGCAGGCACACATTGTTCACGAGCAACCAAAAAGGGTTGTGGGAAAAGACTATGTGAAGTTTTATGTTAGATACAATCCTGATTATGTCTAGTAGATATCTCAAAAACAAAAAGCATGATGATACAAAAATAAAATACAGGGTTTGTAACTTACGTTCTTTGCTGCCTGACTCTGCTGCTGCTCTGTGAAAAACTGCTGTCAGTCATTCAACTGCCTTTGCTTTATGTGGCTCACAGCAGGCAGGCAACTCTGGGAGGGACTCAGTTCACTGGTGTCCTGTCTGTTATGAAGGAGGTGCTGACACGAGCCCATAAAAAAGCCCATTGTGTGTTGTTCATCATCACTGAATTACATCCGCACCTGAGCGCCTAAGCACCTGTCATGCCTGTGGCTTCCAGGAATGTTGGAATGCATGTTTTCGCCAAAACTACTGTAACCTCGAAAGACGTTGAGAAAGAACAAATCAATACAAAGCATTTTTCAAACTTAAACTGAAAATTTCTGAATTCTGGAAACCTGAGGGCAGAGCCAGTCACTGATGTTAATTCACATGTGCGCTGGAGCTGCCTGTCAGGGCAAAAGCTGATTAGGCAGACACACACACACAGACACACACACACTCACACATTGAAACGACACCTCCCCCTAGCAGCGATTTACATGACTGCAGGAATCTGGCAGCCCATCGCAGGCCATTCATAGTCCAACCTTTTAACATTTTAAACATGAAGTAATTTTTGTTGTGTTGCAGTCCTTGGCTATAACTTATACAATATTTATCACATTCGCTCAAATATATAGTATTGGTGCTGTGAACACTATGATACTTGCATTGGATGGCTGTTTTCCAGCTTGTTCAGCAACTTTTACAAAATGTTTATATATTTTTTTTTCTTAAACTCGTAAGTATGACCAGATACAAGCTCCTTAGTAAATTGAAGAATGTGAAATAAGGGTACCACATATGACGGTCAATTCATATACAATATCCTTAGTAGATATGTGTATATATCAAACTTATATGAGTGGGGCAACCATTAGCTGAGACTGAAGTCTTGCAAACATTGTATAAAATTTTTTCAAGACATGTAAAATGCAACATATGTGAGATAAAGAAATGAAACAAAAACAGAGAAAATGGGATATATTTATGTATAAAAAGCATGTTTTTATCTTTGAGATGTTTCTTACCTCAGTAACTTAGGTTCAATTCCAAGATTCCCTCAGCTGCGAAAATACTGTCATCATCCAGGAACTCAACGCCTAATTAAAATAAATATTTACAGGTCAGACCAACCACTGACATTAGCTGCACAGACCAACTGCTAACATTAGCTGCACAGACCAACTGCTAACATAGCTACACAGACCACTGCTCACATTAGCTGCACAGAACAACTGCTAAAGTTAACCTACTACACAGAGATCCAGTTACAGCTAGCTAACCTGTCAATACTTCTTCAACTTCTTACTTCTACTTATGGCAGTTTACTTAAACTTTGAGTGTGAAGTGTGAATAGCATGACCTACTTTACAAAGCACATTTAAATGTAGATATCTAAACATGCATTTGTGCATAACAAAAGAAGGAATAGTCAGACAAACGATACATTTAACAATGAACATAAAACATTATGTTAAGCTAAACAATTTTAGCAGCCAAAAGTAACAGAAAATAATCAAGTTACAATACTTTAATACTGCGATACTTGGATTAGGTTACATTTTTTAATTAGCAGTTGTATCGGAATACATCACTAAAGTAACCCTTACAATCCTGATTATGCTGTTGAGAAAATGCGAAACTGGCTTATAGTTACTCATAGTACAGTATGAAACATGGAATTATTTTGAGACATATGATAAATACAAAACAAACATTATATGTCTTTTCTATTTCTTTTCTATATGGGTGTAATATGGCTCCATGGTTTTAATAGTCAGTTACATTTATACTTTTAATTGTACAGCTGGATAGTAGCCGGATATACACTAAGTACACAGTAAAGGACACTAGAAAATACATTGCTGTTGCATACACTCCTTCTTAGTCTCTGTGCCAAGAGCTGATTGGTTGAAACTACTGAAATCACACTCACACGGGAGGTATTACATAAAAAGAGGATCATTGTTCTAATGCAAAGCAGGGTTTGGATGTGGACTGGGACCAGTGTAAATGGATTACTGTGCTTCAGAGGTGCAACGTAAGGTCTTTGAAAAGGCCAGAGGTTGAGTCATGAAACTAAAGGATAATGTAAATGATACAGTTACCCCTGTACTGGTGAGTTCTATGATGGTTAGTTAGTGAGCAAAATGAATGTAGCAACCTGGAAAACCCCGAACAAAAAGAAATACCAGCATGTCTGCAGGATATATACTTTGTGCGTAGGTGTAGGGGGGTGGCATACCATTGCACAGTGTAAAACTGCACTGCTTCTTAATGTCAGATGTTTCCAGTTGTGTCTCCAGCCACACCTGCACAATAATGTTATCAGTCCTGAAAACCCTTTTTAACTGCTTGGTCAGTGGAATTACCCCATTCGGTGCCAAGGGTGCTGACCAATTATATAATACAGCATTCACACTGTATTAAAGTAATAAACAAGTTTCAGTTCCTTCTGCTATTTCCCCTGAGAAACAACATTTTAAGGTTTCACACAAGTACAGACTTTTTTTTTTTTAAAGAAAGAAATGAAGAAAGAAAATTCATGTTTTGCTTTTAAAAGAACTCATAGTTTTCAGTCATGTGACATGCATGGTGTGCAAAAACAATGAGTCAATTTGGCAGCTCACACTGGACTCTCCATAGAGACGCAGCACAAGCCGCTAAAATTTGCCTAACTATGAATAGTTAGAGAATAATAATGAAGAAAATGAACACCTACCAGCACCTCTAAAGCTCTCGTTTAGTTGTTACCAAAAAAATTAACTTTTGGCAGAGATGGGAAGTAACTAGGTATAAATACTTAGCTACTATTTAGATTTTTCAGGTGTCTGTACTTTATTTGAATATTTATTTTTCTGACAACTTTTTACTTTTAATCCCTTCATTTTAACACAACTATCTTTTCTTTCTACTGCTAGCATTTCCAAACAGACTTGTTATTTTAGTTTGCTTTAATGCAAGACATAACAAGATGAAAACAGCATAAAATGGTGTGAAAGACATAACAACACGAAAATGACATAAAAAAACATATAACAAAAACGACGTTAAAGGTGTAACAAGACGTAACAAGACAAAAACAAGCTATAACACATAACAGGACGATCTCCTCATGTAACGCTGCAAAAACAGTGAAAAAGTGTATTTCCCATAATGTAACTATTCCATTTAAAACATAATTGCTATGACATAAAGTTTTGTAGATGCAGAGACATACTGGAAGGTAAGGCAGAGAAAAAATTGCACTGACTTCCCCCAACACACACGCTCACACGTCTCACCACCCCTGAACTCTTTAATATTACATGCACACACATCTCTTTGTTAGTAATGACACCGACACCAAGTAACACCCACGCACATTACTTGTTTAACAACCCCATTCTGTCATAATCATCTTCTGAAGCCCCGCAGAACAGGCAATCTATACAGCTCTCAGCAATTTTCATTTGTTCCCTTCCTGGGCTCTGTATGAGATCTGCTCAGAAGCACAAAGCAAAAATCAATAGCCACACTTTAACAGCAGGGAGAGAGGAAGCCTGCAGGAATCATGGCCAATTTCAAATATTTGCAACATAATCCTGAAAGAACAATTTGCTCATATAGGAATGAACCCAGCTAACAAATAATCTCTATTTGTGGGCAAATTGAAAAAATAATAAGCTTCCTGATGCTGAGCTGAGTTTAACCCTGCAGAGGGAGGTGGGCCTCCCACATGTGCATATATGAATCTAACAATACTACCACAGAGTTCACTAACGCACTGGTGTCTTCATTCAGACTCATTTCTGTGCTGACTGCCACATAAAATATTATCCAATTAAATATTGTAAAAGAGAATCTTCTCTTTAAGAGAGAACATATTTAAGAAATAGTTTGACATTATGAGATCTTTGCCTTTCTTGCTGAGAGTTAAATGAGAGGTTTGATACTACTCTTATGTTAAAAATGAAGCTACATGCAGCCAGTTAGTTTAGGTCAAAGACTGGGGACGGGGGAACAGCTAGTCTAGCTCTGTCCAAAGGTGGGGAAACGTCACCTGCACGCACCTCTGACGGTGTATAGAGGACAAAGCTAAATTTCAGACCTGGTTTGATGGCATACAAACTCAATGGACAGATGTAAGCGGGCAAGAATAGACACAGATTCTCCCAGGGAGATGCGAACTTTGACAAAGAGGCATCAGAGCGAAAAACTTGCACTTGGCCCGGGGCTTTATGAATCTACTTTATAAAGTCGGGGAGAGAAGAGGAAAAAGGAGGGCGACACTGGAGGAACACAGTCATACTACCACACACATGGTCAATGCTTATGTTGCTGACTATCTTACAGCTACTGTCTGTCCAGCTGGCACATTAGCTGTTGGGGGTGAATTCTCCACTTACCCAAGGTAGTAACACTTTATGAGCTTTTTATCCTTTTTTGAAGTTTCTTATTTCACTTTTCACAGTTATCTTGGTACATATTGGTAACAGTATTTAGTGTTAGTTTTGTGTAGTGTTTTTGAGCATTTTGGCAATCACCTCAGTGCCGTAATGTTAGCTAGTCACTGAGTATAGTCAGTTAATTTAAACTCAACAGAAACAAACAAAAAAAAAAAAAAACCCTTGGCTCTGCCACACACCAAAAGCTTGAGAAAGTTGCAACACCCGGCCAAGAAACAGTCCAGCGCACAACCCTTGTAAATCTGGAGTTTTTCATTTTTGCACTTCCTTTTGTCTTTGGATTTAACAGGTGAGACATAAGCCGTTTGTTGGTGAGGTTTTGAAGTGCTGGTTGTCAGATTTTATTATCTTTGGACTGAGCCAGGGTAGCAGTTTCCCTTGGCTTTCAGTCTTTTATGCTAAGCTAAGCTAATGGACAGACATGAGAGTGGTATTGAGTTTCTCATTTAAACAGACAATAAGTAAGGTCCGCAACAAGGGGTCTCTCTCACTTTACAACAATAGCAAAAGACGTAGTTTGATGATGTCATGAGGTAGCGTGGGATCATGGGAGTCGTTAACTTCACTGTTAAACAATCACCATTTCCAATGAAAATTTATCTCAGTCAGGAATCATGTTATGGAGGTAATATTAAAGCTTTATTCACATTACGTTTAGTCATGTTTGCCGCATTGTTTCTTACTCTGTGATGTTTTCGACATGTCCCGTGTTTTTCAGGAAGTTACAATAACTAGCGGCTAGCAAGAAATGCACCATCGCCTTGAATGAGTTACAGATTCCTCTGGGTTTGACAATCATTGGAATAATTTGGTGTAATCAAAATAAATAATAACTGTCTAGCATTTATATACATTTAAATACCGAAACATTACATATCATTAACTTGCAACAAGAAAGCTACTGACCTGACTGGTCTGGTTTCCTCCATATGGACAGAGTCAACAAGATATATTTGTGTTTAACATTTGTGTCTAAACACAATTGATTCATTTCATAGCCTGCTCTAAATATGGATAAGATTTGCAACTTTTTCCATTTTCCTCTAGATTCCATTTATGCTATGTCATGCTCTCCAGTGCTTGGCCTTGCTGGGTGTCTGGCTGGTGTACAATCTATGAAATATCATTACACTGAGATAAACCAAAATCACAATGCTTCAATTTGGGGGCAATCTGATTTTTCTTTGTTTTGAAAATCAATGTTATTAAGAAGGCTGAGGAGGAAAGAGTTTAACATTAGTGAGTCAACGATTCACCACATCTTGAGAATGTTATAAGTCCTTTGATTGTGCAGAGAAATTAAACAAAACCCATGCAGTTGTTGTGTTTTGCCCCTGTAGGGCAGTGTTGTCCTCCATCATCTTTTCCAACCCCTCACACACTTCCTTGTAACAGGATCTGCTGAGGGATTTTACCCATGTGGAAGACCTTTCTGCCAACTTCTCTCCATGCAGTCTATCCCCCCTGCCTCAGAATTAAACTAGCCTCTTTGTTTGCCCAAATCCCACTATCTGGCATGTCCACTTTGGTGAATGCCATAATCCAGATTTACAGGCTTACTCCTTTCATTGTTGACACTGCTGCTCACCTCAGACAGCCTTTGTAGCAAAGAGGAATGTCAAATGTAAAACTTGAGAAGCAGGTTTGGGGCTGCAGTATGTCCACAACTGGACAGTAAACAAAATTTGAATACACAAGTAGCATGCTTTCTGTATCAGATGATGTAAAAATAGTTTGAAAATGCATCTTCTCAACAGATATTTACAATGCATGTGTTTTTTATTATACAGATTTCCAAAAATTAGGAACAGAAATACATTTAGACATTATTAGGTTTACTCCTGGTGTGTTTCAGACCAATACTCTTCATCAGCATTCCCTTCAGAACTGACTCCGTCATGAGCAGCAATTAAATTTGGAGATGAGTCACTGTGGAAAACTTTACTGAGCCAGAGTTAGCAAACAATGAAGACCACTGAGCCAACTATTGCTTTGTTGAACCAGCAGTTAAACCCTTGAAACATGTCAGATTACCTGTTAACTGTACCAGACAAGAAGCTCTTCCACATTATTTTATTGTTTAAATACTACAAACAATCACATTTTTCACTGGTAAACTGATTTATGTTCAACAAAAACATATAAAGATGGCTTTATTTAATATTATTTGGTACATATATATATTCTACCTTCAAATGGAAGTTGTGAACATGTGGTCACGACGTGGGCAGTCATGTGCATGACTCTCCCATTCCCCTGAAGGCTCATTTACACAAAACATTAGAAACACATACATATACAGACGGACCCTTCTGTCTGTACTCTGTGTTAATTTTGTCCGTATTTGTGCACATTTTCTAAAAGCTTACGGATATGGACGAAATGCAGCACTGCCACTGATAGTCTCTGGGGCCGTGTAGCAGGGTTATCTTTTGAGGGAAACCCTTGATTTGCAAAACTTTCATGAGATTTGTGACCTTTTATGAACTAATTATGTTTTATAACGTCACAATGATGTGGTTCAAATCTGGGTAGGTTTAGGGACAGAAAACACTCGTTTGGGTTCAGGGAAGATCACGGACTGGATTAAAGCAATCACTCTCAAGAGATCTTGCACAAGTTTTTGGTTCCCTTCTAGACATGACGACATGACTACAGGACACACCAAAGAAGCGTTAAAAATCCGAAAAATGCTGGATATGGCATTCATTGTCAACTAGTTAGTGAAAAGAAATCTCTGTCCACTTGTTGCAACGTAATGGCCACAGAGACCACCACCACAGACCGCCAACCAATGCTGCTTCCACTTTTGCCTCTTTCTCAAGAGGCACAGCCTCTTCCAGCATCGCCATGTTTGCTGGCGGATGTAGTGTGTTAAGGAATTTTCCATCTTCTAGTGGTTATGCTAAGGCCTTCGAGCCATACCATTAAGGTTTTAACCTGACTTACTGTCTCTCCTCTAGGACAGTGGATGCAGCTGTCTTCTCCTTTCAGATAGACAAGTGAACAACCTGATAGTGTTACTAGGGCAGCTGACGTCGAGGAGGTGTTTGTCTTGTCTATCTGACTGGAGAAGATGTAAACTGTAATCTGTTTTGGTTAACACTGACCCTGAGCTGTAGAGCCAGAGGTGCTGAACACTAGTCTCAGACTTTGTGTATTCATAATTCCTGTGTTTGCATATTCAGACCAATAGGCTAACTTTATGTGTTGGGTCTGACCTTATTTGGGCATGGGTTCATCATGACATTAACTATGAATGCTTAAAGACTATCCCGGAGGACAGAAACGCCAGAATTTAAGGGAACATCAATGCCAACTGTGTACTGGTTATTCCTTCATTCTCCTTGGCCAAGTATTATTAAACCAATTTCAGTGTAAGACATATTGGACTCCTGAGTACTTCTTTCTTCAGATATATGGGTATTGGAATAAATTCCACAACATAGTGGAAGTATGTGGGCAGTGACTATGGATTGGCCAATGGACGATGCCATTGTCCATCACTATGACTGACACTTATTCACCGCTGAGCCGTCTACCATCGTAACAACGTGATTCAAAAGCCCTCTGTATTTGAGGGAGTGTGTTGCCATAGAGTTGTTGCCCAAGTTTTGTTTTTGGCATGTGGGAGAGAAAATAAAAAGAATGTCTTGCGGCTGGTCACTGCACTGTGTCCCATTTTGTGTTCATTATTTTCTTTTTGACATTTTTTTTTGATCATGGGACTGGGATGGGACAGGAAAAAAAATCGGTGGAAGCAGGAAGTCAGTCAGTCTTTTGCCTTATGTCTCTGTCATTACCTGTACTTATCGTTTATTATTTTTCTACCTTATTTCAAATTATTTTTATATATTTTTTTACACTTGTATCATAATGTACAGATTTAGATTTATGCTTACTCCATTGCACCACAGGTCTGGGAGTAACGTAATTTCAATCCTCTGTATGTCCTCTACATATGTGGTATTGACAATTAAGCAACTTTGACTTTGACTTTGACTGTGGATTTATAGGAACAGAATGGGGCGTCAGCCATTCTTCCGGGATGGGGATGAGACAAGGGTATTTTTGTGGGAGTGGGATGGGACAGGACCCAACCTTAGCAGTGACGGTTACATCATTAGAGATGTATGGATTTATTTTCATATATCAAAGGGGCATAAATGAACCTTCATGAGGCTGTGAATACCAAAAGAGGGGAGCATTCATATGATCTCCTGAACACAGTAAACACGATCCCATTTGAAGGCAGCATTAAACCTAACCCCTCTCTCTCTCTACTCTCTCTCTCACACACACACACACACAATGTTACACTTGTCACTTGTCTCTCTCTTGTTTATCCTGCAGTTGCTTTTTCATGTGCCTCATTGTAATAAGAGCTGTCAGGATGCAACACAGGAATAAGGCGGGGAAGGATATGCAAGCCCACCACAGCTGGCCCTCTCCAAATACCTCCACCACTGTGTCCCTCCGCCTAGCGTAGTCCCTGAACAGAGCCTCCAGCTGGAATACGGTGCACAGGGACAGAAATAAGTGGAAGATCTGGTGACCTTGACCCACAAAGTCACAGCGGCCCGGGAAGAAGCGCTCAGGGACAGGGCAGGAGAAGAAGAGGGCGGACAGGAGGAAAAAGACAATCTGGAGGGCGTGGAAGGGCAGCGAGGGTTCCTGTGTCCACGAGACAGTGAGCAGGCGGTGGACTACGGGGCTGATGTCCAGCACATATGCTATAGAGGTAGGGATCAGCTGGCAGATTTTACGCTGCATTGGATATGGCCGCCGGTACCTGGACTTAGCATAACAGCAGCCTGCACAGGAGAACCACCCGAAGAAGGCAGCTCCAGGTAGAAACAGCAGCCCGATGAAGCTGTCTCTCCACGCCGGCTCTGACGTGTAGAAATAATGTCCAAGTGAGCACCCATACTGATACACAGCTACACCCACATAATCCATGAAGAAGAAGAAGTAGTGTGAGTGTTCAGAGTGAGACTGCAGGAGGTGAGCTGCCACGCTGAAGAACAGGTAGGTGAGGGAAGACACCAGGAAGATGGTCAGAGGTAGAGAGGCTGCGTCCAGGGTGTACCCCAGGGCGTCTACATTGGCCCACCAGCGCAGCAGCAGCACAGGACCTGCCAACAAGTGAGTCCACACGTTCAGGGATTCATTGTGTCTCTGGAAGAGGCTGAGGAGGTAGCAGCGCCAGTCCTGCTGGACGGGACGGTAGCCCGACAGGATGTAGGGCTCTCGGAACAGGCTGGGGACCTGGGAGGCAGTGACGGTGGGGCTGGGGGACGGAATGAGGTCCGATAACCGGGGCAGGCGGCTGAGGTGCTTTACGTTAAGGATCAAAGTGCTGAGCCGCTGCAGAATGTCTCCTGACATGGCTGGGTGGTGGAGGTAGAATACAGGCAGAGGAGGACTGCAGGACAGAACACCCTGTGGGAGAAAAAACTTTAAAAAAAAAAAGAGAGACAGTGAATTATTACATAAATTAATTTTCTAGAAGAGGATGCCACATGCAACAGACAGACCATTCTCAGTCCCAGGTTGTCACACACCAGTGTTTTGTCATATGCCTAAGCATCTCTTTCTAGGGTTGACAACATGTTAAAATTTTCCAACCAGCCATTGTTGGCCCATTTGTGCTGCCGCAAGTTTCAAATACAGGACTTTCACCCAGGAGGCTGGAGGTTCATGCCGGGTGAAACCAACCAACCATGTCTGTTCGTTCACGATCTCTGTCTTCAGGATTTTTTGGGCAGACCAGAAATATGGCTAGGTGATGTGCCAGAGCCATGATCCCCCAACACTTTATGAACCCCACGAGCTGACACACGAAGGACACGCCTCCCTCTCCCCTCATCCTCCCTAACAGTCAGTTACAAATGTACCTCAGTGACTCTCTCAGTCCAAATCAGCCCAGCAGTTCACTTCAGCTCACTTCAGTTCCAACAACCCGACACAGAAGAAAAAAACCCCAAAACAAACCATCCTGTCACCGTCCTCTGGCTCTGGTGAGTCAAACATTTCTGGACATGTCAAATAAAGCTGCTAAACAGAGCGTCCATATCCAGGTCGTTTTCAGGTCATAGTGGTGTTTGACACTGAGATTACTAAAGTGTACCTTGTTCATCAGTATGAGTCGCTGAGACATCCGGATTTGATTTGGGCTGAGAACAGACTGGAATTCAGTGACTATTTGAAAACTGCAAGGTTATTTATTAAGAAAGACCTTATCATGACTCACAGGAACAAACAATGTGTGTTTCACGCCATATCATGCCAACAAGTGTTATCTGGGTTTTCAAGTCATTTTCAGAATGCGTTTATCTGCGCAGTGAATCAGAGGGTGGGGATGCAAGAATTTAAGATGGGAGATGAGAAAGTGAAAGGTGAGCTTAATATAGTATGAAGGGGATTAAAATTGAGAGTGAAAAGATAATAATTTCAAGGTGGAATGCACACTAGTGTTAGAGAGGTGCTGACTGTGAAAAAGTTAAGCTTGTGGAAGACTGTCATGTTGAAACATTGGTAACTTATTAAAACATGTTTTGCATTGTAACTACGAGTGTGTGACTATCCTCTCATACAAGGTAAAGGTAATAAAACACAAACCAAACACAAACCAGCCATGTGTTTCATTTATTACTGTGGTTAGACTGTAAGTTTTTAGTTTTGGTTGATTGATCCATTATACATTTATTCTGTTTTTAATGTTGTCATTTGTTAATGTGGAGCCAATTTTAAACACTTTGCTTACTACTGTGTAGATTAGTAGTGTAGTAGTGAAACATATTATATAAGCATATATTTTTTATTTAAAAAGTAACTACTGTCAGAGTAAAATAAATGTAGTATAAGTATAAAGTATCATAAAATGGAAACACTCAAGTAAAGTACAAGTATGTCAACTCTTTACCTAAGTACAGTACTTGAGTAAATATAATTAGTAACTTTTCACCACTGTAAGCATGCATCACAGTCATTCTTCTCCGTATGAGTCATGTTCAGGGGAAAAGCAGGTATGCGATCAAACCTGTAACCATCACTCATAGAGAGGAATGTAAACTACTGTTGAGTCACCAAGGTAAATGAGCACCTATGGAGGTAACCAGACAAACAAGCACCTCTGAGGAGAGACTGAAAACAGGTACTGTGCCCCCTCCTAATGGGTGCGCCCTCGCCATCATATCTATACTATTGTTTGACCCTGACAAGCCTGCACTTATCGAAATCTTACAAGTCACAATGGCGCTTTTGAACGGAGTTGATCTTGAGAAAACTGCTGCATGTGCATTTTATCATAAAGAAATAATAAATAAAACGCTGTTTTTCTTTAAACTATTTTGGATTTGCGACAAATAAACCGTGTATCTGTAGTAGAATCACAGTAAACATTTTGAATAGCTATAATCGAAAACATTCAAACAGGTATAAGATGCAGCTGTGTGATGTTGGAGCTGGGATGTAAGAAGAAGAAACATCAGCTCACCTGTTGTATCGACAGAACACCTGTTGCGCCTCCGGAGCCGCAGAAGAAGAAAACAGGCTAAATACACTGCAGGTTTTCCTGCTGTTCGAAGTGAACAGAGCAGTAAACTACAGCATGTTGAGGTAGAGACGTGTTTCAGAGGCTGCAGGAGAAGAAAAGTGTAAAAACACACACAGCTGACCTGACAGCCCGGAGAGAGGAGAGTGTGGGCGGGGCTACAATGACCGGATCTCTCTGTGTTATCAGTAAAGACAACACCTATAGACATTTATAGGTACTTACATTTAGACAACTGCATTCAGTCTTACGTTTGTGCTTTATAGTCTTAGACTATTTTAATATCATGTTATAAAAAAAACTTGGAGGTGTGAGTTTATATGTTCATAATAATCAAAATCCTGTATGATGACTGTGGTTAAACAGGACTTTTATGAGAAAACCTTAATAACGATGATGGACCTGAGGGGGAAAGAACAGATAAAATGCATGTGTAATTTTACACGTGTGTCTCCATCTACTGTCCAGTAATTTACACTGCATTCAAGTTCGAAACTAAGTTAACTAATTTGATATAACACAAAGATAATGAAAATTAGGCTTACTTAAGCCCAAAATCACACAAGAAAGTGGCTTCATTATGGACATTTCTAAATATATGTCCCAAAATTATATTATATTATATTATATTATATTATATTATATTATATTATAGTATATATAGTATAGTATAGTATATTGTAATAACAAAGATATAAAACCTGATTTATTAATAGAAGGTAGTCTCAAAATGCATTTGTATGCAGCTCAATTTAATTTAACTGCTTTGGAAAAAATAAGCGCAAAGTTAAAAAAATGTTTATGTGATTAATTATATATACTGTATGTGGCTTAAATATTCTGAACTTAAGCACATTTAATCAACTTACTATTATACATATTTAAAACGTGATTTAAAATCCTTACTGTAGTGTCCTTATGCAGGTTAGAGATTCCCACTAAAACTAGCAAACTATAATAAACAGATCTTACTTCTATAGAAGCATAAATCTACTCCTCATATATGCTACATCTGGAATAACTACTATATGTAAAAGTAAATCTCTATATTTCTAAATGTGAACAGAATATTTAGACTGTAAATCAACTCATAAAGACCAGTCTTCAACTTCAAAATTATAAAAACTTTATTTCCATTTATATTTTACAGTAAATGAAAAGAATGTCATAATGCATCCCACTTTTTCATTTCATGATGATAATAATAATGATAATGATAATAATAATAATAATAATAATAATAATAATAATAATAATAATAATAATCAGTTATATACACTTTTCACTTGCACAGACATACAATACCATGGTGGATAATTGTTCATATATATAATATTATATATATATATATATATATATATATATATATATATATATATATATAAAAATATATATATTGTATGTGTGTGTATATATATAATATTATTATTCATATATATGTATACATATACTACATGTAAGCATGTGTGTGTATATATACTTGAAAACAAGTAAATTATATCAAACAAAATCAGTGAGTTTCTATTTTAATGTAATCACAAATATGAATTAATATGTATAAAATTTCACAGATGCTCAGTTCACATTATCAGAGCTCTCAAGCTTTCAAATGTCATGTCAAGTCCCCGTTTATGTCTCCATCTCCTGGACAAATCGGTCAGTACAGGACGTTCAGCTTTTCCTCCTCCTATCAGCCCGCCTCTTCCTGCTCCGTTTTCGCGCGAGTTCTTGCAGGGGGCGGGGTCACGTGGTGTCACGGTGGATCTTATTGGACGACTGCACGTTTACCCGCCGACTATGCAAAAGAGCACGCGGCGAGCTGGCCAATCCGGTCTTACGCTTTACTTGTACCCGGCACGCAGTGGCGCGAAAACCCTTCAGTCGTGTGGGTTGACGGCAGCAGACACACACCGTACCAAACTCTGTGCAATATTTTAACACTTTAGAAATGTAATAAATAATCTGTAATAATGGCAACCGACGTGGTAGATGACCGGGAGATGAGAGAAGCTCAGAGAGACTACCTGGACTTTCTGGACGACGACGTAAGTGTGACTTTTTAATTTAACCCTGTTGTGAGGTGAGATGAGAAACCATGCGGTCTTAACAAAAGAACTCTCTTTCTTTTCATGATATAGTCAGAAAAATCGCTGCTACACGGTACCATGAAGCTTGATGCGACAGTTACGTCTGTTTTCAGTCTTGCTGATGTGTTTAATTGAACCGTCTTTCTTCTGGAGCTCAGTGAAATCATTATCAACTTGTTTTCGGGTAAAAATGACAAACAGTCTCACCAAACTTCTGCCTGTCCTCTGCAGCAAGACCAGGGCATTTACCAAAGCAAAGTCCGGGACATGATCAGCGAAAATAAAGCTCGACTCATCGTCAACATCAACGACCTGAGGAGACGCAACGAGGCCCGAGCTGCAAAGTAAGGAGGAGACTCTTGTCTGTGCATGAAAACTGAAGAAGTATTATTCAGTCCCTGTACTCAAGCAAAAGTATTAATTCCCTCAAAGTACAAGTGCACTGCACTCAAAGCCTTACTTTGACAAATTATTAGCAAATTATGAAAAGTACTTATACTTAAGTAAAATTGTTCCTGTTTGTGTTTTGCCATTAAACATGATTTTGTATTCATATTACTGCTGCATTAATGTGTAGATACCATTTTACGGCTGTGTATTTTATCTTCTCTACATGCTGTTGGGTAGATTAATCTACAACAAAGCATCTATAAGATCATTGTTGTGGCTTAGAAATGGGAGAATTTTCTCAACCCATAAAAGGAGCACATCTTCCTTCAGGTTTATATTCTAGGTTAGAACTAGACTTTGACTCTGAAATGATATTGTGTACTTAAAACACTTTATAAAATAAAAACTTGTCCACACAAATTGTTTGTATTGTAATAACTATTCTGTATTGAATGTATAATATAATAATTAATAGAAACCAAACTCTAGAAATCAACTGAGACTAAAGCTGAATTAAAAATGAAATGGGGGGAAAAGGTCATATACAAAACTATTAAAAACCCAGAGTATGAGTAACCCAAAGGTTTTCTTGCCCTTGCCGTCAGACTGATGAATAACGCCTTCGAGGAGCTGCAGGCGTTCCAGCGGGCCCTGAAGGACCTGGTGGCCTCTGTGGACGGCACCTATGCCAAGCAGTACGAGGAGTTCTACGTTTGGCCTGGAGGGCAGCTTCGGCTCCAAGCACGTCACCCCCCGAACCCTGACGTCCCGCCTGCTGGGCAGCATGGTGTGTGTGGAGGGCATCATCACCAAGTGTGAGTTGATTTTTTTTTCCCTGTCTTTGGACTCTGCTGATCACAGCTTGTCTCTTTGACTGTTTTGCACTTGTCGTGGGTTGAATGAGGTACTTATCCATAGTCAGTACCTGCAGTAGATGACAATCAGCCTGCCCCCAGTTTGGAGAAGCAGCAGGAGTACTGGTGTAGGAAGCTACGCAATATACTGCTGTGGACAGGGTCAGCAGCAAAATGTATTTGAACCACCCTAAAAATATGTTGATTTAAGTGTACGCTGTATTTATAATAGTTCCACTGCCTTACTTTACCATCAGACAGCCTTTCTGACAGATAATTTAATTATATAAGCCAGATATAATTTTCTCCAAAGCAACCAAACTCCATTAGCAAAATCAGTAATTTTACCTGACAGAACATGAGAGTTTCTGGCCTACCACTGCCTTGATCTGGTAGTTTCTTTGTGTTATTGTGTGGCTGTGGTGTCGTAAAAGTTTAATTCAGATTCAACAATGTCACACACTAATGCAAAAAAAAACTAAACCCACAACACAGCAGCGGACCAGCAACTCCTGCCTTCTGTGAGGTAAAATGACTGATTTTGCGAATGGAGTTTGGTATTTGGCTTTTTTAATAGCGGTTTCCTGTCAAAAGAGGCCACCTGACGACAAGGTAAAGCAGTGAAAATATTCTAAAGTGTACACTTAATCTATTAATCAGTTTTTTAATTGGCTAAAACATGTTTTGCTGCTCATCCTGTATAGTGTTTTATGGCACGCTGCTTAGCTTCCGTGCTAGTACTCTTTCTCCAAAGTGTGGGCATGTGAAGGGCATCACTGTAGGTAAACGCTATCAATAAAAATCTCATATAACCCCACTTCAAATAATCTGAGCTATTCCTTTATGAACATGTGTCTCATGCCACCCTTCTCACTCTTCAGGTTCTCTGGTGCGTCCCAAAGTTGTGCGCAGCGTCCACTACTGCCCCCCACCAAGAAGACAATGGAGAGGAAATACACCGATATGACCTCGCTGGATGCCTTCCCCTCCAGCGCCATCTACCCCACCAAGGTAACTACAGGAGCCCAGATGTTTATTTTTTTTTTCTTTTCATGTGTTTAAATGGCATTGTTGCCCAAATCAACAAGTGATTGTTGACATTTTTGATTCATGTTTTCCTGCTGTTTCTCATCTCTTGTCAGGATGAGGAGAACAACCCCCTGGAGACAGAGTTCGGTCTCTCAATCTACAAGGACCACCAGACCATCACGGTGCAGGAGATGCCAGAGAAAGCCCCCGCCGGCCAGCTGCCCCGCTCTGTGGACATCATCCTGGACAACGACCTGGTGGACCTGGTCAAACCCGGAGACAGGGTACAGGTCATCGGGACGTACCGCTGCCTGCCAGGCAAGAAGGGAGGATTCACCTCCGGCACGTTCAGGTGAGCTGGGATAAATGAGTACTGCAGCTGCTGAGTTTACTCTTGTGTTTTTGTTATTCATGTTCCACCCTCGTCTCCTCAGGACCATCATGATCGCCTGTCACGTCAAACAGATGAGCAAGGAAGTGTCCCCCTTCTTCTCAGCCGACGACGTCGCCAAAATCAGGAACTTCAGCCGCTCTCGCTCCATAGTGAGGCTCCAGTCTTTCTTCAATCCAATCAGATTTATGAACATGGTTTAACTTTATCTAAATGAGGAAATTAATTTTCTCCTCTCTGATTTTGCTCAGGATGTGTTTGATCAGCTGGCCAAGTCCCTGGCTCCCAGTATCCACTGGCCACGAGTACATCAAGAAGGCCATCCTCTGCATGTTGCTGGGCGGCGTGGAGAAGGTGCTGGAGAACGGATCACGCATCAGAGGAGACATCAACATCCTGCTCATCGGTACAACAGTTTGTTCTGCTAATGTACTCATGGAGACAGCAATTAAAGAGAGATTAGATTATTTGAAGTGGGTTGTATGAGGCACTTAACCATAGTCAGTGTATTACCTACTATAAATGGCGGTCGGCACGCCTGCACTTAGAGGCAGAGAGAAGAACCAGCGTGGAAGCTAAGCAGTGTAGTGCTGTTGTCAGGTTTGGCCATTTAAAAAAGTTCCACTTAAAAGAAAAACAATATTGGTTTAAGTGTATGCTATATTTAGTGTATTTTCTTCACTTAGTTTGCTGTCAGAGAGCCCTTTCTGACGGCAAACCTTTGTTACGCAAGCCAAATATCGCTCTCTCCAAACAAACCAAACGCCATAGGCGAAAACGGTAATTTAACCTCGCAGAATGCTCTCTCCTTCACCAGGTGATCCATCAGTAGCAAAGTCCCAGCTGCTGCGTTACGTCCTCCACACAGCACCCAGAGCCATCCCCACCACCGGGCGAGGCTCCTCTGGAGTGGGTCTGACTGCTGCAGTCACCACTGACCAGGAGACGGGTACGACACACACGCAGAACTGTATAAACAACATTTTTGCTATTTATTCTGTCAGTTTTCCGTGTTGAATCAGTCCGCTCACCAGCCACTGATGTTTTTTTTCCTCCTCAAGGTGAGCGTCGTCTGGAGGCGGGTGCCATGGTGCTAGCCGACCGCGGCGTGGTCTGCATCGACGAGTTTGACAAAATGTCCGATATGGATCGCACGGCCATCCATGAGGTGATGGAGCAGGGCCGGTCACCATCGCCAAGGCCGGCATCCACGCCCGCCTCAATGCCCGCTGCTCCGTGCTGGCGGCCGCCAACCCAGTCTACGGCAGGGTGGGTGACAAATCTCACACGAACCTCTTTGCCATTCAGCCATATACATGTTTTGTTTAACTGTCGGCTGATCGCTTTATTCCTCCCTGCAGTACGACCAGTATAAGACCCCGATGGAGAACATCGGCCTCCAGGACTCCCTGCTGTCTCGTTTTGACCTCCTGTTCATCGTGCTGGACCAGATGGACCCCGAGCAGGACCGCGAGATCTCAGATCACGTGCTGAGGATGCACCGCTACCGCGACCCCCGCGAGCAGGAGGGAGCAGGTACTGTCCATCGGGACTTCTTCAGATTGTGTTCTGTTAAATGAGCCAGTATTTGTTTAAAATGTCTAAAATGTTTTGTTTGGTTTGTTTTGCAGCCATGACTCTGGGCGGGACAGTGGACATCCTGGCCACAGACGACCCAGACGCGGTCGCAGAGGAGCAGGAGGAGCTGCAGATCTACGAGAAACACAACAACCTGCTGCATGGAAGCAAGAGAAAGAGGTACGCACACAGTATCTGTCCTGGCATCGATTCAAAAACATCAAACTTTTCACTTCTGAAAAATGATTGTGTGTTAAGAGAATAACTAAAGGGTAAAATGTTTCCTCTGTTCCAGGGATAAGATTGTGAGTAAGGAGTTCATGAGGAAGTACATCCACATCGCCAAGGCTGTGACGCCCGTGCTGACAGAGGAGGCAGCCAATCACATCGCAGAGGAATACTCGAGGCTGAGGAGCCAGGAGCAGATGGGCGCCGATATCGCCAGGGTGAGCAGGAGCACGCACACCTTTATGTGAACACAAGAGGTTACTGAACATAACACACACAGACTGGGACGGCTTAAGCCTTTATCATTCCCATCAGCATGTGTAGTTTGCTGTTGCTAGTTTCCCAGCATTACCCCGTGGAACGCTGCCTCGAGCGGAGGCCTCAGAGACGTTTTTCCCAGCAGATATTTTGACTTGTCCCAGGAAGACGAGGTGTTACTAAAACATTGACAGTGGCTCTGTTGTGTTCATAATGTACCAGTGAGTCAGCAGACACAATACCAGTTATATGAAACAGGCATCTAAATGTAATTCACTTGATTATTTACACTTGTATTTTTATTTTTATTAGTGTGATGCATCAAAATGTCTTCTGTTAAGGTCCAGTTGTATCTCAGTAGAAACCATACACAGCTGCTGCTACCTGATGACCTGACCTTGTTCCTTCTCCTCCTCCTCCTCCTCAGACCTCTCCAGTGACGGCCCGTACGCTGGAGACCCTGATCCGTCTGTCCACGGCTCACGCCAAGGCCCGAATGAGCAAAGCCGTGGAGCTGGAGGACTCTGAGGTGGCCGTGGAGCTCGTCCAGTTCGCGTACTTCAAAAAGGTTCGTACTGCCCTGTCTGCTGGAGAGCGGAGTGATGATGTTTTTTCTCCCAGGGTAAAGTGAATGAAGCTGAGATCCGGGGTGTTTCTTCTCCTCTGCAGGTTCTTGAGAAGGAGAAGAAACGCTCGAGACAGGAGCGGGACTCTGGTTCAGAGGAGGAAGAGGATGAGGAGGCATCCACTCAGCGTTCACAGAAAACTGCCAGGAAGAGGTAGACACACAGATACACACTTACAACCCCAACTCTGCATCTCCTAAATACAGAGTAATAAACAGCTGTAGTTTGATGTGCTTGGTTTTAAAAAATGTTATCGTCAGTCACTAATAACAGTAACCTCTGTGTCCTGCAGGGGGCGACGTGGCTCTCAGAGCAGCGAGCCCTACAGCCCGTATGACTTCAGTGAGGAGCAGGATGTCCCTGATAGTAAGCATCACTCTGCTGTCACATATCCTCACTGACTCGCACACACACTCACAGCTGAACACTCTATGTTTGGACATCTACTGTTTACCACAGGACAGGTTTTGTCCCTTCTTTTTAAACCATTTTAAAGTCTTGTGGACATACAGGCAAAGAAAAAAAAATTAAAATTGCATTTGCCCAACTTATTCTGAAAATCTGTGGTGGAAAGTGACAGACTACATGTACATTTGAGGTACTTTTCTTGACTTTTCTTGAGTATTTCCATTTTTTGCTCCCTTTCTGATTCCATTCCACCACATTTCAGAGGAAAATATTATACTTAGTTGCTTTAACAGCTATAGTTACTATTGGAGATTATGTCTGCGCATACAAAACACCTGATTAGCTAATCAAATATAATGCATTGTGACAGATTAACCTGTAAAACTCTTAAAGTAAGCTTGACCAGAAAGAACTTCTTTTTTGATGTTTTAAGAACAATTTGCTGATTATACTTGTATACTATTATCCACCAGATGTCAACCTGGTGGCCCAGACCCCCACTAGGGGTCGCCAAAGCTTCATGGTGGGTTGATAGGTCTTGAGTTTAAGGGGTGCAAGAACTTTAAAAAATATATATGTACAGTTGACCTGTATGTAAGCACTTTGTTTATTTCAGTGAAGAAAACAAAATGAAATACTTGTATACATTTATATATTTCTAATGTAAATAAAAAATCTCAACCTGAACATAAGTTATAAAAAATGCAGGTAATGCTTCAATTTCCAGTTCTCATAATTTCATGGTAAATAGGTGGTAATTACCAAGTAAAATATTTGAAATTTCTCAAAAATTGCCCCCAGATTTAATGGTTAATTGTCGTTTTCATGCAAGTTCAGTGGTAAATTACCATCTCACATGAACTTGAACTTCCTTTGGAATTAACCGCAAATTTACCACAAATTTCACAGTAAATACGTGACAATTAGCAAGTACATATCATAACTGAAATTTCTGAGAAACTATCCCACGACACACGAGGGTAATTTGCGGGTAAACTATTTAAAATATGTTCCTTTGTAATACATTAATACAGTAATACTACATTAAAATGCTACTTGCTAATTATCACATAATTAACCATGAAATTTTCAGGTAGTTTGGAGGTAATATGTGGATAATTTCTAAGAAATTTCAAATACATTACTTGGCACTTACCACCTATTTACCATGAAATTGTGGCACCTGGAAATTGAAAATACACACTTAAAACAACCAAAGTAAGTAAAAGAACAATGGGAAGAAAACCCTGAATTTATCATAAAAGAAGCCTGTTAGGTATCATTGTTAAAGTACACGATACAGACCGAATTTAATATAATATGAAATGTTCATAACATGTCCCTTAGTCAGGGGTTGTCAGTTTGCTCTCTAATAGTCCTTAATTTAAAAAAATAGGATGGGAATAAACTGTGATAATCTGAGTAATTCTTCTACCTGTGCTGAAGATAACAAATGGCACATCCAGTTAAGACATTTAGTAAACAAGCAAAAAAAAAATGCCAAGGGTTTAAAAACATTTTATATACATATTTATTGATTTTTAACTTTACTTTCCTGATGTGAAACACTTTCCAAGGGCTTTAAAGTCCTGCATCTCTCCTGCTGTGACAGCACACAGGTCTCCAAGTGTTTGTGTATGTTTTTGAGTTCTCACATTGCTTCTTATGCTCCTTTTCAGTCCAGGCACGCTCCCCGAAACCTGTCAAGCCACGGCGGGAGGAGGAGGAAGCAATGGATGCCACATCACAGGCTGAAGATACTGAGCTCTCTGCAGAGAGGTGGGTGATGGAGTCAAACCGCTTGAAATAAACACAAGCGCAAGTAATTATCAGTGCTGTTAGTTATAGAAAAAAGATTGACAGAAGACAGAGACTTTCAACCTCCAGGGATGCTAACTTTGAGTAATAACTCCCAACCTCTGTCAGGAAGTTCCACAGACCTGACGTTTTATGGCGCTGCAGTGCTGTGAAATGTGATCAAATCTGTTTCCTCCTCCAGGCTGAAGGAGTTCAAGTCGTCGCTGTTCGCAGTGTTCCAGTCCGCTCACGCTCAGTCAGTGAAGATGAAGACCCTGATGGAAGACATCAACAAGGAGCGTCAGAACCGCTTCTCGGAGCCAGAGGTCCGCACCGCTTTGGCTCGCATGCAGGACGACAACCAGGTCATGGTGGCCGATGACATCATCTTCCTCATCTGAGGGAGGAGGAGGAGGAGGAGGAGAGGACAGTTGACGAAACTGATCGCATGGACTCTGAAAGAAACGGTGGTTTATATTCACATGTACATATTGGACACCTCGCCTCTGTTTTCATCTAGAATTTTCTCAAAATGCAGTCAGACCGCTGACCTCTAATCTGCAATTCCACATATGCAGCACCAGTAATTTTGAAAATGTGTTCTTATGGTGGATTTGGATCTACGATGATGCAGATTGTTCCATATACTCATGTTTGCAAGCAAAACCAGTGCAAAAAGATAAAGTTTTAAGCATTTATGCACTTGTTGGTGTTCAGTTGTGGTAATTTGACTTTATAATGTCCTTATTACTGTGTATCAACAGACTGTTGAACATGTCAGTGCATATGTAGAAGGCAGGAGGGTAACTGCAGCCTGTACAGTTTGAGCAGTGAAACCCACCTGTGCATTACTGCACCATTATAAGGACATTATAAAGTAGTTTTACTGAATTTGTATATAGTTGAAGCCATGTTTTGAAATTAAATGTAGTTGTGTATTAAAAAAATAAAATGTAATGCTTGGGAAACAATTTGTGTTAACTGATTCTTCCTAAACCCCACCCCTTTTTTGTTCTGTGCTCCAATAACAGTTGAGGAAATTTGGTACCCGTCAAAATCTTGAGCCAACTTTCTCTGTGTTAATGCTGCGTTCAAGATGGCTTAGAACTCAAAAATTTCTGACCGCCAATAGAACAGCATTCAAAGTCGGGGTTTCCTGCTTGTGAAGACTTTATGAAGAAGCCCTTGTCTGACATCACGCAACAATAGCCACCCCAGTGGAAGCCTAAAATTATACATACTATCATATAATAAAACCTTAGTTGCCAGTGTTAAGTGCCACAAAATGCATAGTGTCCTGTTTCCTCATGTAGTTTTTCCTGTGTCGTTTAGTTAGAAACATACATAAGCATTAAAGTGATATTCCACCCCTATGCCGATGTGATGATGGGTGAAGATCTTCAGTTCACAAAACAATCCTGGAGTTTCAGCAGAAAACAGCGTTGCAGCCAAATCCAGTACAATTGCAGTGAATGGTGACCACGTATAAAATGTAAAAAAAAAAAGAACACAAAACAAACACAAAATGTCTCCATCCTGCTCGTGTGGTGTAATCCAAGTGTCCGTGAGCCGCGCCATTAAAATTTAACCACAAAAGACGCCATTTACACCGTGTTTTTAGCCGAAATGTCAACTGTAGCCTCTCAGACTCGAGCCAGATGCACAAGAGATTTTGCGATATTTTCACACATGCATCCATTAAGAGATATTCGAAGTCTCGCGATACATCGACACCATGTTTACATCCTACCTGGGAGGCTACAGTTGACATTTCCAGTTAAGTCAGAAAAATGACTTGCCAACTCAGACAATAGGACTGTCCAAGGATGCACTTCAAGACGAGCCTAGCACAGAGCATATCAATGTTAAAGAACTCATTTGTGAGGATGGTCAAAAGAGGACCTGTTAAGTGTCTACATACCATACATCCTGGGAAAATCACTGCTTGCTCTATGCCAGGAAATTTGTGCTGTGATCTCCCAGGTTTTTCAGCCAACCAACAGTCGCTGTGTTTTATTTTTGTTACAAATTTTGCTGGAAAAATGGTCTGAGATGCTGGGGCACTGATTTCCCAGAAGAGTTGTTCTAAAATGATTTAACCTCGTCCTGCTTCTGTAGCACTGTGTTTACAAGAAGCATTTTATTTGAAACCCCCAGTGAACCCAGACCTCGCTTTGTGTGGGAGACTGGTCTCACAGTTCATCATACACCTCCTCACTGGTTTGGAAAAAAAAACACTGCTCAGCCTCCGCCTTCCTTTTTACACCTCTTTACCCCAATTAATAGTTAACGAGGTTCAGCATGATTGAGATGATCGTGCTAAGGTGGTCGGGCCGCACGGCATCTCTGCACCAACCGCACACGAGGAGCTAGCAACCACTGCCACCGTCATCCAGGACATAAGGCGACATACATGAGCTCTCTACGCCCACGGCTGACTCATATCAATATTGTATCAAAAGCTACAGCCCGCGCCTTCCTCTCCCCTTGCACCTCAGCTGAGTTTAGTTTTAGTTTCTTTTAAAGCTGGGTCTCAGGACAGCCATAGCGACTATTGTGAATAATCAAAATACAAAAACCCTGTTATTATGGCCCTCTAAAGCATCAAAAATGTGAGTGATGGTATTAAAGCCTATATGGAAAGGTTGAGAAGCTATATTTAATTCATTCATTCATTTAATAGTTCAATTTTTGGGAAAAATAATTATTTGTTTTCTTGCATAGATGAGAAGATAGGTACACTTTCATATCTGTCCAGTAACTATGAGGCTACAACAAGCAGCTGGTTAGATTAACTTAGCACAAAAACATAAGAAAACAGACAGCTTGGATCTTTCTGCAGGCAACAAAATCTGCTAACCAGCGCTTGTAACGTTTATTAATTAACACAATAAACCTTGATTAATTGGTCTATACAAAAACCGTACTGTAAAAATGCCAGGTTGTGGTTTTATGAAGGATTTTGCTACCTTAGAACAGAGCAAGGCTAACTGCATCCCTCTGTTTCCAGTCTTTTTGCAAAGCTAAGCTAACTGGCTGCTGGCCTTAGTGTCAGCTTTGGCCTTGCAAGTCTCAGGGTGTTTTAAAGCAGTGGGGGACAGCCACTTTCAACTCATGAAATGCTGTTTTTTTATACATTTTTTAAAGGAATGTCAATATTAACACCACCACTGATGTGTGCCATCATGGTATAGTAATATAATTTTGTTTGCAGTTTAAAAAACATGATTAAGTTTGCAGTACCTCTGAATTACGGATGCACACCAGTACATTAAACTGTGGATCCATCAGAGGATTACAACTTACTGTACTGCTGCATCCACAGGAACTCAATGAGCTTTACAAACTGTCAACGTTTGATCCTCCCATGCATTTCCTGCAAGGGGAACTTAATTGTATGTTTGGTTACGAAATCTGTGCAAACTCATCATTCTTTTACTTTCTCTTCGAAAGAAGTACATGAGATGAGGTGAAAGTATTTCCTGTCCACTGTCTGCTTTCTTTGACTGCTGCTGTAGCTGTGTTTCTTTCGAACATCCTTATGTTTCTATTTTGATTTGAGCCACACAAAGGCAAATCAGTTGGGTTATCATAACATACTAAACTTGAACCATCACTCTCATCCTTCTCCACCAAATTACTCATAAATAAACATTTATCATATAAGCATCTGTAAGCAGCAACTGATTTCTTACATCTTACCGCATACCATTGCAGCAGAATATTTTCCACCTCCTAAGTTCACCACAGAGCATTTTACTTGTCTTCTCTGAGGACCTACAGCCCTGTGTTGGGCTGTTATCTCTCTCTCTAACTTAATATTCTGTGTCTTGTGCTTTGCTTTCTTCTCTCACTCATTTTGTCCTGTGATTGATTATTGATCAGTTAGATGTAAAGTCTTTTGCTCCAAGCTTGTGATGAGCAGCTACATAAATAAATGATCTGGAACTTGACTCTGTCACTTGGTATCATGTCAAACTTCACCTCTGGGCAATAAGGCTGTTACGTAACAGACTGTAGAGCTGACTGAGAACTAACGTCGACTGGCATGTGGGAGCATGCTATTGGAAATAAACGGCCAGTGCTATTTGGCAAAAGAATATAGAAACATTATAAAAAAGATGCTCAGTTCATGTTGAATTCACCAGAAAACTAAAAACAGACAGAGTGACTTGCTCAAATTATATAGAAGATGACCATCGTATGTAAAACCTAAAAGCTGTGGAGTTGTTATTCTGTGTACTTGCGTGTCTTCATGAGTTAATTGGACTGATTTAAACTTCAGCAAATGCTATTAGCGCCCAGGTGTCAGTAGCCAACAATACTATTTGGGTGGAATAGCCAATGTGGCAACCTAGCATGGCAGAGACAAGCATCTAGGTGTCAGTAGCCACCAATGCTATTTGCACCCAGGGTAGAATAGCCAGTGTGGCTATTTACACCCAGGTATATATAGCCTAGCATGGGAGAGACAGGCATCTAGGTGTCAGTAGCCATCAAAGCTATTTGCCCCTGGCGTCTTAATAGCCAGTGTGACTATTTGTGTGAATATAGCCTAGCATTGCAGAGACAAGTATGGAGGTGTCTGTAGACAACAATGCTACTTCCACCCAGAGTGGAATAGCCAATATTGCTGTTTACACCTAGGCATATATAGCCTAACAAAGCAGAGACAAACACCCAGGTGTCCATAGCGAGCAATACTATTTGCATTCATGGTGTAAATAGCCAATCTGGCTATTTACACCTGCATGGCAGAGACACACCTTGAGCTTTTCCTAAATGTAACCAAGTAGTTGTGTTGCCTTGATAATCGACTAATACTAATTAAAAACTGAAGTCAAAAAGTATAAAAATTAAAAGTAAACACTGACTTCTAGTTTCACAGGGGACTCAAAAGTTTATAGCTAATCTAGGGGGATGGGCGTAAATAGTTAAATAGCTGCTATGTGACTATTCTCACCCCGGGGGCATATGGACACACTGTTTAATTATGAAGTGGCACACTGCCTATATGTGCTGAATTAGAAACAATGGATTAAATGATGAGTAATGTGAAAGTAGAGACTTGTGGTGACAAACCCACAGATAATTATCATCTGAATCTGCAGCTCCTCTCAGCCCTGCAGAGCATTTCAGCATCTTTCAGTGCGTTTTTTTTTTTTTTTTTTTTTTGGTTTCGCACATCGTATTTTCACTGTCCTGGTTCAGTCTCATCAGTGCCGATTCCAGACTTTCAGACTGCACAGGCAGCTGCTTTCAGGGTTTTTATAACCCAACCTTATGCTTCCTGCACAGCACACGGACAAAAGTTAGCAAGTTGTAAACATAGTTTCTCTTGAGAGCTGGCAAAGACCAACAGTGGTAATGTCATTGGAGTTTTTTTTTTTTTTTTTTTTTTTGGGCGGTAACACACAGAAGACATTATACAACTCTTTTCACAGAGTTTGCTATATTCAAACTTCCAGGCAAAAGTGGCTTAAAGGTTGTGTAAATTATTCTAAACACATTATACATGTAGAAAATAGTTGCTGAAAACATGAAAAGACAGAGAACTATGTAACAATTTTTTTGTGCGGACCTGAAACATGGCTTATTGACGAAGCAGAGCCATGGTCCCCCAACAATATATAAGCCCCATGAACTGACACATGAAGGAAAGCTGCCAGTTATAGATGTACCTCTCAGTCCAGATCAGCCCTGCAGTTCACTTCAGCTCACTTCAGTTCCAACAACCCAACGCTGAAGAAAAAAAAAAGAATACTGTCCTCTGGCTTTGGTGGCTCAAACATGTCTGGACATGTCCAATAAAGCTGCTAGACAGAGGGTCAATGTTTCAGGTGGTTTTCAGGGCTTAGTGCTGTTTGACACAGAGACAGCAGAGTGGACACACCCCCGGTGTTTCAGAGCAGAGAAAACTGCTCATTGTTTCATGATTTTGAGACCTAATTTAATATACTTAGTTATACTTAGTTAGATTTTTTTTTTAATAATTCAGATTTAGCTGAGCGGTTAATAACCCATGTTGCTATGGTGTGACAAACACAGAACACACTTTTATTTTTGCTTTAGACAAACTTTAAATCAGATTTTTTTTCTCATATCTGACTCAGATTGGGGATCTTTTTTTTTGTGAACAGCACAAATTTCATGGAATCTAATCTTTTTGATTCAAATTTGGACCACTTTCATATCTGGTCCTAAATCAGACACAGGTCTGATTTTTTCCAGTAAAACCTCAGTCTGAACAGTCATTTTGGGATTCGAGCGACTTTTACGTCACTCCGGAGGACTTTGTTGTGCCTGTTGCCAACCAATACAACCAAACTCCTACACGCTTTCTCACGGAGATGGTTCACCTGAACTGAGAGTCTTGCCACCAGAGTCTTGCGTAGAGGCCCAGACAGACGGAGTTAAAGTCGCCCTTGACCTCCTGAAATTTGTGTGGTGGCACTCTCTAAGAGTCACAGGCCGCAAACATTCTAAATACTTAAACATATTTAGGGTTTCTTTGACAGTGAGGAGCTTGTGTGAATTACTTAACTGTGATTATTTCAAGCCTCAAATACATGCATTTCACAGGCCACACACTCAATCTTCAGAATTTGGGACAAAGTCGTATTTTGAGCGGGTTTTGCTTTTTACTCTTCAATTATGCAGGGAAAGTGTATTTTCAAATATCAGACTCTTGGCTATTAACCCTTGCAACGGGCCAACCTCCAAGTGATGAAATTTTTTCATGTTCATGTTCTTGTAAAAACCTGACATAGCTAACACAAATCTGGGACACAAATTTAAAAAGACAATATTTTCATAAAAAACTATTTAAAAAAATCTGATTGCAATATGTTTATACCTATGTTATCGGTAGGTATTGTTAGTTTTAGATTTTGAAGGCTTTTTAAATTGTGTGAAGTTGGGAATTCTTGCCTGGGACGAGGGTGATTTCTGGCACAGAGCAAGATTAGGAATTTAAAAAATAAAGCAAACCAAAACATTTCATATATTTCATATATCAAATCCTTAAAGAGCACATTCACAAAAAAAAAAAAAAAATGAAATTAGAGTGTTAATATTAATACATTTTAAAGACAAATGTGTGTTTTACAAAATGTAGAACAGCACCAAAAGGACTTTCGCAGACAGTTGAAGCACGACATCATTAAAACACCAGTTATTAAATGCCTAAATATGATTGGCTATCGTGTTCATTCAGTTTCTTGCACCTAGTTATCTGCAGTATCTAAGAGGAACATATTGTATTTTAATGGTGTCAAACTGCTTGAACATCTTCTGAAACCATTTCTCTTTACTCTACATCCAGTACAGCTGTGCTCTAGTTAATCGGCTCCTTACTCATCTGACAACGACAGAGAGAGAAGATGTTATCACACTCCTTGATGAGTAGATTTTCTAATTTATTACCAGAACCCAAGACTTTCAGGTCAGGCATTTCTTTGACCTACATTGTTGTGTGTGGGATGGGAGTGTGTAGGAGTGCTTACTAGTAATGTGTTTCATAAGACTCCGATTAAAAAACAATCAAAGGTGAGACAGTTCAGAACTGGAAGAGTGCACTACAGGCAACCAGTTGAGATTTTTTTGTGTTGTATTGTGTTTCGTTAGAGCGAAGAACTGCATAGAATAGTGTATTTCTTTTGGACGCATGCATCCTGGGTTCGGCTAACTGTAAGGGAAACAATAAATGGGACAATAAATCCAAACTTATCAATTTAACCTTTTTTTAAGAGGAGACTCTTGGCTACCCATAGAACCAACTGCCATCCACATATCTTGAAATAACAGGTCAAGGGACCCCTTTGATAATAGCCATGCCAGCTTTTCCCTTGCAAAAAATTTGTCTGACTTGGTGTTATTTATCCCCCTTCAAGCTAACACAACCTTAGGTCATCTAGTTTGTTAGCTTGCAAACTGTGCAATGTTTAGTAAACTTTTTAGCTAGCTATAATATTATAATATTATGTTAACTTTTTTAGCTAGCTAGTAAACCATGTATATTTTGCAGCCACAAGTTAATGGTCTTTGAAAGTGGCCATGCCAGTTTTTCACTTGCACTTGCAAAAATTTAGCTGAACTTAGGAGCGTTATTTATCCCCCTTCAAGGAGGCATAAGCATTCATTGCCTGAGGTCATCTAGTTTTTGTATGATACTAGTGTCATGCACATGTGACCAAATACATGATCCCCTCCAGGCTACAGTTTGTTTGCTGACATCTCAGTCAGACTTTTTGAAAAGACATTACAACTAGAAGAGGTCATTCAGTAGAGTACAGATCTCTCCCAAAAAGAATATTTGGATGTTTTGCCCTTTGTAATCACCAACATTTTAATTAGTAACCGTAATTTAATTACATATTTTTTTCTCAGTAACTGTAATGGATTGCATTTAGTTTGTAATTTAATTACATGTAACTAGTTAGACTTAAGAGGTTACTCTCCAGCACAGCTAGGCATTTAATCATCATCAGCATATGAATACGCAGTTCTTAGTTAAGGTAAGTTAGTTACCAACTAATGGTGAGGAGGAGTTCATCCTTCAGTCCAAGCGATCATGAGTGCCAACTTTGAAGAAATTCCCTCAAGGTATTCTTATGATCTAGGATGAATTTATGAAAATATTCTCATCAAATCTGTTGTTCAGGTTATAATTCCTGTGTTTCTTTTTGTAAAATATATCACAGTATTATTGTTATCATTAAATGATGGATTGTTGTTGTTGTCATTCGACCTGTTTTGAACCAGATAACTCAGAGCAGGATGAATTTGTGATGAAGAAATATCTAAAAAAAAAAAAAAAAAAGAAAAAAAGTAGAATTTGTAAGCTCCTACAGTTTAATGACATTCTTACCTTCTGAAGCATCTTTAAAATGAGTTACACAGCTGCTGCCAGGACACTGCTTCATATTATTCTCAGAATCTGTAACAGATCTTCATGATATTAATAACATTTTATTCCTTCTGTCATGAAGCCCCCAGCCTCCCTGTGAACACACTCTAGTTATGTTGATCCCTCACATGCATGCACGCACGCACGCACGCACTCTTGCACACCTGCAGGCACTGGCATAAATTTTCCAGCTTGAGTTGCAGATTTTGACACAGGTGGGTTTTTTTTCTTTTGGTTAAAAACATCTTTTTGCAGTAAAGGTAATAAGATATGTACTGTTTTCACAACCACATAAAAAAGGTCTATGGATAACAGACATTTTCACACCTTTTGATAGGTGTCTGCTGACTTTTCACATTCACACAGGGGAATTACTGCTTTTTTCATGTACTTGGGGTGACTCGGGGTCAAGTAAAAGTACAATGCATGAAGAGAACATTCAAAGAAAGTACAAAAGATAAGTGTAAGTTATACATGTGAATGCAAGAGGTCAAAACTTTTTCTTCTCTTTGTATGTCTGAAATGTATGTTGCTATATTCCGTCATAAGAGAATCGAAGACAACGAGAAACAAGCACACACAGGTGGATATAAATGGGTGTGGACAAAAAAAGAAATGCTGACCACAAAGAGATAAAACTGTAGCCTATCTTGTTTACAGATCAACATATGTATCTCTAAAATCAGTGACAGTCAAAGCGGAAAAGCACCGCAGATCTTGCCAACACACACAAACACAGCCTGCCTGTATATAAATACAGATGCTGCAGAGACAACAGCGCAGCACATCAGCACTTCACAGTTTTACTTGGGTCTGCAGCCGAGACGACGTAGTCATGCAGCTGGTGAGTTTGCCTGCGGTGCTTATCTCTAACTCTCGATGATTGTGAGATTACTTTTGTGACTTGTACTGATTTAATGACTTTTGACTCTAAGTTTAATGCTGTAGGTCTCAAAACTGAGAGACACACTTAAGATATCTCAAACTTTTTGCCAGTTTTGTCAAAAATCAATGATATCTTTAATAATAACTTTTCTGATAACAAAGAGTTGCAATGTGGCGTACCTCAGGGTAGTTATTTAGGTCCTCTCTATATTTACAAATCATTTCCGTCAGTATTACATAAAGCAAGAATGGTTATGTGTGCAGATGATTCAACTATGTACAGGACGGCATAAACATACCAAGAGCTAACAGATACTGAGCATTGAGCTCAGAACAGTTAAAAAGACTAAGCTACTTCATTATTTGACTGCTAGACTTATGTGAACAGAACATATTGATAATATAACTAAAATTGGAAAGAGCATTGCCGTTACCAGAAAATGTTTGAGGTATGTAACATCAAACATTCTGAAGCAAGTGATTCAAGCTTTAGTTCTGTCACACCTCAACTACTGCTCAGTCATTTGGTCATCTGCAGCTAAGAAAGAACTAAAAATACTCCAGATTAGCTCTCCATTGTTCAGGAATGTCTTAAATGACAGAAAACCACTGTACTTTTCTGACCAACAACTGTAGATCAGAAGCAGACATGACCATCTGACTAGACAGACCAGTTTAGGATGTCTATTCCCACCTAGACCAAAGAATCACTGCAACTCTACTGTAATTTAGTCATTACAGGATGAAACTCTTCACCAAATCAAGTCATTAAAACAAACACCAGACTTGTTTTTAAGCTGGGTTTCACCAACAAGGATTACTTTTAAACCTGATTAAAACATGCGTTAACTTAAAATTATGTTGCACCAACCTTTGAAACTAGCTTAAGAAACATTAAATTTAAACCTCTCTTTAAACCCCAGTTTAGTTTTTACTCTAAACCTAGATTACATTTAATTCTGTTGCGCATGAAAATGTGGTCCAGTATTAACTATTAACTTACACTTGAGGAAGTGTAACTTTTAAAACGGCTGCCTTTTTTCTTTTTTAGATAGATTAAGAAAAAATAATTATCAGCCGAGGCACTATCACTTTCTAAAAACCTTTTACCTAGCTAACAAATATGGTAATTTTTTTTTAACAAAAACTTTTTATCTAGCTAGCAAACAATACAATTTTAAAAAATGTTTAACTAGCTAGCAAATGTAACTTTTCAAAAAACTTTTTATCTAGCTAACAAAAAATATAACTTATTTAAAAAATATGTTTAGCTAGCTAGCAAATGTAACTTTTAAAAATCTTTTTAAAAATCTTTTTAGCTAACAAACAATATAACGTTGTTTTTTAAAACTTTTTAGATAGTTAGCAAACAATAACTTTTTAAAAACTTTTAAGCTAGATAGCAAACAATATAACTTTTTCCTAACTAACTATCAAACAATATAACTATATATAACTTAAAAAAAAACAACTTTTACTTAAAGCTAGCAAACAATGCAACGTTTTTGTTAATGTGTTAGCTAGCTAGCAAACAATACAACACTTTCCCCCTTATTTCATAGTTAGTAAGTCCCAACACCACACTATTACTTTATGTTATTGATTCAACTCTAATTTTAGTTTACATCACTAAACCCGGATTTACTAAACTGAGATTAGTTTTTAATTGTGCAGCAGAGCTCTGCTTAATTTTAAATCTCCATTTATTCATTAAATCTTAGATTAAATTAATCTTTGTTGGTGCAGCCCAGTCTAAGAGAGTGCTTAACACAAATAAATGCATGAACAAACCCTTCTTGTTTTATGTTGTTTGTTGTGTCTAATGTTTTTAAGTAATGTGTTGTTGCTGAATGTATATTGTTTAAAAGTTTGTGATGTCATTCAGATTCACACATTAATCTATTAAGTGGACTTTCAGCCAAACAAGAACTGCCAACAGAGACAAAAAGAGATAAAAGCAGATGAAGCATTTTCTTTTAGACCACTCTTCTCCATCCTCCTTGGAGGTTCTCTTTAGATACAGTTTGTTTTTCGTGTTCATAAAGTTTAGAAAGCCTGTCTGATGTTTAGGTGTTGAGAGCTTTGCTGGTGTTGGGCCTGGTCACACTGTTGCACGCCACCAAGAAGGACCAGACAGTCAAGGCGAAGCTGGGCCAGGGAACTGGACAGAAGGGCAGGGTAGTGAGACTGGTCCTGGATCCTTCGGTGCAGCCTCAGATAGCCAGCATGTCTAGCCCAAGCATCGCCAACATGTCTCTGTCGCCGTGGACATACAGGTGAGGCATCGCTGAAGTCTGAGGGCCTTTAATGTTGCTTTACACAGCTAGTGTCATTTAGTTTTCAGTTATGAACTTTTAGGCTGTGTTAGTTTTAAACTTGATTATACCATGGTCTAACTTTAAATTATATTGCACCAAACTTTTAAAAGATTCTATTTTAATCTCTTTGTAAATCTCAGTTTAGTTTTTAAACCTAGATTATATTTAATTCTGCTGCACCAAAACTTTAAACTTCAATTTAAACTGTGATCCAATATTGAAATTACACTTGTGAGGAGGTTTTAACTTTTAAGATGGACAGAACAAAACAATTAAAACAATTAACAATTTCATTTAAAAATGAAAGTTCCTTGAAGAATATTAACTCAACCCAATTAAGTTTTGAAAAAAAAAAGTTTTTCTCAAAGGATGAGAAATTAGAGCTTCTTTGCCGAGTCATCATGAGTAGGCTAATTCCAGCTTTTAGCTAGGTAGCAAATGTTTAGTTACCTTTTTATTTGGCTAGCAAACAATATGACTTTTTTTGTTTCACTTTTTAGCTAGCTAGCAAACAATGTAACATTTGTAACTTTTTAGCTAGCTAGCTAGCTAGCAAACCATGCATCGTTTTGCTCAAGTTCTAGCTAGCTAGCAAACACTAACCTTTTTTTTTTTTTTACGGAATTCAGAGCAGTCAAGACTTTTCTCCCTCTTTTATTCTCACTAGATCCCAACAGCACTTTAATTTATTTGTTATTTATTCCTTTATTTTAATCTCTGTTGTTTTAGTCTACATCACTAAACTTCTGCTAAGCAGAGATTAGTTTTTAATTGTGAAACAGAGCTCTGCGTAATTTTGAATCTGGATTTACCATTTTAAACCTGGCTTTGCTAACCTCTAATTTGAACTATCTTAGTTTAGTGCAACCCTGTCTAAAAGTTCATAAAGATCATAAATGTTTTTTTTTCCCTCCCTCTTCAGAGACTCCTGTGTGAGGTCTCGTTTGCCTCAGCGCATCGCTCATGCTCAGTGCCTGACCTCTGGCTGTCTGAGCCCGCAGGACGGAGGAGAGGATTTAGCGCTGGAGGCTAAACCCATCTACTACCAGGTCCTGGTCCTCCACAGGTGAGCGCACCGCAGTCTTTATAAAAGCAGCTAATGATGCAGTTTTTGTCTCTGCTTTTCTTTCAGTGCTACAGTCACTCCGCTGTACACGCTTCAAAAAAAAAAAAAAAACAACATATCAATGAATGTGGAATGTAATTTGTACTGATAGGTAGACATAAAAATCCAACTATAAAAACTGATTTTTGAAACAATATTGTGCCTCTTATACTCTTAGTTTACACTTCTCAACAATGCCCGCCCCGATAACATCCCACCCTATCAGCTTGCTTTCATTAGGAAATGAATCAAATTAAGAAAGATTAAAAGATCTCCAAAAGAGGTATAGATTTACTGTTTTCCACCAGATATGCAAGATTTTATATTTACATATACATACGCATCACAAAAACTGAGAACATTATATTTTTTTTGCCATTTGTTAATAAGTGTACATTATGGGGTACATTGTCAAACCTTGAGGTGCACAGCCTCAAGACTTCTAATGAAAATTTCTGGAACTCTGTGCATTACAAAAAAAACCTCAGGCAAAGACAGTGATAGCAATTTTCTGTCTGAATGAGACTGCATTGTTGAACACACACACACACACACACACGCGCGCACACACACACACACACACTGGTTCTCAACCTGAAGGTCCCGACCACCACAAGGGGTCGCCAAAGCTTCTTGGAGGGTCACAAAGTCTTCTTGATTTTAAAGGGTGTAAGAAAATGTTTTAAAAAATATCTCAGCATTAATTCATTTTGGGGAAAAATTGAGACAAAATTGTTATTTATAAAGTTTGAATTATTATAGAAGATATAAACATATGTCTTAAACTTATATCTTATATCTCTATAAACGTATAAACTTATGAGAAAACTACACAGTTTAAACAACCAAAGTACGTATGATCGTAATAAAAAAAAGAAGACAGAATTGTATAAAATATCAGAAAAAAAAAAAAATCTCAGATGCAATAATCTGCTGAACCTTCATCTAAATTGCTTGTTTTTTCAAAATTTTTCTGCCGTGATTGTGTTCAGTTTTTGGGTTAAATGTAGAGTTTGTCAGTTGTTCAGTATTGTTATTGTTATGCATTAAATATAATAGGAAATATCCACAAAATAATGTCGTCATTTCGCTCAGTGATAAAAAAAAAAGAAAAAAAAAAAGGAGTCCCTTAAGTAAAAAGGTTGGGAACCACAATAAACGCGCTGTCAGATGCATTCATTGTATTGAAATGAATGGAAACTCACTGAATTAGATTACTCTAAGATCTGTTTCTTCCCTGTCCATTCCAGTCCACACCCACCACTCTCCAAACTGATTTAATTTCACTCTGTAATCTCATAATGACATCATCTGTGTGCGTTCAGCCCTCACTTATTTTCCCCTCCCACTCCAGAGTCCCGAAGAAGAAGAAGAAGAAGGCGGGGAACAGGTATGACTTCCGACTGGGGACGGAGGTGATCACAGTGGGCTGTACCTGTGTGAGGCCCACTGTTGTACCTCAGCAGTAACACACGCAAGACCTCTGATGTTAGCAACTCATCCAGTATGCTTTTTTATTACTTTTTTTAAAACTTAAACTTGACTGTTGTGACTGTTTTGCTAACATGTCCCTGGCTTGATAGAGCGTTAGCCATTAGCTTTCCAGCTACAGTAGCCAGGTTACCAACAAGACCAACAAAATCTCTGGCAAAATGTATTTTACAAAGACATGCAATGTGACATCAGTGTTGTTGATACACTGATGGTATGGGGTTACTTTCTGCCCCCTGGTGGTTAAAAACTGGTTAATGCAGCTTTAAAGTCTTTAACTCAGAGGTAAAGGTGCAGTGTCTGACAAACACTGCTGGATTTGTCTGGTACATTGTTACTATTACTATTTTTATCTTGTTATTATTGGGCATTTTATTCTATTTTATTTTTGTATTATTTTATTTGTCATTACAGTGCTGATTTAATCCTTGTTGTTGTTGTTGTTGTTGTTATTATTATTATTATTATTATTATTATTATTATTATTATTATTATCATTAGAGTCATGAGAGAGATATTGTTGGAAATATATATAAAATATACATGCTAATATTATTTTTGATGTGGGTGTATGTTTGTATATTTTGTCTTATTTTATTTCTCCAATGTTTAATGGTGGTTTTTACTCACATTTTATAATGACTCTGTTCTTATTTTATTGTAAACAAAATCAAAGTGCTTTATTAAAGTTTTTATCCCAACTTTGATGTCAAGTTTATTCCTTTAAGTTGGGAAATTTACATGCAATGACTAATATGATATATAGTAATTAATTTGTGTCCTGTAAAAATATTCTCATACAGGGACTTCTGTGTACAGTTTACTCAAAATAAACAATACCTTAACAAAACCTTTGCAAGCTCAGCGCTGAGTGGGTTCTGTAGGTATGGATTTCAGGGTGCATGCTGCCCCAAACTCAGCCAAAAGACCTTTTTCACAACTGTAATCACTATCAATAGCACCCTGAGTCTGTTTGACCTGAACAGCACCTTAATTAGTATCATTAGTAACACCTGTGTTTGTATTTATTCATTTATTATGTATGTAAGTATTTATCATTATTTCTATCTATTTTTTGTCAAAATTGTTGCCATCAAAAGAGGGCTATAAGGTATGTAACCTGAGAGGCAAGACTGAGGGCAAAAAAGTAAGGTGCCTCCTGTAGCTTGTTACGTTTGTTGGAATCGACCTGAAACTATGACAGTAAAGGGTAACATGTCCTCACTCCTCATACCCGGTGGAAATTACGCCTCAATCTACAAATGAGAAATGATGAAGACAAGCGTGAGTTCAGTCAAGCTCTTTTTACTGACCATGCCAAATAGATACAATCAATCCAGCCTCGAAGATATACAGCGACACACAGTTACAGCAAGTACAAACCCCATGTTGCAGTACGACTCCCCCATCGTTACAGTGCAAATATTTTAGACATTTCAATCAAGTCAGTATGACTCAACAACTCGAGCAAATTTCATCTTTCTGTTCGACTCTTTTGGGTTGAAAATTCCCTTTGAAAATCATGAACTGACAATCAGAGCACAGTGACACATGCCAAAGCAAACTCGTCATCTTTCGAAATCAAATACGTCCAAATTCTGAACTGCTTTGCCTCTCTGCAATGTTATTTGTTGTTTGTACCGTATATATTCACCGTCCTTCATGTATGCATATGTGCTTTTGAGTTGTGCTTAAAGAAATAAGAGTGCAATCGGTGCTCTAAATCTAAGAGACTCAAATGCATGTCACTGATCTACGACTACACTAAAGTTAAAGTTTCACGAAGAGCCTGAAAGTGGCAGAATACAGCAGAGCGTCTTTCTTTTACCCCCCTAGAGCACTGTAGAAACAAAAGCCTGAGGCTTCATTTCATATTCAGAAACCACAGTTTAGCACACGTCCCCAGACAGACCGAAACAATCCCAGAAACGGTGCAGCGCAGGATTAGCATGAGAGCACTGGATCCTGGGAAATCAATTTTAGTTTTTATTTCGGAAACAGCAGAAGCTTGTGTATTAAGTTGTGTTTGTTATGTGTACTGACTGGGAATTCTCCTGTAAATCAAAGACCGAGGAAGGCTGGGACTTTTAGTTTAGGTTGTGACTGACTACAAACTACATCAGTGTGTCCAGTTTTTTTCAAGCACATCATGCCGTTTTTCATTTTTTTAACGAGGTAACAATTTAGATTACAGCTCCCCACTCCACAGTAACCGTCTTATTGGAAAGAAACAGGGTAATTGGTTGTGTTGCTGCCAAATTTGTGGCATTCAGCAACGATTTCTGAGGAAAAACACAACTCAGTTAAAGCTGCAAAAATATCATGTGGGCACTTATAATGACACTGTAAAAAATCATACAGGAGTTTAGTGGAATCAACTAATTTTTCTCATGAACTCAACATAAAATTTCTTTTCAAAACACTTTGAAACAAGAAAACATGAAAAACATGAAAGTTCTGAGTCCAATCAACTCATTACACCAAGTTTGAAGGGTTGTGCATTAAAAAGCAACTGAATTAATATTAACAGGTTTATTTGAAAGGAAAGTTTGTTTTGAATCATTACAAAATTACCTCAGTTTTCCTTTTCAGTGTCAGTCAACTTAAATTTTTGAGGCAGCCTGGACACTAATTTTTTAGTTAAAATGACCTGTTTAGTTTTACAGTGCAGGCAGTCTTAATGTGCTGCTTTCTGACTGAACTTGTAAATACACAAGCTTTATCTATTCAAGTTAATCAAGCCTAAAATTTCTAGTGTTTATTTTCAGAACACTTCAGAGTTTCAATCAACTCATTAAATTAAGTTTGAGGGGTTGTTTAATGAACTTATTTTCTTACATCTTTTCTCAAGTACAGCTGAGTTAATATCAGGTATGTTTGATTAGAAAAGCCTGTTTGTTTTAAACATTACAAAATTACCTCAACTCATCTTTTCAGATTCAGGCAACTTAACATTTGAAGGCAGTCCGGGCACTAACTTTTTAAAGTTAAAACAAATAGTTTATTTTTACAGGCAGTTATAATTTCCTGCTCTCCGACTGAAGAAACACACAACGGAGAAATAACGGAGTTGTGATTTAAATTTTTACCTCATCCTGCTTTGATGCAGCTTTCATTCCTGACAAACAACCACTGTTGCCCTTCTTTTAAAAATTTTAATTGTTTGTTTTGTTTCCACCCCGTCCCCCCACCCACTTTCCTTTAGAAAAAAAAAAGAAAAGAAAAAGAACAAGATTTGTTTTTGAATTTCAACATCAAGACTTGGCTAAACTTTGTACAGCTTGTTCAGAATCGTTACAGCACACATCAAATATGAAAACTCCTTTTCCCTTTGTACCAGTTGCTTTTGAGTTCTTTTTTTTTTTTGCACTGTTTTCATTTCCTTTTGCTTTTTACCGACTCAAAAAACTCCCAGTCCTGCTCTTCCTCTCTCCCTTCATCTTCTTCCCCGGCGCCACTCATCTACCGGCAGGCTTCCTCCTTCATCTCCTTGTTCTTCCTCACTTCCTCTGCGTGTTTGTCCTGCCAGACAAACACAGAGACATGGCAACATCAGAGTCATTAGCATTCATGAATATATTAGCATTAATGGAGGACGACTCAGCAACAGTTCATAAAGATTTGAACAGGGGAATGATAGAGAGCGGGGAGAACTAAAAACTCTTTTCCACCTCATGTAATATTCATCATGACTGATCAAGCTTGTGAACAATGTTAAAATAGAAATGCAAACCCAGTTTATGATACAGAAGGCTTGCCTCATTTGCACTCAAGAAAACATTGAATTTTAGGTTTCAATAAAAACACTGCTGGTTAAAGGAAAAGTTTGACACTTTGTAAAATATGCTCATTCGCTTTCTTGCTGTGTTAGATCAATACCACTCTTATGTCTGTATGGAAAGTATGTAGCTGAAGCTGTAAAAACGACAATAAGCTGTTTTATGTGCTGGACTTTTTCTTGGCTGAGACCTCCTGCTGGTTGCCTAGAAACTGGTTCAACCAAAGAAAGTACAAATGAAACAGCAAATTATCATTATCACAGTTTTGTGCTTTCTTGAGATTGGACAAACAACATAACTTCTTAATTTGTGAATTTTTGACATGCTGGTAGGCAGATTTGGACAGAGCCAGGCTAGCTGTTTCACCAGTCTTTATGCTAAGCTACGTTAGCTGGTGGGTGGTGAACAAACATGAAAGTGGTGCCAACCCATTCATCTAAATCTGAGTAACAGAGTGATTAAGAGTATTTCAGACAATGCCAAACTGTCCCTCTAAAAGTGATGACACACAAAACAACAACAACAACAACAACAACAACAATAACAACAAAGAATAAAGCAACAAACATTTTGAGAAATTCTCTTCTGGGAGTTAGATGAGAGGACTGATATCACTCCCAGGTCTGTGCGCAATCTAAGAAGTTGGATCCAAGAGGCAATAAGCCTAGCTTAGCATAAAGACTGGAAACGGGAAACAGATAGCATGGAGCTCTACTTGTCATGTGACTTGTATCACATGATTTGCTTCACTTATGTCACATGACTCATGTAACTTGCTTATTTTACCCCAAACTATGATCTTTTCCAGAACCAAACCGAGTAGTTTTGTTGCCTAAAGCTAACCAAACTGTGAAAGTTTCACAATGTGAACTACATGTTTATTTTTGTTACCATGACGATGAAAGTCACCTGCCTATAGATGACGATGATGGTCACATATATCTCGCGAGATGTATCGTGAGACTTCGTATATCTCTTAATGGATGTACATGTGAAAATCGATGCCATGTTTACATGCTACTTGGGAGGCTTACAGTTGACATTTCGGCTAAAAACATGGTGTAAATGGCGTATTTTGTGATTAAATTTGAATGTCGCGGCTCACGGACACTTGGATTACACCACGCGAGCAGGATGGAGACATTTTGTGTTTGTTTTGTGTTCTTTTTTTTTACATTTTATACGTGGTCACCATTCACTGCCATTGACTGCAACCCTGTTTTCTGCTGAAACTCCAGGATTGTTTTGTGAACTGAAGATCTTCACCCATCTTCACATCAGCATAGAGGTGAGTAGATATTGAGTGGACTATCATTCTGGGGTGGAATATCGCTTTAACATGTTGCTATTAAGACAACTAATAACCATATTTCTCAATGTTGAGCTATTCCTTTAATAGTACCTTAATGAAGCTGCTAATGCATAACACATAATAAGTTTGGGCCTTGCAGGAAAAAAATGATTTCTGCACTCAAAATGTTCAGGATGGATGTGTTTCTCCAGAAAAGGGGCCACAAAACAGGTTCAGCTCCCAGGAATCTGGTCTGGGTTACAGAATACAATACATGCAGCTGGAAATAACACTAATAACAATGATACAAAAAAAACAACAACAAAAAAACAAAAAAAAAAAAAAACCAAAAAAAAAAAAAAAACCAAGAGCTTCTAGGCAAGGTATAAAATTGCAAAACTGTTGGTGGAAATTTGATATGTGTGTCTTTATGATGTCTGGACAGAAGCCCATGCTGTTTCCATTTCAAAACCTGATGTGTTGAAATTTTAGACTGTAAACTTGTTCTGTTTTAAAATCCATCATTGTATGACCAGTAATGCCTGGGAACAAGAAATAACAAGATGGATATGAAAGGTACATTGCCAGTAATGTTTTTTTGTGGATTTTTCTTTCTTTAGGATTTTTCTTAAAGGGACAGTTCACCACCCAACCCCCCCCAAATATACATTTTTTTCCTCAGGCCTGTGATGCCATATACCCATCTATTCTGTTTTGGTGTGAGTTGCAGAGTTACGGGGTTATTGACCATGGAAATGTTGGTCCTAGTCCTGTGGTGCTCAAAGCTCCAAAACCAGCAATCATAACTCAGTTACTCAAGATAATCCACAGACCATGTAGGATCTACTTTCTTTCTAATTGAAAGAAAGAAGTTCCCACAAGAAACTACGTACAACAAGGTTGGTGAATTATCTTGCCTGGCTGATTGCCATTTGGTCCTATTATATTGCAACTTACACCAAAACAGCTTATATGAATAAATGACACAACAGACCTGGGGAAAAATATGTATATTTTATTTGGGGGTGAACTCTCCCTAGAATCCTTCATTAAAGCTCTGTGCAGAGGTTAGAAAGTGGGCCGTACCTTCTCCTGCAGCCTCTCCAGCATGGCGGCCAGCAGGGCCTCCCTGTTCTCCTTGTTGGCCTCCATCTTCTGCTCCAGCTTCTCCTTGGCGTGCTTGATGAAGTTGTTGTTCTCCTCGAAGGCCTTCTGGATCACCTCGCGCTCGTGCTCCCTCTTCTCCGCCAGGTGCTTCAGCAGCTCAGCCTCCTGGCACTAGAGGGCGATAGAGAGCACTGAAGGTCAATCAATCAGCAGTTTTCACTTATTACACTGCAGATGATAAAAGACAATATTAACTGCAATCTTGGACATCTTAGGCAGTATGTTTTAGAGAGCAGAGGACAACTGGACCTGGACACCTGACACCATTAAGAGAGGGTTAGGTTTTAAAGTTTGAAAACCGGTCACCATTCGCTTAAATTATTTGGGTGATTCTGCAGTGCTGTTTTCCTGTGAAAATCCAGTAGTCTTTTGTGGACTAAAAAACTAAACCTAAACCTTCAATCATCATGAGGGTGAGAAGATAATGATGGAATTTTCATTTTTGGGTGAACTATCCCTTTAAAGGTACAGGGGATACAGTGTGTGTGTGTGGGTGTGTGTGTGTGTGTGTGTGTGAAGTTATGTATTTGTTTACTTGTCCTCTGGGCGTGTACCATTTGTATGATTTTGCAGTAGCTGAAATCACCGCCTCAGGAAATAGTAAGTAATTTACATTACTTCCTGCTGAGCGTTCTCCACTGCTAACCATAATTGTTTTGCATTTGTGTGTTTGAATTACTACACAGCAGATTCAGAAAGTAGACATTATAATATTTAAAGCCCCTGAAAACATAATTAAATATTGATGCCTGATTAAGCACAATCACAGTTTAAAGGACCAGTGTGAGCGATTTAGTGGCATGGCAATGAGGTTGAGATTGCAACCAACTGAGTTCTGCTTGCCTCACCCTCCCCTTCCAGGCGTATAGGAGAATCTACGGTGGCCACGAATCTCATGAAAAATATGAAACGGCCTATCCAGACCCAATGTTTGGTTTGTCCGCTCTGAGCTACTGTAGAGCTCATGTTGGTGGTGCAACATGGCAGTCTCCATGGAAGAGGACCTGTGCCCTCTGTAGGTATAAAGGACTCATTCTAAGACAGCACTTCTTATTTTCAGGCATTGCACAATAATGAAACACACTTATGATCACTTCCTGCCATATTCTGCCAATAGATTCACCTAGATCTTACACACCAGACCTTTAAAAAGATCTTTAGCTATCATTTATTAAGAGTTTAACAATCTAAAACTCAACTATTAGACCAGACCAGCATTATAATCATCATAACGTGAGAAACTACAGAGAATCAAGATTGGCTGAAGGTTTTGATGTAGCATAAGAACAAGAAAAACACAATAAACACAACACAATAACTATGAATTATGAAGGAACTGTCATCACAATTAATGTTTCCATCCAACAGTGTTTATGTGAATAAGTATTGATTTGCAAAAACTAAATGGAAACAGACAATTTTGAAAGATGGAACATAGCTCTGTCTTTTAAATTACGCCGAATAAGAAACTAGAAACAACTGTATTAATAACCAAAGTTTTAACACTGAGATTTGAGGCACATAAGATGCGTGAATATAAACTGTCAGTGTGGTGAATAGCTAAATGATGCTGGTGACAGTTACTACTGATGGATAACTAGCTTGAGTGGGAGGCTGCTGGAGTACAGGCATCAGCAAACAAGACAAACATGTCGTCTCCAACTAAATCTCAGCCTAGCCTGGATCAAACACTTTGCTATCAACAGACAACACTTAGCCTAATGCTACCCAGTGATTCAAATGCAGCATGTATAGATGTCTGGATAAGCATTATCTGCCCACTGTATTGATCCACTTGGTCAGGGAAAACACACAGGTCAAATTAGACTGACAACTCTATCTATCAATCTTCTAGTCCACAGTATTGTGTACATGGACATGAACTGAGTATCACAACACTCGCTCGCTTGAGGGGGAGAAATGTGGGTTGTCACAGGTTGGCCGCAGTTGACGACACGTCACCACAGCTCACCTATAGGTAACCTGACAGGTCAGATGGTTTGTTGCATTGAACCATCTGGGAAGCCATTCACAGAAACTGTTTGGAAAAGGGTGAGTACTTGGCAGGTGATTGCATGAACCATCTGTTATGTCTAATACTGGCTAACTTCAACCAATCAGATCAACTCTCCAAACCAAAGCTGAAGCCGGCTAGAAGAACAGCGAAAACATTTTGTCCATGGTAAAAGCCTTCAGTGTTGTTCTTTGCTCTTCTTTCAATGTAGAAATACTCTCCAGTTCTGATATAACTGATGCTATCACAGTATCTACACTAACCTCATCAGGAGCCGCCATGGTTTGTTCAAGACTAGTCCATTCCCTGGACGCTTCTCACTGTCGGTGCACCTAAAACCACACCCATAGCTGCCAGTAGTCTCCCTGTGGATGCACCACCTCTGGTCATAGACAGATAACTTGGAGTGTGGCAAGACAGATCCTTGCATGATCGCAAAATCTCAGGATCTCACGAATCCAGTTGCCTCGCAAAGTAAGCTTATAATGCAGGTCTGGCTTGCTTTGGCCCCACTACAGCGTAGGTCCATCTCAGGCGTGGCTTTGCGTAGTTCGGTGCAATAAAAGTGGTAAATGCAAATCAGCGTGGCATGGTTTGACTCGGTGCAGCCAAAAGTGTCAGTAGAAAAGCCCCATATCTGCACCATTAGGACTATACTGGAGTGATTTTATCAGACTGATTGACAGCAACCAAACAAACTACCAGCCGTCTTCAGAATCTGATTCAAATGCTGCAGAATGCTGCATGACATCACATTTTTTCAGACTAAGCTCCGCCCACTTCAAACCAGTGAAAATGGTGCAGAGAAAACAAGAAATGTGAAAGAACTAAAAACGTTTTGAGTAGAAAAAGTGCTTTCATGTAGAACCCCATAACATGTAGTGAGAAGCTAATTTAGAAATGAAGTTTCCTGGGCCTTTAAGACACTGATTCAACAAATGATTATTAATGGAAACCTGTGATGTTGCAGCTGTCTTGTGACCGTTCTGTTGCAGCACACATTCTCTGTTGCAGCTATAATTTCTCTCCTCTCACCTTTCCCCTCTCCCTTCCTCCCCCTCTCTCCACCGTCCTCTCTGTTTGATGAATATGAGCCATTGTGAGTGTGTCCTTGCATGATCGCCCTTGTACTTTCATGTCCCTCTTTTTATCTTTCCATCCTCCCTCTGCTCGTGTTTCCTCCCTTCCTTTCTATCAACTCAACTCAACACTCCCCCCCTCTTTCCTTTTATCCATTTCCACCCTTTTTCCTCCTGAGTTGATAAATCACGCTGCCCACAAAGAGCGTTGTCAGATGTTTGACAAATCCTGAATGAGCTACAAATAGCTCAGGTTAGGGTTACAGCTTTAGGGTTAGGGCCTGTCCAGTTGCGTTTCTTGTGTTGATGCGAAAACCCCAACCTCCAGCCCCTCTCCCCTCACCTTCCGCCTCTCCTCGGCAGCCTCCAGCTTCTTCTGGATCTCCTCCAGGGACGGGTCGCGGCGCTGCGGCATGGAGGTGTTGAGGTCTGGCACGCCGTCAAAGGACGGCGGCTTGAGGATGACCTCGAAGGCCTGGCCTGATGCCCGCTTGTTCAGCTCAATCACCTCCACATCTTTGATGACGCACCAGCCCAGGTCCACCGCATCTGTAGTGTGGGATTGTAGCCAAGTGGCATCAACTAATATTTTCTGATTGACTTAATGCAAATATACAAGTTTATTTATTAAAGTTTACTAAACTTAAAATTTTGAGTATTTATCTTCAGAACACTTCAGAGCTTGTAAACACGATTCTAAAAAAAAAAAAATCTAACTTATCAATCTAAAATTAATTTCAAGTTTATTTGATTGGAAAAATTTGTTTTGAGTCATGACAAAATTATTTCAACTTGTCTTTTCAAATTCAGTCAACTTAAAAATTTAAGGCAGCCTGGTCACAATTTTTTTTAAGTTAAAACAAATCATTTAGTTTCACAGTGAAGCACATCCTTACACATCATCATTAATATAAGATTTTTGGTGCATCATGTGTTTTTTTTTTTTTTTTTGCGTGTGTTTTTTTTTTTCATTCCTTCTACATGTCCCTGCTTAAATTCCTACATTGCCCAGAATGCCTAGTGCCTATATTGGCCATAATACAGCATATTTCTTGGCAGTGTATGCATGAAAGTAGTTTATTTTTACCTTCTGCCTTGTATGTTGGTTTTTCTGCAGTCTGTGGGTTCAGGCAGGAACAGAATAGAGACACCAGGGGGAGCTCTTTGACCTTCTCTTTGTAGGCTGAGAACACACACATACACACAAATACACACACGCTTGTTCTGTTATACTTGACATTGTGTTGACTCAAACACAATCATGAACAAGCATTCAAGGACTGATGATGTAATTCTCCTTTTCAGTGGCAATGACTTGCCATTGTCATTATGTTATTATAATAGTCATAATAATGACAGGATACATGGTTGTTCCCACTGTGCAATAATACGCAGTGTGTACAATAAAGGAAAGGGGAGCTGTGAGGTGTACGACTTTCTGCTGTGGCAGCATTTACCTGCCAGAGTCATCTTCTCACTGCTTATATAACTCTCCAGGGATGCTGAAGATCCTTCTCAGTCTGTCAGGGAGAGACATGCAGAGACAGAGGACAGACAGAGAGACAGACAGTGGGACAGACAGAGGAGAAGGATGAGTGAAGCAGCTTCAAAGGTCATATAATGAATGTGAGAAGCATTGGCTCAAGAGAGATTTAGCAAGACCGCAAGCTGCAGAGCGCTTGTGTAAGCACCTCCCATTAAGGTTTAATTCAACCAATGAGAGAACAGCTCTGAATCAGAGAACAAATAGGGGCCAAAATACAGGGTGATTCTTGCCAAGGATAGTTTAGTCAGTCTGAATCCCTCGACAGGCTGGGAAAATCAAACCAAGGAAGGAAACAAGAAAGTCAATTTGTAAAGACTTCATCACACACACAATGTCAAATGACATTTTGATCTCATCAGACATCATCGTCCAGTTCACATGTGAGCAAAAATGGTCCATCCCTCTTTAAAAAGGGGGCTTCAACAAACAAAGTGAACACATAAGTGCTATAAAGCTCCTTCAGAAATTTCAGTCTTGTTTATCATTGATTTCCCACTGATCTGTAATTGCATGTCCACTCTTTCCCAAAATGCCACTGGACAACTCATAGAGGACAGGCTTAAAGATCCTCTCCAGACATTTTTTAAGGACATATATATGAACGCAATTTGTGTCTGATGTGGTTTTTCCACAAAAGAGCCAAATTTCCTTGTAAAAAATTACATCTCCTTCCCTCCCTGATAAACCCAGAATCTATGAAAATGAAAATTAATGTGCCTGTCCGTCCATTAATGTTGTGATGCTGGTTCATCAACATAAACAGTTGGTGGCACTAATTCTCCAGTTGATAGTATTAAAACATTTCAGAAGAAGCATGTGCGATGAGAGAGGAGACCCAGTCAGGAGACCAACCTTTTTCGACACTGTCACAAAAAACAATGGAAACCATTTCAAAATCAACTTTATTATCATCTATAGTTGTTAGATTTTGGTAGTATAATAGACCCTAGAGAAAGCTGCTTGCACATTTTGGCAACGGAAGTACGGCAGACCACAACAGCTTGTCATGGGCCCGCTGCAAATACAAGTAGTTGCTGCTGTTTGATATTGTTTTATATTTAGTTTATGTAATGCACAATGTAATCAACAGAATTTTTTGGTTATTAAAGTACAAGTACTTCAGCTACTGTACTTCGGTAAATAACTTATTTCCGCACTGACAAAGGCGAAGATGTCTGCTCACCCCAAACATATTTTCTACCGCTCCCGCGATGACAGGTAGTATTAATATCAAGCCCTAGCGAGTTGAACCTGAAATGGTATCGAACCATGTTATAGAAATGATGGAAATATGACATTTATGTTTGTTTCATGCATTAATTTGAGAAAGTTTCTGTCTGCAACATTTTTTAGTTTTGCAACTGGAGTGGAAGTTTCTAGCATTTTGTCACATTTTGCGTGTACACACCAACTTTCCCACTTTAGTCAAGCAAATATTTTAACTTTTTTTTTTTCCGAGTTACTGGTGTTTTCACTCAGGTACTTTTATGTGCAAATGAAGATGAACGATGAAGACATGGCCAGTTCAGGCAGGGACAAGAGGCGTGAAGCTTTTTAGCTTTTTAAATTTTTTATTGAGTTAATTTGTAGTATACATCATCCATCATACTGATAAGTCCGCGATTATTTGTTTTTGCGAAGCTGGAAGTTAGGTTTCCCTGTATTTTGAACAACCAGGCTTGTGTGAGGCTATAGTGTCCATCCATCCATCCAGCCATTGTTCGTAACTGCTTATCCTGACGGGTTGTGGGGAGGTTATAGTGTCCAAAGACATGCAGAATAATAGGTTAACTGATAACTCTAAATTGCCCATAAGTGTGAATGTGAGCGTGAGTGGTTGTTTGTTTCTTTGTGTCAGCCCTGAGATGAACTGGCGACTTGTCCAGGATGTACCCCGCCTCTCTCCCAGTGTCGCTGGGATAGGTTCCAGCCCCCCACGGCCTGTCAGGATAAACGGTTGCGGATGAAAGGATGGAGGATTATAGTGTGCTTAAATAAATTAACAGAATTTTCAGTCCACTTGCCGGTTTGTTTTTGACACTCTCTTAGAGTTAACAGGCGTCTCGCTTCGTGCTCCAAAAAAAATATATATATCATTATTAAATTAATATCATAACCACATGAGTGGACTAATGGCTTGAACTGACTAGTCGGCTACAATAATCATTAGTTGGAGCAACCCCACCATGCAATGGAGGTTTCACAGTTGTGCAAAATGCATCCTGGACCATGACAAGCTACCAAACTTCTTGTGAAGTCACAAAATCCTGCTCGCATTGACACAATTTAAATCACAGATTTAAAGCAAGAAACCTTCCCCTTTTAGCAGAGGTATATGTAAACAAAGCTTTAGTGTCAAAATCTTCACATATGTTGCATCCTCCAAAGTGAAGCTCAAACACCCAAGTGAAGTAATAAATAGCAAAACACATTTTGAGCTGAGGAGGTCTTTAAAATCTTTGCTTTTTTTCCCCTCTGTGTTGCAGTGAATCACAGCCGTGTCACAAGTGGGAGAGGCAGCTGTAAATCTTTAAGAAGATGCAAGAGAGGAAGAAGAAGAAGAAGGAGAGGAAGGTATAAATAACAAAGCGCGGCATCAACCGTGACACCAGCCGTTTTCACCACCTGCTGAACAAAACCTTTTAACAGTGCTGTGAAGCAATGCTTGTTGTGATTGAAGCAAATATGTCTCTGTGATGCTGACTGTGGCCCGTTAATCACATCAAATAATGCTCACTGATATTAGACTGAGGAAGTGATGAAATACAAGGATGATTCTATTAAATTTAGATTTCAAACAATGATTGAATCAAACTGAACTGCACTAAGAGAGACAGCAAGAAGAAAACTGTCACCAGATCTTCCACCACCTGCTATCACCCTGCTGTCTGTCTGTCTGTCTGTCATATGGCCTCATTAACACTGAATTGATGGGCATCTGAGGGATTTTGTACATCACACCACTCATCATTCTATATATTGTTTCTGAATCAAACGGTTAAAGAAACAATAAACATAAATTCCACTGGCCTGCAGTTCTATTTATCCATCTATTGATTTGGTGTGAGTTGCAGAGTTTTGGTGTTATCTGTTGTAGAGACATCTGCCTTCTCTCCAATATAATGTGACCAGATGTTGTTGTGAGCAGGTTCATGTAGGAACTACTTTCTTTCTACCTATTTTTGATTTTGGGGTGAACTGTCCCTTTAAATTGTGACCTATATTCTTAGTTGAGATAATCTACTTTTCTTCTTTAGATCAACTTGAATCTTTGTCGTTCAAAAATTGTTGACAGTGAGCTGTGAACCTGATTTGTCATTATTTGGTGTTGAAAAAAATGTTTGAAACCGAAAATATTAAATTATCAACCACTATTTGCTTTTTCTTCAGTGAGTGCAACAAATTTTTAAATATAATTTTTGGGGGGTTTCTAAAACTTAAAGATTCAAGTTTATCTAAAGAATAAATGATCTCAACAAAAGATTATTAGTCGGTAAAACCTTTTCATGACATAAGAGTTTGAGTAGGGCTGAAAATTCAAAGATCTATTGAAGTAAGTTGCCTTGAAATTTTAAAAATTGCCTTGAAATTTATTTTGTTTTTACTTTTTACAGTGTATAGACTTTTGAAACCTTCAAATTTAGAAAAGAAGCTAGTGAAAAAGATAGTTAAGGTAGTTTTCCTCACCTTCAATCTCTTTTTTCTGTTTAGTTCAAAGAATATGTACCATTATAACAAATAAGTATTCAACTTTTTCAGTTAATGGTGGCCTGGTAGCTCATTTGGTAAAGCCATGGGTTTGAGCCCTTTTCTGGACAGAACTTTCTACATAATTGCTGCTCAGGGTTGATAATCGTATCAACAAACACTCAAAGGTCTTGAATACTTTAACTCATGTGGTCGGCTAATTGTGGAGTTTTATCATGTGAGAATTCAGCAGCGCCCTGCACAGTTCGCTGACCTTTTCACAGCTGAGTGCACACGCTAATTAAGTTTAGCTTTATTAGCCTAATTCTGGGATCCACTATCATAAACACTCTCATCATGTGGAATCAGAATCAGGTGTTGAAGAAAACAGGCTGAGGAGTGAAATTAGAGATCAAATGAAGGCGTGAACTTCATAAAACAGATTTCCACACTTGGGGGTGAGATAGGTGCCCGGTGTGGGCCTAATTTGCTCAAACATCTGTGATGGGATGTATCTGCCAGAAAATGTCCCACCTGCCCTGAACTACCTCCCCTTCATCTGCTAAAATAGTGCTCTACATAGATGATCACCCAAACAGCACATGCAGCGCGGTCGTCAGGAATATACACCGGTAAATACTTGCCTGCCTAAAGACAGAAACACTAAACTTTTCATGTATTGTTCTTTTGGCAGTTGTCCAGAACATACAGGACTATAGGACGTATAATTCTGTAAGACAGAGAAAACTTCATGGCAAAAAAGAAACTGGTCCAAGAAAAACAGCCAACATATTAAAGCTCCAATTAGTTAGTTCGCCAAGTCCATGGTTCAGCATGCTTTGGAAAATGCGCGTCTTTGCTTCCAGGAGAGTTAAAAGCTGTAACTACGACAGTTTCATCAAAGTAACTGTTCCTGGCTGTTGTTTGTCGAGAAAAGGATATACAATGATAAAACATGCTTTCAGTCTTTATACTAAGCTAAGCTAAGCATCTCCTGGCTACCCTACTGCCTCACTGGAAAAAAACTACTCAAAACATAACTAAAATGATTTTGTAAGTAGCTGAACATACCTGAAAGCTAACACGTCCTCATACCTAAACAATAGAACAGCTTGATTGCCAATGACGACATACGTGATTGCTGTGGCAGACCTTGGTTAGCATTTTGGTTCAGTATCTATCTATCTATCTATCTATCTATCTATCTATCTATCTATCTATCTATCTATCTATCCATCCATCCATCCATCCATCCATCCATCCATCCATCTTGTATTCATTTTAAGCTGCAGACTTTCAGCATGTGAGTTGCCTGCAGAGAAATGAGCTCCAGAGAGTAAGAGAAGTGTACTAATGAGACGACCAGTGACAGAGAGAAGGAGAAACATCTCATTAAAGTGCAGAGCGCATGCTCACCTGACATGGTTCCCGGTGGGACATACACACACAAGGTCACACACTTGTGCACATATAGACACAAGCAACATATATGTGCAGATGCCTTGCAATATGCAGTTGTGGCACACATACTAATACCTACTAATCAGGCAGTAAATGTAAATGCTCTGCTACACTGTTGGAATGTACACACACAGACACACACAGACACACACTCACACTCACACACACACACAGCTGCTTCTCATCTCATGAAACCACCCAGGTTGCAGATCAATGCTCTGCTTCCTGCAGGAGTAAGAGAGCTCCATTTGGTGTCAATACAGAGAGAGGGAGAGAGAGCAACTTATAAAGGTCTGGGTACACACGGGGAACATTTGGGTCATGCTGATGGGAAATCTGCTGACAGTTATATCAAAGCGAGGTTTTTCATTATACCAATTTATGATATTTATGCAAATTTTGTCCCAGAAGATCACCATGTCCCCACATCTGCAGAAAGCAATATTTCTCTTTTATGTTCTCTGAAAATTTGGCTAACATGATGGTTTTCGGAACAGGAAATAATTGCATGACTTTGCATATTAAAGCTGGGGTAGGCAGTTTATTTTTGGTGTCACTGGGCAAAAAATCCATTAAAACTTTCCAGCAAAATGTAATTCTAGTAGTCTGAGAGAAAACTGGACTTTTGCACCTTCTTTTTGTACTGTTTTCAGGTCCCCCAAAAATATGCTGTGATGGAGACTTTGGCCGATAAGTAACAAATAAATGCAACATTTTGTTTGCTCCATTTGACATGAGTGAAGCAAAAAAGGCATCCTGGTAGTCTTACCCTAACTTTGACCAATCACTCTTCATGCCTAAACCTGATCAACTCAACCATCAAAGGTGAGGAGTACTAGCCAATCAGAGGCAGGGTAGGGCGGGTCATCTTTGCCACTTTGACATCGGTATCTGTAGCCCTATGTGAAATAACATAGTTCATTGCCTAAATGTCTTTTTTCAAGATAAAGAGACACACTTTAGAGTGTCCTTTCATTGTGGCCAGTCCAAGACACACTTGTGCAATAACCATGCTATTTAATCAGCATCTTTATATGCTACACCTGTTAGGTGGATGGATTATCTTGGCAAAAGAGAAGTGATGACTCACACGTATTTATGAACAAAATTCAAGAGAAATAAGCCTTTTGTGGGCACATAAAAAGTCCAGAATCACTCAGTTATTACAACTTTAAAATAATAAAAATCATTGTGATTGATTTGTCTTATTGTGCATACTCATGTCTATAGTGTCACTGTTTAAATGTTGAATATTAAAGTGAAAGCTCAACATTTTGAGAAATAAGTTTATTTGCTTTCTAGCAGAGAGTTAGATGAGAAGACTGTTACCACTCCCATGTCTGTACACTATATATGAAGCTACATCCAGCAGTCGGTTATCTTAGCTTAGCATAAAGAGTGGAAACTGAGGGAAACAGCCATGCTGCCTCTTTCCGAAGATAATAAAATCTGCCTACCAGCACCTATAAAGCTCACTAATTTAAATGGTATATCTAGTTTGTCAGGCACATAACCCCTGTGAAACATAAAATGATTATTTTTCTTCTTTTTCTTTGGTTTTTGTACAAATTGAACATTTCTAAGTCCTGCCCCTTTCTGCTCTGTGCTCCAACAACAGTTCTAATTAGCTAGCTAATCTACCTCAATTGTTAGCTAGGTAGTTAGCTAGCATTTTGCCAGTATAAGCTAACTTCGGATGATACCTTGGTCAACTTTCTCTTTTCCTGTCTCCTGTACCTAGATATAGCAGGTGCTGGCTCCTCTATGTTGGAAAAAAAGAAAATTGAAAATGGTTAAAAGATGCTGATGTGTGACCTGTAAAAGCTACAAGTATTTACATCTTAAGTGAGCAAAACATTAGGTAACTTGCGACTGATCTACATAAATTGTGTCACTAACATTTGTTTTGCTAACATTAGCTAACTTAAGATGTGACTATATGTCCGTTTTAACAGGAAAGGGAGAAAGTTGACTGAGGTACCAGGTTTGCTCAACGGTCACGGAGCACAGTGCAAAAAGGGGCGGGACTTAGGAAGGGCCAGTTACTGTCAAAAGATGAGATTTAACATCCCAACTAACTAAAGTCTTTTTTTCTTTCATCTTTTTTTTATCAACCACATAATTTCTGCAAAACTACCCAATTATGGAAAGTGACTCACTGCTTAATATTTCAAATTAATACAAATTTTAAAAGAAAAATTAATTTAATTTCGTTTGTTAGGGTTATTTTTACTGTCTGCACTTCCAACAGTCACTTTACTGGAACAGAAGTTTTCTGAAAGCGGGTATCTCACGTTCATTTTTGCCATACAGCACAGTACATTGCACTGAAACCTCCAGTGCTCTCGGGGAACAAAGTTTCCAAAAAGACAAAATGAAAAGGATGATTTTTTTTTTCGATGTGCTATTTCTATATATTTTCATATTATTGCATGAATAATAAACAGAACATTATGAAAATGATATTTACACTAATCCTGAACAACTTCTTATTTCTAATAATATTCTGTATTATATTTTAATTTCTTATAGGAGGAGCTAGTATAACAGACTCAAACTTCACACTAAAGTTCCCATAGAGTACGCCTGCCGCATCAAGGGAACATTTGTCAAATTTAGCCCACAACACCCATCTACAGCTGACATCTTTATGAGCCATTTTAACTCACTTGGTTGGTTTTACAGGTTCAGGTAAAGATATTGCTTTTGTAAACTGCTGTTTTCCCTTCTGTGTTTTTTTTTTTTTTTAACTGAATACCTGCATTTAAAAAGGCACTATACGCACACAGTACTAAACCTGGAACATGACAGACCTTAAAATGGAATTCGCACTAATGATAAGGCACTTAGGAGGTTCAAAACCAGCCAAAATTATAAGACAAATAGGGAGTTTTGTAAAGTATTTGTCACAATTTTTCCTGCTCTGTCTAACACACACTTACACATACACACACACACTCACCTTTTTGCCATATAAACACCTACAAACCCCCTCGTTTTCCTCTCCCACTCTCTCTCCGTCCTAATAGCAGACACAAAGCTGCATGTGCACATATGGAGGATCAATAATAAATGACAGAGGTTACACACCGTACAGTTTGAGGGTACACCGAGTTCTCTCCCTTTTCCTCCCCTCTGCGTCAGCAGGAACCACTGCATCATCACATCCTCACCCACCCTCGCCCAATTACACCCTACCAATACACTCCCTTACACACACCACACACACACACACAGAGGCAGCTTTCATTTATAGAACAAAACTCAACCTTTTGAGCCCAAAGTGACACAAGAGAGATGCAGATGTGCGCAGATGTGTGTTGTGTCTTGCAGACTCACCCCCCTCTGTCCCTGTCTTCTCTGCTGCTGATGGTGGACCGGTGACTACGGTTACCCCCGTCTGGCTGCACGGATACAGGCGCCGGGCAACAGCATCAGCAACAGCATCAACACTGCCTCCATGACATCACCTTGGAGACATCTTATTGGTCTGAGACGCTGCCAGCATCCAGGCCTCACAGCCAATTGGAGGGGAGAGGAAGGATGGGGGGAGGGTCGTCAGCTCTTTGTGTTGTACTGCAGGGTGGGTGGTAGAATCACTGTTTTATTATATGGCGCAGGAGTGTGGGATCTGTGTGTATGTTTGTGTGACTGTGTGTGTATGTGTGTATGTGTATGTTTACTATGTATGGGGGAGAATTTAGTGAAGTAGTGAGACAAATTGTTGAAGATTGGTCTTCTCTGTATGCGTGTGTGTAGGTGTGTGTGTGTGTAGGTGTATGTGTGTGTGTGTGTGTGTGTGCATCACAGCAGGGCGCCCAGCTAGGAAGCACGCAAGACACTAAATTATTTACATGCTCAGTGTAAAACTGTAAAAAAAAGAAGAACAAGTAGAAAACCTTTTGCAGTGTGTGAAGCACATGCAGTTCATCATACTAAGTATTACTGTTAGGACTACAAATACTGGTACTTCTACAGCTACTTTACAACTCTTAACAGCTGCTATTATTACCACTATTAAAAACTTTATGTCCATATTTATCACTACAGAATTATTATTGTCGCTATCGTGTTTCATTCTGTTGCTGAACATCAAATTTATGTACAATTTAAGTTTAGATACTGCCTAAGCTACTAAGTCAGCTGAGTTTCATTGCTTCCAGTTTATTTCAGTGGTATTTTTTGGTAATAATGATTACAATAGCTAAGGTATGCCATAATTCATTTTCATATTATATATATTCCTGCTGTGTATATCCTGGGCTACATTAGAATATTACATACTAACAGGTTTGCTGTGTGATAATTTGATTAAATACAAATTCATTTAGGAATATGCACCATGTACAGTTAAATACAATAATTAGTGATAGATTTTGACAAAGGGCTCAAGATCAGGTAATAAAGGATCCACTTCAGTGGCCCTTTCAATCTCCAGTTCATTTTATGCTTTAGTTTGTGCCTTTTCCCATATACCCAAACTTAGTTAAAATAATACCATTACCACAAACCAGTTACCACACAGTGAATATGGGGCATATGTGACTTTGCTTTGCAGGCCCCTGACTCGGGTTGAGTACAAGTTGGACTCTAGGGCAGCTTTAGTGATCATGTGTTTCTGCTAGGAATTTAAAGCTGCTATGATCAATATTTTTATATTACATAGTAACACAATTACTTGTAGAAAGATGTCACTCATTGTGACAAACTTACAGTTATCACTGAGTCTGCAGTTTCCCTGAGCTCTGCAGAACATTTTAATGTTTTTCATCTCGCCAATTTTTTAAAATTTTTATTTTGATATTTTGATTTACTGTCATGGCTCCATCAACCAAAAAAACACACTGTACACTGCTCAGCACCAAATGGCAAATAGATGCAGTTAGAAACTAGCAGTTGAATATAGTGAAGCTTTTAGCTGTTAAAGCTGTAACGTAACGTAACGTAAACGTAAGTACGTAGCTAACGTAACGTAACGTAACGTAACGTAACGTAACGTACGTAACGTAACGTAACTACGTCATCAGCTTTTTGGCTCACCAGCCACTGTGGCTAGTGGTTTTCTAAAGTTACTAGCCAATAAAATGAAATATGTTCACTATAATTTAATTATTTATATGCTCAGTAATGTATCATTTGATTTGATTTGATCGATTTAATGCTGCCAGTTTGAAGAGTATTCTGGTAATGACTGTTTATTAAGTTTATTAAGATAGTTTATTAAGATATTGTTTAGGACAAGAACATAAGATTTAAAAAAAAAAGAATATAACATAAACATTTAACTGTGTACATATGGCTTGGTTTAGAATATATTTCAATAACATATTGAATCCCATCTAAATGTAAACATTTAATTTAAACATACTTTATCTGCCTTAACAAAACAACAAGCTGCTAATCTTGCTCCTGGTTACAGGATAATGCAAGTTCACTTTCAGCAGTTGATCATATGTCAGTTGTTCTGTATGTCTGTGTCAAAAAAAAAAAAGAAAAAAGAAAAGAAAAAGTACTTAGCTGGTTGTACAAATGGAAGTTTTTCTGGAGTGTGTGGGCTGGAATGTCACTTTTAATTACCTCTGTGCTGATGTATCACAAGCTGCCGTAGGGAATGACAGGTGGTCACCTGCCATTTGTTTAACTAAGATATGCTTCATTTAATAACACCAGCAGGGTGCCCCTGCCTCTTGCAGACTCTATGCACACCCCTGCTGTTGCTTACAGAGTTTTTTGCAGTAGTGGATGTAGACACCTGTTAAGACCGTTGCTATTATATTATTTCTGTAAAAGCAGCTGGTGATAGCAACACTGAAATTAACATTAGTATGCCTCTACTGATGTTTTATCGATATATATATTACATTGATATAACAGTATAAAATGTCAAAATGTAAGGTAAAGATAGCAAAAAAAGAAGCGGCTGGAGGATTGAGGACAAACAGTGGAGAAGATAAAGTGACGTGTGTGTTGTTGCCGCCCTTTGATCCTGTATTCAGCTCACACAACCAACATGATGTCACCAGCGCTGTTCACGGCACACGAGATGAAAGAGCTACAACACCGGAGGAGAGAGGAGAGGAAGGGAGAGGAGAGAGGGATATGCATGAGGTCACATCAGGGTGTGTCCTGCTGTCGCTGTCCTCCTCTCCTCTCCTCTCCTCTCCTCTCCTCTCCTCTCCTCTCCTCTCCTCTCCTCTCCTCTCCTCTCCTCCACCACTGACGGTAAACGCGTGTGACATTACACACACACACACATCCTGGAAATGAGATCACCAGGGAGAGAAAAAAGAAGAGAAGAAGAGTGAGAGGAGGAGGAGGACAGGGAGGGAGTGAAGAAAATAAGGAGGAGAAAATAAGATCAAACAGACTATTTCAGTGATTCTAGGAGAACAAAGATAAGAAGGGAGGACCAGAGAGGAGGGAAAATAAGGAGGGAAGACCAAGCAAAACATGGGGAGCTCACTGGGAACACCCATGGGAGAAGCTGTGATGGGTAAATAAACACTCTGGGGACGGAGGATGAGGAATCACACATTTTACAGAACATGAAAGCAGCTGAGGAGTGGGATGAGGATGAGAAATGGACAAATCAGGTCCCTCTGTCAAAAAGGAATGCAACTAAAATCTCTGCAGATGCACAAAACTGAGTAAATAAATAGATTTAAATGTAAGGAAAGCATATGGATTATCTTCCTTATAATGAATTTTAACAATATCTTTAAAGTCCAGATGTCTTTTTAGAGGTAATTTTGGATTTTTGCTCGTGTTTATAGCAGAATCACAGATGCAGATAAAGCTTGATACAGCTCTTTAGCACGTTCAATCAAAAGTCATCTCCACAAAGCACTCTCGTGGCCGCGAGCCCTCGTGGCCTGTAAAAACATAAACAGTTACAGAAGCTTAGTGGCGGCCCTGATCTAAAGTCTGACATCATCTCTCAGTGTCTCAGGATGAGATCATACTATCTAACTACAAGCCTTACTCACTCTAAAGTGTGTTAGTGTGTGTATGTGTGTGTGTGTGTGTTTTCTGCATATTTGAGTGGGCGGACTCGTGCAGGTGTCCACTGCAGGACAATTAGATTAGGGCTAAAATACTCTACAGAGTGATCTAATTGAAGATGAAGGGCTTTTACTAGCATTGATTTTGACAGCAGGGCGCTGGTATCAAGGGGAGCAAGTTCGCCTACTTCTACAGGAAGTGAAGTGTAATCTCTTTCCCCCTGAACTATACAGAAGTTTGGCCTGGATTCTGCTTAGCTGAGCTAAAACTGAGATAAGTGGTTTAGGCCACATAGAAAGAACCGCAGAATTCATTTTGCATTAATGCTACACCCACTGCAATCACAAGAGACACAATAGCACGCTTTCAATTAGGGCAGCCTGTCCTCAGTGACTGCATAGGTCGTCTGTATAAGCAACTTATTACCCATACTTATGTTTATTGTCAGGCAGCAACCTCTAGTGACTGTGGTAATTGCCTCAGTTACTGTTGCTATGCCTGTTAAGCTTTCCATTCTCGCATTGCACACATGCAATTTTGCGGCAGATTTAACATTGAAAATTTGCAGCAATTGTTTAAACTGTAGGTCTTAGTTCCAGAGAGGTAACAAAAAGGTGTCTCTTTTCTTGCTGATGACTGTGGATTTTGTCTGCTAAACTTAAGACTTTGCTAGCAGATTCCAAAAGTGTAGCTGGCTAATGTAAGCTAACGCTAATGCTAAAACTCTCTAAGTCAGCTGAGAAGTCTGCGGATGACTTTTTAAGAGAGAGATCTCTTTGACTTCTCTGGATGAATTACAATACCTTACAATCTATTATATTGTAATATGGTCATGATAAGTTGCTGTAGTCACCAGTTGCTTTTTAGAAATATCATTCAATCATTAGAGGGCCTGAAAATTTGCGAAATGAGAAACACCGGACAGGTCTGTGGTGCTTGGTTATGTAATAATAAGTAATAAGTGTTACCTAATATGTATTAAGTCCCTTATGAGATGCTCATTGTGTTAATAAGACTATAAAAGTGTTAATAATAGTGTAATACACGTTTATTGGTAGTTTATGACAACAGGGTTAGAGTCCAGCTCGGAGCATACCCTCTTACTCTCCACCTCTCTCCTTTCTCTCTGCAGGTGTCACTGTCCAATAAAGGCAAAAAGCCTGAAAATAATATTAATAAAAGAGACAGTGTGCATAGTTATGGTTGCTGTTCAAATAAAGGGTTTAGCAAAGGGTCAGTTATAATTGGAACACCATGGCCCTCCTCACTTTGTCTCTGACTTCTTTCCCTAGCCTTAACCAATCACTCCTCATGCCTAAACTTAACCAACCCAACCAACGAAGGCAACGAATATGAGCCAGTGAGTCATGTCTTTGTCATGCTAGGGAAAAAAGTGCGTCCAATAGGCTTGTCACTGGTGCTCTTCCCCCATCATATATGTTGTTTTGGGAGGCATTAGAGATCGACCTACTCTATGTTTAGGTATGAGGAATGAAGTATGAATTTGAGTTGCAAGATTTAACACAATATGATCATAATCCACAAGAAACACATTTCATACACACTGGTCCTACGCTAGATTTTTTTTTTTTTTTTTTTTTTGCCACTGCAACAATGATATAAAGTTGTCTTGACCTCATTTAGCGAGCAGACTTGAGCTTCTGCTGATACTCTTGTCAAAGGACAGCCTGTCTGGAACAGTCTGTTACCATGGGAACAAGGAGCTGACAAGTACAGTGAGAGAGAAACCATTGAATGCCAGGGAGAGTGTGTGTCCCATTTGTGTGTCATGTGCACAGTCTAATGAGTATGATGGTCTGAAAGCAGTTGTACTTGTGTTAAACCATCAGTTATGAATTACATTGGTCTATAGAAGCTTAAAGGTCATCTTGTTTCAGTTGTGTTCTGGAGCAAGAATATTGTTTATTTGTATCTTTTAAGCTTGTATCCCCGCAAGACTTTATCTTCAGAAGGGAGATTTAGAGGGGAGGCTGCTGAGGTTCACAAATTCTGCCAAGACACTCTAGATATTCCACTACGCAGTCATTTTGTATCCTATGGCTAACATGCTCTGGTGACGGTTTTCACCCACCTTGAGGTAAAAATTCACACACCTTCTCCACACTGAGCGCATACTATACCTTATGAAGTTGGTCTTGAATTATCATCTGTATCTTCAATGTGTCTTGTAACTTACCGTGTTAACACTTAACATAAATGGCTCCATGCAAAATATGCCTTGTTCATGTGCTCAGACTTATAAGTTACAACCAGACTTTGGAATACAGTGGAATACATGTAGGAGAGTTATAATTAGAACACAAAGAAAGGTAACCAGATTCCATAAGTTGCAGAGAGAAAGTTCTGCCTTAACATATAATTTGAATAAACACCTTAAAACAAATTGCTAATATTAGCCATAGAGAAGTCCAGTTAGTTAACTACTGATACTCCTGCTAATTCTGCTACTAAACGGGTGTTTCCAGACTGACAGATTTGACCAGGTTGACCCAAGTGGGGCACTGACTTATGCAGAGTTGACATGAACTACGTGCGCACTAATATGCGCATGCACACATGCATATTAGTGCCATTTCTCATACCTACTTTGATTACTAACATCACAGTATCTAACAGTTTCTTACATCCCTGTATTTAAAAGTTTGATTTGAAAGATAAATAATTCTACCAATCTCAAAGTAAAACTGAGCTTGACAATGTGCATATTTTTGCGATGCATTTTTATTTTTCTGTATCATATGTTGATGTATGATTCATGCAGGAGGGTGACTCATCACTTATTCACTTTAATAAAGACACTGGCATGCATGCTATTTTTTCCATCACCATGGAAGCATGGCAGCACTATATCACGATATGCTGTTTGTTATTTGGCCAGTCTGTGTCTTATTTGTGCTGATAAACTTTAGAATATAGTCCATCATGAACGTGTTGCCACGGTTTCTTTATTTCTTTCAGTCATTGCCTTTGGAGATACCCCAAAAACAATTCGATGAGTGGAATGGGTGGATTTCAAGGTTCATCTGGAACAGTAGAAGACCTAGGGTACAGTTTAAGACACTGCAGTTGAAAAAAAGAGAAGGGAGGGAGAGCTTTACCATGCTTACAGGATTACTATTATGCCGCGCAACTGAAACCGTTGGTATGCTTGTGTGCCCCAAACTATGAATCCAAATGGAAATCCTTGGAAATTAAACAGATAGATACTCCAATACAATCTATAATAGGAAATAAAAGTCAAGCTGAAAGACATTATAATAGCCTGAATCAATGGACTCAATTCACTCTTAAGCTGTGGTTCAAGGTATTGAGGGAAGTTACAAATAGAGAAACAAGCAAGGGTCTTGAATTGGGTAGCATATGATCCAGAATTTGAACCCGCTAGGTTGGACGGGTCTTCAAACAGTGGGTTAGAGAGGAATCACTTCTTTCTGTTTACTCACCTCAAACAGTGAATTTCAGAGTTATAAGACAATTTCCGAGACATTCGGATTGGAAAAGCAGGACTTTCATAGATACCTGCAAGTTAAGAGACTACTATATTAAAAAATTACAATCCAAAGAGGAAAATGAAAACAACCTGATTTCTATATTTCATGATGCATACAAAAAAAAGGGTAATAAAAAGTTGGTCTCAAGAATATATGGAAGTATACAAGCCTCTAAAAATCACTCTACGATACCCATTAAACAAAAATGGGAGAGGGAGTCAGAAACACAAATATCAGAGGAGACCTGGATGGAAATATGTGAGACTCAAGCAACCACTGCAAATTCAAGATCACTGAGAGAATTCGGCTGGAAGAATGTAGTGAGGTTTTTGTCACTCCTAAAATAACAGCACTGCAAACAGGCACACAGAACAGGGGCTTCTGTTGGAGAGATTGTGGAACCTCCATGGCTAATCATTTCCATGTCTTTTGGGCCTGTCCAAAAATCCAGACATACTGGGGGGAGGTGGCTAATGAGATCAACAAAATAATGGGAGTGGAATTAGATTACTCTTTTGTTACTTTATATCTTGGTAAGATACCTAAAACACTCCCACACAAGGACAATTATTTATTGAAGATACTTTTGGCAAGTACTAGGAAAGCCATAACCCGAAAATGGTTGCAAGTTGATCCTCCAACATTGGACCAGTGGTGTGGAATTGTGAAAGAAATTTACTGTATGGAGAGACTTACTTTTGTTTTAAGACTTGAGCTGGAGAAATGTACTGAACACTGGGAAAAATGGATTATGTATGCACTCTGTTCAGAATAGCATGACATTGTACCATGCTGAATGGAGATAATTGTATTGAGACTTTAAGTGTGAACACCCATGATAACCCTCATGTTCTTTGTTCTTATATTTCAAATAAATGAAAAAAAAAAGTAAAAAAAAAAAAAAAGAATATAGTCCATCACTCTGCGGAGTATACGGTACTGTAGGGGAGATTTGCCTAATCGTAACGCTTTACAGTCGTAACACACACATTTTCTCAAGCTATGTCAGTGTCATCATGACATCATCACATCAGCATGTGGTCACCGTCGTATTAAACATCTCTGAGAATCATCAACAGGATTTGCCCACTCTGCAGGGAATGGCGCCTGAAAAACCAGTTTAGCACAAACTGAGTAGAAATTAAGATCCAGGCATGTTTCTTAATATAAAGTTGTGTTTGTATGTAGTGTAGCTAAAAAAACACACTGATGTCTGCAGATATCTGTTCCTTGTCAGTCAGCACTGTTTAGCCAATAGGCTACTCTGTGTTTATGTTTCATTATATTAGCTTATTATACAAGGAAGGACACAAATGTGCCAACTGGTATATCTGGTAAATTTGAATAGCATCATTATGTTTTATACATTATCTGATCGCATCCTTGGCATGAAATCAACTTAAGTTGATTTACTAAAATATTGTTGATTTTCTATGAAGCTAATGCTGTTTTAGACTAACATACACTTGAATTGTAATATTAGGAAGTGTCCACTTTCAGTTTAATGACTCACCACTTGTTTTCTCTGTAGAAAAACTTTGATCAATTGTGACGGCTCTCCCCGACCCTGCTTCAGCTGGCTGCATTGGTGTTTGGTTTTGATACCCATGTAGGAGGTTTGATGTGGCCATTAACTGATTATTACACATTATATTATATGTAACATATATTATATCAGATGTGCTGACATGAAGCAGCTAGGCCTACATGATTGCGGTTCTCTATTGAGGCAGACACCAGCCCCTCCCCCATAAAAAGCGAATTCCCCTGAAAACCATGGTATAGTTAGTCCTCCCATAAAGCACAAACATTGATTGAACAGCACAAAATACACACACGTGATGTACATTTTTATTGCTCTGCCTGAAACATAAAGTTGGTCTCATATTCAGCTTTAGGAATTGTTGTTCTAAGAAACACATGCTGCCAGTGGGTCAACATAAATCAGCATGCCTCCTGTGCACGCCTCGATGTTTCTGCACGGGGCCACAACAGCTGAAGGCTTGACTACGTGGTTAAGCATGAGCTGCTGCAATTATTTTATCTGATTGCAACATCCCAGCAGTTGAAGTTATTTATTAAAAATGTGAAAACACTGTGAAGGAGTTGGTTCAAAGACAGTAGTACCTGTCATGCGGAGTGCAATTAGACCAGAAAATTCATCACAGTAAACCCTGCTGCTTCAGTGGGGAATCCATGTCTCACACTCTGTGATGTGTGACAGAAGAAAGGCGTCAGCTCCCTTTGTAGGCTCACAGTTAGTCTGGTGGTGGTGCCATCTGCTGGCCAATCATAGACATGTTTCTTTAAGCTAGGAATAAAACATAATCAGAATCAGAAATACTTTATTGATCCCCAGGGGGAAATTGTTTAATTTTTAATGTAATGCTGGATACATGGAACATTTTAAGCTGAGATCAGAACCTAAGACTCAAGTCAGACTTAAGCTGTAAATTTGTGGACTTGCTTGTCTAACATAGACAAAAGACTTAACTAGACTTTGACTTGGTTTTCATAACTTGACTTCTTTTCAAGATATTGAAAAGTTCTGCTTTGCCTTTTGAAACGGGTGATTTCTAGTGCAACGTGTGCAAACCTGGCAACCTACTAGGAAGCAGCAGACCAGCAGCGGCCAACAAAATAGGCAGCTATCATGCAGGAGGCTGGTCCATAACTAATGAAATCGGATTCATGGATAACATTGTTGATGATAGTAATAAGAAGAGAACTGCAGCTCAGTGACACAATCACCACCTGCATCCAACTTCATCTATGACTACAAAACCCACAAAGACAGGTACGTGAATGTCATATAACCAGTTAAACTATGTGGACACGTTATCAGAAAACACACTATGTGCTCATGAATCTTGCTCCCGTGTGCAACTCTTGTGATTCACTGTCCATTGCTGTTCATTTTTGAGGCTTGCCATTGGTTGCCACAAAAATGTCCGATTTATGATGTAATCTGGAACAGTTTAATGTTGGAGACAAAACTTTACAGGATGGCTTTTAACTGATTTTAATGTGGAAACTGGGGGAGTCATCAGACTTGACGTTAATTGATTTGTAACTCGCTTGACCTGAGCAACGACTTGACTTGCTCAACTTATACTGCAGCAGGAATTTGACTCAAATTGACTTTCATACACTGGTAACTAGTCCCAGTAGTCTTAAACTTGCGACCTGACCTCTGGTGGCGGCTTCCTGCCACAGTTTCAATAGATCAGATTACTTTTGATTCCACGTTGTCTTCACCGTTGACACCAGGCACCCCACAATCCTCTGGGCGCAGGAGGTCAAAAGTGAGGCTTCAGGTATATTTCGTTATATGTTTGCTGTGATGGTTTTATTGGGTTGCTGTTCTCTTTATGCAGTGCACACATGCTAAACACTGGGGCTATGTGTGTGTGTGTGCACGTGTACATAAAAACACACGTCCCTGTGCAGCAGGGGTCAGAGGTGTAAAACGAGAGCTTTGCTGTGATCGGACACTGTGACAGTTATGACTCTCCTGTGTGATGGACGTGATGTACGGGTCAGTGAGGATGAGGCATTCCTCAAAGACAATGGTGATTTAATAGTTTTTGTGAAACTTGCCCGTCACTCTCACTGCGGACTGACTGATGTGTCTTCAAACTCTTTATTGCGAAGTAAAGAACGATAGCGAGACGACGCTCATTCTGTGATTTTATTGTTGAACATAATAAACATTTACCGCAGCTCACTCACTCACTGAAGCCTGACTGATGTCAAATTATGATGATGTGGAGAGGAAGGAGAGATGGTGTGATTTCACGGTGAGTGAAGGTGTAACTGTCCGTCACTCTCCTGCAGGAGACATGCGTCCGCATTAGCGCAGAGACGGAGAGACGTACGGAAGCAGAGAGAAAATGAATCAATCTCCAAAGAGCTGTGAGTCCTGAATGTCTCATCAGAGATATCAATCACATGCCAAGCATCTATTACCTCATCCATCTAATCTCATCATCACTGTCATAACTGTGTTTTGATCAGAAATAAAAGTAATAAAATAAATGTAGTCTTGTACATCCATCTCCCTTAACATTTGTGTGAGGTTCTGGTTTTTGCAGGTAAATAAATCTATTCTCTTGTTTTTTGTTTGTTTTTTTTTTTTTTTAAAGGATCCATCAAAAATAAGTTAAATTGTTTTGAAATCCAATTTCTTTCTCTGTCAATGCATGTAAAACATAACTATTTAGTTTATTATTTAAAAAAGAATCTCATTCTCAATGTGAAATGAATGGATAAAGACAAGTGACATTATGAAATAAAAAGTGACCTGAAATAAAAGTGTCATTGAGAAAAGAAAAAGTATCCTAAAGTACACTTAAGTATACTCAGTATACTACCATGTGCACATGATTCTGTACTAAAAGTGTGCTATTTTTGATGTACTAACAATACACTTTGTATGCTCATCGTGTATCATCAGTGCTATTAAAGATATACTGAAATACAATTAAGTGTATTTGACTGCACTATTTTGAGAACCAAGATGCACTCAAATACACTTGAGTACATAATTTATACCAATGCTGTACTTGTAAAATGTATTTTCTTCTGCTCTAAGTACATTTAATTCGCTTTTCAGCTAACTGTTATATAACGGTATATAAGAAATATATTTGTCAATTCGATCAAAATGTGCAGATAATACACTACAAATAGAATTTATCTGAATTGGAATGAATTTCAAGTGCACTTAAAGGGATAGTTCACCCAAAATGAAAATTCAGTCATTATCTACTCTCCCTCATGTCGACTGAAGGTCAGGTTTAGTCCTTTGGTCCACAAAACACTGCTGGAGTTTGATAGAAAAACAGTGTTGCAGAATTTTCCAAACAATGGAAGTGAATGGTGACCAGTTTTCAAATGGAAAGTAATTTGGATTACACCAGATGAGCAGTATGGAGGCATTTTATGTTTTTATTATGTTTGGTTTTTTTGCATTTGAAAACTGGTCACCATTTACTTCCATTGTTTGGGAGATTCTGCAACACTGTTTTCCTGTGAGACTCCAGCAGTGTTATGTGGACTAAAAAACTAAACCTGACCTGCAGTCTGGCATGAGAGTGAGTAGATGATGACTGAATTTTCATTGCTGGGTGAACTATCCCTTTAACATGTAATCAAATGATACTTGTATAAGTTGCGACAAAGTTGGAATAAAGTGTATTTTTGGGAATATTTAAGTGTATCTTAGAGGTGTCTCAAACTAGTACAGTCAAGTACACTTAATTGTGTTTCAGTAGCCTCTATGTTTATAATCAATTTATTTAATATATTCCTCACTTTGATGATCACATAGTGCCATCATTTTGTAACCCATCACCAAAATTATTTTTTGTTTCAACTACTGTGAAATGTAAAATGTTCAAATTTAAAAGCTTCACTGTATTCACCTGATTTATTGAACATAAATCTTTAGTTTTAATGGCTGCTTGAGTTTCTGTCAACCCTCTGGTGCCATGTAAAACGATGACTCAATTTTCCAAAGAAGCTACAGCTTAACTTCATTATAGATCAATGACCTGAACTTATGTCACTGCGTTACAGCATCCTGCTGCAGGAAAATGCTCCTGATGTTAACTCTGACTACCACAATGACAGTATCTTTGCAGAGATACTGGATCATTTAACAGGAATTTGTCTCAAATGTTGAGTCATCATGCCTTTACGGTAACAAGCTGCTCTATAAGAATATTATTGTGTTTTCTTCAAATCAAATGATGTGAGAATATTATAGCCCAGTCATGCAGGGATGTGTTGTAGCAATGGACACAGACAGGGAATTTCCTGACAAAGTAAGATTATGCACAGAAAATTTAATTATTTTTTTTTTAAACTTGAGGACAATTGAAGAATTCAAGGCTGCTGACTCTTAAGTTTTGAAATAAACTGAACAAAGCTTTTGTTGAGATGATTTATTTTTCTTTTCAGTTCACAGTGAGCTGTGAATTATTTGGGTCCTTGACAATTAAGTGATTGCATTTGAAAATATTGCATTATTAACCATTATTCACTTTCACTTTGATTAGTTCACTCTATATTTCCTTAAAATCCAATATTTGGGGGTTTCTAAAACTCAAAGGTTCAGGTTCATCTAAAGAAGAGAATTCATTATCTCAACAAAACATTATTAGTTGGTAAAACTTTTTTTTAGTTGGACTCAAAACTCAAACATTCATTAAAGTAAGTAAATTTGAGTTGTCTTCACTTTTTTGTTTTTACAGTGTGATTGTGACGGCCTAATAATACCAATTTGTTAGTTAATTGTATTAAAATGTTCTGTAGCTGTGGATAAAACTGTTTTGAATTCACTGTTAAAATGGTTCCAGCCAGAGGCACAACATCATTATGGATAACTTGAAACAAGTTGTGTTAGCAGCCATTTCTAGCTAATGAATAATGTCCTCGTGTGTTTTATTATGGACTGTAAAAATCAAATTACCTTACATATTCAGCCCTCCCCCAGTGCTTTTGATTCATCTGAAGGGAAAATGTAAAAATAATCAAATCCAAACAAGACTTGTTTAAATTAAATCAAACGAAGTGCCCTCCACAAGATGTACCACATGAACAGACTGAGGGCCGCTGCTCCGGAGAGCTGTTTTCAATTTACAATCGTTGTGAAGTGCGTAGAGTATGAGAGAGCTGACCCACTTACCTTAAACTGCACCATCACCCATCACATCCATATGGACACCATACACACTCAGGCTCCCTGATGTATTCACAAATACGTCAAATATATGGTTCTTTATTGGCCAGAGAAACAGAGACGGTTGGATCTATTTATATCCAGATGTATTCTCCTCTTTTCCCCATAAGTATTAAAATGCACCATGTCAAAATATGTTCTTGAAGAGGAAAACTTTTTTTCATTATTGCATTTTTATGGCACAACAGATGGAATGAGTTTCCTCAGTCCAAGCAAGCAAAATACAATCTATATGTGCGATTCAAAACCACACAACTACACAACTATGTTAAAGGCGCAGTATGTAATTTCTGCTGCTAGGGGTCTCAGTCAAAATAATAACAAAAGACATAGTTTGATGATGTTGGGAAGTAATGTGGGATCATGGGAGCTGTCATCTTCTCCTTTAGACGAGGTGATGAAAATCTATCTGACATGACGAGGTAATATTTAGTCATGTTCGTCAGTCATAGCAACTATCAAGTAGCAACAGCTAGCAGGAAATGCAGGAAATGCACCATTACCGGAATAAATTATGGATTTCTCTGCATTTAAAAATTGTTGGAAACATTTTAGCGCACAACTCGACAAAAATATTTACATTTATGTTATATATTATAGCTTTAAAGGGATCAACTTGTGTGATGATCTGCAGGGGAGGACAAGGATTTCTTTCCTGCCTGTGTCTGTGTGTGTATATCTGGTGTGTGTGTGTGTGGTGTGTGTGCACGTAATTGTAAAAACCCAACCACAAACAGCAGTGAGCGTGTCCCATCTTCCTGACTCACCCTCTTAAAAAAGACGTCGATTTGGGTGGATGAGGTGGAACAGCAACGCCCCACCATTGCGTGTTCGTCCCGTTTACACAGAACGGTGAGGCGGAATAAACAGCACAATTATCCCGCCTTAAACAGGATGTGTTAAATGGGCTTTTGTCTGTGTATTTAGTGTTTGCTGGGTTTATCACAGCTTTTAAACTGGAAACAAGAGCTTCCAGAACAATACAGAACCTAAACAGTGAAGTTAGAGCCATAAAACCAAAATAATGAGCTGAAAAACACTAAAACCTTTCACGGAGCTGAAAGGAACTGCAGTTGGCTGATCTATCTCTGTGGTTTCCTGACTATGAGAGACCATTTTCACATAATACGCAGCAATTTAATCCATTAAATCCTAAATAACAGACATCTAGTTCTTCAGCAGTTTGTTTTAGGATAACTACATGTGTATTGTGGGCTAATCAGTGAGGCTAATCAGTCAGGAGGAGACCAACACTTCAGTGTGTCTTTCCATACGTGTGAGTGAGTTTTTGATGAGGGACTGAAGAGGTTTGCGGTGTCTTTTAAAAGACGCACAGCGAGCAGAAGGCTAACAGACAGACACCTCCCCACTGAGACCGCTACACTTTGTCTTTGTTCTCTGTTCTTCTACCAAGAAACAACTGACCAGGACGGGTGACCTCAGAGCAGCAGGGGACAGAACGGAAGACAAAAAGACAGAGAATGGAAGACAAAAAGACAGAGGCAGAAAGACAGACTAGTTAAAAGACAGAGAAACAGATTAATAAAACAGCAGGAGACAGCAAGAGAAGCAGAGGGCGCATAAGTGATATTAACCCCCCCCCCAACACACACACATTTTCATACACTCTCCTCCGTCACGGCTCCAACTATCAAACACACCCAACCGGCCTGTCTCACCCGTTTCCCCCCCACCTGTTTAATAAACGACTCCGACTTCCCCCGACTGTAACAAAGGCATATTTTAAGTCGGTCGTCCACAATTAGAAGCAGATCCAGGTGGTGACCCACTGAACAAACAAAGAGTCGGGGTCACACTGGGCCGACCTTTGACCCCGCTGGCAAATAGGTTGAACATTTTCTCCAGAGGGATGCACAGGGTCTTCTCTTCTTCAGACGGAGCATGTGTGTTTTGGGGGGCTGCTGTCAAGGCTCATTTAACAAAATTTACCCTCCATTTACGGCTACTGTTAACCTCTCGCCCAGTGGCTGTGAGGGAATGATGGTGTTGAACCTCAGCTGTGAACTCTTGAGTCTCTAAACATCAAGAGTCAACTGAGAGGAGAGGGAATCTGGGGATTTGGGGGGAAGTAACTAATTTCAAATACTCAAATTACTGTACTTAAGTAGTTTTTTTGGGACGTTGTACATTTATGAGTAGATTTTCAAGTCTGTACTTTTACTTGTACTTAAGTGTGCATGGCATGATGTAATCTAATTAGTTACTTTTAAAATCATAGTTGAGTACAATTTGAATTAATGTGCAAACCTTTCGTCTGCATTTTATTAGCCAATAAGGTGATCTGATCACAAACGGGCCAATGAAAACCAGGACATACAAACGAAAAACAAAAAAAATGCAATGCTGTGGCAGCACACATTTGGAGTATGGATGTTAATGATTAAGCATTAATCAATTAATTTCTGTTAAGAATTTAACCAATTAAAAATGTATTCATGGATATTTGATCAATAGATATGGTAGTGTCTAGTGACAGTAATTGCACCGCATTTGACATGTTTTGCAGCCATGCTTAGACTTAAATTAGGGGGAAAAAACAAAAACAAAAAAATGAAAATGAGGAAAAAAGCATGTTTAGTATCTTATAAATTTATTTTTTTATTGGCTAAGGAAAACACACAAAATTTGCAGCCCTACATTAGTTTGGAGAGGTGACTGTGACATCAACAGTTAAAAGGAACTAATACTAACAGTAGTTTTTGTGACAGGCTTTGTACTTACTTAAGTATGTTTCTAACACCATTACTTTTACTTGTAAATAAGTAATATTTTAGCAAAGTAACTGTACTTGTACTTGATTACAGATTTTCAGTACTCTCTCCACCACTGACTATAAGTCAGTTATAAACCTAAAACATATTCAAGCCGCAATAATCAATATTTTTACATCAACAATTTATACAGTGACGAGAATTATCGCCCAGCTCTGTAGTTTCCCTCTGCTGTAAGATTGTTAGCATCTATTGATGTATTTGGTTTTACTTGTTCGCAACTTTACTGTTTTGATTCACTCTCACCACTCTTTTCAGTGTTGTTTCCAGCAGAGAAAAGTTCTAAAACCTCACTGTGCACCAACTGCCAGGCGTCAAATGGGAGACAAAGTCAGCGACCAGCTGGTGAAGATAGTGGAGTACTTTGCAACTAGATACAGTTATCAGTGGAGACCAAAACAGAGCTAAAAGTATTGATGTTCTGATATCAGGTAGACAGAAACACAACTCCAACTCCAACTCATGTCATGACTGTCCATTCTCACTGTAAAATTGTTTATTATTATCAGTGTTATACTGATACATACTCAGTGAGGCCCCTGGCTGCAGACGTCAGTGGTGCACCGCAAACTATTAGTCTGATGTATCCTATCCCTGTTGTACCGCTTGGTAAGTCTGTTAAAATACACTTTTGTTTTTATGGGTAAAAATGTTATTTATGTTGTTTGGTGAATCCTTGTGTGACTATGATTGTAGTGAGTAATTAGCTGCAGAGTGACTTAAGTAGCTTGTATGTTTTCAGGACTCATGATGGAGCTCTGAGTTGACTCTGAGAGACCTCATTTCACTGAACTGTTACCAGAATAAACATAAGATGAAGGCAAAAGTCAGTTTATGCCTCGTTCATTTTGCAAGAGAAAGAACACAATAGAGGATGACATGTTTGGGGGGGATTCCCTGGGATTCTTGCAGGATGGGAGTCGATCTCATTACTCATCACAGGACTGGAACAGGACAGGAAAAAAGTCAACGGGAGCGGGAATCATAACAACAATTGGTCCATTTTTAGACATGCATATAAAAAAGGGGATAATAATGCGTGTGAACTGTGGATTGACGGGAACGGGATGGGATGGGAATCATTTTTCTGGGATTGGGACAGGACAGGATACAGGCTACACTAACACTTTGCAATATCAACATTAAGGGCAACTACCTGCATTATTTTGTGGGTTTTTCAAATGGAAACACTAACTTGGCCATTAGCAAAAAGTGATGACCTAGGTTACAGAACTGATACCCTCCCCTTCCGTCCTTCAACCTGCGGGGTTTATGTGTAGTAACGTCATCATGCAGAAACCTACGTCAGGTCATGTGGGAAAATATTCTCCGAAGGTCTTTGGAAATTAACATTTTGATGCTAAAATATGTATACTTAGAGCAAAATGTGAATGTTCAGATTTGAATACATAAAGAGCACTACTGGAAAACAGAATGATATAAAATCCTCAAAACTCTCCATAATAAGATTATATCAGATTTGTGTTAGCATCTTGTTTTGCTCTGCTGCCAAGTGGCCAAGCAAAACATTAATGCCGGTTTGAGCAAAAGAAAGACAGTATGGCAACGGACAAAACAGGTTTTAATACAGTTCATTTATGATTAAGATAAAAAATATTCCAGAGAAAAGGGATTTAAAAAACCCAGAGTGTATTAACAGCAAAAACAGCATGCAAAGAACAAACGAAACAAAACAATTCCCCTCTGCGTCTGTTTTTCTCCTTTCTTTATTCATCATGTCTGGTCTAAAAATACTGTGTTCTCCAGTGGTCCAGCAGTGAATTCTGGGAATTTGGATCTACACTACAGCATAAGCAGTTCCAGTGTCTGGGCTCCTTTTCAATGATCTGCCCAACAACGTAAACTTCGAGCTCAGACATTCCTCAGCTCTGTCAGTAAGGGGTCTGTGTTTTATTTTTACATATAATCATATTTCCATCAATTAACCCATTCTGTAAAAATCTATACCTCACCCTGGCTGCCAAAATCCACTCGCGCTGCTTTTCATGCGTGGACTGAACTGTTTCAGTTCAGGTTTAGCATGTGGTTTGAATTAACCGTGCTTCTATAGCTGGTGGCTAAATGGAACATGTCAACCTATTATGTCGGGGTACAAAAACATATCAGGTATTGTTTCATAATGTTGAAGTCTGTCCAAGTTTTACCTGATTTTCCTCTGCTTGACATTGAATCTACTACATTTATCTCGTGTGAGGAAATACACATGCAGTACAGATGCTAAATAGTATTAAAGAAGACTAAATAGTACACAGACTTGTGTTTTACAGATTAAATATGGGGTATATTATCACTTATAACTGACCTTCAATGAGTAGAAATGGTTTCTTGTCAAAAGCACAAAGCTAAACATTGTAAAAACAAAACAGTTGAGAAAAGTCAACATTTCAATAGTTTTTTTTTTTTAATTTTGAGCCCAGCTCATACTTTTAAGTCATTTCAGTTGCAGTCATTCAATTTTCAAGCACCCAAATAATGACAAATCAGATATACAGCTCACTGCAAAAAAAAAAAAAAAATAAATAAAAATAAAATAAAATACAATTTACAATTTTCCCCCCAAAAAGTTGAGAAAACTCAAAAATTTCAAGGCAATTTACTGCAATAGATTTTTGAGTTTTGAGTCCAACTCAAAAGTCTTAACAATTAATATGGTTTTGTTGAGATAATTTACTTTTCTTCTTTAATTGAAATTCAGTTTTTGAGTTTAAGGAAGAAATTTCAAGAATTTCAAGAAAGAGAGTAAACTCGTTGAAGTGAAAGTAAATAATGGTTGATATTTTTAGATAAAACCATTTAACAAATAACGACAAATACACTTCACAGCTCACTGTGAACATTTTTGAAATACTAATGTTTTGGGTTTCTTAAACTCAAAGATTCAAGGTTGTCTAAAGAAGAAAAATAAATTCTCCAAACTAAAGATTTTATTTTAAAACCCAAGAGTCTGCAAAGCTCAAAAATCTGTTGTAGTAAGTTGCTTTAAAATTTCAAACTTTTTTTTACAGTGTTTTGGGGTTTCTTAAACTCGAGATTCAAATTTATTTAAAGGACAAGTTAATTATAAGTTTGGCAAAATGTTTAATTTATTTTAAAACTTAAGAATGAAGGGAGCTGCCTTGAAATTATGAGCTTTCTGAACTTTTTTTAATTTAATTTTTTACAGTGAACCTACTGAAAATTGTTGCCATCTTTTGAAACAAAGGCTCCTTTGGGACAGTAATGACATTATATGAGGTCAGGGCGAACAATTAACAATGTGACTGATAACAGAAAGCCTTTTGAGGATCATGAGCCTCCCTAACTCGCAGGAATTGGTAGAATGAGTCTGAACAGACCATTCTGCATTAGTTCAGCTCATTCACGGAGGCCAAACACACATGTGTGCTTGTGGAAAAGTGAATTCCCCCCCTCTGAACCCAGGGCCTGTCAGCTGACCACCACACTCCCATAAACCAAGGCCAGACCTCTGCCACGCCTTTGATCACCTTACACCTTGAAGAAGTGCTCCACATTTATCACCGCTTTAAAGGGGCGCTCAGAGATCTGATGCTCCGCTGCATTCCTCACGTGTTCCATCACTGTGTTTTCTAAGAAGGAGTTCATGTTTCTTGGTGTTCCTTCAACAACACAAAAGCACTGCAAACAAGTATCTGATTTAAAAAGGAAGGATACCTGCTGTTCAGGAGAGGTCTTTCACAGAAAATGAGAAAGACTGTTTTTTCTTCATGTTGGAACAGGACAAGTGCAAAAAGAGTTGCTTGAATTTTGTTTGTCTACATGAGAAATATACAGAAATCATAGTACAATACAGTGTTTTCTTATTAGTAAATGCTGCAGTTTCCGAATTACTCTCTTAAAATGTTACTGCTTAACGCTGCACTAATAAATATTTTCAAATTAATGTAAAAGGAGTTACTCAAAGTGATAAATCCATAAAAAATTATCACCTGACTTGAGTTGTTTTGCTTGCAGTTTGTTTTGAATTGAATTTTGATTTTTTGGTTCACTCTCACTGCTTTCCTCAACCTTAGTTCAGTTGTAGCCATAGACTGTATAAAGGCCAAAACACATGATCGGTGGTAAAAACACTTTGCGGTGGTGGTCCCATTGTTTTCCTATGAAGAGAGCAGTGGCGCCCGACTAAGCGGCACTGCTACCCTCGGCGAGGCGCACCGCTCAGATCTGCCGCTGACCGCTGCGCTCAAAGTTCACATTATTTGAACTCTGACCTTGTTTGCTGCTGACCTTTCAAAGTGCAACCAATGAGATAACAGCTGTATGTGACGACGCAGCCAGAAGAGACGATGGATGGGTGGAAATGACACAAACGAAAGAGGGAAAGACTGATGGTGGAGTCTTGAAGGGAACCCCAGACGCGCGGAAGATCTTGCGAGAGTGATCATTTTAACATTTGTGCAACATAACAATGAAGGAACAACATGCACAAATATCACAAGAGTTCTGCAAATCAAGGGTTCCTTTCCAGACGTGACCGAAGAAAAGTGTTTCAGGGTTCCTCAACCTCTATAACACGACATTAAAAACAGACTACAGTCTCCCTGGTAAACGCAATGCCTGGCAAAATGTGAACACTCAGGTCAGGCTATAAGATTTGTGAGTCATATAGTGTATGAGTGTAGCTAAATCCAGAGCTAAAGGTAGCTTAGTCGTTTATTTATCAGGCAGACAGAACATGGCAGTTGTAGTGCTGTGCCTTGCCTCTCTGTGCCTTACCTCACAGGGAGTCCAGGACAAATTTCTTATCATGTGAAGGCCTCTTAAGAGAAGTGGACAGAGCTTCTGGGTCTGTAAAGCAAAGCCAATACACAAGTGCCTGAAACCTGCATTCCTTCGAATGACCAGCAGGGGATGACTCCATTGGTTGCAAAAAAACATCTAACTGTCTGTAAGCTTATGAGAAAATTGTCTCAATCTCAATTGTTAGTTTCAAGTCCTCTTCAATATAGCATGATGTTTCATTTTGTAAATTATGGTCCCATTGAGAGTAAAATTGACAACAGGGAGTGGCTATCTTGTGACGTGTTCTCAGTCATCTCTAATCAGGATAGAGGCATAGCAATGCATACCATCCCATGCTCATCCAAATATGGTCACTTCTGGTTACAAAAAACTAAGATGGTGACGGCCATAATGTCAAACTCAAGGCTTCAAAAAGGTCGTTCACAAACCACAGTGAGATCTCGGTAGGTTCATACTCACCCACTGTATGTTACCATCCCGGCATCTGACAAACAATGTTAGCAGCTAACTGGTGAACACAATGGAGCATTTAAAGAGCTTGACATTTCCCTCAGCAAATGGAGAAGACCAAAACAGCTAAAAAGGAGTGAATATTGGACTTAACTATGCCAGGTAGAAATATGGCTCAAAATGAGAGCTTATTTCTTAATATCTACAATCAGGCATCTGTTTGCTAACATTTTATGAGATTATAAGGTAAGAACATCTATTTGTTTCTACCTATTTTATTTAATGGAAATGCCAGAAATTTGGAAAAGTTGGTAAATTAGAAAACAAATGCAACAAAGTGCAAAAACAGACATGGCGAATAAAACAGCATGTGGCTTATTTGTCAGTCAAGCCTCCACAGAAGAGACAAAAAATTGTAGCAGCTGGAAACTTCTGATCTTTGTGGAGTGAACCTGATGAATGTTGCTCCCAGGTGGCCAAAAATATTTCGCTAAATATATTTTATTCAATCACGTTCATGACTGAAATATTATCGATAATATGTGAAACTACAGAGTCTACAATTTGAAGGTTTACCACCACAAAGTGAACAACATTCAGCATGAACAATAAGAAACCTTTAAAAAGTCTAACCCCACCTTTGGCTTTCTCAGTAAAACCCCTGCTGCGTGTCTCCAAACATCTCAGATCTTACCTTTCAGGTCCCGGCTGGTGTTTCCCCAGTGGTACCGTTTTAAAGAGCAGGAAGGATGGAGGCCTTCCTCCACCCAGGGCCCCCTGCTCTTGCCTCTCTCTGCTCCTGCTCTAAATCACAGCAGCAGGACCTGCAGGGGGCAGAGGGGAACATAAAATACAGCAGCTCTGACATGCATGAAAGACCGTGATAGTGCTGCTCAGTGCAGGAGGGCTGCTGGGAGCTGACGCAGGACAGATACAGATGAATAAATGGATGAGGGATGGATGGATGGATGGATGGATGGATGATACCCTGAACTAATGTCCACCCCCTCTGACTGGGACACGTGCAGGGGGAAACGTGAGGAGGTCTGCTTACTGATCAAATGGTGCCTCAGTGACATTTCTAGAGTTTCAGTAAAGCTATAAGGCATTTTTACAGGCTGTCAGTCATAATATTGTTTTTAATTTGAGTTTTAAAAGTTGAGGTAATTTTATAATGATTTTAAACTTTTCAAGTCAGAAAATGTTATATTAATTCAGTTGTACTTAAGAAATCATGTTCAGTAAAACTAAGATGTTAGTTGAACCCAACTATTAAAAAATTTGTATTTGTACTGCCTTATAATTTTAAGTTGACTGAATTTGAAAAGACAAGTTGACATAATTTTTAATGATTCAAAACAAATAAACTTTTCCAGTCAAATAAACTTGATATTAATTCAGTTGTACTTATGAAACATGTCAAGTAAGTGAAACATTTTAAGTTGAAAAAGTTTGTGTTTGGGCTGCCTTAAAATTTTAAGTTGACTGAATTTGAAAAGATAAGTTCAGGTATTGGTAATGAGTAAGTTTTGTAGTGAATCAAAAACATGTTCATTAAGCTCAAGATATTAAGTTGAACCAAGAACTCTTCTGTCTCACTGACGAACATTACAAACAACCACATTTTGCTTCCTTTTACATTTTATCTATGTATATATGTTCTCTGCAAATGAAAAAAGGGGTTTCAGGAGAGTTTTAACTCTCAAACAATGCATGCTGGGAAGTCCACTAATATGCTGATCATGTTTCTTTAGAAACTTAATTTAATAAGTTGATTGAACTCTGTTCAGTACTTTCATTCAATGCACCATTTCAAGTCAAAAGGCTCAAAAGACTGTTTAGAAGTTCTGAAGTGTTCTCAGAATAAGTCTTCAGAAAGCACTGATAAATGAAAGTGATAATTTACTTGACATAATCTAGAATTCTATCTGATAAGCTTCCCCATCTGGTTGTCCATGAATCACAAGAAAAACACATAAAGTTACTGGAAAATTCTGTTTGGCCCGTCTGGTTTGAATCACCTTCAAAAACACAACACTACATCTTCCCAGAACTTTACCCAGGCTTATCATATCTGCCTCGCTGCTTTTGTTTTTAAAGGCTGATAATTTCATTTTCACTCGCTGCCTCCTTTCATCGGCTGGTTGAAAGTGTCAAGACAGACGGGGCAATCAATTAGGACAGGAGCAGCGCTTCAGACAGGACAGTGTGTGTGTGTGTGTGTGTGTGTGTGTGTGTAGATGCAAGTGTGTGTGAGTGCAAAGAATGAGGCATTACGGTAAAGCTCAGACACCTGGTATAACATAAGAGACAGATAGGCGTACAGACATGAGACAACACTGACAGTTTTATGTGCATTTAGTCCAACTTAAGAGCAACTACAACACAGATAAATTCAGTAAGGTGAAAGGGTGACTGCTAGAGCAACTATCCTGAACCAGCAATAGAGATAATACTAGAAACACAATTCCAAAAAAAGTTAGGGGATTGTGTAAAACATGAATAAAAATAGAATGCAATGATTTTCAACAACTTTTCCACCTATATTGAATTGGATACAATATGAAGATATTTGACTGATTAAGTTATTAAGCAACACATTCCAAAAAAGTTGGGACAGGAGCATATTTACCACTGTGATACGTCACCTTTTCTTTTAATAACACATTTTCTTTTAAGTGTTTGGGAGTTTTTAAAGTGAAATTATTCCCCAAACTGTTTACTGACAATAGTTTTCCTCAGTGTTCCTGAGCCCATGTAGCATCATTTATACAATTATATGGGTTTTTAATGAGTTTTTAATGCAGTGCTGCCTGAGGGGTCAAAGGTCATGGGTAGTCAATGTTGGTTTTCAGCCTTGCCCCTTATGTGCAGAGATTTCTCTGGATTCTCTGAATCCTTTAACAATATTATGGATCGTAGATCCCTAAATTCCTTTAAGTTTTGTAATGAGAAACATCGTTCTTAAACTGTTGGACTATTTCACAATTTGGTGAACCTTACCCCATCCATGCCTGTCAACGACTGTCACCCGTTCAAATTAACCTTTTTACCTTTTGAATGCTCCAAACATGTCTTTTTTGATCATTCCACAACTTTCCCATTCTTTTCCTGCTCCTGCAATATGCAAGATTATGCTACATTGTGTATAATACATTTTTACTGGATCTTCTTGAGACTATTGTGTACTTTTGAATGTATTAGTTACTTTTGCTCTGATGGCAGTGACAGCTGGTCCACCACTTTGGTTCAGACTGACACAACTGGACAACTGTTGGATGGATTGCCCTCCCGGTCCCCAGACAATGAATCCCGAAGACTTTGGTAACCCCAACTTTTCATCTAACATCACCATTAGGGTTGACATTTTTGGGTTTGTGTGTATTTGATGGATTGCCATGAAATTCGGTACAGATATCCTAGGTCTTCAGATGATGTGTTGCGCTGACATCGGTGATCTCCTGACTTTTCATCTAGTGCTACAAGCCTTGCAACATTTTCAATTAACCACCAAAATATGACATCTATCATTTACTTGATGCATTGGCAAAAAATCTGGTAGATTTCATGGGTTCCAGACAATGAAGCTGATGCTGGTGATCCCCTGACTTCCATTTAGCTCCAACAAAAGGTCAAAACTCCTTTTAATACTTTGGTTTATAGCCAAATAGCTGTCAAATTAACATATTGACATTAACCATGGCCCTTCAGCCTGTGGCCACCAAATATTCAATCTAGGTGGCCTACTGTGGCCACAAAGTTTTATCCCCATAATGCTGGTCTTTGCCAAACCAAGATGACAGTTTTACAAATATCCAGATTCCTTTGAACCTTTTACTTCAACATTCAACAAAAATGGACACAGTACTCATCACTGGCTAGCTATGTTGGGGCTACTAAGTATTGTTTTACTAAGGCAGCTCAAACCGCTAACGGGATACTTACAGAAGAATCAGAAATACATAAGGTGGACTATGAAAAAACGAAACGGCAATGAAAATTTAGCAGTGAATGGAAGCAGGAGTTAAAGTGGCTGGAATGACACATCTAAGGTGTACTGTGGTGTGTGCCGCCAGATTCCTCAACTCACTAGAAGTGTCACAGCTAAGGAAGACTGCGTTAAGCTGCCTCTTCTGTATTGTTTAGTACATCTGGACCACCAAAAAGTACTTTGGCCACCAACTTTAGGAGCTTTGTGACTTTTGGATTTACATTTGATGCAAGGGGTTAACAGGAATGTTATCATGGAAATCCGCAGTGCAAGTTTTGATTTATAGTCCAGCATTGGATTTTACTCTTTGATAACACCACTGCATTGCTTAATGGATATATTTCACATGATACAGCCATGCCATGCTTTCATTATATCGGCAACTGTAACTGTGTTTGCATAGTTTCATAAACTTTGTAAATGCTGGGCTTCAATGTCTTTATAGAACTGGAGTTATAGCCAGGTAACATAAAATATTATTTCACCCTGTCTCATTGCTAAAAGGAGATTATTGCCATGCGATTACCATCTTTATGTTCCTTTATTCACTGTGATAGCAGGGGGATGATTGCAGTCAGCTGAAAAAGATGTCTGCTAGACATACATTACTGAAAAGAGACTTTTAACTTGCTTAATGCTCCAGTCATTACCAACAATCTCCACTGACATTGGAAACTTAGAGGAGACAACCCCTATAAACCATGTGTGAACAATACATGCAAATATTAGCTTGTTCAGATTGTCATCGAGAGCATGTTAGCATGCTGATGTTAGCATTTAGTTCAAAGCACTGCTGTGCCCATTTACAATTTCACAGAGCCGCTGAAATCTCTGTTATGTTTGTCATTCAGTTACAACAGAGTCACAGTTTCACAGTTATCTTTATGATCTTATCACGCGCAATGTGCTTTAAAGATTAGCCCCCGCGACAAATGCTCAAAGCACGCAATCAACAGGGACGTCACATGCAGTTTCAGCAAAGCATAAATTATCAATCATACTGCTTCTAAGTGCTTATACAGTGTGCACCAAGGGTCTTATGGTCAAACAGTTGTCTCACATAAAGAAATACTTAGAGTGGAATTGTTCGGATATAAAACACCTGAATTAGGCTGTATAAAGTACATAAGGATGGGGAATAAACCCTTTACAGGACACAACATTCAGATAAATTAATCATGATTCGTCATCATGCCTGTCTGTCCTCATATTTCGTGTTGGTATAACTTAAACTACATGGTACAGTTCAAAATGCCCAAAACTGGAAGCTATTAACTTGTTAAACAAAGTGCTGTGTGCAAGCAGTGCTGATTAAAAATTACAGATGGAAACACAACACCTTCCAACTCAATTTGACATCTGAAGTTGCACAAAGAATGGTAAATCAAGGCTAATATTTAAATTGTTAGTGAGTTAATGCTTGGCTAATATTAGTTTGACAGCAAAGTCATTTTATTAAATTATGACCTGTTCCAGTCTCAAAACTCAAAGTTTCAAACTTAGGACTTGACAATCTTGTCTTGGCACTTGAGTGCAAAGACTTGTGACTTGCAAAAAAATGACTTGGTCCCAGCTCTGGTAGAGACAGACAGGAAACATGGAAAGAGACAGAGAAAGCCCTATCTTGTAACAAGGGTCGCCTGCCAGAATCAAACCATTGATATTGTGCTTATGTGGTAGGCCTAATACACCTTGACCATTAGGCTACCTGAGCGCCTCAGAAATGAATCTTTTAATGATATCTGTAGTGGTTTATTATCAGTGAAAAACAACTCTAACAAACACTACTTGAATTTGGTCCCATAATCTTGAACTACATCTGGCACATGGCAGCGAACGACGACGCTGCTTTTCTTTGACCCTGAAAAGTGACTTATTGGAGATTCAAGGTTTTCATCTGACAGCAACCATAACTATCGAGTGACTAGTCGCCAAAAAACAGGAATATGCTGTTTCTCAAGCTGTCGCCATGGCAGCTCAGAGGAAGTGTGGAATGATTATACTGCACTACAGGGAGTGTGTTCCAAGCACTGGGCTATTTTACTGGGGAGAGGCCTGGGAGGACAGACTGTGAAATGTGTGTTAGTGTGTTTGACGTGTGTATTACAGTGTGTGTTACAGAGTGTGTCAGGTCTGTTACTTCAGCCATGCTTTGTTGGCGCTGTTACCACTGTTATGTGTGTGTGTGTGTGTGGTAAATTAACTTCTGTCTCCCTCCATTTAGTCTCGGGGCTAAATGTACATGACAGCTCCTCGCTGCTGCTGCTGACCTCAACAGCCAACAGCCTCCAGCTTCTGATCCACACCAGCGGGACACCTCTTCTCAGCGCAGCAGGGAGAAGCTGCTACCGAAGCTGCAGTCACATGCTTTAATGGCTAGATGGAAAAGGTTCTGTTAGATATAGATCCAAGTTTGAAAATTAAACTTTAAATACACATTGTTCATACTGTGATCTGTGTCTGCTGGTCATCCCAGACCAAAAGAAGCCGTCATAGAAGATTTAAGAAGTTCTAATGAATGTGCTTGTTGCTTCATGTTTCTTGTAAAACAGGCAGGTGGGGATGGACTTGACATAGACATTGACTGGTGTTTACAGTAGCCAATAGTGCTGTTCGATGCCATACGTTCACCTTACTGGAAGTAGAGCTACAGAACAGCCAAACATGGCCGGCTACATTGTTGCCAAGTGCTGAGAAAAGTTGAGGCCAGCTCAACTATGATTTGTAATGCGTCATGCCCGACATGCAGTGACAAGTGTCAGATGTCTGGTTTCATGTTGGTGGCTTCCATTAAAAATGACTTGTAGCCTGATGCTTTGTCACCGGTAGTCTGAACACACCAGAAAGGAGCTATCTGTCCATTAGGAAAGCTGTGTAAAATACAGGGAGTAGGCTACAATACCAAGGTGATTTTCTTGCTGGGTTAGGCTCCTGGCTTCCTGGGGCTGAGTTACGGCTAACGGAGCTAACGGCAGTTAGTGGTTAGCCATAACTCAGCCATTAGCTAACTTATGTTAACAACAAGTAAAGCCATCCTGTTGGTCTTAGAGGCGTTGTTTGTCCCGGTGACCAATCATGTTTACTGGGAGGCTGCTGAGCCCAGGTTTGTTGCCTGTTAAGGACAGCTAACAGTTACAGTTAGCTACTTTAGCAACAAGTAAGCTAAAAGGAAAGCTCTGTAAAGGAGGGGGAAAAGGATAAACCAGGACATATATCGATAAAATATGTTCCAGTCTCAACCAATCAATAAATAAAGTTATAAGTCTGCTCAAATCAAAAGTGTACAAATGTTTTCTCCTTCCATGCTCTGCTGCATCATAAACGAGAAAGCATTTCATTGGAAGCAAATTTGGTGGACTGCCAGAGTTCAGGATGAGTCATAAACAGTTTTTAATCAAGACAAACTCTGAAATACCACTAAAAATACCTGAAAATACCTATGAAATGACTTTGTTGTCATTGTTGAGCCAGATACTGATGTATAGGTGATGTATAGCAGAATACATATGTGATAAAAACACTAAACATTGATTTTAACTTCATGGGAACTTTAAAATGGGAAATAAAGCAAATAACCTGATTTCATCGCGATCAGAATTACTGGAAAGGACATAAGCATTGCACCCACAGAGAATTGTGTGTCTCAAAAAAACATCTGAAGTTTCTCTTAAAGATAGTTTTTCATTTTTTTCCTTTCAATTCTGGCATGCCTAACGCAGGCTAGTTTGCAATTACAACTGATCTTGTCTCCGTCTGTCTAGTTCAGCCATCACCTGAGACAACAGTTGTCTCCGCTGTCCTCCTCCACAGTTTCCTGGCTGTGATCATGATGTGAGTCAGTGGGACTCTTCACAGCAGCAGAAGATTGGATGAAACCCAAGCTGGAATCCACGAACCGTCTCCAGTGAGCAAGCCCCTGACGACGACACGATAACAAGCTGTCTGGCGATAGTAGTGCGAACGGGTGTTAGACAGTACAGTCAGTTTCAAAATTAGCTCCTACAGAGTTAAGACAAACTCAGACCCTTAAGACCACATCGTGATTAAAATTGCCCACAGCTGTAGCGTCAGAGTTGTAATAAAGACAAAATGTAGACATAACATAGAGACCCACCAAAAAAAAACAGCATGAGGTGTCCTGAGTGATGACTGGGGCTCTGTGCACTTCACATAGATAACGGAATACCTCAGATTTTTTGACACAAGGTGGCAATAACTTACTCACTGATGGGAATTGCTAACAGTTAGCTGCTATACGATGGACAGAAATGATCAGCATCAATGGGGAAGGATCACAAAAAGCTAAAAAATAAGAAGCAGAATATTTAATAATCAGATTGTAGCACTTTACAGCTTTTATAATTAATATTTTACCTTAATAGGAGATCAAATTATTTGGTCTAAGTGTTGCTTGTCATGATGAACCCACAGAAAATTACTAGTCTGCAGCTCCCCTCTGCTCTATGGAGTGTTTAAGCATTTTGTAAGCCAGTGTTTTGGTTTTACGGTCTGCATTTTTGCCGCTTTGGTTCGATCTCACCGCTCGGCATTGTTTTTAACAAAAAAGCTCTGATAACTCCACTGTATGCTACCTGCCCAGCACCAAACAGCACACAGACAAAGTTAGCAATTTACTGGTGAACATGGTGGAGGATATAGAAGCTAAAAAGATATTTCCCTAATGAGTTGGTGGAAAACCGAATGAGCTAAAAGTAGCATGGATGTTGGACTTAGCAGGTGGACACAAACACAACTCCAAATCAATGCTAATGTTAGTCTTAATTTGCACGCATCTGTTTTCTTCTCCCTATCAGGGTTGGATCGGTGTGGCAGCAGGCAAAGCAGGGCGTTACTGAGTCCCCTCCTTTTGGGGCATTCCAAGGTATTCCCAGGGATATATAATTCCTCTAGCGATTTCTGGGTCTACCCCGGGGTCTTGTCCCAGTTGGATGTGCCCGCAAACCTCCAAAGAGAGGCATTGCGGAGGCATCGTAATCAAATGTCCAAACCACCTCATCTGGCTCTTTTTGATGCACAAGAGCAGCAGTTCTACTCTGTTGAGTTGGGCCCAAAATCAGAAATCTATTGCTGTAAGTTGCATGGAAATATTAAGTTGCTGAACATCCTTCTTGACCTTGAAAACAGTAGTTTGATAGTAGTTTTACTAGCTTTTTCTACAGCTTTCTGGAGTTTTCATTAATGAATGGAGGTTTCTTTCAGCAGTTATAGTCAAGAAGCAGCGGAGGAGACATGATTCCACTCTCCAACATTACAACTGACTGCACCGCTTCTCATGATCCAGAATGATTTTTTAGAAACAACGCTGGTGGCAGAAGTTAATAATGCTCGCGGGCAGATGAAATTCCTCTGTAAACAGTCTCACTGTAGGTCATGAGCAACTGATGGCAGGCCAAGGTCAAGTAAACAAGTTAGCTGGATTCCTTCGGCTCCCCAAACAGTCAGTCGTTGGCCACCTGCTGCTAATCTGCTCGGCTACTGGGTCCCTGGAACCATAATAGCTTCTGTCACTGATACTATATACGCAAAAACAAATTTAATTCACGCTTACCAAGGCCTCCGTACAGAAGAGTGTGTTGCACATCATGCACACACATTAACCCGGTTTTATATTATTTGCTGTCTTATTCATCTTTGGTAATAAATTGGGTAAATGAAGAGGTTTCCCAAATGTTTAGACGCTAAGGCATACACCACGAAGCACCATCTCTTTAACACACCAACACTTTTACACACCTACGCACAGATCCAATGCTACAACCTTCAGGTAGACATCCATCAGCTGGCCCCTGTGCTGCTCACTATGAAAAGGGAGATTCCCAAAGTGCAGCGTGAAATTAGAAAGAAGAAATAAAGTAATGTCAAAGGAATGTTTTACCATAACATTCAGCCTGTGGAAGGAGGTGCTGACTCAGTGTGTATATTTCCCACAATCCAGTGAAGCATAAAGATAATGGAAGAGCTCGACGACGATGGACAAATTAAGGCATAGAAGTTAAAAGAGTAGCATTATATTGCCTTAATAAATCATCTTAAGTAAAATTTACAGTGTTTAGAACTATTTTTATTCTTTCACTCGAGAGCCATCAGACAATTTATTTGCAATTTGTCCGGTGTTTGGGGATTCAGAGGCGGTGATGTCATGGCGTGGCATGAGAACAGCCCCTGATAAGTTGAAGCGCTCTGCCTGCCAGTTCTCAGAGATAAAAGGAAATCTTGTTCACAGATCTGTGAGCCCTGCCTATCTCTGGCTTGTAGCTGAGGTCAAGGTGGCTGGCCTTCCCACACAGCACACACAGGCACACACAGCGCTCTGCGATGGACAGAGTTCCTGGCAAACTCATTAAAGGAAAATTCTGGTACTTTTCCAATCTGGGTCTTAAGGCCTGGTCATATCAGCATTTAAACTGGCAACATGTCATGGCAAAATTAATTTATTCCAATAGAAACACCAAAATTTCGCCAGAATTTGAGCCGTTGAACAATAGCAAGTAGTCTTGTTAGCTTTGATCTCCATGGGAACAGAGAGCTGAAGAGTCCAAAATGTAAGAAGCTATTGTCCATTATCATTTTATTGTTTTGAGGTTTTTTATATCATTCTGTCGCTTACACCTGGGGTTTAACTGGTCATTTCCTGTTTTATTTTGTAGTCCTGGTCCTCCCTTATGTGTCTTGACTTTACTTCCTGTCTTTGTCCTTTTCCCACCCTTTTTGATTACCATTTGTTTCACCTGTCTGATTAGTTGTTTGTCTATTTTGTTCTTGTGTTTCTCTTTGTCAGTTTGTCATTCTGCTGTTGTTTTCACACTCTAGTTTTCACCTTTCCGACCTTGCAGCTAAGCTTTTTGTATTTTCTGTTGGTTTATTAAAACACATTTTGAACGGTTCTGCTCCACCTCATCTGCATTTGGGTCCATCATCTTGTTTAGTGTTAGAATTTGACAACATTTTGGTCAAAGTAGCCTAGCCTACATATGTTTTAGCGTCAAACTGCTATTTTCCCAAGCACTTCTCAAATCATTTACCATGGACCTGCTGTAATTTTCTGCATGATGATGTTGCTACTAAACCTCCTAGGTTGACAAAGGGGATGTGAAGTAATCTAGTTCACCACAGAGTTTCCCTGTTACCTCGTCTGTACGGTTGTAAACTGCAGTAACAAGATTGCTAATTGACTGGTAGCAAGCTTGTTAGCTCAGAGAACTTTTATATCCCCTCTTTAAGAACTTGTTGCTTGCATGTGTAAGCAAGGGTTAGTTGCTGGAGTAACAGTATTTTTGCAGGTTAGCCCACTGTGATTGCAGTCTGTCACACAGTGTCACCTGTTCGGTGGGACTGCTTGGCACTAACTTTAACCCTGAGTAACACCTGACCAATTCATAGAAAAATTACCTTTAAACTGTGGTGTACTTTTTACTTATCTACATTTGTTTGACAGTATTAGTCACTAATTAATTTTTAGGTTAAGATTTGACATTTAAAAACATAATTAGCTGACAAAACACATCATTAAAGCTATAATATGTAACATTTCTACATTAAAAGTCTAAAAATGCTAGACACGTTATACATTTTGTTAAGTCGTGTCCTTAAAGTATCCCAATATTTCCAACAATGTTCAAACACTGAGAAATCCATAATTCAAGGGAGCGGAGTGTTTTCCTTCTAGCTGTTGCTAACAGACAGCTATGGGTTCTTTAACAGTGAAGATAACAACTCCCATGATCCCACACTGCTTCACAAAATCATCAAGCAAAAATCATCTTTTGTTATTGTACTAACATGAGAGAGACCCCTTGCAGCAGAATTTACATGCTGTGCATTTAAAGATTAAAGCCAGTTGTGGTGGGGCGCCCCAGTAGTTCACTTGGCAGAGCGTGTGCCCCGTGTACAGACGCTGTGTTCCCAGCAGCAGTCCAGGCTCAACTCTACTCAACTCTTTGCTGCGTGTCACCCGCCCCCACCCCACCCCCCAGTTTCCTGTCTACCTTCAACTGTTCTGTCATAATAAAGGCAAATAAACCACAGTGGTGCCCAGAACCAATGGTCTTCAACATTTTTTGGCTTGTGACTTATTATTAAACATGGGTGTCTAATTGGGGCCCCTTGTCATGTTTCAGATGTCTATGAATTTTTATCAGTTTCACCAAACAGACATTTCCCCTCTAAACGTTTCACATGGTTTCATTTAAATAACAATTCGAGGCCTAAAGAGAGCAAATGATCCAATATTTCACAAATAAACAAAGATTATAGAAAACAATTAAAACAGATTTGTGTATCAGAACTTGCCTTCACTTGTTTCTTCTTTCATTCATCATCTCACGACCCCTCAGGTTTATTTTGTGACCCTTCAAAGGGGGCCTGACCCTAGGTTGGGACAAAACTGACTAACTGTGTATTAAAAAGTTAAAACTAGCTCCACCCTAGCTACCTGTAGCTGTAGCTACACTATACAGAAGTAAAATACTGCTTAGATATGATAGATATGATACCTATGATGAATCATTAGTATGAACAGTCTAATAATTTTGTATGAAACGTGTCAGTCACAGAGGACAGTTTTCAAAAATGAGTACCTTTACTTTAGATACTTTGAGTACATTTAGCTGATGGGCAACAACAAGAACAAACAATGATGTATAACTGTCAGTTGTTGATGCAAAACTAAAGGAGATCTGTAATATATTTACTGTATTAAAATAACATAAATGAAATGACCGCGATGTGTCATCAGAGATCAAAGAAACATGTTAAGCTGAAATACTCGCTTTACTTGACATGAACACTACAGCCGCAGTGTCCCTCTTTGAAATCACCATTCCATAATGGAATCACTGTTTTGTATGTCCGTTTCATTTTAAACAGTGTTGAAATTAATGCAGAATTTTCATCAAATGAGTTAGTGCCCGTCTATGACTCACGAGAAATCATTCACAATCTTGTGGAAGGTGTAGATGTTTATAACTGTTAAACTGAGCAAAATGTGAATGGAGTTTTGCGGCAGTGACACAGGTAGCCACTTAACTCATGGTTCACAGTGTGTATTTTCACTGTAGAGCAGTGAAGGCTTTGTTTTCAGGATAACAGGCTTAACTATACATTGACAGACAACACTTAGAGTGGAGAACTTGTCCTCGAACTTGAGCTCATCTTGCGCCCCTATGGAGGTCCTGCAGCCTCCCCTGTCTCTGCTGTGTTTGGGGACTGCTCTAATATACTGTCTTACTGCCTGCCAGACTCCATTAACATACTGCACAAGTTCACCGCTATAAAACAAATACTTCTTCAAAATGATTATTAATGATTTCTTACAACACACGAACAGACACTAACAGTCATTCTGTGAACATTCGGCCCTAATTCCAACTCTATTAAATGGGAATTTGGGCTGTAGCGTTATTGTCAGAAGCCAGTATTTCAACTTAACATATTTCCTTCAACTCTGACATTTGGTCATTTTATGATTTATTACAGTAAATATATTACAGATTTCTCCCTTTTACCTTGTTTGCTCTGTGCCTCAGCCCATCTGAAAAAAAAAAAAAACTACATCAGAGGAGCCACAGACAAAATGTTGACGTGAGAAAAGGCATGTGTAGCGTGAGATGTGTCAGTTGCGTGAGTCTCATGCTCGACGAGTGAGAATTGGCAGGCTTGAAACTGCTTGGTGTGCTCACATGTTCAGCTGGCAAGTTGTCCCAGATGAGGATCCCTACGCAGTATGCTTTATGCATTTACTTTACTTTTTACTGCTTGTTCCAGTATAAGTTGTTTTGTAGTCAGGTTTTCTGAATAGCTGGTGTAATAAGTTCAAAGTTAGCTACAACATTGCCACAATTATGAGTATTAGACTCCCTTTAATTGCCTCTAAAGAAGCTGTAAGCTGCTGGACTTGAGATTCAAAGCACTCAATTCAGAAGCTGAAGAGGTGGTGGTTTGAAAGTGGCTCGTGCATAAGAGACTAAACTCCTGCTCACATTTGATGTATGGAATATACATCCTTTAAGTGGCTTCCTGCTCCTGTGAGCTCTGGAATTGGGTGCAAAAGCTCCCCAAGTATAAATAACTGTCTCAAACCAGAATCCACTGACAGTCTTTTTCACACTATTCTCTACAGTATAAACAACCTTTTCCTCCCTGGCATGTACTGTAGTAGCAGTTACACCTTTGCTTTTCTTGATAATTAAAAGTGGTGGAGCTTTAAACACTGGTGTGCTGTCCTTAAACACTGGCCCTTCAGAATTCAATGCTAGAAACTGTCTAGGTGTGTTCAGGGGACTATTCATTCAGCGCTATTCATGTTTTTCCTTTCCATGAAATATCAGCTCTACTTTTCTCTCCATCCTGTTGGCTGCTGCTCCCTGTATGCTGTCAGAGCAGTGGGCGTCGAGGACGGTGGACCGACGTATGAATGCCGGGCTTTGTATGCTGGCATGTGTGGGCTGCGATCACCTCCAGTCTTAGCATTTAGGTGGAGGCGTGAAAGGGAAAAAACATAGGGTTCTCCTTACTACCGCTGTATAAAAACCTTACTTTTAATGGGGAACTCCAACATTTACAGACTGCTGCTTATGATTTCCAAAAGTGAAGTGGGTTTTGTTGAGCTCATTCACATCAAAGTGCAGGGAGGAGCTGGGAAAATTGTAGCCTCAATAAAAATATGTAACAAATTCACTCTTAGAAATAAAGGTGATAACTAGAACTATAAAGGCTTCTTCAGCTGGTCCCCACAGGATAACCATTTTTGATTCCCGGTAAAAGCTTTTATAAAGGTTGCACTTGCAACCCTTTCAGAGAGTTCTGCCTAGCATCTAATATAAAGGGTTATACCTGGAACCACCCAGGAGGTTCTATCAAGAATCCTTTTGTATTTCAAGGTCTTGCTCTAGAGCCCACCCCGGAGAACCTTTTCATAGTCCAAGGATTTTATTTAGAACCTACCAGGATTTATCTGGCACCCACCCAGGAGGTTCTATGAAGAACCTTTTTATATTCCACAGACTTGACCCAGAATCCACTCAGGGGGTTCTGTCAAGAAGCCTTTTATATTCCAAGGCTTTTCTTCTATAACCCATTCAAGGGGATTCTACAGAGAAAACTTAATATTCAAAAGATTTTACCTTGAACCACCAAAAGCCAAGGGCGTTCAACCAAGACCCATTTTGTATTCTGAGGGTTTTATCTAGAACCCACCCAGGGGCTTCTACCAAGAAACGCTTTATATTCTGAGGGGTTTTGTTTAGAACCTACCAGGTTTTATCTAGAACCCACCAAGGAGCTTCTACCAAGAAGCTTTTTATATCCGATGGGCTTTACTTAGAACCCAACCAGAAGGTTCTAGCAAAAACCCCTTTCCAAGGATTTTACCTAGAATCCACACAGGAGGTCCTATCAAGAACAAGTCTATGTTATGGCACAAAAAACCCTTGACAAAAGAGTTCTTCGAGGAAGACCTTTTTCTTTCAAAAAAATAAAAGGGCTCTTAATGGAATCCTTAATCTTACCTTAGTCTTAAAAAGAAACCTTGACAAACCCTTACTTGAAAAAAGGGCTCAAAAAAGAACCTCAGCCCTTCAGGAAGAACCCTTATTTCTAAGAGTGTAGAGGTAGAAGCAATATCAGTCTTTTCAGCCTTGGGCCTCTAATTCTGAGGGAAACTTAACAGGAAGGAAGGTAGATGGGAGGAGCAGAGGAGGAGAAGTTCTGGGAGGCCAATAATCAACTTTTATACTAATCGTCAGCGAGCATATTCAGGTGGCTGTATCTGTTTCAGCTAAACAGGCCTCCTGGGCCAGTTTTAAGTGAGGGCGGACTCCCACGTGCCTCGCCAGATCAATACACGTCAGAGGGGGACAAAGAGCGCCTTTTAGAAAACAAAAATTCCAAGTAGCGGGAATCCAAAGTGAAACAGAGGTGCTCCGGTGTTTGCTTTGGATGGGGTTTCACTGTTACACCGCTGCCTCTGCTGCTGAACCTGCTGCTGAAGGCGACGGGTGGTGTAGGTGGTGGTTTATATGATGGTCAACTCCTACAAACATGCGCTCACAGAAAGAACCAACACACTTAAACGTATTTTCTCTCCCTTTTTTCTTTCTCTCACACACATGCGCGCACACACAGCCACACAAAAGAGGGCTTTCTTCACTTTTGCTTTTTTAACTCTTACTCTCATTAAAGCTCCTGCTGCGGCTGCAGCCCAGCCTGCTGCTCCATGAGGGAATCAGTTGAGTGGTCAGGTTGGGCTGTATCCAGTGAGGCATGCATTTGGCCCCAGAAGACCTTAAATTCTCCTGGCTGGACATGTCCTTCTAGGGAGTTTGGAAACAAGGCCAGGGGGTTTGGATCAGTATTAAATTCTGACATTTTTCAAATGGGATTATGCAGGATTAATTCACTTTAGTAACATCTCTGTAAAATGATCATCCCGTGTGGTGTGTTGACACAGGGAATATTTCATATTGTATGCCATTATCTTTATGTATATCTTTTCGCTTTTCATTTTCTTTCCTCTTTTTCAGCTACCGTAGCCATAATAACTATCAATATTCTGCCATGTTATTCTGATTATCCCGTCCAGACCACTGTTGTTGCTGCTGGGAACATAAAACATATGACTTCCTCTGGGGAGTATTCTTGAGAAAGACCCACCTGACACCACATTTTAGAACAACAGTGTTAAATGTTTTCATAAACTGGATACAGCTGCTATGTTAAAGGTCCTGTGTGTAAGATTTATGGGGATCTATGGGCAGAATATGGCAGAAATGGAATATATTATTCATACGTATGTTTTCATTTGTGTATAATCACCTGTAAATAAGAATCATTCTGTTCTTGTTACCTTTGAATGAGCCCTTTATATCTACAGTGGGTGCAGGTCCTCGTCCACGTAGGCCGCCAAGTTGCACCGCCACATTTCTACAGTAGCTGAGAACGGACAAACCAAACACTGGCTCTAGCTTTGGTCTTTGCGATTTTTGAGTTATCTCCACCAGGGGTAATGCTGGGGGTGATCATGCGATAGGCTGCGTGGTATGTCATGCGGTAGATTGGAGTTTCTACTGTTTTTGTCTGCAGCATAATCTCATATTCTACTGGACCCACCAAGCTAATGTTTTTTGTGTACATGTATGAACATATGCTCAAAGACCTCTTGTTGTTTCATTTTTTCTGGCAGGTAGGGGCTGCAAGTCATCAACAACTGCTAGGCTAAAAACAAGCTTTACACACGATGGACTTTGTTGTGGGATAGAAAAGTTTTGATATGTTATGATCCACTAAAGTTATGGTGCATTCTATTAACCTTGGAAGTCAGAAGTTGGAGCTGGGAATGACGTCACACCCGGGTTGGTTGCATTCCCGTAAACAAATCAGAAAGTCAAAGATAAATAAATAAAAAAAACAAGTCAGGGTTTGTGCTAGCCAGGCCAGCCATTGTTAGCAATACCTTTTGATAACAACTAATTTTGCAGTATTTTGCACATACAAACACTGATGGAACTTGGACTGTTCTGTGTGTAAGAATGATTTAATGAGACATATATAAAGACAGAAGTACTAATAAACAGAGTATACAGCTTTCACTATCGATTGATGTGTGGCGCAGCCATCTTGGATTTTGAGGCCGGGGGTTGGTGAGGTTTGTCTGACTTTCCAAGTCGAAAATCTGACTTGAGGGGGCATTGCAGTTGAAATTTCCAACTGTGAACTCGGAAATTCTGACTTCTCAGTACAGATTGAAGGCACACTATGAGATGAATAATCCCCTATTTCGTTAGGTTAGCTGCCATCTCCGTTATACGCCTGCGCTGTCACCATATTGGAGTGTTCAAGGTCCGCTAGTGAACAAATGACAGATGCAAACTTCATTACAACACACAACAACACTACACTTGTTTTAAATAAATAACAACGTTTAAATTTGGAAGTTTGGACCAATAGTCATGTTTATTCTGTCCTTATTACAGTTAGACAAACCCAGGACTCTCATATGATTCTATACATCTTAAAGAAAACTGAGACCATACTATACAAAAAGACTTATTCAAAACTTTGCAAATCTCTGCTGGCTGCATCTGGCAGTTTTGGTGGTATTGCAGTAGGTGCTTCACCAGCTGTTGCCTGGTCGAGAGCTGCACTCTAATAAGTGCAGTCTTCTAGTTTACACTGTCCTTTGTTCAGAGACACTTCTGCAGGATATATGCACATCATTTCATTGAAGAGCACAGGCACTACGTCCCTACGAGAGCAAATGAAAAACGGGGGGACAGGGACAACAAGCCACACCTCTTTTTTTCTTGTTCAATACCCAAACTTTTGACCCTTCTGATTTCCATTTATCAGCACAACACACAAAGCACAAATAAGTCTTTGGGAAGTAGAGCTCAGTGTAAATGTCAGAGCGGGCTGTTACTACGCCAAACTCTGGCTGCTCCTCTGAGTTCAGACTAATGTTTTCCCAGGAGTACCAGACCCAGAATGAAAGTTCAAACGTGGGGCCGTTGTTACTGAAAAAGCACCGAAATGGACAAAATGAGCTGAGCACAGATAACAAAGGCTACTTAGTTTCAAACAAGAGTAAGGCTTAGGGGCTTTTTTCCCATGGGGGAGAAACATAACGACAAAGCCGCAGGATGCGTGCAAGTGCTGTGGACACATGGTAAACATTATGTAGCAAGTGGAACGCTCATAAATGCAGAAATTGTGTGAATCGGTTGTTTTCATTCACGTATTTTGAATGTGTGTTACAGTGCTGGACTTCTGGTTTGATTTCAGGCTTAAAACTTTGCAGATGGGTGCTGGACTGATGGACTCTGATCGATTTAGTGTCCCCTTCTGTCTGTCTGTCTGTCAGTTTCTCTAGTGCAGAGCCCCCCATCTGGCCTCCCCCGCAGATAGTGTGAGAACACTACTTTTATAGCTCAGTAACAGAGCAAAACAAAATTAAACCTAACTTGTTAAAGTTATTTTACTGAATATAAAAGTGCTGCTGATGAAGTTAAGCAGTGGTTTCTACTTTTACTGGACTTTGAGTGTGTATCTGCAGGATATACAGAACCCCAAAAGGTCTAGTGTTGCATGGTGTGTGCATCTGTATATATATACATGTGAAAGAACGTGCATATAAGTGTGTGTGTGGCAGTGGTCCCGGTGCTTAAACCCCTGCGGTTCCTAATTCATTCTACCTCACATCCCCATAAACATCCTGCTGCAACTCCCTCGTGGTTTGTTTATGAGCTCAGCCTCTTCAAACAAAAGCCCACACAGGAGGTCAGTTTCATCTTGTATGACGACAGGAGATTCACACATCATTCACACAGCATGCCATCGCTGGCAGCCATTAGGCAGCTCACAAAGAGTAGTAAAATTAAAGAAACAAACACACAGCAATTACCTAGAATAAAAAGGAGAATGGAATAGGAATGTTTACTATGGAGTCATAGGAGAGCAATTAAACAAAAAGCAAGTGGAAATGTAGAGGAATAAATAAAATAATAAATATGTCAATTTAAAAAGTATGTAAATTAAAAAGAAATAAATACACTGTAAAAAAAAACTTTAACAGTGTTTTACAGTTTTTTACAGTTACAGTTTTTTACAGTTTTTTACAAATGTCCCCTTTGGCTTGACTGAACATTGAAGCATCGGGCAACTATGGTGCTCACCCAAAAACCAGGCCAGGCCTCTCTTGTTATTTGTCTGTATATTTCCACATTTATCTTTATTTATCTCTGTCTTTTATTTATTTTTCTTTAAATTTTCACATTTATTTTCCTTCCTTTTTTCCTTTTTTTTCACAAATTTATTCTTTTTTTATGGGACTCTCGCAAATCAGTACTTTTCTTTATAGAATATGCTTGATTATTGCTTGAATAAAAGCATGTGGTAAATTGGTAGCTTAAAGCCTGCATCTATTTTCTTTTTGTACTGTATTATTCCCCTAATAATCCCCTCCCTCGTCTCCTACAAGAACAATATGAGACAATTTGTATAATTCGTAGGTGCATGTTGTGCACTGAAGGGCTCCTCTCTGCTGAATGAACAATGAATTAAGTATAGTTCAGCTTCCAAACCTTCTGAGACAAAAGCAGTTCAAAGATATCTCCATAAAGGATAAAACCGTCCTCATCCTCACATGGACTTTGCAAATGTAGGATCTCTTGGACAAACATCCGTGATGATAAGAGCCAGGGGTAATGACTGCAATGATAGGGAAATTGTTTCCCCTGCGCCCCACCCCGCATCGGTGGGACACCAGTTTCAACAGTGCGGAACAGACAGAGAGGGCCTCGACCCAGGACTGGCTATTTATTTCTACATGTGATAGCGGTAAGACATTATCTTGGGAAAATAAGCGGAAGCGTGCCTGTGTTAGTGTTGGAGGGTATCAGATGTTAGAAGCTTTTAAAGTGAAAGCACAGTCATGAATCTTCATTTGAATTTTGGGTTTGCAGGCTGTAAAAATCATTCACAGTCTATTTTAAAGCTGCTCAGATCAAAACTTTCCTATCAAACAATCAGTCAGATGACCATGTGTACTGTAAAGTGACAGGAGTAGCTTGGAGCGACAAACCCTCAGTTCCCCTCAGCTTCACTGGGCCTCATGCAAGAACCACTCAGGAAACAGATTTGTTCTTGAGTGAGATGCATGATCTCTCAGTTCAATTTCAATTTCCAAGGCTTGTTATCAACACACACAGATCAAAATGCCTGTGCCAACTGGATAGACCTACAACCATTCAGAGCAAGGAAATGTGTCACGTAGCACTGTATGACACATGCAAGTCGGGGCGTTGCCTTGTCCATCTTCAAGAAGGAAAAAATGCCGGCCTGTGAGCCTGTGTTGCACTCAAAATGTGTGACATGGGACTCCAAATCTAGACTAGAGACGCTTCTTTGTCAGTCATCGTATAAAACCTACTCCATATTGAATAAACTGTTGTGATTGGCCTAAAGAGTTCCTGGACAGGTGGAAATCTGTTTGAACGGGAGGGTGGCCAGACGTCCAAGAAGAGCAAATGAAACTTGACCTTGCAGACTTGTCTGGTTTGCTCTGGCTGTATGTACAGATTTTTTCCTTTCAATTTTATTGGCATATTTCAGCACAGCAGCTTCTTATTTCAGTAGCTGTAACAACTGCCTCAGGGTTCTCGGTGTCCACAGGTCTCCGTCCAGCATCAAGACTGGCAGACAGCAAGAAAAAAAAAGCCCTGGTAAACTAAAATAGCAGACTGAAAAAATTAGTGGTTAGCAGGTAGACATGGTGGATTTGCACTTATTCCGTGTCCAGGCTCTTCAGACGAAACCAGAAAAAGCAGCCAAGTTAGAGCTGTTTGAATGGTGAATACAAGGCTCACAGTGGAAGTTTGAAGTCTTCCTATTTTTCTCATTCTGCCAAAATAACAATAGGCAACAGCCAACAAATCTCCCTCAGGAGTTGGTGGTAACCAAAACGGAGCTAAAATAAGAGTGAATATTTGACTTTTATTTGTCAAGATCACCTGAAACTTAATTGCAAATGAATTCTGAATGTTGCTCAATGTCTGGTCTATGTTATAGTGTAGTCCGCTGTTTGCTGGAAGGTTCATCATATCAACTTTTGTAGTGTTTTATACTTCATCGTATGGCTCGACTCGATTCAGCTCAAGACAACTCGACTTGTTCTTTTTTCGGTTTTCCATTGGCAAAAGTTGGGGATTGTACCTGGTCAAAGTGAGCTGGGCCGATACTAAACAGTAGTGAAAACACTGCAGACCACTGATTGGTCAGAAAATTGTCACCAGAATCATCACGGAGCAACCAGTCATCTTGTCGTCTGCACTCCTTTTGTCTTACTGCCTGTTGCCTTTTCTGGGTGCTTTCACACCTAAAAGTCCAGACCAAGGTGCATTTATTTGAGACACTGTTTACATTTAGTTTGCTTAGTTTTAGCTTAGTTTTCACATTGCAATTATCCAAGCAGACTAAAGAAGTTTACATGTCATACATACGTCCTGTCATCATCACCTATGTGGGCTGCATCTCTTATATTTACATGGTTTGTGCACTACTACCAGCAGTACCACAGTAAAACAACAAATGAAGTTTTTTCCAGTTGACTCTTGTCAGACAGTTGTCAGGGAGGTGTCAATTAAACATCTGGTCTCCTCCTGTCCCTATCTGTTCTCGTGGCTCATTTTGGTTTGGTGTGTTGTTTATTCTTCTTCCAGCTCTGATGATATCCTGTCATGATTTCCTGTAATTGGTCTGAAACACTAAACAATCCAAAAAATGTTTTCACAGAGACAAACCAAACCATGGTTCAGTTTTATCAGACATCTATTTTGGCAGTTTTATGTCTGGCAGTTTCATGCGGCGACGCTATGATGATAAACTTAAAATCCCACCGATAAAACTGAGAAAAGTACTTGCAACCAAAAGTGAGTCAAGTTGAGTGGAACCAAGCTGTACCTTGCAGTAGAAACATGGCTTTTATGAGGTTATGATATCAATGTTGTGTTTACAGCTTGTTGCGATGGCCCCAGGTGACTTACCAGACCAACAAATCTTAATGTTTTGTGTCAAGGCCTTGCTATACTTTGAAAAGTCTCAAAGTGCTACCAGATAAGTAAGAAGTAGTAGCAGAGAAAGTCATCATCTTTTATTGCTAAGTATTACCAGAAAATGTCTGACCACCGCAGTTGAGTTCAGCAGGATTAAAGGAATGAAACATAGCCGTCATCATCCTAATAGTGTGGTAACACCTTGATCATGGTCCAAGAATACAGCTCAGGTTATGGATCATCTCTGTGGGATCTAAGTCATACTCCTGTTTTCCTCATAAAGAACTCCTGTCACAACACAGAGCTGAGTAAGTGAAGTTTTAACTAACAGAGGTCATTGAACTTGTATTCTGAGGGAGGGTCGCTGCAGATTGAATGTATTTACATTACCATTTTTAGAATGTGAGCGTGCCGTACCTAATTATTTCTTATGAAACTGCAGCTTTTGACTCATGACTATGAACTCTGATGATTTAGCACTGAAAGCACCTTCTCAGTCAAAACATGCTCACCACAGTCACATCTGATCTTGCTTTTGGATTTAACTTAGTCTGACGAGGCTTTTAAGTGAAGTCACTTTTTGTTGGAAGACTATAAAAGAGTCCAGATATGTTTCAGAAACAGTGGCTCCTGCTGTGTGTGTAAAGTCTGGAAAAACATGAATGTACTTTGTGTGTAAGGTTTGCTAAGGACTACTGTATGTTTGCTGCACACACACACTGCAGTGTGACTCATGAATGTAGGCAGTCTTGTAAGTACATGTGGCCCTGGCGTCTAAAGCCTCAGAAGAATAAAATCAGTCAGTGAGTCCGGAGCTCGACTGTAGCAGCCTGACAGAAGTACACTCTAAAGACACCTCCCCCGAGGCTCTGGTCTTTGCTGTGCAGCGGAGCATACCACGCCAGCGGAGGCATTTTAAAGGTTCCTCCAAAGTGCGAAATAACAACTGGGGGTCTCCCATAATAGTTAAAGCAAACAAAACAGCCTGACCCGCACAAATGTGAAATGCAGGCCAAGCCTCAAAGAATGTCAACATGGCAGCCGCAAAGCATCGGAAACATGCGCCGGTCAAACACCACACACACAGACGCACACAAAGATAGATAAAGGCTGAGGAAACGGTGGGAGTAGATAGAAGAGGACTGGGGTACAATGGGGACAATAGAGAGGCACAGAAATCAACCCTTTCAAAGTACACACAATTCAGACTTGTATACTCAATATATCACTCTTAGAAATAAAGGTGCTGACTAGAACCGTAAAAGTCTCTATGGGTTGTTCTCAGCCCCCCCCCACAAACACGGAACATACTGTAGGAGATCCAAAACTCCTTTTGGTTCCAGCTGGGAACCAACTTTTCACGCTCTAAAGCAGTTTATTTTTGGTGGAAATGCTCAGAACAGTTCAAAATTAGCTGCTTGAACTGGAACAGTGCTGGTTCCATGTTGGTGGAAAAGGCCTAATTAGGGGTTCTGGATGAAACCCTTCACAGATGGTCCTAGGTGTAACCCTTTAGTTTGGGTTCTAGATAGAACTCTCTGACACAACTTTTCTACTAACATGGAACTGGCATTGTTCCAGTTCAAGCAACTAATTTTGAACCATTCTGGGCATTTCCACCAAAAATAAATTGGTTTGGAACCTGAAAATTCCCAGAGGGAACCAAAAAATAGCAGGCTTTTCTTGGGAAACAAATTGGGAATGCCACATTGTCATAACCCTTTTCTATTCTAAGGTTTTTCTCTAGAATCCGTCAAGGGAGTTCTACCGAGAACCCTTTCATATTATGAACAAAGAACCCTTGATGAAAGAGTTCAGCAGTCCTCGTTCTTCAAGGATTTCAACAATCCTTGAAGAATTCTTTCTTCCAAAAAGGGTTCTAATGACAAGAGTTCTTACAGGAATGCTTAGCCTTACAAAGAACCCTTGACAAATCCTTTCTTCAAAAAAGGATTCTTCCGAAGCAAATGGTTCTGAGTAAAACCTCAACCTCAACCCTTCATGAAGAACCATTTTGGAACCTTCATTCTACAGAGATCCCTTCTATGGCGTAATGATTCCACCCAGAACCCTTTCTTGGGCTTCTATCCAGAATATTTCCACCTTCTACGGATGCTAATACGTATCCACCCACAGGGTTCAACTGAGAACCATTTTTTATTCCGTGGGTTTCATTGAGAACCCCCCTAGGGGGTTCTACTGAAAACCCTTTTATCTTCATCTTCATCTTCTTCTTCTTCTTCTTCTTATTTTATATTATTACAAATAACCCTTGATGAAAAAGTTCCCCAAGGATCTCAGCAATCCTTGAAGTGGATTCCAGAAAGGGTTCTTTGGATGAAAAGGGTTCTTAATGAAACCCTTAATCTTACAAAGAAGCCTTGACAAACCCTTTCTTCAAAAAATGGTTCTTCAGGAAGAAATAATTCTGGGTAGAAACTCCATCCATCAGGAAGAACCCTTTTGGAACCCTTTTTTCTAAGAGTGTATTATATACTGTATACTTGTGACTGTTTAGAGGAATGGTGCCCCCATCAACACATACTATATGTATGTTGCTACAACAGAAAGCCTTGTTGTTTGTTTGGTTGCAGGGTCTAATCCTGCCTATTTATAATGGCAGAGAAACAGAGACCCCCCCGCAGGAATGTTAATCTTCCCAAGGACTCTGGTCAAGAGTCCAGTGGCCCAGCCCCAACGAACGCCACACAGCTGACAGGGTCGATCCAAGTCCATCCCAATGCACGTTGTCTCTTTAAGGAAGATGCGATTAATCCAAAGCCACAGGAAAGGAAAGAAATGCTGTCCAGTCGCATTCTTTAAGAGCAGCCTCACAGTGCAACCACATAAACCAATGAAAGCGCCAGAGATTCCAGTGAATTGAGGCGAACTGTGAGGAAGGAGAGCAGAAGAAACTCATCAGCAGCTTTCACCCTGCAGCATCTGCAGGAGAAAATAAAATTTAACAGCACATAAACAGAAAGAAATAGCCTGTCACACTGTCGAATGGTATAGAGCTCCCACTGGACATGCATGGGCTCTTGGGTGTCTTTGACATGAATGTTATCATGGCTTGGGGACTAGAGGAGGGTCAAGCTGTGTGGACCCTGAGAGATGTGAAACATGGAGACAGGGAGTAACACCAACATGCAAATCATTTCAGAAGAAAACCCCCATTTTTCTACCTTTTTAAAGTCTTATTTTTGTTCACTGTGCTAGCAGCGCAGCTCTCACTCTGTCAGTTGGTCAATCAGTCTGTTCACTAGTGTGGGCCAACTAAAATATTTTAAAAAACCATTAGATGGATTGTGTTGCACATTTTGTACAGATATTCATGGTCCCCAGAGGTTAAAAAAAGAAAACCCTGCTGACTTTGGTAATCCACTGACTTTTTTCTGAGGTTCACATTTGTGGCTTTGAGTGAAATATATACAACAACTGGATGGATTGTCATTAAAATTGGCCCTGACATGTAGGTCCTCCTCTGGATGAGCAGTAATAACTTGATCCATCATCAAGTCAAATTTTAAATCTAATACTTTGGTTTATGACCAAATACCTGCAAAACCAATAACATTCAGCCTCAGCTGTATTTTTTGTGTCAGATATACAATGTTGCAAACATATTAGCATTCTAATGTGAGCAATTAGCTTAAAGCACTACTGTGCTTATGTACAGCCTCACAGTAGAGCTTGAGATCTGTGTCTGCACGCAATGGAACCCAATGTAGTCTGATGAGTTCGGGTCGGGTCAGGTTGGGCTTTATTTGTCATATATTTCATGGGCTCACATGAGGTTCAGGGTGTATTATTATCATTTTTTGTTTGTTTTTTCTCCAGTTTAGTTGCTATTTAGTTATTATTTCATATTGTACATGAGACTTGCAGGGCAGGCAGTGCAGCACAACCTCTCCTATGATGCATAGAGGGGAGCTAAGAAAAATGTCAGGCTGTCAGGTAATCGGGTTCGGGCTGAAATATGCTAATGAGGGTTGGGTTCTGGTTGGTTTCAGACAGAATTTTGTTGGGCTTGGGCCTTGTTGGGCTCAACTTCTTAGGCCTGATTAAAGTTCTTCTTCAAAGAGCTGCTACCCTGGCTGTAGACTGTACGACTGGGACACACTGCCTCTAGCTCACATATGTCTCACACAAGGTTGCAGCGATGCTTCATCCAGGAATTAGGAGTCTCAACTATTTTTTTCATGTGACATGCATGCTGTGAAAATGATCTGTTGACTGTCATATTGACATCATACCAGCAACATGACACATTTCATGACTGTTTCAATGTCTATGTCTGTAGAATATGTCACAGACATGAAAAGTTTGGTTGAAATTTGGTGTGCTCTCCCCCTCTTTGTCTCTGGACAGAGGCAAACAAAAATTGCACTGCTTTCTGGTTTCAACTCTTTGCTTCTCTTCACGACTTTTCTGCAAAGTAGCAGTAGCAGCGCTGCAGCAGCAACACTGTCTGTGTGGTCATCCACATGTGTGCAAGTGACAGCAGTTCAGCGAGACGCACGGGCAGTGTGGCCTGAGCGACGGGCTGCATGCAAAATCAATCCCTATTTACTCTGTGGTGCGCTGGATTTGCTGTCCACCATTTCATTTGAGTGCCTGAATTCTCTGTGTAAATTTCATAATATAGAGTGAAATGAAAAAGTATTGTCCATGGCATGTGGGCTAATTTCGACTAACAATCCCACACTTTACTTGCATTTTATACATGTGAAAATTATGGTCAGTGTGACTTTACATCTGTCATAATATTTATGTTTATGTTTATTTTATTTGACAATGCACATTAAGTAACATGATCACTTAAGTCACATAAATGCACCAGATTTAGCCATACAGGCTAATTTTCATCTGTAGTCCCTGGCAAGTTGATGGTATATAGCATATATACTGTATATATTAAAAAACAAAAATAACATACAAAAGCCCAGAAGCACAGATAAAAGCATGATGACATGTGCATACAAGAGCACATAACCATAATGATGATAACAAGACCTTATTGTCTGAAATTTCAATTAATGCTCTCTTAAAGTAAACTACTGGGTGTTTATTAGAGGTGCAATAACAGATCTACTATTTGTCTCCTATCTTTATAATTGATCAATTGGTTTGAGTAATTTTTGAAGAAAAAAAAGTCAAATTCTCTGATTCCAGCTTTTTAAATGTGAATATTTTGTGGTCTCTTTACTCCTCTACTGAATATCTCTGGGTTGTGGCTGTACAAGACATTTGAGGACATCAGCTTTGGCAAACACTAAACATTTTTCACCATTTTCTGACATTTTATAGACCAAACAAGGAATCAAATACTTGTTAATCAATTGAATAACTGACATTGAAAATAATCCTTAGTTTCAGCCCTGGTGTTTATCACATATGGAGTAATGAATGAGTGAAGAATTGAGTGGTTTCAGACTTAACTTTGGTCTTAGCTGAGCGGAGAGAATTCAGAGAATTTTGTGTTCCTGGACATTTTTTTCAGTTCAACATTATATCCGTTTAGGATGGGTAATTTCCACAGCTATTTTGGAACTATCATGTTCCTCTTTCATAGTAAAGGGAATTGAGAATTAGTAAGTGGAAAACCAGCTTCAAAAAGTCGTGCACACACAGTCTCCGGGATGATGAAATACGCTCTGCCCTGCACTGCACACAGCAGTTGAATGAACTTCAGTTTGTTTGAAATGTGCAGTAGATAAAGCTGGCGACACCTGTCTCTTACTGACACACAGGCTCATAGCAGAGCTCTTAAATTCCAAGTGGTGCTAATTTTCACATCTGATTCTGGATATGTTACAGATTAATCTTGGCAAGCCCTGGCTTCAGAGAAGGAAGTCACTCACGGAAGGAATTTGACTGAAATTTAACAGGTTGGGACTGTGTCTATTTGCATCTGTCCAGATTCATCCCTCTTTTAAGATTTATAGTTAAGAAAGGTGGAATGCGAGTAATAATTTGTACGCTCTTACAAGATGAATGCCACCTTCTTCACAGCCTTCACCTCTTCTTTCAACTCACTCCCATTAGAGTTCTTCTTACATCTGGTTTGTGTCACAGATCACGTGGGTTTGTGAGGCCTCTCGTTTATTCTCAGCCTTATCACTTACAGCCTGGCCAGCTTCTCACACCAGCACGCAGTTCATTTGAAAAGGTGCAGTAGCCAAGTAGCAGCCTGTTGCTACAGTTAATGAGCCATCAACTTTTTGGACAAAGTACAGTGGGCCTCTCATCACAAAACAGAGGTCAAAACTTCCCAATCTGCTTAATATGTTCCAATGTTTGTTTGGCAAGCATTTTTCATGCATTGTTTTGCAAACTGAGTCTGAGTGCTGGGAATCCACTTTACAAGAGTCCTACCAGGCCGCGGCTAACTTCATATGTGCGCCAGATAATTCATCTGTCAATTTGTTAACTAGATTTATAATGATGGTGGGTTACAAGCCATAAAAACCACTAAGATAAACATAGCAGCCATGGAACAAATGTGCCACAATTTCACTTCTAAACACTGGCACTGTATCTTCGGTCAACATGCAATTTATTTGATTAATGTCTTGGGTTGGTGTACTTGATAAATACTAGAACTGGATACCAAATTAGAAAGTATGTTGTTTACATTATTCATGAACAGGTCTGGGCTGTTAGAGCTGTGTTGTTCATGAACAATTCACTCAAAAGAATTAGTCTTTTTCTTTTGGGCGAACAAACTGAACTGAATCACCTCCTGAAAGGATCTCAGTTAAGTTGAGCTCAGTCAATTGCGAGTGCACATACAGGGACACACTCACGTCTTCTGACAGCTGGTATTCATTTGCACTTATACTATGGCAAGATGCCACTGCAGCAATGGCAGCTGGTTAACTTCCGGTACTTTAGAATCATCTATAGCATCAAATAACTAATTAAAACCAAACTTTTCAGAACACTTGAACAAACATCAGTGTGATAAGAACTACCTAAAATGACAGAAGACCACCTTTGACAGCATTTTATTTGATGTGTCTTATCTACTAACATTGGGGAGGCAGTATTTATGGCCTGTACTGTAGCCAGCCACCAGGGGGCGATCAAGATGCTATGGATTCACCTCTGGGGAGCTGACATTTTGTCCACTGATATACATTCAATGGTTCGGAACCTGAAAAGTTGGTTCCCTGCTGAAACCAAAAATTATCAGGTTTTCCTTGGAAACCAAAGTGGATGTGCACATTCTACAGGCAAGGGCGTCACTTTGTGTTCAAAAGTTGTGGTGACATAAGGGCTCAGATGAAAAAACATTTTTTTAAAACAGCCCTCAACATATACAATTTTGGGCGATGTAATGGGGGGATCGCATGAGGTCAAACCAGATAATTACGGCAGGCTGGGGAAAAAAATGCATAATGGCTTATCAAAAGGGCATTGACGCTACTACAGAGTCAACAATACCAAAATATACAGCGTAAAACACAGCATCAGGCACCATCACATCCACAGCTGCAACACCATGTCAATTACTTGAAAAATGGCCATATCGCATCAAATGTAGAAAGCACCAGTGTATGCCAATCACTGCCCTAAAATATGACAAAATAGAAACAGCTGAGGGAATAACAATAACAGTGTGAGCAAATAATAACAGATGTTTTTGTAAAGGACACCAGTGTCCACCGGTCGTTGTGCAATGTGCAACGCCATCTGTTGATGACACATCCTTGATTACAATGGTACGGGCTGGTTTGCTAGATTGGACCATGGTTCCAAGAATCTTTCACAAAACCAGAGCTAATGTGGTGGAAAAGGGCCCTGAGTTCATGACTCAAGTCATTAGTTTGCAGGAGGACAAGGGTGTGTTCAAGACAGCAAGTACACAGCTTGCTAGCATTTGGGTTGCTAGCATTAAGCTGCAATAATTCAACAACATTGGTGGTAGACTGCAGTCCAGATATCTGAATAGATTCACTGAACGTGCACAGCAAAAGTGAGACCTGAATTTAGGCAGTCACTAAGTTGCTCAAGCCCACTCCTCTGCTCCCTCTCAGACAGGATTTGCTATTGTTTTGATTTGAACAATTCTCCGTTCTGACTTTGGTTATCGACTTCAACTTTTAAACGATTTTCAATTCCAATTCTTTGAGTCTCTTCCTGCTTTCTTCACAGAAGAGTTGTGTGAGACGCTAATTACCACAGATAAATGTTACCAGCAGAAAGACTGAGCTAAGCTAACGTTAGCTAGACAACCATAACAACGGTAGTCTCTCTTCTGGTTTCTTGAACATTTTGGGGTTTCTTTACGCTACTTTACTGTAACGATAGAGGAGTATCCCGTCCTTGTAAAATGTTTCGTAGCACAGTGTTGGCTAAATTGAGGTGACTGTCACAAAACCTACACAATTTGCATTAAGAGACAGTTTAATTTGAAACTAGTGTGAGTGAAATTTGTGTAGGAATCAATTAGCAGATTCAGTTAAAAATTTCTTCATGATTTGTTTGGAATTGTAATTTTGGAATAATTTCTCAATCCCCCACATTACTCTTGAAGTCTGGAGGTAGAATGTAGTTCCAAATATTGGTGTCGTAAGAACATACATGCTGTATAAAATAGGGTAGGACTTTCTTTAAGAGCTTCCAGTTTGCTAACAGTATCTTTTCCACTGAATTCTCAGCTCACTGGTTTATCTCTCACGATCGACCTTTCTAAATTCACTAGTTGGTGATATTAACAGAACTTTGTTTCACTTCAGTGAGTGGGACTATATGTAGTCGGAGCTCTGGTCAAGCACTGAACATTCGCTGAATGAATCTTTTGAATGAGTCATTTTTAAATGAATTGATTCTGAAGATTCAGTAACCTGAAAAGTAATGCTTTGCCCATCACTAGTTGCTGATCCCATCCTCCTCAGTATGCCTGGCTTCGCTCTCAGTAGGGAGTCGCAGAGTCTGTGACAGAACAGCTGGGAGGGCTGATCTCATTAGTGGGCTGATGGGAGGACTGCTGAGCTGGGCATTCCACTGTGGCATCAGTTCATTTAGTAAAAATGTAGAAATAAACCAGGAGAACAAGACAACACTAGGAAAAGAAAATAACCCCCTGACAAAAGTTCTCACAGAAGTTGATCATGGAGGGAAAAAAATAAAGTGTCCAGGGCCGCTCTGTGCTGTATCTTTGAACAGAGAACTGCTGAGATTGCAGAAGTCTATTTTTAACTTTTTGGCATGTACGCTAAATTTGGAAACAGATAATGACAGGAAAGAGGTGGAAGGGGAATGAAGTGCAATGTAAATCATGGCAAGGAGTCAAACTGTCTCTTGGCTGCAGGAGTACAACAGCATCAATCACACCCCGAGAACAGCCTCCTTATCCAGCGGATAAGGAGGCGCTACTACGTGCTGTGTGTGTGTCTGCCCCATGAGTCGGGCCGTTAGATGTCATCCACTTCTCAGATTAGAATCTGTCATACTGATCAAAAGGGAAACAGGGCAGACAGACTGATTGCGTTAAGATTGACTGTGATTAAGAAGAAGGAGGAGAGGGCTCTATAGCTGTCACTATACACACACACACACACACACACACACACACCACACAATCACTCCTCTGTTTGCTGAATGTAAATAAGCTGCAGCTCAGCCCATGCACTTCAGGGGATTTTGGTTTTCTCTTTGCTAAATGATTAACCAATGCCAAACTCTGGCCATAGTCAAAAAAAAAAAAAAAAAAAAAAAAACACTAAAGGAAGTTATTGAGATTTTTTTCTTCCTTGTAGAGGAAAAATAACACCAACATATGAGACACATGAGCTTTCTCAGCAGATGGCGTTTGCCCAGGTGATGTGATGTTCATATTTACATCTCCTGAAGAAATGTAATGAATTCTCGTCCATGTCGACTTCAAAGTTAATTCTTGATCTTAGAAACAGATAATTAACGTATGTTAACAAAACAATCTCATTTGTCTTTTTTTTAACTTTTAAAGTGTGACAATGTAACTTTGAAAAGAAGTAAAACGTGAATTCATAGGCAGTAAAATGCACCATTGCTCAGTTCAGTACACTCAGCAATTTGAATAATTTCGAATAATCGATTATTAATCAATTATCAAATTAATCATCAACTATTGTGATAATCAATTAATCAGTTTCAGTAATATTTTAAGTGCCTTAAATGTGAATGTTTTCGGTATTCTTTGCTCCTTTATGGCAGTAAACTGAATAGTTTCAAGTTGTGGACAAAACAAGACATTTGTGGACGTCATTTTGGGCTTTGGCAAACACTGAGAAGTGAGACATTTTTCACCATTTTCTGACATTTTATAGATGAAACAACTAATTGATTAATCGACAAAATAATAAACAGATTAATCAACAATGAAAATAATTGTTAGTTGCAGCTGTATTGCCTGCTAAAGCTTTATATGGTCTAGTATGACCAGTAGCTTTTTTTCCCCTAGTGTTGGCTAACTTTAGACAGATTTTGCTCTGTAATTGGCTGGATTATATTACATTTTTGACCAGCAGCAAGGGAGGGGGCGTGGAGGCTGGTATGGTAACAAAAACACAATTCTTCTTATTTTTAGTTGATTATACACTAATGACAGCATGCATATGAATGTTATACTCTCTTTGTGCCATATTCTGCCACATAAATTTTTCACACATTGGCCTTAAAAGCATCTAACTCAAAAATGATAGGAAATTTATTCTGTAATTGCCACTTGCTTTATGCTAACATGGGTGAGAAGACCCTAAAGTGCTACAACGAAAGGGAAATTTAAACATCTACAATTCTATAACAACGAAGCAAACCTTGATGATGATTGCAAGGACATGCAAATATTGCTCAAAATATATTTGAACATAGATTCCGTTCATTAAATACACACTATGTAAATTCTGCCGCCAGCAGTCTCACATTAAAACGATAACAAATACATAGTTTGATGAAGGGACAAAGTGGCATGAGAACATGGGAGTTGTTACCCTTGCTGCCAAACAACTACCACAGCTGATGACAATCCATCTGCTATGAATCAGGCAAAACGTATGTTTCATTCTTGTTATGTTCAGTGACCTTCACCAGCTTCCAGTTATAGCAATAAGCAAGCAACGGCTAACAGGAAACACACTGTTACCTTAAACAATTACGGATTTCTCTACGTTTGAACCTTGTTGGAGACATTTGGGATGTTGTAAGCACGCAACTCAACAAAACATGTAACAGATGTCTAGCATTTTTAGACATTTTAATGCAGAAATGTCACATATTATAGTTTTAAAGCATCTAACTCGAGAATGTTAGTGTATAAAAGAAAATTCAGGGTGCCGTTATTATGTAATGGCCACTTGCTTTAATCTAACATGGGAGAGAAAACCGTAAAGTGATCCAGAAAAATGGAAATTCAAACATCTGCAATTCTATGACAACTTCGATTCTTATGCACCTTCACTGACTTCCTTCTTCACTCTCTGATGTATCCAATGTATCTTGTGTTTTCCCGTAAGTTATAAGCAAGTCACAACTAGTAATGGCTAACAGTAAAACACACTGTTATCTTGAATAAATGATGGATTTCTCTGTTTTTGAACAGCAAGCAGTTTTAGACATTTTAATGCATTTACCATTCATGTTCATGAGCGAGGTAATTCAGGTTTTATTCATGTTATATTTAGTCACGTTTGCTGGATGTATCCAATGTATTCCACGGAAGTTGTAGCAACTAGCAACTATAGCTACCAACAATGAGCAGGACACGTACGGTTACACTGAATAAATTACAGATTCTTCTGGGTTTGAAGCTGGTTGGAAACATTTGGGATAGAAATGCAACAAAATATAAAACATATGACTAGCGTTTTTAGACTTTTTGATGCAGAAATGCTTTAATATTAAAATTTGGATATCACAATTGTATGCTAACATTTGAGAGGAAAAGTAAAGTTGGGGACATTTAGGCTGACTTTTATGGTGTCAAATATACCAAGATATGAATTATGACCCTCATGCTTTCCCCCAAATAAAACATTTATGGGCCTAATGATTTGGAACACTTTCTTACATGAAAAACATGCATACTGCTAAGAAAATATGTATTCTTATATAAGATAAAAGGCCAGTTGTAGAGAAGAACTTCAAACATGTGGGATATTCTCACAAACACATTGCTGAGCAGCGTTCATTAGAAGTTCCACCTGTTTTTGAACTTTAATCTAAGAGGCTTCTAAAGTTTTCTGTTTCTTTTGGACTGCCTGTTTTGTTATTTTTGTTGTAAAATGACTTTGGCAAGGTTGAAATGAGCCTACAATGCCAAGGAAGCGGTTTCAGCTGAATGGAAGTGAAATGAGTTGAGCTGAATTAAAAGAGAAACAGAAAAAAAAAAAAAAAATGTCCATGAGAGCAGAGAGGGAACGAGGGGAGGGGGACACTCAGAGGAGGAGGAGGAGGAGGAGGAGGAGGAGGAGGAGGAGGAGGAGGAGGAGGAGGAGAGACCCTGAGCGGGCATGACTGCTCCTGGAGCTGTGACAGGAAACTTTGCTCTTGTTGCTCCGCTCCTCCTCAGCAGCAGCAGCAGCAGCAGTCAGGCTCCACCGCTTCAGTCGCAGTCAGTTTCCCGTCTGAAATGCACTTGACTGGACTCCGTCACCCGGTCATGGCTCTGCTCCATCTGCGCTCTCCGCCAGCTCGTCACTGAAGATAACGAGCAGTGTACCGGGAGACTTTTTTTTTTTTCTCAAGGATACACTTTGGAACTAAATGACATTTGTTTGCTTTTAAGCCAAAATGGACACGAGGATGGAGACTGTGCTTTACCTGCTTGCCCTCATGTTGGCCCGGGTTAGCTGGGGTCTCGGGTATTCAGAGGCCAGTATTCAGTCGGGACAGAGAGCAGCCAGCAGACACAGGTAAGACTTAACATCAGCGGAGTAACACGTGTGTCAATGTTATTAGGGGAGTCCGGGGGCAAGTGGAACATTTTTGACATCTTCTCTCAGAACTCACAGACTACTTGAAATACATGTGTCATTTTTTGATAGAAGAAACATATATATGTGCACTAGTTAGGCCTAATAATACAGTTGATACACTTCCAGCAATAAGGACAATGCTATAGGCTAATATTAAATTTAATGCAAGAGGTCAGACTGTGGCATCTGCCCCCTTGACTACAAGAAACAAGTCATATTAACCTGCTGTATCTCCACTGCTTACTGCTGTAGTATAGAGCTGAAACAATTGTTCAATTGGTTGTCAACTATTAAACCAGTTGACAACTATTTTGATAATGAAGTCATTTAAAAAAAATCTTTGACTCCAGCTTCTTTTCTTTTTTTTTTCTTTTTTTTGTTCTGTATTGTTTTTTTTTACTCCTGCGTGGCAGTAGTATTCGAATATCTCTGGATTGTGGGCAAAACAAGCATGGTTTTTGGGAAAAACTTACAGACAATTTAATTAATTGATGAATCAATCAAATGATGTTCCAGCTTTGCAAATGTGGGGATGTGCTGCATTTCTCAGTTTTGTAAATGAAATATCTAAGTATTTTGGACTGATAGTGTGACAGAAAAGGGTGTTTGAAGATGTTGTCTTGGGTTTTGCAAAACTGGTGGTCGAAACAATTAAACCAGTAATCAGAGATCGTCATTGTTTTGTCACTAGTAAATTTCTTTGCACTTGAGTCGGAGGTCAAGTCCCAGAAAAAGATTGACAAGTCACTAGTCAAGTCCCAAGTCCTAAACTTTGAGATTTGAGTTCTAAACAAGTCATAATGTAACAGCCTCATTTATTTAGAAACTCATTTAGCTGTTGAGCTAACATGAGCCAAGCATTAGCTTGCTAACTATATTAGCCTCAACTTACCATTCTTCTTAAATGCGCAAATTTTGCTGCCACTGCAAGTTCTCTTAAATGCTAGGAATAGGTGAGTGACATGAGGTGTTTGCAATCTGCAAGCTAACTGCTGCTAAATCCTTCACACAGGTGCTTAAAATGTAGCCCTAACGTTATCGATATCATAATATCAGCAGAAAATGATATCAAGGAACTGAAACAGTAAACTTTTGCAGCCATTTTTATTTTTACAGTCATAAATAACTATGAATTTAAGAAATGTAAATAAAGCCATTAGAATTAAGAAAAGCGATCAAATATATGTAAAACGCTGTCTATAAAAAACAGTCTGCATTATGTTTGTTAAAAAATATCAGACAACATATACGTCGATACTGATATAGAACAATGTAGCTGTGTCAGACCAATATTGGGCCAATATTAGTCTGGTTCTATGAGAAAGATAGAGATACTCAACAAACTTAGAGTGACAAAATCAGCACCAGAATGAGACAAAATGGGACAAAATTTTTCCACTAATATCATCATCTTCGTAATGTTTTTCATCAGAGTCCACAATGTGAACATATCATGTGAGTAACACGTGCAGAAGGAAACATTTCTAGAGTAAATATCTTGTTGGTGATTCTTGGTGTTTCTTACTCCACGGGGACTCTCGCTGACTGGGGTGTGATGGGTGGGTGGGGGTGTGTGTGATGATTCAGGGGGGCCCAGAGCTGGACAGGGCTTATAGGGATTTTAGATATTTACTGTTCCAGGGCCCCAGGTGAAACATTTTCAGGGGGCCCAGAGTTCCAGCAGCGCCCCCCGGCTTCAGCCTTGTCGGAGGGGAATTTATCATTCTGGCAAACGGCATCTTCCAGTCCGGTAAAGGTGAATGGGCTCTGTGGGGGAGGGAGGGGGTGACAAGTTGCTGGGGTACTGAACTTGAACTGAGCATCATTAATCTGAAAGACTGATAATGTGTAATCCTGGAATTTAAATTGCGTGATTCAGATTCCCAAACTGCCACACTGCCCTCTTTAATGGGACAGTAAGGAAATCATTTCGATCTGAGCGTCTGTTGATTAATAGTTGCTTGTAAATCAGTGATGGAGTGTTGGAGTCCCTGCCATAAAGCTGTTAATACTGTCAGTGAGCCAACACATGTATGTTTTTACTGTGCTGTTGCAGCCCCATAGTGTGTTATTAGCATGTAATTGAGCTTCTGCCTGAGGGGCCCTGTGTGTGGACGACCCCTCACCTCTGTGGACAGATGTGTGTGACTTGTTTGTGTGCTTGTAAATGAGGGAATGAGGAAGCTTTTGGCAAATTGAATGACTGATAATGTGTGTGTGTGTGTGTGCGTGTGTGTGAATAAAGGAGGTCAGAACAGAATGCCTGAGTGAATGAATGACAGAGTCTCACATGTGGTGCATGTCTGCCTGCATGCCTGCATGTGTTTGTACTTACCGTGTGCGTATGTGTGTATGCAATGCAGGCCAGGCTTCTGGGAGTTGAGCTCCTGCAATATGAGCTTCTATCAGGTTTCGGTCCACATCAGAGCACAGTGTGCTGCTGCTGCTACTGCTGTGGCTGTCTGAGTCATGGGATGTGGATGGTCGGCCTCTGTGGTGTATGATGAAGCTGAACTGTTGGCTGGTGGACATGATAAGAAGTCAAAAGAAGAATACGTAGAAGACAGAAAAGAGGGAAAAGATACAGTATCTTATTAAGAGGGCAAGATAAGTGAGAGGAAGGCAAGAAAGTAGAACAAAAAGGCTGTTTTGTAAGTCACAAGTAAGTCTCAAGTCTTTGCTCTCAAGTCCAAAGTCCTAAGTCAAGACCAACAAGTCCCAAGTCAAGTCCCAGTTCCAGCCTTCTTTAGTCTGGTGGAACCAAATGCTGGAGCATTTACCCACATGGTACAGTACGTTTGGGTTGGTGTGAATGCCAGACTCCAACTCTGGTTCAAACGACCATTCAAGTGAACTCCTGGTAATTCATTTCACAATTTGAACCAATCACAAAACCAGATCATCGTATGTGTCACTTCATTTGTCTAAAACACATTTTCTCTTCCTGTTTTGGTGATCGGTGAACTAGTACTGCTTTTGCTACCAAAATGTGGACTGGCAGGAGACAAACCTGGAATCACCACAAAGAGAGAAAATCTCATAGATATGCGCTCTGGTTCAGCACCAACATGAACAGAACGTGACGGTGCTCCATGATGAACAATAGAAAGTGAAACAATGTGTCGTTCTCACATTGGTTTGATTCAGGAACCAGACCTTTAGATTCGGACCCACCCTGAGTCCTGAGTCCTAAACAAGTCAGAATCTATCAGTGAGTATCAGCTCGCTAACTATGTTAATATTAGTCTCACCTTACTGTTCTTTGTGGACAGAAATTGTAAGTTGTTGCAATTTGTTTTTTGTTTTTTTTGTTTTTTTTTTGTTGTTGTTTTTTTTGTCGACAACCTAATTTTTCTGTACGCAAACGAATATTTATTATAGGTATCATTTTGTCCAACTGGAGCTCAGTATCGTAATGTAAATAACTAAATGACAGATCTTTCATTCTTTGGGCTCGGGGGAAGGAATCAAGTATTTTCAAGTCGAAAGGCTCAAGTCCAAGTGAGGTTATGACTCAGTGGTGTAAAAGTCCAAGGTGAGCAAGTCTTTTGTGATTTTGTCAAGTCAGGTCTAAAGTAATCAAATTTGTGACTCTAGTCTGACTCAAGTTGTGAGTCATGTGACTCAGTTCCACACCTCTGATTAAAAAAATAAAAAAAGATCTGGAGAGAAGAGAGAGAACCTGAGCAGGCGTGGCAAGAGAGGATGAAAGCATAAGAAAAGATGGAGAAAGTGCAACTATGTAACCTTGAGAGGAAGAAAAGTTAGATTCGTGAGCAATAAAACACACTGTTGTTCGGTTCAGTACACTCATGACCAGTAGCTTTTGTTTGCTAATGTTAGCTAACATTAGATAGTTATAGCTGCTCTGGAATTGACTGAGCCAGTTGGCTGACTTTATGGATTTTCTCAACCTCTGCTGCTGTTAAACAACATTTTAGGTCAGTCAGATTGCTTAAGGTTGACGTCTTTAAAGTTCCTAAATCAAGAATGTGAGGAAGTGGGAGATAAGTGAGGAGAAGCTAGGAGAAAAAAAAAAAAAGAACAAAGATGAGGAAAACTGGCAAGTCAGTAAAAGAAACAGAAGATCTGGAGAGAGAAGCGAGCGGGCGTGACAAGAGAAGATGAAAGAATGAGAAAAGGTTGGGAGGAGCAGCATGATTAGAGAAAAGACAGGAGACTCTGGTCCTTGAATGCCTTCCCCCTGCTGAAACCAGTAGGCTATGAAGGAGTCAGCATGGCTGGCCTGTGACATACATACACATACAAACCACACACACACACACACACACAGAGTGTGACACATCGGGGAGAAGAATGCGCTGGCCCGTGGCAATGCGGTTTGCCCCTCTGACATCTGTTTGAACTCAATTGATCTGTTTTGACAGATGTGTGAAGTATTCCATAAGTGGCGGAGGCTGCTGAATGAACTGGAGGACGTCCAGCAGGGGTCTTACCGGGGCTCAGGAGGACCCTGAGCTGTCCGACACATCTCCTGCCAAAACGTCCGAGCTTGCGCGTCAGACCGTCAGCTCCAGACAGAGGAAGAAGAAGAGGGAAGGAGTGGTGTGTCTGGGGCGCTGGATGCAGGTGGACTGCTGATCTGCTTAGGCTCATGGACAGTTTGAAGGACAAGACATGAGATCACCACAGGAGGGGAGCAAGGAGTAGATACAGAGCATCTCTGTCTCATTAATCATACTTATACCCCCTTCAACTTTCTTTTTTTCATGAGCGTTGGGGTGACATAAAGACATACACACATGTTACTCTTATTCAATCAGTTTAGTTCCAGATGTTGTGTTGACATGGACTTTTTTAGTTGTTTAACCTCTGGCACTCCCTCTCCCTTCCACCAAGTATTGTCTTTTTTCAGAGGAGGACAGGAGATCTTTAGGGGGACAAAGCAGGTCAACAGTGTATGAAAAGGCAATGAGGCAATTCGTTGACATCCATTTGCATATCATGCGTTGACGCGTCGTTAATGCCGGTCAGAGCATGGATTCACCCGGAGAACAAGCTGCAGAGAGCCAGCCTTTCCGCGATCATCTAAAGTGTGCCTGTATTTTAGACAGAGATGCAACAGTTTGGCTCTCTTTAGCTCCACAAACTGGACATGACTTATCACAGCGGGACAGCCACACCACACGAGCGCTAGAAGTGAAGCACCGGCCGCTCCGTCCTCCTGCTGGAGCTGCAGCAGCATCACCCTGTTCCTTTTGTGTCAGCGCCCAAACATGATACATCAGGATTATCAACACGTGGAACATATTTCTGTTAGTAGAAGTCACTTTAAATAGATTTTCTAGATGTTTCTTCCTCACCCCCGTGTTAAAAGTGATTTACACTTTACACCATGCATCATCTGAGGGTGTTATTCTGCCATTTTGTACTTTCTGTTCTCTTTATCAGCAACGGATGAGTCAGAAATGGCTACAGACTGTCTGTAATTCATTTCAGTCGCCAGAAAAATGACGAAAAGTATTTTCTTTGCTCCACACTGATGCAAAAAATATTCTGATGAAATAAATTCATGTCATAACCAGCTTAAGCTTTAAGTCAAAATACTGATTGTCCAGTTCAGTGAAGGGTTGACAGTGATTAGTTATTAAATTAAAATGCATCACAGCTCCTTTTGATTTGAGATCCAGTATTTGTCTGATCAGGCATCTGACACAGAGTCTGTTGAATAAGGTGGAAATTAGACTAACTTTAAAATATGCCACTATTATCATTGTTCTATTCTGCTTTATGTGTCTATTTTTCAGGATTTTGATTGAATAAAATATTGAAATATTAATGAGACAAGTTTTGATATGTATTTTAAGTAAATTAATTGTTATGTGACTGGATAATAAAAAAAACGTTGGATTAATTGATAAATTAATCAGTAGATTAATTGATTTATCGAAAACATAATCGATAGATTCATTCATAATCATTTAAAAATAATTCTTAGGTGCAGCCCTGTTTGTCAAGTTTGTCTAGTCATAAATCTGTAATAAACATTGTGTTTTGTTTAGGTGTGTTTTGACATTTTGAAAGTTTAGAGTGTATAAGAACATTATGATAGAAGTATATGATGGTCATTCCCCTGCTCTGTTATAGCTTATGTCTCAAGTTGTTGGAACAGTTTTGGGGTTGATACCATTGAGATTTGGGACACAACTGTTAAGATTTTTGACCAGCTGAGATTAGTTGAAATTGCCAAAGGGACTGTCTGCACCACAGTGTTTTTTTCCCAGCTGAAAATGCTAGTCACTCTTCTGAAAACGTCCAGCTGGGAGCCTTTTAGACCATCAGCTAAGACGTTTTTGTTGCTCTGATACAGGATATCTGTGGAAGCAACGGTTAACACGTGTTGCAAGTACCTAATTTCGTAGGTAAGTTTGTATTATCAAGAAATTCTGAATGTAAAAATGTCAGCACAAAGTAGAGTACTTCCACAGGCTGAAGCATGTAGGGAGAGAAGACGGACTTGCTGGGGGAGCTGGGGGAGATAGCAGGTGGTGCATTTTCTGGCAGACTAGCTTGCCATGGAAAGCACCCCTAATCCTACCCATAATGGGCTATTCATGGAGGCTGCTTATTACGGCATAATTGTCTATGTGGGTTCATGAGATTTTGTGTGCGAGGAAACATCTTGGCGAGTACATGGTTCAAGAGCTGACGTTCGATGGACCTCTATTCAAGGAGTTGGTTACAGTATGAACAGGACACAGTTTGTGTTATTTGTCCCGCCCCTCCTCCACTGTGACTGGGTGGCTGTGTATAAAGTGACAGTGATGAATGCGGCATTTTACCCAAAGCTGAACATATTTCAACTCACTGACCAGAAGAAAACCAAATGCTCAGTGCAGAATAAGCACTCGGCACCTTGTTACATTGCGGGCATTTCTAGCCGAGTGTAAACACGATACACAGTACTCCCATTGGAAACAAATTAAAAAATTATGCTGCTTAGGAAAAAAGGCTTTGTCGGACAGCCACTAAGACACCAAGACCTCGAGGAACACCATAGAACAATTCATGCCGTGATTTGGTCTCATTTTTCCGCAATTGGATGGCGAGCAGTTCTGTTTTGGAAATTGCAAAGAGACACCCTTATTGTCAGTATACATTGGAAAGCCATCAGTCCTCTGAATTAGGCCTGGGCGATAGAGCTGAAAAACTTATCGCAATAGTGAAGTTTCATATCGTTTGATATCGATAATTATTGATCATGCAGGTTGTGACTAACTACATGTTGCGTAGTCGAGGGGGTGGAAGCAGCTAAGGTGATAAAATGAGTGAAAAACACAATATTTTTGACCAAAAACCTTGATATTATGACAATATTGTCCAGATGACTATTGGTGCTTTCACAACATATTAACCCAGTGAGCTTTTTTGGTAAATAATTATCAGTAATGTGGATATAATGAGAAGAAAATTATTATCACTTTACTGCAATGCAGCCTTTAAAACCAGGAAAAGACAACATGTATGCCATATCACGATAGAACGATATCCAAAATGTATCACGAAATCTACTCCTATATCATGATACGACATAATATTGATTTATTGCCCAGCCCTATTTTGAATGCTCCACGTCTCTAGTTTTTGGTGGTGAAGTTTCATTAGGCTGTGATTATCCATCATAGGTAATTTTCAAAAATGGTCTTACTGCTATGAAATGGCAACAATGGGGCCTAACATGATCACACATGAATGTAATCAGGCTCATTGAATCCACAAGAGCCTCAGCTTCAACAGTCACATGCAGTTTATGGAATTCCAATACTGTTTATGGACCCCAGTAAGCAGAAATATTAAAATAAAATAGGAGAAAATAACACATTTACACTGCATGCAAAATCTACATGCTCACAACTGTGTGGGATCAGCATAAGGTGAGCATGTCTATAAATAAGAGACTTTTCAGTACCCATTTTCATTCAGATATCCTTTAGATGAGAGGTCAAGGGACCCTTTTGTAGAATGGTCATGCCAGTTTTTCCCTTGCCAAAATTTACCCTAACTTTGGAGCGTTATTTAGCCCCCTTTTCCAACAAGCTAGCATGATGATTTTGGTACCAGTGGTCTTCTAGTGTCATATAATGCCAGTATCTTCACTCTAGCTATTAAACTTATTACAGCCTCTTAAAGAAATTAAGTACAATGTTTTTCACATGGTGTGCAGAAGACTGCCAGACTGTGTTTAGCCTAATTTAACAACAATGAAACCAGCTAACTGTAAGCTAAATGCTACTGTACTCTGCTATCAAACTGACCTTATAGAATTTAATGACATCTTGAAGACAAGTCAAAAATGCACCACTGAAGTCAAGGAAAATAATCATGTCACACTTAAAATGGTGTAATGGTGGCAAGTGTCAAAACTGACCACATATGACAGTTTAATGTAATGTTAAAAGATGAAGCTGAACAGTTTCTTTTAAGGCTGATAATAGTCATAATAATGACAAAGACAACGACAGGTTATGCTGTCTTTGTTAATGTCAAGTTGTCATGACAAAGACATCTCAAACAATGTCAACTTTGCATTAAAACTGAAATAATTGACTGGATAAGACTCAGTGACCACAGTCATAAACATTCAGTCATAGAGTCATAAAGACTCATGTTCATGTCAGGGGTCATGACAGTGTAATGGCAGTCATACGTACACCACTTTGAATAAAGTGTTGCAGAGAGTAGTGTTGGCCGGGCCAGTGACGTTCCTGTGGAGTTGAAGAGGTTACAGTCGGCTGTTTTTATGGCCTTCTGCTTTGTGGATTGAAACAGGAAAAACAGTCGAGCCAAAGAGGTGATTAGTTCTGACAAATCTAATGTTCAGGGGGCCATTAGTGCAGTAATGCTTTTTTCATAATTTGGGCTTAGTTCCATGAATGAATGCTATATTGTACGGCATATAATCGTACATAATAGTGTGCCTCCAACTCTGTGGAAACAGATGGGGGAACTCCCTATCCTGTTTCAGTGTGACAATGCAAGCCAGGCCCGTAAAGGAATGGTTTTCCCAGTTTGGTGTGGAAGAAGCTGACTGACCTGCACAGATCCCTGACCTCAACCTGGTCCAACACCTCTGGCATGACTTTATCAGTCAAAGTCAGAGCCAGACCGGCCTTTATTGTACACAATGTATCACTGTCCTGCATGGAACTTGGACATTTCCATCACAGATTAATAATACAATAAAATGTGTTACAGTGAGACTGTTGAAAATATAAAATCACAAGATGGTAGAAACATTTGGCTGCTGTAAAGTAACAAAAAATGATTTATTCCGACTGAGAAAGGAGAAGGGTCTTTTCCATTAAAGTCAGGTAAAATCAAAGATGGCTCAGGACTCCTCTCATTTTCTGCAATGAAGCCATGTGACACTCAGTCTACTTCTTCTCTTGTTCATGCCTCTTCTGTCTTTTAGGGGGAAGTGTAGGTCAGGAATTCATACAATACTCTAATGGTGATGGAGTATCTAAGAAATTACCCTTGAGAATCCAGCATGGTTAGCCAATCTGGGCATAAAGAGAGAGCAATTGTCTGTAATTAAGCTTCTTTTAATAATTGCCCTGGAGCAAGCTAATTGAACCCAGTGACTCCAGTTGCAGCAGACGTTGCTGCAGTCTACTGTTGTGGTAACTTGGAATTCAAGCTTCATTGCTCACAGAAATCTAATGTGGGTCAGTTACAATGCATAGAAAATTGCCTCCTGTCCATCACAAGGAAAATAGTCACATCTAACCGCTAGCTCAAGAAAGAGGAGATATCAGGTTTACTACTGCCAGTTATGAGCTTGAGATTTATACATTTTATGCATCAATTCACGTCCTTTGATTTAAAATTATTAGTTTAAATAACAGCATATGTAAGTAAGTGTCCATTAAACTGATCCTAATATGGTTCAAGAATAAACACTGGCTGTGACTGGATTGGATCTCTGCGCGGATTCTGCTGTCAGCCCCAGTTTTTGGCTCTATGGATCATCATGTCGGTCTGTCAGCCAGATAGTCAGTTAGTCCACGCCTTTGGTCCAGACTGAAATGTCTCAAATGCTCAACTATTGGATAGGACACACCATGAAGTAGAAATGTGCGGGTTTGAGTGAAATGTCTCCACATCTAATGGATGGATCGCCATGAAATGTACTAGATTAGGGCTGATCTGAATGCTCCAGATCTTCTACCACTACCATGGAAATCAGTGTCCAAATCAGTATTAGAATGCTGCATTTTTGAGAAAAAACAAACTGAACAAACAAACAAAGCTTTATGAAGAGAGGAAGGGGACGAGACGGTTGGCTGCACGGAAAAACAAAGAAAAAGACTGACAAAAAGTGAGAAATGGAGTCCCGCTATGGTGTTTAATTTGTCCCAAAACCTATGCATGTAAAATCCAGCTGAGTGCATGAGATATGAGTGCACAGAACAGTATCCACAAGAGGAAAAAGCATCTTCCCGAGTGTGAAAAGAGCTAAACTACTGACATTCCCAACAACCTCAGCTTCACCGGTTGTATAGCACTAATTGATAAATGTTAAGATGCTAGCATACGCAGCATAAGATGTTGAACATGATAAATATTATAGCTACCTGCTAACCAATATTAGCATAATAATTTTGAGCTTGTTAGCATAACATAGCTAATGTTTGCCTTTAATTCGAGTTGATATTCAAAATGTCAGCGGTCAGATGGGGCTATGAGATTTGTGAACAGGCATGTAGTTTATGAAGCTAAATTCAGTGTGAAAGTTGTCAACGTATGCCTTAACATTCAGCCACTTCCTAGCTAACGTTACCATTTGGTAGTTTTACATGATATGATAGTAAATGACTTCTTCTGTTGATATTCCAGAATCAATTTATGTCAAGTCAACCCCTTCAACAGCAGTCAGTGTTTTTTGATCCCATTTAAATTGTGCCATGAAAATGATGTTTTGTCAATTTAAACGTTAAAGGGATAGTAGCATTATTTTTAAGTGGGGTTGTATGAGCTACAAATAGCCCCTAAGTACCGTGATTGCAGTAGAAGACTCTCCACACTCCTCCCGTTAGCGACGCCAGCCCATAGTCCTGCTCAGAGATTTTCCAACATACAGTGTTGTGAACGGTCCCAAAAAAACGGCCTATTTTCGCGGCCTAAAAGAGGTTTTACCGGAAAAAAATACACAGTTCCATTGTTCGCTATAATAGAATTATTCTCAGCCCCTCAAAGTGCAGGGTTAGTGCCCGCTGAGCAGCGGACTACACAGTGTAGCTACTACGCAGAGCGCTGTAGTGCTCCGCCGATCAGCTGTTTTGGTCAGTGTCTTGGCTTTTTGAGGAAGAGTAGAGATATAATATACTTTTTAAAAATGAGTGATTTTGACAGTGACAGTGAGAATGAAGTGCCATTCACTTTGGAAGCAAGCGGATATCTGTATGAACCGGAGTACACTGAAGAAGAGCTGTTGCAGATGGAAACTGAACGGCCGAGAGAGAGAGAGGGGGAAACATCGGTGTAAGGTAATTCAAGAATCAGCCAAATTCATTTTCATGTTCACAGTTCCATTGTTCGCTATAATAGAATTATTCTCAGCCCCTCAAAGTGCAGGAAAAACGCAGTTTTTATTTGGACCTAACCAACTCACGTATCCCTCCGGCCAGGGTTAGCGCCCGCTGATCAGCTGTTTACGCAGTGTACTACGCAGAGCGCTGTAGTGCTCCGCCGATCAGCTGTTTTTGAGTCATTGTTGATTGCGATTCGAGGACGGAAGATGGTGAAACCTCTTCAAACATTTTGAAAATGGTTTCGTGTGTGTTGCTATCCAGGATGCAATAACAAAGCTGTGTCCCACAGCCCTTACAGCTTTCACCGCATTCCTTTGCGTGATATTGGCCTTCGGCAGCTAGTTCCTCTAAACTTGGATGTCAACATGCCACCGGCATCACTAAAGGATCTCCGTGTTTGCAGTCACCATTTCGCTGAAGAGGATTTTGTGAGAACACTTTCACTGCTGTGCCCATCCATCTGGTAAGACAAGTGAAACACCTGTGAAAGAGTGTAATGTAGCCTATCACTGCAGTGCAAATTTATCACATAGGTGAAAACGGAGATGTAGTGCTGTAACATGAAAATGAATTTGGCTGATTCTTGAATTACCTTACACCGATGTTTCCCCTCTCTCTCTCTCGGCCGTTCAGTTTCCATCTGCAACAGCTCTTCTTCAGTGTACTCCGGTTCATACAGATATCCGCTTGCTTCCAAAGTGAATGGCACTTCATTCTCGCTGTCACTGTCAAAATCACTCATTTTTAAAAAGTATATTATATCTCTACTCTTCCTCAAAAAGCCAATACACTGACCAAAACAGCTGATCGGCGGAGCACTACAGCGCTCTGCGTAGTAGCTACACTGTGTAGTCCGCTGCTCAGCGGGCGCTAACGCTGCACTTTGAGGGGCTGAGAATAATTCTATTATAGCGAACAATGGAACTGTGTATTTTTTTCCGGTAAAACCTCTTTTAGGCCGCGAAAATAGGCCGTTTTTTTGGGACCGTTCACAACACTGTATGTTGAAAATCTCTGAGCAGCACTATGGGCTGGCGTCGCTAACGGGAGGAGTGTGGAGAGTCTTCTACTGCAATCACGGTACTTAGGGGCTATTTGTAGCTCATACAACCCCACTTAAAAATAATGCTACTATCCCTTTAATTTTACAAGTCATGAAAGTTCGGAAGTGTTTGACTATGAAGATACTTAATAAGAAAAACTATACGACCATAAGTTGCATAAGTGAGTTCATGGCTTTCTCCCTCCAAAAGCTAATGTTACCCACTGAAGCTACAATGCCTGTGTGTTTTCATACCGACATGTAGTCACACAACACTGGATTTTACCTGTTCTTCTGGCTGATAAAAGCTCTAGAAGTGACTGGATAAAACACTTCAGGTAAGATAATGTTACAAGCGACAGCAAGATTGGTGTTTTTGTGATGTAAATCATGTGAGACGAGACATGTAGTTCACAGAAGTGTTTTACACAGAACTAAACTAAACTATGACAAACCTACCAGAAAATTACAACTTTCAACTTTACAACTTGTTTTAAATTGACAAACAATCAGATTTTTTTTTTTAAATTTAGGTCTCATGGGCAAACCAGAAGGGGTGTGACTTCGTCTCTCTACAATCATGATAGCGTACCAAAATGCACCAGTACATCAGCAGGGAGAGACTGACACAGGATTGTCCTTGTCTTGGCTGAACCTTGGAGAGTGTCCAAACTCACTTCATCTGTGTGATTTTCCGCTTTCTGCTAATTAGTGTGGCAAACAAATCTCATTATATATGGTAATGCAAATGTGGGAAAAGAGGTCTTTCCCAGTCACAGCCATTGTAAGCCAACTACCGTAGTTCCCAGCATGCATTTCATTTGACAAAGCTTTCTTTACCTTGTTTAGAGATTTGGATCTGCTCCCAATATGCATCCCATCCCACCACACATGGACAGTTGAACTATAAACCTCCTTTCAACTTAAAGAATAAATGGAACAAGACATTACAACATATTTAACTACGGAACTTACTGGTTTGTACTTAAGAGCAGCTAATAAAGTTTTACCTGCATGAATGGTTTGTACTATTTTGGGCAAGTGCAATTTGGCTTTGAGGAGACTTATGTTTCAAATGCACACGCCTCCATAAATGGTTAAAATTCAAGAGAGTCACAAAACCCCCGCAGACCTCCACAGGACTGACGTATCTGAGCAATAATGCTAAAGCAAATGGCAGTATCATGGACTGTCTCTGTATATCTTGGTGACCGCCAGGCTAAACAATCAGAGAGAAGTTTACACAGTCACACTGTCCCTTGATGTTGGAACGAGTCCAAAGGGAAAAACAGTGTGTGTGTGTGTGTGTGTGTGTGTGTGTGTGTGTGTGTGTGTGTGTGTGTGTCGAGTAAAATTTTTAGACAGCGCAGAGAGACTGGAAGAATGTGTGTGTCTGCCTTTGTGTGTGTTTGTGTCCGTCGCTGTGCGATCGCTCAAGCGTGAGTGAGTGCACTCGAGTGCGCATGTTGTCGTCTGTGACAGTCTGTGTGCTTTTCGGTGTGTGTCTGGAGGGGGGGGGGAGATACCTTTACAAGGACGTTGGAGGGGTGCTTGACCTTGGGGTCACAGTTCAAACAGTGAGACACGCCCCTTTCCATCCACTCATTCAGGTCGCTGTCAGAGCCTTCCCTTGAAGCTAAATGAAAGATCCTTCAACAATAGGCGCCGCCAAGTCATTTCTTTGTTTAAGCATTAAACCCCTTTTTCTCTCTTTCACTCTTTCTTCCTCCCACTTACTCTCCATGTCACTTTTGTCACTGCCTATTCCACTTTTACCCAGAATTCTTCTCCGCGGGGCTCCTGCAGAGATGCTGTTGAGTAAAATGAACCTGGTATGTGTGGGTTGAGATGTCAGACCACGACTTCCTGCTCAGCTATGAAGTGTCTGTCTGCTGTTTTATAAGGAGGTGAGATTTATTGGGAAATAAAGAGATGCTCAGACAGGTGCAAGAGTTCCACTCACGCTGAGTTATGGCTCTATAAATAAAAATAAGACGTGTACAATGGAAGTTTTGCTGCTCGGTGCCTGGTAATGAAGACGTCGTTTGTGTGTGTGTGTTCTTCAGGTGAAGGACAAAGTGTGTTTGCGGTGATTAACATGCATGAAAGTGTGTCCAGGCTGGTTTCCGTTGCTTGTTTGTGTATCTGTCTGGTATGCCTTATCAAATGTGTGAAATCTTACAGCTCCTGATATGCTAATCCCACTTTGTGTGCCAACTTTATGTTATTTGATGCTATGGCAGAGTTTCAGCTCAACCCTTTCGGTTTTGTCGGGTTCCTGGAGTGTACATTTCATCATATATATCTATGTTAATATAAAGTTTTTCCATTTATTTCCCCATAAATGGATTATTTGAAGTGGGGCTGTATGAGGTACTTATCCATAGTCAGTGTATTACTTATAGTAGATGGTGGTCGGCACGTCCCCAGCTTGGAGATGCAGAGTAAGGAAGCTAAAAATTGTGGACAGGGGTAGCACCATAAAGTATTTTAGCCACCTAAAAAAATCAATTCAGTTTAAGTGTACACTTTCACCACTTTACCTTGCCATCAGACAGACTTTTCTGATGGGAAACTGCCATTATATAAGCCATTGTATCGCTCTCTCCAAAGGCACCAGACTCCTTTAGCAAAAACAGTTATTTCAGCTCGCAAAACACAGGAGTTGCTGGTCCACAGCTGCCTCGATTTGTTAGCTTGTTTGTGTTGTTGTTTGACTGTGGTGAATCCAAACTAACCCTTTAAAGCACTTAAGTCCCACAATAACATAAACAAACTAACAGATTGAGGCAGCGTTAGACCAGCAACTCCTTTGTTCTGCGAGGTAAAATGACTGTTTTTGCTAATGGAGTCTGGTGGCTTTGGAGAGACCAATACAATGTCTTACATAAAGGCAGTTTCCCATTGGACAGGGCTGTATGATGGTAAGGTAAGGCTGTGAAAGTATTCTAAATATAGTGTACGCTTAAAGTGATATCACTTTTTTTAGGTCGGCCTTTTTCAGGTGGCTAAATTATGTACAGCAGTACATTGATTCCCACACCAGACCAACCCCTCTACAAATAATCCGAACTATCCCTTTAAACCCGCTATAGTGAATATTTTCATGTCAAATATGGATCACATGACTTTGTCTACAAGAACGCAGTCACTCGTGGTGATGAACACACAAGCAATTTTCACCGCACGCTGCTGCTTCCCTCAGCCATATAAAGCTTTATAGCATCTTTCAGCTCATTGTTTTGGTTTTACAGCCGACTACTTTACTGTTCTGGTTCATTCTAGTCACTCTCATGAGTCTTGTTTCCAGACATAACAGGGAGATGTTTTCAGCAAGCTCTTAAAACCCACTGCACACTGCCTGCTCCGCACCGAACAGCAGACAAGTTTCCTTCAGGGGTTGGTGGATAGAGTGAACTTGTATTCAGCAGGTGGACACGAAAATGACTCCAAATGAATGATATTGTTGCTCCATATCTGCTGGGTGTGTTGCTAACAAGTTCACCATACCAACTTTAAATGCAGTAATATGTTAAAGGCATAGTTCAGGTTTTTACAGTAGATGGCAATTGACATGCCCCCTGTTCAGAGAAGCAGCAGGAGTCACAGTAGGAAGCTAAGCAATGAACTGCTGTGGACAGGGTCAGCAGCAAAATGTATTTAGCCATGGACCCCAGTGACGTGTTTAATTGTGCACTCAATTACCTAAGCTGCATACAATTTTTTTTACACAACAATTTTTTCACACAATCCAAACTCCGACCTATTAATAACTTTGGTTGCAGGAATCTTTTAACACATTATCTCAGGCGAACCCCCATTCTGGTCACCTTAGCTTGTGGTGCAAAATGGAAGCAACATAAAACCAGTCGTTTATGATAAGCTAAGTTATTTTATTAACTGAGAGTTTGTCGAAATTAAAAAAAAAGAAATGGGTGAGGCAAAACTAGGAAGAAAAAGGCTGGAAACGAATAAATATAACCAAAAGAGGACTCTCCAAACGAAACAAAAACTACTTTTCTCAATCAGATAAGAAATGAAAATAAAAACTTCACTACTTAACTTTTACTTGATACTTTGTCTAGAGTCTAGACAAAGTAAATCCTATTTGAGAGTAGATATGATCAGTTTTTAAATCTAATGTCTGGCCCATTATCAGGTAGATTACAAGTTTCCATGAGTTAACACAATGAACATTCAAACAAGAGACATACCCGGTGGTGTTTCTAATCAGAAAAGGCTGTCTGATGGCAAGATAAAACAGTGAAAATATTCCAAATGTAGCTCACACTTAAAATGATGTTGATTTTTAAGTGGTTAAAATACATTTTTTGTCTGACACTGTCAACAGAAGTCGATTGCTTAGCTTCCTACACCGTGAAACCTGCTGCTTCTCCAAACTGGGGGCTGATTTTAAACTAATTTAATCTACTCTCACGTATGGATCACTTTGTCTAGATACACTTGGTTTTATCAAGTGAAAGTTATGTGAAAGGTTTTTATTTTCATTTTTCATTTTGTTTAGAAAAGTAGTTGAGCGTTTTCTTTTGGTTATCTTTATTTATTTATTTGGACCGCACCCATCACCCCTTTTCCTTCCTAGGTTTGCCTCACCCATTTCTCTTTGTAACTTTTCCAAACTTTCCCTTTTGCACCATGAGTTCGGGTTGTAACAAAAATAGGGGCTCGTCCTGGATAATCTGTTAAAAGGTTCCCTGTAACCAAAGTTAATATTAGCTCAGAGTTTAGACTCTGAAAGAAAAAAAAAATTGTGTGCAGCTGAGCTAATTGTAATTGGGTGCACATGTAAACCTGTTGCCGGGGTCCTAACATGGTAAAAAAAAAAAGGTTTTGCTGCTGACCCTGTCCACAGTAGTACATTGCTTAGATAAGTAATCGTACTGCTTCTCCAAACTAAGGGCGTGTCGACCACCAGCTACTGCAGTACACTGTACAGCACAGTACAGTGACTATGGATTAGTACCTCATACAACCCCAAAAAAAAAAAAACAGTCGTGGGTCATTGAGGTTAGAAGGCTTAAACAACTTGAAAGATTAAATTTCATGAAGGCATTGGCATTGTTGTTTGACATGTCTGTCTTTATCTGCTGCTGCCTGATAAACATTCTACAAATACATATTGTAGTTATAAACATTCAGTAATTCTGTATGTGCGGGAACTGGACTGTTTACTGCTGCGTTTTCCTGCGGCACAGTAAAGGAAACAGGGAGATTAGCTGCTGAATAAAAAACTCACAATCAGTTCTCCATGAAACACCATAGTAGGCTATAAAATGCAATCTTTATGTTTAATTGACATTTATATAAAGGTTTATGAAGGTAAATGGTTTTATCTCAAAGTGTAGTAAAGTGGAAAATAAGCATGTTAGACTGATGCTCTTGTTATTTTTGTGTGTATATGTGCGTGTCTCAGTGCCTGTGTGAGCGCCCTTGTCTGGTTGTGTCAAAGCAGTAGTAGTGTGTTTGTCTGTTTAATGTTGTGTGTGTGCTTGTAATTGTATTTTACACAATTAATTAATTAATGGGACTTTATTGGATTACTGCTTGGAATGCTTAACTTCACGCCGGTTAGAGAGCGAGACAGAAAGAAGGAAAGGCCAGCGGGTTTGGAGCTGAAATGTTGTTTTGAAGGTGTCACCCATGCAACAGAAATCTTACATGTGGAGGCGCACATTAACAAATTCTCTGTACGCTCTTTTGTGAAGACGGCTAGGCACAGGCACACACTCACACCCACGGACACACTCCTTCAGTGCAAAACTAACACTCCGTCATCCTCCTAAATATAAAGGCTCCTCTTATATATTTCACTGGAGTGAAAAGCCCATGATGGAAAGATGGGAAATGAAGCGGCAGCACTGTAAAAATAAAGTTGGTGTCAGGGCTGCCTTAAAATTTTCATTTGGCTGTATTTGAAAAGACAAGTTGAGGTCATTTTGTAATGATTCAAAACTAAACTAAAAATAAACTTTTCCTGTCAAATAAACCTGATCTTAATTCAGTCATACTTAAGAAAACAGGTTCAATAAGCTTACATTATTAAGTTGAACCAACAACTCTTGAGTCACACTAACAAACATTACAATCAAATTTTATTACCTTTTACATTTTCTCAGTTTGAAAAGTCTGTACTTTGATAATGTAGCCAGGGAAAGGGAAGTCTGGGGTCAACTGCAGGAAATGTTACTTCCGCGACCCAATTTCAGATAAGCAGTTGAAGATGGATGGATGGATGGATGGATGGATTTTTAGCCATGATGGCTATGCCATTGTTAGATTATCAAGATATTGTTTTAATGCTCTGACAACTATCATTTACATTTTCAACTTCTTCTCTCAAAAGATAACCTATTTGGTATCAAGTGTGAGATGCTGGTAAGCCATTACCATCAGGTAACCTGCGCATACCCAATAGTTGACCCACAAAAATGTTGTGAATGGGTAAAAACTATATTTACATAAATTCACAGGTGCAGGCACGGGTAAAAATAAAGTAATTGCGGGTGGGCAGCAGGTGAGAACAATAATATAACACATACAAAACAATGATTTTTCACTGGAGAGATCAGAAATTAAAATGATTGAACAGTATTTTTTTAACATTTATATCAGTTAGTACAGTAATATTAAACCTGATCAGCCTACAACATAACTTTTTGACCCCACATCCCGCCAAACAATGGGACGTCGCTGTCTGATCTGAAAGCGATGAAGGCTAGCTGATAGCTAAAATTGATGACAATACATTGTCGAAAGTCAGATGTTTGGCAGGATTTTAGTGCACACAAAGATCGTGAGAATAACATTTTTAGTGACTTTGCGGCTCGTAAAAAGTTTAAAAAAGTATTAGTTTTTGATAGCTGCAAGGTAGGCTTGTGTCACTATGGCAACACATTGACAGCTGCTGGAGCACAGGTGCTGTGTCCATTGAGAAGACATGCAAGTGACTGTATGTGTGTTTAATTGCGGGTTGGGTCACAATTTTGTTTTTTTGTTTTTTTTCAGGGTTCTGGGTGGGTGCAGATGTGACTGTGATAATTGCAGATAATGGATCATTTCTAGGTTTCAGCCTTACAGGTGCGGATTTGCAAAACTGGATCCATGCAGGACTCTGGTGGGGGTGGAGAGAAAAAAATACACTGATAAAATCGCCAATTCTGGCTTTTATTTTGAGTTTTGAAATTGACAGGTCATTTTGATTGATTTTCAATTCAATACTGAAAATTGTGACACCCCTGCTCTGTACTGTACATTCATTCACCTCATCATTTAAAGTCAAAAGACTTCAGGTTAGAAAAACTCATGTTTCTAAGTTTTGAAGTGTTTTTAAAATAAATACCATAAATTTTAAGTTTACATTTGCATTAAGTTAATGAGAAAAGATTAGCTGATTTCACTAAATTCCTGTCTGATTTTTTTACAGTGAGGCAGCGCGGTGTGTACAGTCTGTGTGGGTGTTTGGAAGCTGTGGTGACAGAGGGAGTCGTGTTTTTGCCTATGTATGTATATGTGCGTGTATGCATCCACATCTGTGTCTGCTCAGGAGTGAAAAATGAGCGATGGTTAGGTTTATTTATATGAGACACAGTGCCTGTTCTCCATCAGTGAAGATAGGGTGTGAACGCTGCCAACTTTATGCTTTATCTGCTGCATCTGCGACCCTAAGAGTCAGTAAGTCAGGATAATAGATTGGCAGAGCTGGCCCACTGAATCACAGTGACAAAAAAAACAACAACACAGTGGAACCACAGAGACAGAGCTGTTTGGATTTATCACCGCTGTCTTATTTTACATGTTCCCTATCCTTTCTGTGTAGCTTCAACTCCTGGTGGAGATTTTAGATTACCGTTTCTCAAAAACTTTGAGTCCAACATACACAGCGCAGCAGAACAAACCACAGAGGAAGATAACCCAGCAAACCCTCGCATAATGCAATAAGGATCAGTGCGAGGAACCGCAGGTCTCTGGAAACACATGAGGGGAAGAGACAGCTGGTGGCAGAGTTTCACCGGCGCTCGAGGGTTTGATAGAAACATTAAATTCAACGTAACAAACCACAGAATAGCAAAGCGCAACGTAATGCATAGCTGCAGGGGGACATGTGGATCACTGAAGAACCACAAGTCTTTGGATGCATGAACACTCGTTGATTTCAGCCAAATCACATTCACTTGTGCTTGAGTTGGTGTCGGCTCCAGGCTCAGCTGAATCCCTCCAAAATTAGAGTTTAATTCAGATCAGCTCAAAGCAACATGATATGCTGTGAATGTTCAAAATAGCTTCAGAAAGTTTCTGCACAAGCTATTTATCTGCAACCCATACTCCTAAAGCTGCAACTTTGAGAATACATTATGTTTTATTAAAGCTGCTCCATCACACATTACAGGAGGCTGTACTGCTACAGCGTAATGGTAATCAGGTGTAAAGTAGCCTACAGCATGAATGACTTTGACAGACATGCAAGGAGCTTTTTTCTTTTAATTTTAATAAACTGTTTTTAAATTAACTTATTTTTTAAAATGATGATATAGGCTTTTTAATTCAATTGAGACATCATAGTAGCCTGGGAACCGGACAGCTCTGAGAGCTTATGTTTCATTTGCTCTGGCAGCTACATGGCTTCCATTCAGGCAGCCATTTTTTCCTGTTTGAAACCGGACCAAGCACTGCCCTTACTTGCGTGTCTCACTCAGCTCTGTGTCACATGTTTTGTTGCTCTCACAGGTCGTAGGTCTATCAAATTGCGTCCAGATGCGTTTTGGTCTGTGCCCCTTGGAAATGAACTGAGAACTGTAAAATTGAACTGAGAAATTGGAAGGATTGAAATTGAAATTGAAACTTGACTTGACTTGAGTATGACTAGAAATATTTTTAAAACTTTCTTTACAAATCTTTCAGATGATCAGGCTAAAGCTGCTCAGTTACTTAATTTTAAAGGGCCAGTGCCCTTTAAGTGAACTGCAGTCAGCATCTTATTGCTGGTGCTCTGTAGGCACTGTAGAGCTGAAGAGAAGTCAGGAGAGTGCACAAACATCACATCCTTTGGATTTTCCTGGATAAACCATCACCACAAAGTCCTGTATGTAGAGATCCATCCACAAGCTGTTAAAGGCAACCGAGAAAGTCGGGGAAAGTCTTATTTTTTATGCTATGTTACAGTCTGTTCACACAAGGATCAGAGCAGGCACACGTCACGTCCCTCGACCACGCCACATTTTGAGTGAAAACAAGCGCTGTTAATGTGCCAGCGCCAAATAGAGAAGACTAGTGTAATTTTCATACAGTACATGTTGGCAATGTAATTAGTTTACGATAACGCCACAGTGGATAGACCACTAAAACAGCAAAATAGTGTTTAAAATAGTGACAGATGTCAGAAAAAATGACCTGGAGCTTCAGTAAGGTACTTGTATATGTCAGTATAAATCACTTTTCATATTTAAACATATATTTTAATAAGGACCAAGATATTCAAGATATTTGCTGACAAAAAAACAACAACAACCAAAAAAATCACTTTCTGTTGGACATGTATTGGAGTCGGTGTTTTCTAAATGACCTCAAACACCTTTGGCATTTCTGTAATGACATTTATTGTTCCTTATCGGCCAACTTACAACAGCGATACTGATAGATGATAATAAATCACCTTTTTTTTTTCTAATTGTGGTGAAAAGCTACGTGTTCCAGTATGTTGGCAGTGATATGTTGTAGTAGTAATTATGGTCGTATTTATTGGAATGAAGGTTACTGCTAGAGAGTAGAATAGCTCCTTAAACAAATGAGGCAATGCCTAATGTGTGTGTAGTTGTGCTAGTGTGAGTGCGGCAGATGTGAGCGATGATAATGCCAACAACAGAGGGAAAGATTCTGTGGTTCTGTGATTATTTATCAATTTTTCTGTGTTGAAAACAGTGGTTGTTATTGTTGGCAGGTTGTTAGCCGTCCAATGTCAATCCCATGATGCCCTGTCAGGAGTCTGTCAACCAGTCAGTGACTCTATTCCCGACTGGGTATGTGTGTGACAGCCCTGACCTCAAATTTATTGTCCAGTGGAATAATATGAGATTGACCCTACAAAAAAAAAGTGCAGTGATGGCAGTAATGAGCTCAACGTACTGTAGACATCACATGTCATGCGGTTTATATCCCAGCACAGATATCAGCCCATCAGCCACATCGGCTGATTTATCCGTCTAGTTCTAGCACCTAAAAACATGTAGATAGTTTTGGTCTGTTGGTTGATTAGTTTTGTCTCTGTCTCCAGAACAGTTGAGGCCAGTGGACTTATTATTTGTGGTGTTAATTGAATTAAATACAATCGACAGCACTTCCTTGTGTTTCCACAAACGCTGTCCTCATTAGTCTAATAATCCACAGTCCAATAACTCACCAGCTTTTATTGAGACTGACACTGACAACTTGAATTATTCATTGCTGTTAGCACCAAACTAAATCAAACCAAACCAAACTAAATTCCATTTACCCTAATTGTTTTGGGGTGGCGCCAGAAATTGCTGAGACGTGAGCAAATACTGTAAAACCAAAACTATCCGTATGGCTAAACCCCACTATAAGAAGAAGTGAGAATATATAGGTCAGCCAACCCTTTGAATGTTCCTCATGATTCTTAAGAATACCTTTACAGTAGAGTTAATCAGGCCTGTTCACTTCCACTACAGTACGACAGGAACAGGGGTCATGAGGAGAGGTCATGAGGGCAGCCGGGAAGGATCGAAACTGATAACCTTTCTGTCAGTCAGACGAGCTCTGAATGAGGGGAGGATCATGGCTTCGGGGAGCAGGGGTGAGGTGTTGGGGGGTGAAAATAACAAGTTGAGAAGGAGATAATAAACAGAGATGTACAGGGAGAGAGTGATGAATGGAAAGAGACAGCGAGAGCGAGAAAAATAGTGAGATGGATCCACACAGACAAGGAGAACCTAAAAAGGAAAATAAAATGAGCTACACAGCGGGAGACAGGTAGAGAGAGTGACAGACACAAGACTGACAGAAAGAGACATATAGAGACAGACTGACGGACATGAAGACAGACAGAGGGAGGAAAGCTGCTGATTGACTCTCCGGCATGAAGGAACTCCTTGTACGCTCCAACTTTTATCTGTAAACCCCTCATTCTGCTCAGATGAATCTGAGAGCGACACTAATTGGCTCTAATAACCACTGGGGAAATAGCAGAGGATGAGGATTCTGGGTAATATGAAAATGATGATAGAAAGCGACTGAAGGACGTCTGTGTCTTAAATCTCTCTGCAGTTGTTATCGAGAGAGATATCTGAGGGTCGGGGGAGGTCAGAGGGATGAGGACAAATTGAGAAGCATGTAGACTGGGGGAGTGTGTGGGAGTGTGTGCGTTTCTTGTAATTCTGTCTCTTTGAGTTTGAGTTTTAAGACGTGTTTATGGGGACATTTTTGTTTTGTGGAATCAGTTCGGACAGCCCACACTTCAGAGGAGTAGTATTTGAGTTGGGGTTAAGAATAGGAATAAGTTTAAAGAGTACTACAGTCCAAATAGTGAGTTGGAGCCACTGACTGTATTAAATATGTTGAAATCCTATTTAATGTACATTCTGTGGAGCGTAAGACAATCAGTCATTTGTCTGTCAATGTAAAGTTGAGCCTGTTATCCAGAAAACAAAATCCTGTTGCTCTGAAATAACCCACTCTTCAGTTCAGTGACTGCCTGCCAGACTCCATTAACATATTGCTCGATTTAACCGTTACAAATATCTACGCCTTCTACAAGATTATTAATGATTTCTTACAAGCCACAAACAGACACTAGTCACCTTCGGCCAACATTCGGCATCAATTGAACACTAATTAATGTGAAAGGAGGGCATTGCAGCTATTTCAGCTTATCATGTTTCCTTAATCTGTGATGATGTATCATGGTCACAAGCTTCTCCTTTAAAGCTGCTTTAGTCAATATTTTCTTTACAATGGACCAAATGTAATGTGATAGTTATAGATAGTCCAGTTAAAAAGCTCTGTTAACTACCTGCTTGGCACCAAACAGATGTAAACAAAGTGGAACGTTTACTATGAGTGAGATGTTTCCCTAAGGAGTTGATGAAGAGCGAAAGTACTCCACTTCTGCTAAGAGGCCAGAAACATAATTCCAAATAAATGCTAATGTTTCTCTGTGTGTGGTAGATGTGTAAAACAGCAACTGTTGCTAATGTGTTTGCTAGGCTATATCAACTTTTAAAATAAAGCGATCCAGTTTTAAATCTGAATTAGAGAAGGAGTTAAAGGATATATTTGTAATACATTTACTGTAATATGTCATAAAATGAACATGATATGCCATTAGAGATCAAGGAAACATGTTAAGTTGAAATACTCGCTTCATTTGACATGAATGCCACGGCTGCGGTGTCACTCTTTGAAATTCCTATTCCAGGCCAGAATAACTGTTTTTGTTCGCCTGTGTCACGTTAATTAGAGTTCAAGCTAAAGCTGAAAGTTCACTGAATGTGGAAGTGAAGTGTGCAGTGTCAGTTTATGACTTATATGAAATCATGAATAATCTTTTAGGAGGCGTAAATGTTTATAACAGTTAAACTGAGCAACATGTTAGTGGAGTTTGGCAGGCAGTGAGACAGGCAGTCACACAAGTCCAGAGTGTGTATTTTCAGAGCAGTTGGCTTTTGCTTTCAGTATAACAGGTTGTGTTTTACATCGACAACAACTGACAGTTATAAACAGCTGATCAGCTTACAGTGGAGGACTCATCATCACTTGTTATTATCAATTTACGATGTTGGACGTGTCTTGCACTCCTGCGGTGTTCCTGCAGCCTGTCTGAGCTTCCTGAGTATGGGGAGGAGGAGGTAGGAGGAAACAACTTGCTTCAAGTATAGATCGTATATTAAATAGGATTTCAACCTATTTAATATACAGTTTATGGCTCCAACTTGCTATTTGGACTGCAGTACTCATTTTTGCATGCGCAATTGCTGCATATTGCTCCTTTAAATGAAGGGAGGTTTAAGTGTTTGTCCCTTTAAGTCCAATGATTTACTGTAATGTTAAATGGACGGCTTGTGCCAAACACACAAAGATTTAGTAGAAGAAGTAGTTGTCCGCAGCCATTTTTAGCTCCATGTTTTGGTTTCCCAGCTGCAGAGTGTAAGGTGAGCCATCAGTGCTCTCATCCATTAGCAAAAACGTTCAGATAAGCCAAGTCAGCTTACTGTAAAGCATGAGAGCCAAAGTAAACAACTGACTAGTGAAGCTATAACATCTAGCAAGCTAAAGACCCTTCATATTTTTCTCAGCCTGAGCTAAACATAGCCAGAAATATTGTAGCGCATTTGTCAGGTGCACAGAAACAGGACTGAAATGGGATGCCCTTTATCTGCAGGATGTATAAGCAGGTATCTGCCATATTAACATCTCAAACAGAAAATGTTCACATTTCAGAAGCTGGAATCGCAGACTTGTTTGACAGATTGATCTGACTTTTGGGAGCCTGAGGTGTTGTGCTGGACAGACCTGCTGATAGGACGCGATTGGATACAACCAATCAGAGAGGGGAAACGTGTGACGTTTTGATGCTTCTCTGTCAATCATCATGTAGAACAAACCCTACATTGAATAAACAGTTGTGATTGGATCCAGAGCTGGTTGATTTGGATAGAAGAGGGGACGAAGCAAGTGAAAACATGAGCTTGGCAGATTCGTCTGGTTCCAAGGCAAAGTCTTTGTGTTATGCAAGGCTAAACAAGTCACCCTGACTCCAATTCTTCATACTGTTGCTGTTGTACTGTAGCTAATTAGCACTGCTGGGGGAAACACAAAAAGGGAGTTTCATACAAAAGACTTTGGAAGATAACATCTCGATCTGACTTTGACTGCTGAAACTTAATATTAGCTTTAGCTGACCTTTAAAATGCATTTTTTGACAGAGTGTAGACTGGACTCTCATTTCTTGAACAGGGCATGTGTTCAGCGTTCAGCCTTCAGTTTTGGAGACCCAGTCACTCAAGATAATCCACAGACCTTGTTGTGGGCAGTTTCATGTAGTAACTACTTTATTTCTAGTAGAAAAGAAAGTAGCTCCAGTAGATTGTACAGTAAAAAGAAAGTAGTTCCTACATGAAACTGCTCACAGCAAGGTCTGTGGATTATCCTGATCAACTCTAATGATTTTTGGAGACTGGATGTTGGGTTTGAACTTTTCAAATGTGTTTTTTTTTGTGTGTGTGTGTATTCTGAACCACAGGCTGAGTGCATTTAGTCCCATTATATTGGAGAGAAGGCAGAAATCTCTGTGGCCGATATTTCCAAAACTCTGCAACTTACACCAAAAAAAAAATCTAGATTCCCTGCACACCAGGGAAAGATATGTATTTTTGATTTTAGGGCGAACCATTAAAACAAACATTTTCTCTTCTGGTCTTACTCTCAAAAGGAAAACAAATCAGAAGATTTTAAAAATACGTTGAACTATTCCTTTATCCCAGTGGCAACTTCCAGATACACTCTTTAATTTAATTTCCTGTCAAATATCTCAACTGTTTGAAGATTATTATGGAATTAAACACGTCTGAGAGGCAAGAAATTTTATTCTCCCTATCATGTTCTTGGAATGAATGTGACCAATGGTAGATTTTCACATGGATACGCAGTATAAACATTACATACACCACATGTGTGTGTGTCTTTGTGTGGGTTGGTTTGTGTGGAGTTTAGGAGGCAGACAATGGCAGCCATTGTTGAAATCATACAGTTATCCTGAACTGATCTGACATTTGCACCAGCGGACAATTTCTCTTGAATGTTGAGCAGAATAATAATCGGTCAGGGGTTTGTGATGTTTATCTTGAACCTCGCAGCGGAGCCTCACAGTCAACAAGTGATCAGATAATCAGATTTGATTATTATTTTTCCCAAATCTTTTCTCTTTTTGCCTGGAAACAAAGAACAGTGTATTCTGAGTGTGTGTGCGTGTGTAAGAGTTCTGCTGTGTTTGTGCCAACACCTGACTCTGACTTACTGTAAAGTGCCAGTCACCACACAGTCACTCATTTGTCATTTCCTTTTCTCTGCTTATGTGCGCAATTTCATAGGAACTGGTGTGCATATGTGGTGACACGCACTGTGAGCTGTGTGATGGAGGACGGGGTGGAGACGTACATCAAACCGGATTATCAACGCTGTACCTGGGGCCAATGTCCTAGAGTTGCGTGAGTATCTATTACTGTCTTGTTTTGAATTTCATGTCTCCTCTGAGTCTTCCTCCCTGATGCTGGAATCTAATCTGTATTCAACCTTGCTCCTCCGGCTTCCTGTCCCACAGAAGTCTGCGTCCTCTGTCCATCCATCTTCTCCCCATTTCCTTTCATTCAGCTCTTTTCATTCTCTGTCCATTTTCTCTCAGGAGAGTCTGGTCACGAAGGTGTCTTAACTTGTGCATAGCCAGAATATCGCTACAGACATAACTAGATGAGTGAGGAGCTCCACTAGGAAACAGATGGTGAAGCACCTACTGCACTGTCACTACAACTAACAGATGCATCACATCCTCATACATACACGGCAGAGTAGGTCGATGACACAGGTGGAGAGTACCGGCAGCGACAGGCTTACCTGACCAAGTCACATAACATGACACACATAGTTTATGTTGTAAAACAGTCGTTAGGTTCAGGTATGAAAACCTACTTGGGTGGGTTTATGAAAAGATTGTGGTTGGGGTTAAAATAATTACATTACATATGTCAGATGACGGAAGAAACGCGATGGAAGTCAGGCACGGAACAAAAGATAAAGCTACTACAAGGAGCCTTTAACTGGTTATTGGTAAACAGTCTCAATTAATTGTTGATCCCAACCTGGGTCCAGGCCCCCCTTAGGGTGGTGCCAGAAATCACAGACTTTGTCTGCTCTGAGGTCGTCAAAATCAGATTTGCATATGTTCACAATTTCAGGGTTCAAACACCTTTGCCAAAATCAAATTGAAGCTCTTTTCAAGGCTTTTCAGCTGTGGTAAATGACATCTTTGTTTACAAAATGATTGTTTCACCTCTTCATCACATTAAATCAGATGTTATCGTGCTATTATCAACCAAGATTTTGTTTTGTGACTGGGGAAGGTTGTACCACTTTTGCTCCCAGCAAGTTTTTTTGTATAGCATAGTATCGTGCAGGTTTTCTTGGCTAGATATATGCAAAGTTTTAAATAGCGTTTCTGTATAGTAGTCTCAGTTTTCTTTAAGATGCATCCAATGTTGTTATGTTATTTTAACTGAGCGTCCTGGGTTCACCTAACTGTATAAACTTAATACAGAAACAATAAATGGGATGACAAGTCCAAACTTCTCAATTTAAATATTGTTATTTATTTAGAACATTACAAGCAATCAGGCAGCTTTGCTCCAATATAACAGATATGGAAATATACATGCCAGCTCCGGCTTTTGAAAAGTTTCCTTTTCAGAAGTCTGAGCTGGCATGTCCCAGTGGAAGTTTTGGCTGTTCAGAAGGTTCATGTTTTGACATAGAGCTGATCAAATCAGCCCGCTAACTGAATCTAAATCCAACAAGTAGCCTCTATCATTTTCAATTTCTCATGTTTATAACAATCCAAATTTCATGCTGCTTCAGAATTGTGCAAGCTACATATTGTATTTTCAGTTCTGTAAGCCTGCATCTCTCATTTGTTTACAACTGGGCCTTGAACACAATGCGGTGACCGCGTAGATGCTTGTGGCGACACACAGCAGGGATTTATTCATCTTGTATCGTGACTAACTTGGATCATAACATGTCGGGTGTGGGATTAATCCGCAGATGCTACGATTTAAAATGACACCAAAACTTTTGTATGGCTGTCAGGTCTTCAGCCACAACAAAGGCCCACATGCAGCCCGCAACAGACTTGTTAAGCCAAAACAGCAGTCAAAAATAGTTTTGTTAAGGTTTTTAGGTTTTTCAAGTATTTTTCAAGGTTTTGCGCCATATCCCTGGCAGAGATGCTAATTACAGCTCAATATTTGGCTGATTAATCCCAATAATGACGTACTGGTCTCAAACTGACACTGTACTGGCAGTCGAGCTCCAGTAAGCCTGTTGCCGACCACGGGATATTCGGTAATACAAAGATTGAAGCAACTTTACTTTATATGTGATTTATTGAATGATTTTTCCAAATGTGGATGCTTGCAAGACAACATTAATCAAGTGCTCCTGATGTTTTCCCTCTTTTGAAGTTTTCACTGTATTGCTTGACCCTGTCCTGGCTGCCTGATCCCTATGCCTGCCAGGGGCCTCGGCCTAAACCTGGGCTATGCTAAGAATGAGGCTGACAGGGGTTCCAGGCACCACAGTCTAGTCTCCTGCCCTATAAAAACAATCTCTTCTTCTCACTCTGTCTTTTTATGACTCTCCTCCTTTCTTACTCCTTCTCTAACTCGACTCACTCCTCCTCCCGCCATCACTCCGAGCCCTGTTTTTGTTTTTCCTCTGAGAGTACGTCCGATCCCTTGTTCTCACGCTCTCGGAGCAGGGAGCTGGAAGATGAAATCTTTTCTATGGCACAGAAAAGGCTCTGCGATACCTACAGTGATGTTTGTGGGTTGGCATAAAGGAGAGCAACGTGCTGAACCTCCACAGTCAGGGCTTGTTAATCCGCCTGTGACGCAGCCATAAATTTTAATTGAGACTTCCGGCCAACTCTGGTCTATTTATTACATTGTTACTGTAACAGTGAGGCTCTTCAGTCGCAGAGCTAAATGACCCATTAATGATGGAACTGCAGAAGAGTTATCCAAACTAAACATTCATGTTTTTTTCACAAGAATAGTCTATGAGCAAGATTTAGTACTGGCTAAATGCAGTTGATTTCTTCTGGAAAATGGGACAGGAATAACATCTGAAGCACTCTTAATCCCATCCATCACCAGAAGATGATTTGTAGCTATTTCCAGACATCAAATGACTCAGTGCACTTTAATATCAACAGTGTATGTGATGGTATTCAACACAGGGTTCAGGGACCCTTAAAGGTCCTTCACTTGGTTATCAGGATCTCAATACAAATAAGTTAGTCTGGAGATTTAAAAGCACTTTTCATGTGGATGTCCAATCAATGCTGATGGTAAATGTAGTCTGACTACTGTTTTGTACTGCAAACCAGTATCAGACTATTTCAGCTTGGATTTCTAATCTCCACCTCTGGGTAGCCAGGGTTTATGCTAGATGAGTATTTTTGTCACCTAACACTATGTTTTGGCCAAGAAATAAATAGCTATATGCTAGGGTGGTGATAACACAGCAACATGGTGTTGCCTGCAATGCATCCTGGTACATGTAGGCACAGATGCCCAGTTTTCTTGGTCAGTATAGCAGTACTGAGGAATTTAGTGCTTCAGCTGACTACATTTACCATCAACACTGACTGGATATCCACATGAAAAGTGCCAAGCCAACAACACTACAGCCATGCTATGCTGTGAAGCTCTATGTACTGTCAGCACAGGAGTGCTTTGAGCTAAATGCTGACATGAGCATGCTAATGCTGACATGCTAATGTTTAGCTGGTATGTCTACCGTCTTCCCCATCATAGTGTAGTGTGTTAACATGCTAATTAGCACTAAACACAAAGTATAGCTAAAGATGATGGTATGTTTTTGCATTTATATGCACAAAATATTTTTCAGCTTTTTTCTGAAAAAGACACAATTCTCTGGTTAACATAATGATGTACATCCTGTGGCTTATATTATATTTCACATGCAAAGCAAACCAAAGCATATACAAACACCTGCTGATAACCAAGTCTTTCATAATATTTAAAAGTATGCATTTTTCTCTTTCCAAGCAGAAATTGGACTTCTTTTGTGCATGCACCTCTACTCCAGCCTTTCATACTGTTAACTAGTTGGTTTGTTGGTTGCTTGTTTACAACCCACAGAGCCGCCTCTTAACAGGAAAGTTTGTGTGTTGCAAACTGCAGTAAAAACCTCAGTTGAGATACATATGTCCAAAAAATGTTCCCAAACCTGAATACCTGGATATCCCATATGTCTTAATCGGAAAACGCTACATACGGAATAAGGCTTAATTAGGAATATCCAAACAGAATATTCTGTTAACATGATAGTAGAAAATTAGTGTATGTGTTGATGTAGTCACTTAGAATTTTGACCTGATGAAAAGTCAAGGGATCACTACATTCAGTAGGAGTCACCCTCTGGGGACCATGAATATCTGTTTGATGTCTCAAACAAAGTGGTGGACTGACATACCAACAGACCAACACTGCCATCCAGAGAGCTACATTGTTAGAGTGGCTAAAAAATAAATTCATGAGTTTCAATGTTGAATATCAACTCAAGTCTACGTCAGGAGTCGATGTCAGTAGTGTTAAATTTCAAGTCAAGTCTCAGTCAAGTGTAGCAAATAAGTTCTTGTCCAGTCAGGACAAATAAAAGTCCAGATTACTTTTTATATCTTACATTTCCATTTCATCCTCAGATACCGGACATACAGGAGGCCGAGGTATAAGGTTGCTTACAAGATGGTGACAGAAATGGAGTGGAAGTGTTGCCATGGTTATTCTGGGGAAGACTGCCACGATGGGCCAAGGGTAACCACTGACACTCAAGTCAACGGAGGGCGACCCCAGGTCACGCAGACAGGCTACAACACAGGCGGCGGACAGAGAGGAGAAAGTGGTAAGAAGGCTCTGTTAAATCCAAATCACATCTACTGAAAATATGGTTTTATGCAATCAGTTAATTTTTCTACAGGCCATGTTTCAACAGTAGCCCAGATTGGACAAACCAAACATGTTTCACAGCCACTGTAGTTTCTCCTGTACATGCTTGGAAGGGGAGGGTGAGATAAGCAGTATTCAATTGGTTTCAATATCCAACCTCACTGCCAGGTGCCACTAATTCCTACACAGTGGTCCCTTAAATATTAATAACTCAATAAGCAACAGTCAAAGTTACAGTTTGGGGAAAACATTAGAAACACTAGAAAAAACCTGCTTCATCAGGACTCTGTGGGTGTCGTTTGATCAGAACTTGGTTGACAGCGCTGGCAACATAAAAACCGCACAACTGTCATCACATTTTGATTTAAATGTTGCAAAACTCTGATTATCGCACAAAAAAAACATGACATTGCCTTTTTCCAACTGAGCCCCTTGGCCAGTTTGGTTGTTTTACAGCGAAGAAAGCAAAAACAGAAACACAAATACAGATAATTCTTTGAAATGAGATGACAAAACTATTTAAATGTTGTCAGAAAGTGTAGTTTATGTAGGACCTAATCACTTCTTGTAGAAAGCTGACTGAGAAAAAAAGGCTTTCAAGGTCTTAGAGGTTTGTTGAGTTTTTATTCTGCATGCAGTAAGTATTAAAATCTTCTTTCTCTCTGTATCCAGGTGACAATGAGAAGATCAGAGAGCTGGAGGAGACGATCCGCGGTCTGACCAAAGACCTCCACAACATGCAGACCACCATTCACGGCATCAACCAGAAGCTGTACGTCACTCTTGTTTTCAATACATCATGTACATGTTTTGGTTCATTCACCTGCACGCCAAAATCCTGTTTACATCCAGGAAATTCTGATTTGCTAGTTTTGTCGTACTGAGATCACACAGTCCACTGAGGAATGTATAGTATATATCATCTCATGTTTATTATAGTTTATTTTAGCAAGTCAGTTTATTGAGAGAGGATACACTTGTTTATTAATGTATATACAGAGATATAAATAGTTAATCCTCAACGAGAACTTAATAGGATGCCACATAAATAGACTGAATGTGACTTTTATGGTGCACAAACAGAATCAGCTGCATTTAGACTAAATCTTTTGTATCCTCCCATCCTCTCCACGCACCGCATTCCTGCATACATGATACATTTTCATATTAAGCAATACGGCAGTTATGTTTTTACTCTCCTCCTGATGTCATGTACAGAAGCCCCAAGAGACAAGAGAAAAACAGAATTCTGGTGACCCATTTTCTATCTGATCTAAATTGTTTTCTCTCCTGCATTTATGACTGAAGAACCAGTGAAAAAACATCTTTCCAAGTCCCTGTTTTTTTCATCTGTGTAACAGGTGGGAAAAAAGTATTGCCAGGTGAAAAAAAAAAGTTTTTTCCAGGATCACTTTTCTGAGTTACTTTATTTGTCTGTGAAAACATTTGAAAAAAAAAAAAAAAAAAAAAAGTTTTGTCAGGTGTTTTCTTTTGGTAGGTTCAAGTGTTGTTGTCGTAATGCTCATTTTGGCCACAAGAGGCTGAAGTGCACCACCACCCCATATAATAAACAAGACTAAAAGAATTGATGTTTTTTCTTTCAGCTGAGTTTTAATTCCCCCATGCACTCTAAACACAAGGTACTCATGTTGTGTGTTAGCACCATGAATTTCAAAGTAGGGCCTGAGGCCTCCTAGGGGGCCACCACACCGGGGGCCTCAGCAAATTGCATTATATTGGCATTATTTGGGGAGCCTTGGCATGGGAAAGTTTGGGAACCCCTGTGTTAGCAAGTCATGTCACATTTGACATTTTGGGTCCATCCTCCTACCTGACAAACTGCAACAAGTGTAATGTCATATCTTTTGGCTGTGAATGTATTTTAATCAGTGCTGAAAAAATGTGACCAAATGAAAGACATGATAGTAAAATAACCCAGAAAATCGTGGACAAACTTTCTTCAGTTGGCAAACTTTTTTTCCCCCACCTGTTTCACAGATGAAAGTATTTTTAAGGAACTTGGAAAGGTTATCCTGGGAAAACCTTTATTCCTTCTGTCCCTAAGTCATAAGCACAGGAGAGAAAATAGGAGAGAAAACAATTTAGATCAGACTTAGAAAACTGAACCGTCACTTGCTCACGTGCCTCTCAGGACTTCCGTACATTTATTGTTTAACATATGCCTCTAATTTAAGACCAGTGTTCGTCAAAACTAGATTAAATCTCCACCTTTCTTCTGTATAGGCCTGATCTGAATGGAGCCATTGTCCCTGCTGACTCAGCTCAGCCACACATGAAGGAAACCATCAACAGCATCCAGACCAAGCTGGACCATCTCTACAACAGGACACAGGTAAGCACCACACATTCCGTTTTTACAGCCTTTTTATTTAGAATTTCAATGCAAAGATAGACATTTTACTGTATGTGGACATTTATCTCCTCAGGTCCACGACCAACCCTGCTCAACATCAACAACCACCTGGTGAACGGAGGGGGCAACGAGCTGGATGGAGCGGCCAGAGGAGGAGGACCTGGGGGAAACCAGCTGAACACCCTCAAGGAGGAGATCCTGACAGAGCTGGAGAGGAGGGTGTCTCTGTCCTGCTCTGCCTGCCAGGTGAAGATCAATGTGTAAAAATCAGGCACAAACATTACTCTCACTTACAGCCAACTCTGGATGTCATGTCACTATGTGTAATTTCTAGTTGCAGGTTGTGTAGCTGTAAAATCATCATGTTTTCACTTTGTTCACCGTGGGCTTCTGTAAGTGATTCCTTCTGCCTGAAACCAGTAAAAAATATTTCCCACTTGCAGGCAGTAATACAAGAAAACAGCATTCTCATATAAACTACTGCAGGAACAAAAAAGTCCCGAAACAATACAGCAAAAATGAAATAAAAGGAAAATTGTAACAAGGCCAAACACTATTTTCCACCCATTTGAAAGGATTGGAGGGTTATGATTTAACATAAAACAAACACTGCTTGTCTAAACTAAGGTTTTATTTGCCTTATATTCAAGCACCATGAGGAGCCCCAGGGCACAGGCACATAAAAGGCCCCTTTCTGCTACCTACCACAATAACCCCCCACCCTCTGTTGCTCGCAGTTGTTTTGCATCTTTTTTTAATTATGTTGCTGTTGGTTGGAAACTGCGCTCAAACGGAAGTAGTCATATAGGAGATTCAAAGAGGCAGTATAAGTCAGGTCCAATTCTCCAACCATATCAGATCAACACTGACACTACTCTCCACAATATTATACAAAATACTTAAGCATATATGCAAAAGGATCAAAGGAAAACCTGTGATACAGGTCTTATTTATGAAAAAGCAGAGCATAACATAAACATTTTCATATTTCTTTCAATTTATTTGCTTAAAATTTACCGTAGCCTCAGTATGCACTCTGCAGCTGTACTATGTAGGGAAAATATACTAAAAATAAATATCTCCCTTGGAGTATTGGCAAGGATCAGGAGCAAAAACACAGACTGAGCTCCTTGACTTTTAAGTGGGGACTGTTAAAACCAGTAACTTTAAACAGAGGTCTGGCCCTGGTGCCCCTTGACTCCTGGGGCTCAGCTGCAGTATTGTTTTATTAATCGTTGAAACTGATAAAGCAAACAGAAAAAAACTTACAGTTCCAATTGAAATGGCATCTGATGATTGAATGATTTAGATCTGCCAATTGGCCCCTCCTAAGTTCTGCTCCTTTTGCTCTGTACTCCAGTAACTGTCGAGCAAAACTGACACCTTGGTCAACTTTTTCCTGTCCTGTTTCCTGCATGCATTTTTTTCCCCCCAGGATGGCGAAGTCATGGCCTGCCCTACTCTCACTGTCATTGGCTAGTACTTGTTGTCGTTGGTGTTTGAGTCATTAGGTTTAGGCATGACGAGTGTGATTGGTTAGAGCCAGGGAAAGGATATCAGGGTACGCTAGTTACAGGCAGAGTAGGGCAGTTCATGCCTGTGCCATCCTCGGAAAAAATATTGCTTTCTGTACTTAGATATGCTATGTGCTAGGCTCACCTACGTATGTTGAAAAGAAAACCACATTTTGATGGTTGAAAGACATTGCAGGCACCTGTAAAAGCAAAATATAGTCAATCTTAAGTCAGCTAATGTTAGCAAAACACTAGCTAACTAGATAGCTAACCTACTAGCCAGCATTTTCCTAACATTGGCTAGCATGTTAGCGAATGTTTTGGTAACATTAGCTAATTTAAAATGTGACCCTATGTGTCACTTTTAAAGGAAAATGAGAAGTTTGACTGTGGTAGCAAGTTTGCTCAACTGTTATTGGCACAGAGCAATAAGGGGGAACTTCAGAAGGGTCAATCTTTTGTACATCTGTGGGTGTACCACTTAAGGCACAGGGAGAACTTGAAAAATACACCGAGGGCAATATTAGCCTGTGAACTAGACGAAACTCAAAGCTCATTTTTTATTTGCTCTGGCAGATAGATCTGGCCACCATCCACAAGTCCTGGCTCTCATTGGGCCAATCACAACCATTTACTTAATATGGGGAGGGTTTGATATGACAGAGGATCGTCACTGGTCCGGAGGCACTCATCTCATGTTTCGAGTCCATGAAACTTGGATCAAATTGTTAACACTCACATGTCACTCAGAAGCTATGTCACATGTTTCGTTGCTCTGAGTGGTTGGAGGTCTATCCTTTGCATCCAGAGGCATTTTGGCCTGCGCTAATTGGAAACTGAAAATGAACTGAAAATTAGCCTGGTGATGCCAGGGTAGGGCAAGATATAAATTTTCAAACCAAACAATTTGTCATGCAGAAACATTAGCAAAACCCTTTGCATAAGAAACCTGACATCATAAAAACAGAAGATATAACTGACACAAGCTATACAGCTAGAAACAATGATCACGCTTCGTGTAATCTCTGTTTCTTTCAGGCTGGTGTGGAGGACCTGAGGCGCCAGCAACAAGAGGACAGGGAGCGGATCCAAGCTTTGGAGAAGCTAATCGGCTCCATGGACCAGCACCTGAGGCAGAGCCTGGACATCTCCCGCAGTCAGACCGAACGCTCCCAGGCCTGCTGCAACACAGTCACTGAGATAGAGAGGAGGTTGTCTGATGTAGAGGTCCGTGTCACCTCCACAGCTAACAAGTGCGACACCATCAGGGGGCGGCTGGATAAGGAGCTAGCCGGGACGGGTGGAGGAAAAGGACGAGTGACAGAGGACAAGTTGAATAGCAGACTGAGAGAGTTGGAGAAGAGGGTGAATAACACGGTGAGAAAGACGGAGCAGAGGTGTACTAACACCGGGAACAACTTGAAGGACACCGTCCAGAGAGATGGTCACACAGCTGCGCAACACGGTCCTCGGTCAGCTGGACGACCACACCTTCAGGATCGGCAAGATAGAGCTGGATGTTGCTGTTCTCGGAGATACGGTTACTGATCACAGTCGGCGTTTAAGTAAGCTGGAGAACATCACAACCTTCCTGGACAGAAGACTAACATCAACTGCAAACATGTGCAATGAGACTTGCGGGCCTAACGGAAAAGGCCGTAAGACTGATGACACTGTGAAAACCTTAGAGTGGAGAGTTGTGGCCAACCAAGAGGAGATCCAAAAGTTTAACACCAGGTTAAAAGATTTGTCCGTGTCAGGGGACTCATTGATCGACAGAGTGATCAACTTAACAGACGATGTCAAAAAGATAAAAGCTGTGACTGGAGAGAACGGTGAGAATTTCAACCGGATTGTTCACAGAGGTTGAAACGCTAGGGCCGTGATTTTGAGGACTGTTCTGTTTGCAGCAGGGTGGAGGACGACTTGCGCTTGTTCACCAACTCCACTATGATTGGCCTCAGCAAGTGCCAGTCAGATCTGACGGATCTGCGGAGAAGGGTCGACTTGGGAGAGTCTGTCTGCTCTCAGGTGTGCTCCAACCTTCAGGAGGAGGTGGGACGCCTCAGAGAGGAGGTGGAGGAGTGTACCGGGCAGTGTAAAGTCAACATAAATGATCTGAAGAAACGTCTGGACGGTCATAGTGTCCACAGTGGAAGGTTAGGAGGGGATCTGAAGTCCATCCAAGGAGAGCTGGCTGGGGTCATGGTCACGTTTAACTCTATCAACAACACTCTGAAGGGGCTGGGAAGGACTGTACAGACACATGGGAACACACTGACAGATCTGACCAACAGCAGGGACAGCATCATCTCTGAGGTAAGATGATGTAGTGATGATGAAGATAATATGACTGCTATTGATGATGCTATTGCTGTGACACTTTGTGTCTTACATGTGGCCTTTGTGACCCTTTAAACTGAATTTCTAATCATGCAGTGTCATTTAAATATATTTTAGAGGCCTGAGTCCATATTACAGAAACTTCCTAATTTGTAGATCCTATCTTTACTCTTTGGTAACCATGGTAATTAGGGTTAGGACCTGATTTAGGCAAAAAGCTATTACAGATTGAAAGTTCTCAAGTCCTCTGTAAAACGAGATTGTGAAAAATCCCATTTAAGCAGACATAATGGTGACCATACTACCATCTTAGTTAAGCTAACTAAGCTCCTAAACAGAAAGTACTCCCGAGGATGATGGGAGTGTCATTAGTTTTTAAGGTATTTGGTCAAAAACCATTTTGTATGCTACAAATTCAAATAACAATCTGATGGTTGTGCTGAAAGTGAAAACCTGAAATTATTACAATTCATCCTGAGGTGGATATTAATTTCTGTACCACGTTTCACCACAAATCATCCAATAGTTGTGAAGATATTTCAGTAACAACCAAAAATGTCAACCTCAGGTAATGCTACAGGGAAATTCAGAGAATGTGTGCAAAATTTCATGACAGTCCAACTAGTAGTTGTTGATAATATGTCAGTGTGGACCGAAGTGGGGAACAGACCGACCATGATGCATAGAGCCATGCTACTAGTGTGACTAAAAAAACAAACAAATGAAAATATAATTATAAACTGTGTAGCATAATATATTGTTTTCCCTTGTTCCTCATTGAAAATCCCATGACCCCTCAGACTTATCTTGTGACCTCTTTGGGGGGGTCTGAGCCCTAGGTTGGAATGCACTATAACGTATTTCGTAGAACTTAAACAGAGAAGATCAAGCTACAGTTATGAAAATGATGATGGTATTTCATTGATGATCTATGTGGTGTTCTATGAAACTGTACATACTGAAGTATGACTTTTCTTAATGGACTTTAAAAACAACATTATGTCAATCAAACATGCCTCATGCTTATCTTGGCATCAGTGTTTTCACATAATATTATTATAGCTAGGAAAATATTTGAGCATATGACAAACATGTGAGTGTTCTTGTCAGACATGGCTTCGATAATATGCTTACATTTTTGTGTGTATAAGATACCATAGGAAAATAAATCGAAGCAAAGATGGAAAAGAGTATATTTTCACTAGAACTTTGTCAAAAGAAACTCAACCAAAATACACACATTAACAAGGTTCAACATTCTCTACAAGGTGGACAATTTACAGAAGGAGCTGACAGACCACCTTGATGACTCGAAGATTCGATTCGGCAGTCTGGGCAAAGAGATACAAATAATAAGGAGCAACCATCTGACGGAGGTGAGGGAGTGCCGGCGGTCCAGCGACGGCCTGGACCGAAGACTGTCCAAGCTGGAGGGAGTGTGCGGACGCTTCGACTCTTTTTCAGACAGCCTGGAGATGATCAAGGAGGGCCTGAACCGACATGTGTCTGGGCTGTGGAGCTGCGTTAATGGACTCAATGTCACGGTGACGTCTCAAGGAGATCTTATCGACAATATCCAGAACGTCCAGCTGGAGAACGTCCACTCCGACATACACAGACTGAACTCCTCTGTGGTGGACTTGGCCAAGGAGTTCCACAGTTTCATAGAGCAGGACTTCACGGGTGAGTTGCAGAGGACGGAGGGCATTGGATTTGACTTTTGGACAAGAGATAGCACTCAGTGGAAGGGAGGCAAGGTTGGGGAAAAATAGACCAAAGAAAGAATCCAGGCTGTCATTCGGAGAAGCAATCACTTAAAGAGGCTATAAAGTCTGCAATCTGTCTGAAAGAGGAGTTCTAGTAAACATGAGGTTGAAAGGCACATCCTGAGTCACAGCAGGTTAAATGTCTGAGCTTTCTTGGCTTACAGTGCCTGTTTTTAGCATTCCTCTAAGAGACACCATTAAGGATAGTTGATCATAGTTTAGGAAAGCAAAGTTTAAAATCAGTTAATCCCAATTTAAAATTAAGCAGTGCTCTGTTGCACAATTAAAAACTAATCTCAGTAAATTCAAGTTTATGATGTAAACTGAAATTAAATAGTTTAATCGGTATGGAGATGCTGACTTACCCAATTTAAGTAAATAATGAGTGCTATCAGGACCTAGCTCTGTATATCCAAAAAATTAACCAAAATAATAGTTAAAATGTTACATTGTTTACCACTAGTATAAAAGTTAACAAAACATTACATTGTTTTCTAGCTAGCTAAAAATATAACCAAACTTGTTTGCTAGCTAGCTACATGGTTAACAGAACATTTGTTTGCTAGTTGGGTAAATAGTTGACAAAATGTCACATTGTTGATGAGCTAGCTTGAAAATTAACAAAACGATACATGTTTGCTTGCTAGTTAAATAGCTAACAAAATGTTACGTTGTTTGCTAGCTAGCTAAATAGGGAACAAAATGTTACATTCTTTGCTAGCTAACTTGAACGTTAGTAAAATGTTACATTGTTAGCTAGCTTGATAAACAGTTAATGTAACATTACATTGTTTGCTAGCTAAATACTTAAAAAATGTTACATTGTTTTCTAGCTAGCTTAAAAGTAGACAAAATGTCACATTCTTCTATAGCTAGCTAAATCCTTAACAAAACATTGCATGTTTGCTAACTTCTCGTCCTTTGAGGAAAATGTGGCTGAATTGATGGAGCATTATTGCCAAAAAATAGATAATTAAAAAACTGACGATAGCAATGTATGGAAAAAAGAGGCTGCCTGGCAGCAACTGGCAAGGAATCAACCTAGATGTAGACAAATAACTAAACCAACAGATTAAAATTTAATCACTATCACTTTTAAGCTAGATTTAAAGCTTGGTTCATAATTTAAAGTTAAGTCATGATATAAGCGGGTTTAGAAAGTAATACCTCACTGGTAAAGAGGACTTTCAGCAGGATGTTTTTGAGCTGTCTTGAAATATTCTTCTCCCCCAGGTCCACCTGGTCTAACGGGCCCCCGTGGAGAGAGAGGCGAGCGTGGACTTCAGGGTCCTGAAGGACCCCCAGGGAGGGTGGGACTTCCAGGCCGAGAAGGCAAGCAGGGCCCAGCTGGACCCCCAGGTAAAGACAACAAACTTTGTCTCAGTTATTTGATTGTTTAATATAATAACATTTACTGACCTTTCCTTCTCATCTACTGTCGATATATTGTGATAAGACTAAAAAATAAACAAGAGTGACATTGTTTGATGATAAACTCACTGTTTTATCTTTCATCTTACTTCTCAGGTCTCAGAGGTGAACAGGGTAAGTGTTGTTCATACTAAACACCAGATCAAAGCACTCATTGCTCTTTGATCCTCATTTCGTATTAACTCCTGCTCTCCGTCTCTCCTCCGTGATCAGGTCCTGCAGGGTCTGACGCCCATGTGCCACGCCTCTCTTTCTCTGCTGCGCTGACTCGCCAGATGAGGAGCGCAGGAACCATAGTGTTCAACGAGGTCTTTGTCAATGAAAATAACGCCTACAATCCCAGAACAGGTGAGTTTTTGGAATTTGAACAGGGCCTGGCTGCCGAGATCAGTACTCTGTTGTTGTACAGCATTTTTTCTTTAAGATTATTTCAGGGAAAAGTTTTTCAATTTTAAGGGTCAGTTCACTCAAATGACAAAAAAACCTCACCATATTTTACTTACCTGTAGTGTTATCTGACTATGCAAAAAGTTTTGTTTTGGGGTTTTCTTGTTGGGTTTTTTTTTTCCTCCTTTGAAATTTCTACTGGCACCCAAATTCTGTGATTTATGGAATTTTGGTTGTTGTGCTTGCAGTCAATGAAAAATAGTGTTCTGGTTATTGCCTGCGCCAAGGAGGTTATGTTTTCAGTGCTGTTTGGCAGCAGCAGTACAGAAAAAACTACTGGCCAGATTTTCATTAAACTTTGTGGAAGGATGTGTCATGAGCCAAGAAAGACCCCATTAAATTTTGAAGTGGATCTGAATCATGGGGCGGATACACAAATTATTTTTCACTTTTGTTAACATTGCAATATAGGACATTTAGTCTTGGCGGACGAGGAATTAAGTGGCTACCTGTCTCACTGCCTGCCAAACTTAACATGTTTTCTTAATCTCTGATGATACATCATCATTGATTTAGGGGGATCTATTGGCAGAAAATGATATAAATGTAATATAATACTCTTAGGTGTGTTTTAATTAGTGTATAATCACACTACCATCATATTACACCTTGAATTGCCTTGTTATGAATATAAAAATTGCCTTGCCTTGCCTTGCCTTACATGACCTCAGAATGACCCCTACGGAAGGAGGGGTCATTTTCCAAGGAGACAGACAAATCAAATACTAGCTCTAGATTCAGACTTTTACGGGTTTTGTGGCCACCATAGGCCCTTGTACAAGCTTGGGTTGAGTTGGTTGCAATATGCAAGCTCACAGTTACGTGCCACTAAACCCTTTAATACTATACATGTGGAGGTGTCGATATAAGAGTTATTTTGTAAGTCAACTTGCAAAAACTTCTACAGTTATCTCAATCACATACTCATTTTATGGCATTTTTCTGTCACTATTTTTCATTAACATAGATCAGTTACTAACTAGCAATGTAGGAGGAGGTCCTACCTATTTTTAGTCCCAGCTCTAATTAGTCCATTGTTTCTGTAACTGGGAAAAACAGCCATCAGTGGGCACAAGACCAGACCTATTTGTTCTGAACCAGGCTCTAGTGAGCTACACAGTTGCCTCCATTGTATTGCAGTGATGACAGAAATGTAGAGATGGAGATCTCAAACAACGTTTCCATGTATTGAATTTTTATGCGATACAAAAGGTTTTTATTTAATTGACCTCCAAAGTTCAAAGAAGCCAAACAAACTTGTCCATCATGAAGAAGCTCATTATGACACAGCCAGTATACCTTTTTTCCCTGCCTCCCTCCTCCAGGTTATTTCACCGCTCCTGTGCGTGGGAAGTACTTTTTCAGCGGCATCCTGACGGGTCATAAGAACATGAAGATCGAGGCCGTGTTGTCCAAGTCCAACACAGGTGTGGCCCGGGTGGATTCGGCTGGGTATCAGCCTGAGGGTCTGGAGAAGCCCATGGCGGAGACCAAACACATCCCCGGAGCCCTGGCTGTCTTCAACATCATCTTGCCCATGGAGGTCGGGGACACGGTCTGCATCGACCTCGTCACCGGCAAACTGGCCTACTCCTCTGAACCCTTGACCATCTTCAGTGGGATGCTGCTCTATGAGACCAACTGATTAGATGTAGTCGTAATATATTGAGTCTCGCTGGATGAAACTTTGAGCACGAGACTGCTGGACTGCAAGAGACAGAGCCGCTGACTGAACAGTCAAAGAGACTGAGATAACTGGACTGGATTCATTCAGCAAGAAGATAAATACTTTAGATTTTACTTTATATCCTATGAAGGAATAGAAAAAAAAAACTTTTTAAAGGGATAGCTTGGGTTATTTGATGTGGGAGTTGTATGAGGTACTTATCGACAGTTCAGTAGATGCTAGTTGGTACACCCCAAGTTAGGAGAAGCAGAGCGGAGCACCAGCATGGAAGCTAAGCATGTATTGCTGTGAACGGGGTCAGCAACAAAATGTTTTTAGGCCACTTGAAAAAGGTCCTTCAGTTTATGTATATGCCATATTAAGTATATTTTCACAACTTTACTTGCTGTTAGTCAGCCTTTTCTGACAGGAAACCACTGTTATATAAGCCAAATATTACTATCGCCAAAACCAACCAAACCCCATAGCCAGAATCAGTCATTTTACCTGGCAGTACACGGGGTTTGCTGGTCTACCACTGCCTTGATCCGTTTGTATTACTGTGTGACTTTGGTGTTTTTAAAGGTTAGCTCGGATTCTCTGAAGTCACAAAATAATATAAACAAAGTAACAGATCAAGGCAGCGGTAGATCAGCAGCTCCCGTGTTCTGAAAGCTAAACTTGCTGATTCGTCTATGGAGTTTGGTTGGTTTAGACAGAGCAATATTTGGCATTTAAAATGGTGGTTTCCCATCAGAAAAGGCTCTCTGATTGCAAAGACCATTTTCAGAGCAGTACATTGCTTAGCTTCTGTGTTGGTGCCCCTCTCTGCTTCTCCACGACAGGGGGCGTGCCAACCACCATCTGTTGTAAACTATACATAAGTACTTCATACAACCTCGCTTCAAATAATACAAACTATCACTTTAACCATGATAATTTCTTGTGTGTTTCACAGCTTTAAAGAAAACAATTTTAGCAAGGAGCCATTGTGTTTTTTTATTCTATGTTTTCCTGAGAAAAAGCCACTGCAGGGTTTATCTTACAATTCCATATTTCATGCCGTGCTATAAACTTGAATTCTTTACTGATTGTACCAAGATAGCCTTCAGGTCTCACTTGTGTTAATGAAAGGAAATTGTGACGGACTTTAATAGATTTGGAGTTCTTTTTTTTTTTTTTTTTTTGTGTGTACTCCACCCACAGGATATCAAATGTTCAGAGGTTATGATGTAGATTCTTTTCTTCATGCTCACAGTTTCAATTTGACCACAAGCAAGTTCCCAGAAACATAACGCTCAATGCCAGTTGTCTTGGAAAAAAAACGCAGAGTGATGTAGGCGGAAAGGACACAGTCCAAACCGCTATTCTTTAGAAGGAAATGCTCAAATGAAGTCACTGACAGTTCAATCGAGAAACCACAGGATTTTATAAATCATACAAAACAATGAGACCATTTTAGGACATTACCTCTGCCAGAAACACGAAGGGAGGTGGAGGATGACCAGGGGCAAGAATGGGGATTTTTTTTTTTTTCCTCTGTCCTAATAAGGGCCATCTAAACTTGGTGGAGGATCAAGTATTTAAAGTTAAGAAGCTGTACTATCAGTCCATCTCACATTGGATCTTTTATGTAGAGCTAACAATAACAAATAATGAAACTACACATACCCTCGTCGCTATGCTACAAATCCCTCTTCTTTCATGAATACACACACTTCCTGCCTTTAGAAGTTTAATTAAAATGTCTCCAGGAGAAAATATGTGCATGATATCAAGTTTGTAGATATTCTTGAACGGATTTTAAAAAGAACATTGCACATTTTTGCCACATATTGCATTCAATTTACACACTCCAATTCGAAAAAAAAGTTGAGAACTTGTGTAAAATTCAAATAAACCGAACCAATGATTTACAAAAGCTTTTTTGTAAATATACACTCATTCTGAATTTCATGCCTGCAACATGGAGCATGTTTACTGCTGTGATACATCACCTTTTCTTTTAACATCATGCAGTCAGTGTTTGGGAAGTGAGGACACTAATTGTTGAAGTTTTGACAGTGAAATTCTTTCTCATTCTTGTTTGACATACAACTTCATGTGCTCAACAGTCCGGGGGTCTCTGTTATTGTATTTTGTGCTTCATAATGCACCACACATTTTCAGTGGGAGACAGATCTGGACTGCAGGCAGGACAGTCTCGTATCCGAACTCTTTAACCATGAAGCCACGCTGTTGGAACGCGTGCACATTGTATCTTGTCATTGTCTTGCTGAAATAAGCAGGAACGTCTCTGAAAAAGTAATCTGGATGGCAGCATATGTTGCTCCAAAATCTGTATGTATCTTTCAGCATTAATGGGGCCTTCTCAGATGTGACTGTTAGCATGATGCCACGAGCACTGACGCACCCCCATACCATCACAAATGGTAGATTTTGAAGTTAGCATTGGTAACAAACTGGATGGTCTTTTTCCTCTTAAGCCCGGAGGAAAACAGCATCCATGATGTCCAAAAACAATCTAAAATTTGGGGCTTGTCAAACCACAGCGTTTCTGGATGTTGGCTTTCACTTTGAACGTTAGAGTCTTAACTTGCATTTGTAGATGCAGCAACAAACTGTGTCTTGAACCCATTTGTATCCTATATATAATTATGAGGGTTTTTAATACAGTTTTAACTCTGTGCTACCTGAAGGGTCAATGTTCACAACCATTATGTGCAGAGATTTCTCTGGATTCTCTGAATCTTTTAGTGATATGATGGATCGTAGATGGTGAAACCCCTAAATATTTTGCAATTTTGTGTTGAGAAACCTGGACTATTAGCTCACACAGTTTTTCCACAAAATGGTGAACCTCACCCCATCCATGCTTGTGAACGACTGAGCCTCTCGAGGACACCTTTCCTTACCTAATCATGATACTGTCACCTGTTATCAATAACTTGTTTACCTGTCAAATGTGGAAAACAGTTGTTTTTTGAGCATTCCACAACTCTCCTAGTCTTTTGTTGCCGCTTTCCCAACTTGTTGTAGGCAGCAAATTTAGAATGAGTGCATATTTTTAAGAAACAGTAATATTTATCAGTTTGAACATTGAATATCTTGTCTTTTACTGTATTCAGTTGAATACTTGTCGAAAAAACAAAGCATCCTTTTTTTTTTTTTTTTTCATTTCACACAGCGTCCCAACTTTTTTGGAATTGGGGTTCGTACATTATGGTAGAAGTAATACATGAATTAATATCACATATCAGGGCTCGCTCACAATGCATTTTTTCCACTTTTATTTTTCTTCAGTGTTCAGTGTGGGAATGTAATTTTATATGTTTCTATGCATTGTATAACCTTTAAAGAATGTAAATATTTTTCAGCAGTTTTGCCCTTATAAGATTTATATGAGTTACCACTTCACTTTGCCTGGTACTGTATATGTTTTGTATGTTTTTGCCACATGTGTGCCTGAAATACAGATACCCAGTTTTACACAGCTGATGTCAACAGTCTCGCTTTTATCTGCGTTGTGTTCCTTTATTAAATGAGCGAGTGTGTGCCAGTTTTTACACACTGTTTAGGCTGCTCCGGACTTGACTTATTTAATCTGGCACTTGTTTGGCTTTCACAAATACACACAGCTGGGTCGACTTTTGTTCCTGGCTCCTACTCAAACCCCTCTCATCTCTTTCTCTTGACTTCAGTGGGTTAATTTTAGCTGGAGACTTCAAGTATATAGCTCAGAGGCCATTTCTTCTGCTGCACATCAGTGACACCTTGTGTTCAGTATTGTTACCCTCATGGCTGTCATGTTGCTGCTGAAGAAGCTTGAGGACTTTAAGAAAGGAAGTAAGGAAGCCATGAAGGAAGGGGTATCACTTGTTTTCCATTCTTCGCACATTCATTACTTATCAATGAAAATTAAAGGTCTCTTTATACGCCCCTCTGCACTCAATAGCTGTCATTCCACTGTCACTCACACAAACAAAACTATGTAAGTTGATCTATGTAGGCTACAAATGGTCAAGGGCAAAGAACAGGTAATTCTACCTAGGCTACTTAAGAATGTAAGGATGTATGATAAGATGGGATGCATTCACACGGTGTGTAGGAAGACTTCAGTCATTCTGTGGGACCTAAGAATAGAATGAATACTAAAGATATTTAGAATAATCCAGTGCTGACAGATATTTCAGATTGTGATTTTGATTTTATAACACAAGAGAGACTTATCTAGCACTTGAATGTTTCTGATATGTGATGTTTCAAGAACAAAGTGTGACTAGTGTTAGGTAATTCTAGCAAATGATTTTATTTTTATTCAGTTTTTAATTTTGTTTTATTGTATTTTTGTTGTGTAGTTTAGTTGGGTTCTTAAAACTGTGATATACTTTACAGTAATGTACACTTTTCGTCGTACTTGGGGCCGTATTGGTATTGGTATTCGTGTTAACGAGCTCATCACCAGCATTTGAAGGCAGCATCGGACACACCGAAGCACAAGATAGGTCCTGTCTGGAAGGGAACCCCAGACCCGCGAAAGATCTCGCGATAGCGGTCACTTAAACCAAAACCATGATCTCTCCTTATGCTTAACCTGGCGCTTTCTGTCACTAAACCTACTCAGACCATAAACACAGCACTATCACACTATGAAACATAATTTATTTGTACAAAGTACACAACGAAGTAACAACAGGTGTAAATCTCGCGAGAGTTTCGCAAATCTTTGGTTGCCTTTTAGCCATGACCCACAAAACGTCCTTCCCGGGATTTTCACACGCTCCGTTGCCATGGAGCTGAATTTGTTTCCTTCGTCCGGCGGTTTACACAAAGTGAGAGGTTGTGCTTTAAAATAAAGTAAGGAGCTTGTGGAGAAACTCGGTTCAAGAGTAACTGTCCTCGCTGTCCACACGTAGTGGGTATGTGAACAACAAAGTGAATGGACTTTCATGGACTTTTAAGGACTTTTCCCAGCAAGAAGCGCCAAACAAGGAAACGCAGAGCTAGCTAACGTTATCCCTTTGACCTCGGTGTGCAGGTGGGTGTCATGATGTCAGTGTACTAACAGTGTCTCTTGGCTTATGTTTATACCGCCAAAAGTTTTCAAAGCGATTTTGAGGTTCATAAAGGAGCAAAGAGTAAGTTGTGGTGAAAACATATTACCGGTTTATACTGTAAACCTTTTTCGCAGCAGCCATTTTGACATGAAGTAGTAGGTGAACACAGGTGTTACTAATGACACTAATTGAGGGTGTGTTACATTCAGGTTGGACAGAGTAACGGTGCAGCTGTTGTGCGTGTTGGCAAACTGGAAAGGCTCTGCTGCGCTAAATGGAACGGGACCTTCATTAGTGTCATCGGTAGTTACTCTTTTACATCAATATGGCTGAAAAAGGTTTGTTCTGTAGAAGTTTAACGTTGCTAAACTCGTGTACATGTACTGTACTAGTGTCCTTACATTTGAGTTAAATTGAGGTCAAACCTGATTGTGTTCTGTGAAGTAACATGAAAATGAAAAAGCAGGTTTGTTAGACTGTTTGCTCCACAGGCTGTTGCGTGAGATAGGCTTTTAACAACATTCATGCTTTATGATGTTTTGATATTATTGAATGATCTCAGCTGTACAGTACTTAAAGGGACAGTTCACCCCCCCCCCAAAAAAAATACATCTTCCTCCTCTTACCTATACTGCTATTTACCCATATAGATAGTTTTGGTGTTTGTTGCAGAGTTTTGGAGATATCGGCTGTAGAGATGTCTGCCCTCTCTCCAGTTTAACAGATCTAAATGACACTTGATTGTGGTGCTCAAAGCTCCAAGAAAAGAAAACCTCAACAGCTAAGTCTCTTTCCAGAAATCGTGATCCAGTTACTCAAGATAATCCACAGACCCTGTTGTGAGTAGTTTCATGTAGGAACTGCTTTCTTTCTACCAAACTTCACCCACCGGCCTTATCACGTGCAGAAGGAAACATGCGTCCACTCATGGAGAAGAAATTAAAGCTCAGCAGAGGAGAAGTCCATTAATGTTTACATCCCATGTTGTCACAAGCATGAGTTCCTACAGAAAACTGCTCACAACAAGTTCTGTGCACCAAAAGTCGAGTGCCATCTAGTGTCATTATATTCCTTAAAACTCTTTAACTCCCACCAAAACTATTTTGATGGATAAATGGCGATAGAGGTCAGATGAGAAATATGTATTTTTTTAAATTTGGGTTGAACTACATCTTTCTTTCCTCATGAGAATGACTGAAAACTACACAACTGTTTCCACTCTTGGTCATTAGCATGTATGCAGGCATGTTTGTCAGAAAATTATACCTTTTCTTTGCTTTATTCCCACTAGCCCCCATATGACTCCAGAATGAGTGGCAGAGAAGCAGAGGGCCGCCTACAGGTTCTTCAGATCTATCGTTTACTGCAGTTTGTTCATAAAGGGGACAAGGGGCAGATAGAGAAAATGGTGAACCTCGGTGTGGAAAACCTCATCAATCTCACTGAACCTGAAGACGGCACAGGAGTGCTTCACGTGGCAGCTTCAGCCGACAATTACGGTGATGGACCTCTTCTTTACTTGGTCAGATTATATACACTCTGAGAACATGGTACTCCACTGGCCTGCTGTATGGTAGCACTTTGATCCTTTTCAAATAAAGTTGCATTTGGTAGTGGCCAACATTTAAAGGCAATGACTTTTGATAATTAGTATGTTTACATAACTTAAATACCGTGAATATTCAGTTTACTGTAATATAATTTGATTTAGAGTTGTTTTTTGTATTTTCTTGAATTTATAGATCATCTTAATGCAAGGCTTTATAACTGTACAGTAGCCTTAGTAATGTCTAGGAAATGCATGTACAAAAGACTATTGTCAGAACTTTTGTCTTTTGTCTAAAACATTTAAACCTAAGGAATCAGGCAATTTTAGAAATGTAGTGCAACCAAAGTATTGTGTCAAAGTCCCTCATTCCCTTGATTGTTTCTTTATTCTCCCTGACTCCCTGTAGACCTGGTCAGCTTTCTTCTGTCCCACGGAGCACACCCCAACATCCAGGACAAGAAGGGTTGCACCGCAGCCATGTTAGCCACTGAGAAGGGCAATGATGCCATAGTGACACTGCTGGCCCAGAGCCAGGCTAACCTGAGGCTCCAGGACGCCGAGGGCAAAGGTGAGTAGTAGCAAGCATGTGCAAATGGTGGGATCTGGAAAAATGTGTAGTTCATCTATTTGACAGATTTAATACTTTATTATTAGGCCTGTGCAGCTCATTCTATTTAGAAGGTGCATGATAACAGATGCACAAATACAAGACAGCAGAAGTAGAAGAAAAGTTGGATTATGAGAGATCAGATCTACATTTAAGGTATACAGTGTTAAGTATGGAGGTGGACATATGTGTGTATATTTTTATACATACATCGATATATAAGTGGTAACATAGTAACAAAATGTGTGATGTAGTGGTGGGTGCATACAGAGACTTTGTTTGAAACATAACACAAAATGGTGGCCGCCTGGTTGCAGCCTTTTTGTGTATTATGGCTAAATTCATTTATTGGAATGTACTCAAAACTGATGAAAATGCAAATAATCAAGACATTACTTTGGGATGCTTGTGGCAGTTGCATTTATTTTTTGGTTAAATACATTATTCATTTATTAATTTAAAATATAATTTATAGATTATTTTATTATATAAATAATAATTTTTACCAGCTAATTGAATAAAAGGATAAATCTGAATGCTATACATAAACGTATAATGGCCATCTTTGTGTTTGTCTTTGTTAATTAACCTTAATCCATGATCCAAATGTAAAAGAAATTGCCCACCTCTAAATATAAAAACGCAAGATTGCAGATGGAACAAAGTTATATAATGCACAGGAATCTGCCTGTAATTTCAATAATTTATATGGCTTTGATCATGAGAGGTAATGCAACATCTTCCCTTCCACTAATGTATTCTCATTTGAGCCTGAAGTGTCGATTTCTCAAATAGAGGTGTTTTCCATCTCAAGTTAGAACAGCAGGTCCATTCTGAATGCCTTCCCTTGTCTTCCAACTCATGAAAATGCATGGTGCTTCTGTTTAGATATTGATGAGGAGGTGGTATCCCAGACAACTCCAATCAGCAAGCCTAAAGTTCTTCTTCAGGACCTTTTTAAACCAATTGTGATAATGAGCCCAATTACAGTGTGTCCGGGGCATCAATTACTGCAAATGGCAGACAGACTGAGAGAGCTTGAGTTAGGCTGAAAGGTATTCGTGTGTGCGCTTGAGTTCATGAATACAGGCTTATGCATAATTATATTACTGTATATGTGTGTGCATGATTGTGTGTGTGTGTGTATGTGTGTATAGTCAGGCAGCGTGGGTACATCTAATTACAGATCAACCTTTAATGGTGATCCTCTCCAGTGAAACATGCTGAGTAACCCGATATCATCCTGCCCTCCCCAAGGACCGGTCGGCGCAGTCTCAACACTCACAGCCTTTTGCTTAGTAGCTGAGTGTCAATAGTTACACATTTGCCTGTTTTATAATGCATTATAAAAGCGGGCCGGGTGGGGAAACTGTTGTTCAAATCATTCAACCCCCAACTGCTGCAGTGTAGCTGCGCTGTGACCGACAGATCAGACTGCAGTTGCACTGGGCAGCTTCCAGTTGTGAATGTGTGTAAAAAGATAAGATAAGCCTTTGTTAATCACAAGTGCAGACATTTATATGTTGCAGCTGCACAAGGAAATACATACAGCTAAGCTGAGAAAATTAAATGAATAAATAATTAGAAGCATATAAAATAAAAGAGTAGAAGAATAGTAACAATGATAAAAATAGAAACCGTATAAGAGTAATTAATGTCAAATTTAAAAACCAAGTAACAGAGCAGTAACATCTCAAGCAAAGTGATAGTGCTGACTGGTTAGGGTAAATAAAACAGCTTGTCAGAAGTGGGATTCGAACCCACGCCTCCAGGGGAGACTACGACCTGAACGTAGCGCCTTAGACCGCTCGGCCATCCTGACAAGTGGTTCGTTTTTAGAACCTCATTTCTATTTTGTCCCAGAAACCCATTTGTTTTATTCCTATAAATTACATGTACACTCAATCTAAAAATTGATAAATTCTCTGTCTTCTCTTCAGTCTGTACATGGACTGCTCTAATATGATCACAATTATTAATAATATCATTTCTTCTCCTCTCACTTTAGGTGTTCTGTTCTACTGTATCTACCCCACCAAGCGCCACACCCGCTGCCTGCAGGTGGCGCTCAAGTGCCAGGCAGACGTCAACAACGTGTCAGCGCAGGGGGATCATGTCTTCCAGTTGATGTGTGAAAAAACCCAGGAGTGCACCCCAAAGTGTCTCATTATGCTGGAGGGAGGAGCAGACCCCAATGCAACAAATCAGGTTAAAACACTGAGGCATTATGGGAACTGACGTAGTGGCATGGAGTATGTGGAACCTGATAGCTTTTGTGACCTAAGACTAACTCCTCTCCTCTCTTCCGTCAGAAAACTGGTGTTACAGCGTTGATGGAGGCAGCCAAGGCTGGATCCTTGCAGCTCGTTAGAGCCATTCTCAAGAGAGGGGGAAACCCCAATGCCCTGGACAAAAAACGCCTCACAGCTGTACACTATGCTGCCATGGGGGGCTTCTTTGAGGTGTAGTATCTGCTCACCAGCTGTCACTTACTATTAAATAGAGGACTAAATAATATGAAGTTGTAGTAAAAATAAGAGTGAAGGAGCTTGTGATGAATTTGAGCATCGATTACTGTGTTTTTCTCATTACATTAGCTGTTCCTCCAAGTGTTTTTTAATTTCTAATTCAGACTCTAACTCAAATTATAGTTAAGTAGTCACTATCGGCAACAATGGATTTTAGATTTAGGATTCTGTAATGCGTTGCTTTGTGGCGTTTTGTGTCTTGCAGGTGATTCAGGTGTTGTCTGCATACTCAGCAGACATGGGCGTGATCAACATGGAGGACTGCACACCCCTACACTACGCTGCTGCCACAGGCGATGCTAACTGCTGCAAGTTCCTGGCCCAGAGAGGTGCAGTGAGAGAGTCAAAACATCATGGACACCATGATCTCAGTGCAGTGAATGATAGCTGTATTGTAACTACTACCTAGTGCCTTAAAGATTGCCGTCACAAGTCAGGAAAGACTCTTATTGGTCTTTATTGTAGTTACATCTGTTTTGATACATTTTTCAGACTGCCAGCTCAAATCTGTTTTTGGAATATCCAGATTGTATCCTGATTGAATTTGTGAAGTCAGGACAGCAAAAAAAACATAACCCACATGAAATGCGATTTTTGCAACTTGTATACAAGCCACTTATGGAGGGCATTTGAAATGCAATTTTGTTCTCAAATCAAATTTCAGTCATTGATTGGCTGTAGTTTTCAGAAGTCAAACCACTGCAGGACAGACACTTTTCTAAAATCCGGTTTTCGTCCAATGGCTTTGAAGAAAGCAGGGAAGGCTGTCATCATGGGGCTGTCCATCAAATTACACATACGTATGTGGGTGAAGTGCAGGTTAACCTGTCACCATCTTTGTATTCTACACCAAAAGGGGAAAATTGTGAGTCACCACAAAGTCACAAGCTATGCAGATGTAGTTGAAATATGATGGAAACTATCACGAAGAGGAAGTATAGCTGAAACAAAGACTGGGAAACTACTTATCTCTTGTCTGTTAATTTTAACTTGGTTAACCCTGGAGTTACCCTGACATTGGACTGTGGACAGATGTTTGTCTGGTGTGACGGAGGAGTTCTGCACCACAACTTGACAGCGCAGTTGTTTGGAGGGTGAGACGATGGATCTCCATTTGTCATGCTTCTAGTTACTGATGCCTACGTCATCACCACAGCACCCTATGTATGCAGATAGATTGGTGATGTCTGGACACACAAACCCACTTGAAAATAACAGCGCAGACAGTCTGTCTTAAAGATTTGAGAAACAAATGTCATTTGACTGCAGTCTGAGCAAATCCTTAGAGTCAGGAAATTACATTTTCTTCATGGTCAAGTATTTGACAAGAGGAAAAAAAAAAGACAAAAGTGGTACAATATGCAGCTGCAAATACAGTCTCAGATTAAATTAAGTAAGTCTACCTTGTGTTTATATTTTTCCTAAACCTGTGCTCTGTGTTCAGGTTGTAACCCCAAACTGAAGAACCAGGAGGGTTTGCTGCCACGTCAGATTGCCAAAGATGCTGGTCACAAAGCAGCAGCTAAGGAGCTGAGGAAAGCAGAGCGGCAACAGGGAAAAGGCAACAAATCCAGTGACGGTGGTGGTCTCATGTCAGATCCACGGGCCCTGAACCTCCATGACTGGTCTCACGAGAATGAGGCTGAATTACGGCAAGCCTTTGGGGACACATCAGATACAGTTCCCACTGAGATGTTTATTTCAGTGTTGGAAGAACTAAATGCTCCAGTTGAACAAGACCAACTCCATGCAGTCATCTCAGCCCATGACAAGGGAAGAGAGGGGTGTATCAACATTAATGATTTCATCAAAGGAGTCAAGTACATCAAGAAACCATTCCTTCTCTCCTCTTATATGCCTAAAAAGAAAAAGGGGGAAAAGGGAGGAAAAGGAGGTAAGAAGAAGGGTAAATTTGTTCTCCCTATGCCTATCTGCACCCTCCCGCCAGAGCTTATGCCCCGACGACCTGACGGAGGCCCCCCTCACTTCATGATTGAGACATACTTCAATTGCTCAGACACCCGGCGGTTCGACCGTGATCACCCACCGGCGCATCCCATAATGAATGACTCAGGATGGTATGCTAATAAGCCAGAGAAGATCTACGTCAACATCAACTACTGTGTGAGGAGTGGAGACCTGGAGTCTCTGGACCTCGCTTTCAGTCAGGGGCTTCCTGTAGATGTTAAAGATCCATTTTATAAGACCCCACTGATGATGGCCTGCGCCAGTGGCAACTATGAGGTGGCTCAGTACCTCCTCAGTCGAGGGTGAGAGAGATTATGCTGGTTTTAATCTTATCTTCTTTTAAGCAGCTATATGTAGTCAATATTTTAATAATAATGTATCAAATTACAATGTGAAAACAATGTGACAATGTGAAAGGGTTTGCTTGTAGTGATGAACCTCAAGAGAACTCCCACATGAATCTGCTGCTCCCCTTGTCTTTACTGAGTCTTTCAGCTCATTGTTAAGCTGTCTGGCCTGCAACTTTACTGTTTTGGTTCACTCTCAAAACTGCAGTCACAGCAGGCAGTTGTTGTTACTGTCCACTACCTGCTCAGTACCAAACTGCAGACACACAGACAGTTAGAGACTAGCTGGTAGACTTAGTGAGCATTTAGGAGCTAAAGAGACAGATATTTCCCTTAGGAGTTATTTGAGACAAAAAACAGGTAAAAGAGAGAGAATATTGGATGTGCATTCAACAGGTGGCCAAAAACACCACTTAAATCACACAACTTAACATAAGATGCACATATAGACACTGTACAATATAATATATAGCACAAAATTCGATATAATGCTTCCTAACTGCTGGATGTGTAAATAAGCAATGGTTTGGTAAGACATCAGCTATCAATAATCCAATGATAAGACAATATTCCAATTAGATATGGTAGGTTTAAATTTATAATCCTTGAGATTTAAGCCTGTAAATTGATTTGGCAACTGGTGGTACCAGCAAGTGTGTTTTAATACTACAGGTCCCAGAATTCTGGGGGCAGCAAACTGTGTTAAATATTGAGCAGCCACTTTGTCGGTAAAAAGAGCAACTAGAGGAGAGTATCCATTTACAGTGCGCCCAAATAAAAAATACATACATTTACAATGTGCTGTTTTGTAGACGCATTTTGGATGAGCAGTCACTGTAAGCCCTATCCTTACCTAACCCTAATGCTTTCACTATAAAGCAGCGGCAGCAAGAAATGTTGGGTTTACATTGGCAGTAACTTAACACTGCTCCAATGTCTTTGTAGGAATGTGAAAATAAACAATGAGGCTGATATCAATAATATAAAATTACAACCAGTAATTTTGAACGGCACGCATGCATTGTTCCTGGTAATCATTTGTGCGTAGATAGGCAATTTGAATCCACCACAGGAATGTCAGGTCCTGCCACTAACAACGAACACAAACATACAGATGATAAGTGACTGTAAATACACCGGGGCTGCCACTTGATAGTTGAAGATTCGAATCATGAGTCAGAGACCCCTTAGTCGACTGAGATTCTTCCAGTTGAGCATTTGTTTTTGTTTTTTTTGCAAAATACACTGATTGTCATTTTCAGAAAAAACAGTATCAAAAAGGGGGTTTGTTTTCATAAATATTTTGGAACTGCAAATGCACTGTAAAACTTTGAGTGCAAGTTGAAAAATAAGCTTTCTGTTCAAAACTTCTGAAAAACTAAATTAAATGCAAAAAACACTGTTCCTAAAATTTGTATAAAGATTCTGCAGGCTCAAAAACTAAGCATCAGATTGTCGAATGTTTACAAAAAGTGTAGATTTATTTAGTTATTTAACTACACTATCAAATTTGTTTGCAGATTTAGTAAATAATCTGAAATAATTTGAAAGTTGTGTCTGTGCAGCCCCAGTAATTGGGGCTGCACAGGTTTTTATTATACGGTGCTTTATGAGCTTGGTTGTTGTGTTCAGGGACACCTGGATACATAGCAGTTGAGATTTGGCAACTGAAGGTAGATGATATTTAAACAAATCAATCCTTAAGACAAACAATAGACATAAAGGCAAACATACTTTGTTTTAATCATACCTTGACACTGAACTAAATTGACCGGAAGAGGTAAACAGGTTACATTTTTTGTCAATGTGTAACCAGGCTTGTGCCCTGACTCCTTAAACACTCCATGATACCAGGTGTTCCTGTTCCTGACAGGGCGGATGTGAATGTACGTGACCAGTTCTTCTGGACGCCCCTCCACCATGCGGCTCACGCTGGCGAAGTGGAACTTATTGAACTTCTGGTGGAGGCTGGGGCTGCCATAGATGCCCGGGCCCTCAGTGGAGGCACGCCCCTTATGAGGGCCATCGAAAGCTCCCGACCTTCCTGTGTGGATGTCCTCATTAAGGCGGGTGCCAGTGTTAATGCAGAGAACAAGAAAGGTTTGACTATACATCTAAAATATATCAAAGTTGAATATGTTTTAATTTATACTGATGGGCTGGCAGTTTAAAATTAAAGTGCATACTATGAATTCATTAAATTCTCAGACATTTTTATATTTGTTTATTGAACTGTCCTTTTAACCAAATTTACCAGCAAAATGACTGGAGTTATTGAGGCAAGTTGTCCCTCTATAATGGTTGACATTGTGACTTATATCATTATTTGACTGACCAAATTTTATTTTCCTTTAGAACAAAACTGCCTCGACATCGCCAGAGATTTTGCAGACTCCAGGATAATTGACTTGGTCAAAGACAAGATGGATTCTCTGCCTAAACCAAAGGAGACAGGAAAAGGAAAGGGGGGCAAAGCTCAAAAGCCTAAACCTGCCAAAGAAAAGGTACCCAAGTAACTCCATTAAAATCTACAAACATTAAAATCTTTTGGTTTCATATTTCCCTGTTTTCTTTGTTTGTGTATGTATGAAATGGAAATTTCACAAAACCTCCAGGCTCATTCAAACATGTCCTGCAGTTACAGCAGGGTTTTGGTCTGATACCAGCCCTCTACAAAGTATATACTGTATTTATATTACACATAGATATTATAGCAGAATATGACCTCTAAGTGCTTTCAGACAGTATAATCTCATTACAGAGCTGAATATGTTGGGTTGTAGCTTAAAACAGAGGAAATGGTTACAAACATGAAATGGACAGAATAATAGGAGTTTGAAGTCAGGTTGCAGCCAACAGTTATTTTCATTATCAGTTAATCTGCAGATTATTTTTATGATTTGTCTCTAAAATGTCAAAAAATTGTGAAAATTGTCTTCATATTGCTTCTTTTAGTCCAAAACCCAAAGACTCTCCATTTACCGTCATAAATTATAAATAAAAGCATTAAATTCATATACTTAAGAAGCTGGAACCAACATATGTTTGAGTTTTTCGCTTGAAAAATGACTGAAATGATTAATCGATTTTCAAAGCAGTCAGAGATAATTTTCTTTCAGTTGATTAATCATCGCAGCTCTTTCTCATTCTTCTCTGTAGTCCAGCTTCTTCTTTCAGCCTGAGAAACTTAAGCCTGTAAAGAGATCTGATTACTGTAAGGCAGCAGTAAGCAAATTAGACCAGTTGTGTTATGTTACAACTAGGACATGGCTGGAACTTCAATTTGCATTTCCTATAATGAGGCTAAAATCTGACTAAATGTATTGATTTTGTCATCAGGACTCTGGAAGTAGCAGGTGGTGCTGTAGCACCAATTCATCAGGAATATTCCTCATTTAATATAGCTGCAAGCAGCAATTCTGGGGGCTAAGAGAGAGTCCATCAAATGGAATAAATTGCACACAGGCGCATTATGGAGCTGTCTACCCACTGAGCATTTTTTATCATAACTGAGAAAAGTGCAGGGAAAATATACACCACTTCCAGGCCAGACTGGTCTCTAGTAAATGACAGATGAATATGATCATTCTTGACAGAACTGTAGGAATTTTCTCACTACTATAAGTTACTTATAAGCCTATTAAACATCCATTCGCTGTGACTTACGAGCAAGTCAATCACGGTAAATAATGCATGCACCCTCAAGTCAAAGTACACGCTTTTCATTCCAATGCAATGCTCACTTATGGCTTTGAACCTGTCATAATAAGTCACAAGTTCTAGTTATCACACCTATGTTCATATGCAAGTGTTAAATGTTATAAATTGTTAAAAATAGGATCCTGTAAATGAGAAAATATGGCCATCATTCCTATTTTTAACCAGCTGTCACAAATATTTAACAGTGGGTTACTGTAAAACTTCTAGTATGTGTTAGTGTCTTAAAATCTAATATTTTTTTAAGTGAAGCTATTTTTTTGAGTTTGAAAATTCTCATGATTACACTACGATAAGGACACCCCAAAAAGCCTTTAAAGTTTAAAGCAAAGCTGATTCAATCTGTACTTCACTATTTAAAAGACAAAATTGTGGCCATACAGATCAGCTCCAGGTTATATTTGCTGAATATTGGGGTGGTCAATATTAGTTGACGAATTTAAACCAACAAAATGACTGAGACCTAGAAGGGGGGTTTATATGCCAAGATGTGAGTTTGCTGTAAAGCTTGATCAGAAGTGGTGATAGAGACATAGTTGCTTTCTTCTTCTTTGTATTTGGCTGCTCCTGTCAGTGGTCACCACAGTGGATCATCTGCTTTTTGGCAGACCAATTTGGCATAGGCTTTTTTTTATGCCAAATGCCCTTCCTGATGCAAGCCTCCCCATTTATCCAGGCTTGGGACTTGCATTTTGGAAATGAACTGGCTTGTGCATCCTGTGTAGCTGGGGAGCAAACCAGAGTACAGTGTCTTGCCCATGGGGACTTTAACATGTGACCAGGGGGAGGAGGTGGGGATTGAACCACCCTTCGATTTGCAGGCGACCCACTTTAGAGAGACTGTTATATTGACTCCAAAATTTAAACTGACCTTTGTCATATATGATAAAGAAATTAGTTCAGCAATCTGCCATAAAACCTGAGAACACCTTCAGTGTTGAGACCTTATCAATATAATATAGATATACATGCTTAATATGCCTAGCTGTAAATAGAATTGTGTGTCTCCAAGATCCACTGCTTTTCTTAGTGTTTGAAACAAAAAAACTTGTGGCATGGCTAAGCAAGGACACTGTCAGTGTCACTGACTGACAGACACTGTCAGTGTCACTGATGTAAACACCTGAAACTAGACCCAGATGAGATCATCCAAGCAGAGTCAGAGGACGTTCAGTGCCAGTCCAACCAGCACCACCTACAGGGAGGCAAGAGAGTCGCAGCAGCAGGTTAGAAATGCAGATGTAAACATCTGGATGTGCGACATCTATAGGCAAGAAAAGTGATAACTACCACATCTGCAGTTTTTGTAGATTTGTCCCAAAGAGTGTTACAATTTACATGTGTAGTAAGTTATTTTATAAAGGGAAAGAGAGGGGTCCTAACCAGATTTTATTTGTTGAAAGTAAAACAAAAACATATTTGTTGTGGACTAATCCTTATTTTTACAGTTAGCACCAAAGTCCACTTGGTGATGGTCAAGTATTTGAAAAAGCTTAATGTTTTGTCCTGCTGATCAGTGTATCTTTATCACTATTCCCCAAGCGTTTTTTAATTAATTGTTATTTTTCAATTTTATTTTAAAATCACATTTGGTTAATGCTTTTCATGGTCTTAAATAATTGACATTGCTGTAAAGTGATTTATATCCTATGTATAACAGTACAATTTCTGCTTGGACCTCCCATCCCTCTCTCTATCTTGTACCTCTACCATGATTTATTGAAAAATCAGAAAGGTCAAAAAAATTTGTGTATTAGTCTTGAGATCTCTGGCTGCCTTGATGCAGCTAAACACTTCCAGCTCTGTTCAGTACTCTCTCTGTCTCTCTCTGTCTCTCTCTCTCTCTCTGACTTGACCTGAATCTGACACTTGCAGACATTTTATTTGTAGCAACTGCATAGAGAACTTAGATAAAATAAGGCAAATCTGAAAACCTTGGTGTTTCCTACAGGCCGTTGCTGCAGAAGGATCAGTGCACGCAGAGGCATCGACCACAACAGCAGGGAAAACTTCCCCTCAGAAGGATACAAAGAGCATCATCCTGCAAAACAACAGGATCACTACGGGGAAAACCAACACAGTTGATATCACCTTTGTGCCAAAAACAGTAGGGTTGCTTCAGTATATTGTAGCTTCTGCTTGCTTAGTGCAAGGTTTTACTTCTTGTCTTAACATAAAGTGTGTATTAAATATATTTTGACAAATTTTAATACATTAATACATACAATACATTTAATACATTTTGACATTTTGAACTTGAACCAAATGTTCAAAGCTTTAATATGTGCTGAGTTGTGTACTTACATTATTCCAAATGTTTCTGACAATCTTCAAATGCTGAGAAATCCATAATTTGTTCAAGTTAACGGTGCATTTCCTGCACATCAGTTCAGTACCGCACCCAACCTACGGACTAATTTCACAGTTCGCAGTTTTCTTTTTTGCAGTGTCTGTCTATATCTCTTTGTGACTTGTCTGTCTGTCTGTCTGTCTCAGGTTTGGGGGAAGCCACCCACCACCAGCCAGCTGATGTCAAAGATTGAGAGACGGAAGGAACTGTCCCTCGAGGTGGACTTTGATGACTTCATGATGCCTTTAGCCAGAACATCTAGATGACAACGCTGGAGCTGGAGCAAAAACATCAGACTAGACCGAAAGGAGGTTAGGCAGAGAGACACTCAGACATTTTGGAAATCTAGTCTGTTACCTGGGCTGGCTGGCCACCTGCAACAGATATGGAAATTAGATTTATTTTGGACACTATTCTATTTTCATTACAGCTACTTTAATCAACACTGGACATCATGTTACTGGAATCTGATTAGAATCTGATTTTTTTAATCTAGTCATTTAGTATCAGAACTTTTTATTTCAGTACAAAGTCTGAAATTGTCAGTAACAAAGTGTGTAGTATCTGTAGTATGTACATAACTTCATCACATTATGATTATGATTATTATTGATCAATAATCAATAATAATCAAATATTTCTTCAATTTCTACTTAATATTTCTTACGTACACACATACACAACATTCATTACTGTTTATCTACTGTACAAAGCTCAGCAGGGACTGTATCTCTTGGAACTGTCAAAGCAAAATCTAACACATATATACTTGTTAATACACTGGAACATGTTTTGAATATAAAGATTTTGTACATAAATATAGATTTGGTGGCTACTGTACTTATTGCATTTATGTGGTGGCAGTATAATTGGAAAATGGAAAATGATGAAAATTCACATGAATGTCCCCTCAAGTCAAAATGACAACTTGGAAAATTTTGGTACATGACTTGCTGAGTTCATGTCATATTAATTCACATATTTGATATCAATTCTCGCTCACATCTAATTTGTAAAATGGTATTAGTTTGTAACCATTAGTTGCTGTTCATGTAGAGTGACCTAGGTTTGTTATAAACGTTATTTATTAGCATTAATCCTGACAATAAGTCAGGTAAAGCAATATTTTAGTGGTTTTATGGAATGTAGCCTATTGGTGCAGCAACAAGCCAGGGACCTAATAAAGCTGAAAACTTTTTCAGCATATTTGAATTACACCATTAATCTTAACTGGGACGCTCGTCTCATCCAACCCATCACCCAGGCGCTACAGCAGAAACAAGTATGACAATGCTTCCCTACCCTTTGATGAGTCTGATGATGAGTCACATTATGATGTATAAGCTAGCAAACACACCGAAGTCAGTAGATGAACTTCCCAACTCTGGATGTAGGACTATCCAAGGACCATGTGAATGCAACATTACGCTGCATTCAGCCTGGCTCCCATGGCCCTGTCACAGATTCAGTTACATTCAAAGTTTTTCCAAGTCTTTTTAAAACAACAGTTAGGTGTCTGGATGAACACCATTGGCCATTAAGAGTAAATTTTGAACTCAAATTACTGTAAAATTGGGAAGATACTCATTTCATCTGTCTTACTCAGACTGCTGAAGCTGCAGATAAACTTTGGGATGCATTTTTGCACAAAACAAGGGCTGCAGATTTTATAATTCATCACTTACACTGGAAGGGAACTCTAAATGGCCAGGAGGAATGATTACAGCACGCAACACCTGTTAGTTACAATGTTCATATGGGCTTCTGGGCATTGTTTAAAGACAGACTTGAAAATCTGTAAACCTCTCCTTTAAATATTCTCACAGGGCAATTGAAGTAAGACATTAATAATCACATTACACTTGCTCAACGTAACTTAGTCTAATGATCCCAGCATTAATAGGCCCAGTTAGATGGATATCATATTAAGTATCCAAAGAAGAGCAGTTTTAGTGTTCCAGGCTGTGAATTAAAACTGTGAGCAGAGCACAGGGACAAAGCTCCACTGTAAGTATACACTGCAGTTAGGAAGTTGGTTAAAATCCTCCCCTGACTCTGCAGAGGCTGGAGCTGCAGTGAGAGACGTGAAGAGTCTGTTAGGAGTGGCAGAACAGACAGGAGGAGGCAGCTGAGGAGAGGAGAGGATATACCATGAATACCTGCTCCATGTTTCATTCTATTCTTTCTTTCTTTCTTTTCTTCCTTTTCATCATTTCATTCATTGTTTCTTTGTTACCTTGAAATTTCTCTTTTTCTTACTTTCTCTCTCTTTTGTCTTTCTCCCTTTCCTCCCTTCCTTATTTTAATTTTCATCCTATCTTTCTTTGCACTTTCTTTCTTCCCTTGCAACCTATCTTTCTATACCTTTTCTTGTCTTTGTATCCTTCCTTTTTTCCTTCCTTCTCTGCATCTCTTTCCTTTGTATCTTTTGTTCTTTTTCTGTCTGTCTGTCTGCCCTCCATTTTTTTTGCATCCATCTGTTCTTTCTTTTTCGTTCCTTCCTTGCACCCTCTTTCTTTGTTCCTTTTTTCCTTGCATCCTTTTGCGTCCTCTCTTTCTTTTTTCCTTCTTTGCATCCTTTCTTTTTTCTTTATGTCCATCTTTCCTTACGTTTTTGCATCCTCTCTTTCTATTTCAATCTTTCCTTGCATTCTTTCTTTCTTTCTTTCCCTTTTTCTTTCTTCCTTCTTTCTTACTGGAACATTTTTTATAGTGTGAGACATGCACATATATACATGTACTGCAGCCACGCAGAAGAAGCACATGTACTCATCACATTACTGTTTATGCAGCCAGAGACTATCTGTCACTGTGCCTCCTCGTGCTGTTGTATTTGTTTTCACTGCTGGTGGTCCTTTATGTTGTTGGAACTGACTGCAAAACATAAACCTGCTGACACGAAATATCTGCTGCTCTCCCATCGGTTGCAGTTCCACATTGAAACCAGTGCATGGCGCTGTTTGGCAAATTTAGCATTGCAGGGGTTTGGTTGTTTATTAAGCTGGAAAAACAGCAAACTTGGATGGAGCTCTAGTGTTTCTAGCACAGAAAGACATCAAAATGGCAGCCATGTGTGTCTACTGTTTTCACATTAGCTACTCAGACTGCTGGTCAAACAGGAATCTGTGATTCACATGTAGTTTTATTAAAAAGAGGATGTCATTATAAGATGGATAAGAATCCATCGTGATCCTCAATGTTTTGTCTTTGATGTGATAAACTGATAACATAAATGGCTTCAGGGTAGCTGAGCAGTGTTTGGGTCATATTTTAGTTGTTGATGTTCTTATCAGGAATCATCTGAGAAGCATACATCCTTTTCTGTGTTAAATGTCGCATTGATGCTCACCTCCCCATCATCACCATCCACCATCAGCAGTTTAAAATTAGATTGCAGTGTCCTCAAGGTCCACGGGGATGCAGTTAATAATCAAATATACGGGCAGAGGGGGGGGGGGCTTTGAGGTTGGTAATACAGGGCCTGGATTGTTTAAATATACATAGTCACAATACCATTGATGACAAGGATGTGAAGAGGGAGGCGATGGATGAGAGCGATGAGAGAGAGGCAGAGGAATGAAAGCAGAGAGAGAAGGCAGAAAAAGGCACACCACGCGCATATGTGATGATGATATACAGAAAGAGAAATGCAGACAGTGAATAGAGTGAAAAACATCCCCGAAAGCCCAGCAGAGCCATTCATAATGAGACGAGAGAGGCGAGGGAAGGAGAGGACTGACAGCGAGGGAAGGGAAGGGAAGGCGAAGGACATGAGGATAGCAGAGGAGAGGGGGGAGGTGAGGGTGGAGAAAGAGCAGCGGAGGGTGACTCAGAGGATGGGGAGGGAGCACGGCGGAGGGATGAGAGTGGGCGGGAGGAGAAGATGAGGGCTTTTCTAGCACAATAAGTGGCACACAGGTTAGAGGGAGTAAACAAGGCTGCTGCTGGCTCTGATTGTTGGCCGTGACGCAGTGTGTCTGTCAGGGCGTGGGCTCCGGCTTATATGGTCTTGCAGTATGTGTGCTTGTGTGTGTGTGTATTCCTGTTTTATGTATATGTGGGCATTATTACAGACAGGATTGCTTATTGTATTCATGATGTGTCATTTAAGGCAGTGTTAATTTTGACAAAAATGCAATTTGGTTTTAGTCATATCTAAGTTGCCTGAATTATTTTAGTTTAAGCTCAGGCTGGGTGATATGGCTCATAATGAATATCAATATTTTTAGGTTATGCTGCAATGAGGTAAATTAAATAATGGTGTACTTTATTGTCCCACAGGGAAATTTGCTTTGGGCTCAAAGCTGCTGCATCACACAACAAACTACAAAAACATAAAAATAGATCATATATACACTAGAATAGAATAGAATAGAATAGAATAGAATAGACTGCGTAAATTCACATGTTGAGCATGTGACAGTTTCTTTGAAATAATAAAAGTCATAACAAAGACAGTAGTATCACATAATAAAACCAGGTTAATCAAACCACCTTAACAAAACCATAATAAAACCATGTAAAATGGTTGAACAATAAACAGTAAAAGCATGTGTAAACAAGCCAGATAATAAATAATCAGGTTGCAGTATTCTAGTCCCTAAATCAAAGTTAAGTGCTGTTACTTGTTGCTATTCATTTTTTTTTATGGAGAATGGTATGCAATAATTTTTGTACCGGTTTAATATACAGTTTGGCATTCTGAACCACTGGCCTAAAGGCAACACCTGAAATTCAGGGTTCAGTATGTGTGTTGGGTCATTTAGGATCTTCTGTGCCTCCCTGAGCACAGATTCCTCATATAAGAGCTGAAGGTTGTAATTTTTTTCCCTATGATTTTTATGGCTGTTAGAGTAAGATCTGCAAGTTTAGACTTTAAATGTGCTGACAGTTTACCATACCATACTTGTATGCCATATCGGATTACTCTCTTATCTCTTAATCTCTTAAATTTCTAAATTGTACGGTAGATTAAAAACATAAGTTTACTAGCAACACCATAAAGTCTAAGCCTTCTCATAAAATACATCCTCTGTTGCAGCTTAGAACAGAGGTTTTTAACATGTACATGCCATGTGAGGGAGCTGTCATTGTGAACGCCACGGTATTTACATGAAGCCAATATACAATATGTATCTTTACATACACATTTTCTCTCAAGTAACATACTGCAAATTCTCAAAAAGTGATGATCTTGTAGCATATGATGCATTTCTGTAGATTAAACTACTCAACAGCATAATATAATAGAGCTATGCGAGATGGACAAAATGAAATATTACAAGATCTTTGACTAGATACTTGTACAAATACTTGGCAAATAATAGAACAGCTGGAAAAGTCTAGTAAGTTCAGAAAATTACATCACTTTACTTGAATGCAGCCTTTATAACCAGGAAAAGACAACAATTCTATCATATCACAATATACTGACATCCGACATCTAGTATCATATTACAATATCGATATAATGTCATTATATTGCCCTACCCTAGTTTTACTTTACTTTTAGTCAATTAAATATCATCTATCTTGTCAACTAAAATCGACAGTAAATTTAGTCAACTAAAAAATGGGTTTAGTTAAAGTAGAACGCAGTATTTAAAAGTTTCTCTAAAATTTCCATGAAATTCAAGATGACTCAAATAATGCAAATGTCTTCTCAAGTTTGTTGCGCATCTAATCTCCTCCACCTTGTTTTTGTCATCATTAATTACTTTTTGTTTAGTAATTCTCTCTTTTTCATCAGTGAAAAAACTATGACGAAAAGTATTGGTCAGTGAAATTAACACTGATTTGAGTCACTACATAAGCAGATATTAGTTTTCTTATGTGTATACTATATGTTTGTGTGTAGTATAGTACTGTATGTTTGTATTGTGTGTTCAGGGTTTCCCCCAGAAAACTTGCTAAGCCTGGTGGTAGAGAAGCCCACTGGCGGCCCACCGTGTTTTTGTAAAAAAAAATGTTAAAAGTTGACAGGAATTTTGAAATTATGACTATTATGTGTTATTATAAGCCATTTATTAACAATACTTAAACGTAGAGTCTTACAAAAAGGCACAATCTTGAAATACGGTTTTAACAAACGCAAAAAAATACAATTAAAATAAATAATATCAATTGTTTTCACTTAAGTTAAATCCTAGTGAATCTTCAAACAAGCCATTGCTGGTCACATTTAAAAGTAAAATAAATTAACATAATCCTGTTCATCACAGGGCCTATTTTTTCTACCTTCTGTCTGAAATGACTTACCCAAAATAAATGGAGGATATTTTCACAACTACAAGGACTATATGTATAATCTTGGTCTCAAAATAACGGTAATACATGTGAGATTACTATAGAAGTGTCAGAATCAAGATATGTGTTACTGTGTCAGAGGAAATTCACCTGGAAAACAGAAAAAATGTGAATTTTTATCTATTTATTTTTTTTTAAAAACATTGTTTAGAGTGAAAAACACTTTTGAATCATATGATAGTAGCCCGATTCATCTAGGAATTAGTAAAGTTATATCTGATGATAACTGCAAAAGTCGATGCTAAAAAAAGTGAACCTGAACAGTTTTACAGATGTTTTAACGCAGACATATCCAGGCGAAACTGCACCAAATGTGCCATTTGGGCATCAGTCACTCAAATGTTTGGCACTGTGTTGTTAGTATGTTAGCACCGCTATCTGATTCAAACATTCAGAGAACCACCTCTGCTGTATATTTCTCCCGTTTTCTGCTGATCACGGTGAATAAACACTCTGCTCACAGCGTCTGAAGTGTCAACAGGCTGCGTCCTGTGCGCATACGCGTCAACTCCCTGGGGCAGTCCAGGGGACTATCTCGGCAACCCATTGGTCAATTTTGATGATCGACACCTCTATTAACCAATCAGTCAGGAGACTCGATCGCTACCACCCAAATTTACCTTAGCAACTCCAATGACGATACAGAAGGACCTGAAGCCAAAGATAGTGTATTGTAGTGAAGATGCGTTATTCCGCAAGCCCTTGCTCTTTATGAAAACAACCAGGACCGCGATTCATTTCAAACTACTGAAGAGTCATAGGAGTAGACATTAGCAGTGTTTTTTCAAGCTGGAGTATAACTTTAGGCCACAAAACAGTTAAAGTAAGACATATTTTATGAATCTGTGAAGGATTTTTTTGCAACCATTTGGCATCTAACTCTGAGTTTTTGTCACACAGTGATGAGTGAGACCTCTTCGTAATCAGTAGGATCTCTGTTTTCATCCGACACTTTACTTGTGTGGTTTGCTGAAATGGCTAGAGTAGTAAAAGCACTCAATGGGGGGTGGGTTGTTTTCGCGTTTTGTTAAATGCCCATATTATTGCTTGTGGTTTAAATTGTTTTTCGTTTAGGTGGCAATACTTGATAGAGGCTTTTAGCTGAGTTTCTCCCCGTCATTTTGGGGTGCTACATGTTATGATTGGTGTTTCCTAGCGTGCCCATAGGCCGTTTGTACCACACACATCTGACGCTGCTCCCTGTACAGGGGGCGCTCGGGATGAAGAGGATAAAAAAGTGCAAACATGGCCAAGGGGTAAAACCAGGGAACTGAGAGGCTGAAGAGGTATGCGGTGCTGTGTGACCTCTCTGTGACCTCGGTTAAAAGCTCTGTATACCGTCTTTGGTATCACTGTTTTGGTGCATAAAAAAACCTATTTAAAATAAATAAACAAGTGACGCTTAGCCTGGGGGGGGGGGGGGGGGCAAGAAAAGCCTGGCGGCCCGCCAGGCCTATAAAGTACTGGGGGAAACCCTGGTGTTAGTATTGTACGTCTGTATGTGCATATATATGTAGGCCTTTTTGCATTTTTATGTATGGGAGTTTATATTATCCAGGCTCTGCTGTTCCTCAGTCTCAGTATGTGTGTGAGTGGGAGTGCATGTGTGTTGTGCGAAAATGTATTTTAGGGATGTCACAATGCCAAAAACTCGAGTTACAAGAATACCATTATAAAAAAGTCCACAAAACAATATTTATAGCAATTTTAAAAAACAGAATAAGGACAACTTTTAAAAAGTTAATTTTTCTTCTTAGTTTGAAATTCTTCTACTTTCCTTCTAAAACAAACAAACAAAAAAAAGTAGAGAGTAAAGCCCAACCGGTACTGGAAAATTCTGATATTGATATATCGGATGAAATTTTTTATTTAATTACAAAATGGCATCAGGGCAGTGAAACTGGTATGTTTGATAATTATAAATTACGATAAATTGAAAAAACACAAATAGAACACCTTGAATTAAGAAATAGGATAAAATACACACAAAATGCTCCCTATAAAAGTACAAAATTAAAATACATAAAAACAATCTGCATCATGTTATGTAAAAATAAATATCAGACAACATGTATGCTGATACCGATATAGACCTTTGCTGTGCTGGGTCAAAATCAGGTCAATAATATCTGTCTCCAAGCATGTTTAAAAAATTGCATGAAATATGTTAACAAAATGTCTGAATTAGTTACAATTGCAAAACAAAAACAATGCAAATAAACTAAAATAATTAACCATGTAATAGTAATTTTGTCATAGTCTGGAACAATATTGAGACATTTTTTATTGCAGTATCACAATATTCAAGATATTGTTACATCCATAGTGTACATACATGCTAAGAATGGACATCCAGGGGTATTGTTTCAAGTTTAGAGCCTTTTCCTCTCTCTCTCCTCTCCTCTCCTCTCTCTGCTCTGCTCTGCTCTGCTCTGCTCTGCTCTGCTCTGCTCTCTCCTCTCCTCTCCTCTCCTCTCCTCCCCCCACTTGCTGAGTATCAGTCTGAGCTCACATCGGTGTGTGTGTTGTTGCTGCCAGCAGCACTGCAGTCTCCCAGCTCTGGTCCTGCACCGCTTACTCAGCACTCAGCACTCCAAACCTTCACTTCCCAAAACAACCCACTGGGACCACACACACACACACACACACACACTCAGTATATCATCACTGTTTACCACATTATAGTATGTTATTACAATCTATCAAAGCATTGCATGCACATGGTTGTGCTCACACATGCATATAATCCAATAATTACATACTGCATGCATGCAAGAATACACAGACAGACACTCTGGACACAAACACTGAAATACACGCAGATGCACTGTCAGTACTGTCTGATTCAGTTATGAAAATACAGTTCTTGGCTACTTTATTCGGTAATCCAGAACAATGGCTCAGCCACATATTCAACCTTTATAAAGCTTATAATAGCCAGTTTCTGAAATGCTTTTTTAATATTCTTTCCACCCGTTTTTATAAAAAAGAAAATGTCAGACACAGTAGATGGTTGACAGGACTCCAGTTTGGAGAAGCAGGGAGGAGTACTAGTGTAGGAAGCTAAGCAATGAACTGCTGTGGACAGGGTCAGTAGCAAAGCATATTTTAGCCCCCTGAAAATAAATCAATATCAGTGTAAGTGTACATTATATTTCGAATATTTTCACAGCTTTACCTTGCTGTCAGAGATCCTTTTCCAATTGAAAACCTGCGTGTCATCAGTAATTTTATCTTTCAGTACACAAGAGTTCCTTGTCAGTCACTGCCTCGATCTGTTAGTTTATGTTATGATGTAATTCCAGTGTTTTAAAGGGTTAGTTTGGATTAACTGAAGTCACACAATAACATAAACAAAGTTGCAAGCAACTCCTGTGAGGTAAAATTACTGTTTTTTTTTTCAAAGGGAGTCTGGTTGAGCAAGAGAGCTATATTTGGCAATATAAAGGAGGTTTCCCATCAGAAAAGACTGTCTGACAGCAAGGTAAAATAGTATGAATATTCTAAATATAGCAACCACTTAAACTGATACAGATCTTTTCAGGTGGCTGAAATATGTTTTGTTGCTGACCTTGTCAACAGCAGCACATTGCTTAGCTTTTGTGAGGTACTCCTCTGCTTCTCCAAACTAGGGGCATGCAGACCCTGATCTACTGTAGTTAATACACTGACTACGGCTCAGTAAATCATAGGTGTGGCAGATTTTGTGCATTTTCCTTAACCAATAAATAAAAACACTAACAATTAATGAATCAATAATTAATAAGCTACGAAATGCACATTTTATTCTCATTTTCATTCTTTTCCTTGTTTTTTCTCGTTCTAAGTTTAAGTGTCCTTATCAGAATCAGAAACAGAATCAGAAATACTTTATTGATCCCCGAAGGGAAATTGTTGACGTTACAGGTGCTCCTTACGAGATTAGAAAGATATATCTTATAGTGCAATTAGAAGTGAAAATATAAAAAATATAACGAGAAGTTTAAAAATATATTATATATATAACCTATCAAATATACACAGATGGCAAAAATAGATAATAAACAGACTATATACAGTGAAGGTAAGGTATGTGCATTGCTTTCTGAACAATAGTATACTGGTACTCTACAGACATGTTATTATAAATACGTACTGTATTATAAGCATAGATATAGAATGGTAATAGAACAAATTTAAAAAATAGAGGAAAATGGTTCTGTCGAAGAAAATAATATCAAATGAGGTACAGTTACTGCCATTACTACACTATTGATTAATTATTAATTAATGCATTTTTAATCTGTTAAATTCTTAACAGCAATTTCTGATTAATCATTAACATTCCTAGTACCTCATACAACTCCACTTCAAATAATCCAAACTATCCCTTTAATAAAACTTGTAAAGGTAGAATTTACAGCTGAGCATTAGATTTTACAGGTGTACCTAATAAAGTATAGAAAATAAAAACTAAGTGTAGTTGTCATAATTTAAATAAACTAAGTGTTTAGACTCTAGTGTTGTCTGACATAACATACACATACTGTATTACATTTATTTATGTAATTACACAGAACATAAATAATGTAAATTCCTAAATTACTGTATGTTTCCTTATCCCAGTAGGAAAACTATCTTTTGTGGTCAGCTTTTTTATCTTTAATTCAATTCTTTTAATTATTGATATTGAACACAGCACATGTCCATAGCTTAAAAGTTATATATTCACAGTTTCAGGTTTAAAGAAAATCCATTTTGTGTAATTTCATGCTAAGATGGATTCAGTGCTCATGGTGTCTCTGTCTCCCAACAGAGCCAATAACTGTAAGCACAGTAGCAGAGCTATGGAAATGCTGTGTCTAGTGAAACAATGGCGGCATTGTAGAGATCCTGGTTTACCATCCATTATTGATGAGGGAGTAATGTTTCACACCAGCCTCACTGACTGCGCTGTATGTGTGTGGACTGCGTGTGTGTGTTCATGTGTGTAAGCATCTTTTGTGGGTTTTGCCTATGGATGTTTGGTACCTGTGCAGGTTTACCGAGTGAGCAAACGTGTTTCTGTGTGTGTGTGAGTGCGTTGCAGTGATTCATCATTCGTTAGTGCAGCCTTGGCAGTGCCATAGATCTCTTTAGCTTTCCAAGCTATAGATTCCAATTTGCTGCAGGCCTGGGACTTTTATTATGAGGATATTGATTTGAATTTCATAGTGAGACCAATAATGCTGGGTGGTAAACAGAGGACTGGGTCTTGGCTCAGATAAACAGACTAATTCCTGGGAAAGAGATCAAAAACCGATACAATAAATATCTGACAGGATAGACTACAGCTGCAGCATTTTACTGACTTTACTTCCCACTTAAAATTGGGATTAGAAAAGATTTTAAAGGTAACAGATCAGAAGATACATTTCAGTTTATCTCTCTTTTCTATATTTTCTTCTATAGAGTGACTAAAGATGTATTCTGTAGCAGCATGGGAATCAAACACTATCAACGTTTATTTGCGTAGACTGATTTTAAAACAGAGTGTAGGGTGAGCATCATGCAAATACTTGTGATACTGAACTCTTTGATGTCATCATTTATTATGCCCTTTAAGAAAGGGATATGTTGGCCTTACTGGGCTTTTCTTTCCCTGCCTTCTTTAAGTTGTAGGAACAGAAGTTTCCTCTGCCCTAAAAACAGCTCATTAGCGTTGCTGGCAGTGATCATGGAAAACAGAGGGGTGCCATTAGACTAAAACCACACTAGTTTCTGCCTCTATTTGACTTTGTGTAGAATATTGAAATTGTTTTAGTTTGCAAATATCATTACACAGCGCTGATGCCTTCGAACTAATTTGGAGGTAGCCTAATTGTGTTACCAAATTTATCACAAAAACTATGTTATCACACTTTAGCCAATTTAATATTACAATAAATGAAAACAAAAACGTTGGTATTCTAGTATGCAAAGCAATGACCATACAGTCATAATAGGGACTTTATACATGGCAATAACAGATGTTTTCATAGTTCAAGGGACTTTTAATTGTTGACTGACGGGACTGAATAATTAGTGAGGTTGTTCATACTAAACATTTCATATTAAGCAAATGAATTTACATTGCTTTTTACAGTATATGCTAAATTTTGCACTTTAAGCAAACATATTTTAAAAGTTTTAGGACAGATTTATTTAAATTCAACTCCAGTTCCTCATCAGTTACTAATCTAACTGACTAATTAATGTGATACATCATTATTTATCACATGAAAAGTTTTTTTATGGAAGAAAACAAAAAAAGTAAAAGTATAATGTCAAGATATCCTTAAGAATTGTTTCACAAACAGTTGTGGGGAAGTTACTCAGGAAATTACTTTTTACTTATTACTAAGTAAAGTAATAATATTACTTTTGTACTTTGTTGGTGGCTTTGTTGCACTCAGAACTTGAACTATTGATCCAGTAAACTGTTCACACCCAGAAAGCTGTGGTGGTCAGCTGTCCAGCTGTCAGCTGTGGTGGAAACAAAGTCGACCTCTCTGAGTGTGGCCTTCAGATTAGATTCCATCACCACATATTCTCTCTCGAGGAGCCAAACAAACTCAAAGTAATGACAATACTTCCACCTTTGGAAAGAATGCCTCTCTTCCTCTCTCTCATTCGCCATCCTTTGTTCAGCTTTATGACTAGCAGCTGATGTGACCTGCCCTAACTGGATGTACAGAGTTGGCCTACAGAGGTCAAGAAGTAACTCAAAAGTAGTAGTAGTAGTAAACCTCTCTGGAAGTCACGGGTAGAGAAACAGCGTTGACAGTCCGTGGGCACATTTAATCTGAAAACTGTGCGCACCGTTTTAAAACAGTTTTTGAATTGAACGGCACATTTCCTCAAAACTAGGGATGGGTATCCGTACTCAATACCTTTCAGTTATTGACTGAAGTAACACAGTACTACGTAGTGTTGAAACTTCTCCAGTGAAGCGATACCTGCGGTCAATCCTTTTGGTACCTAAATCCTGAAAGAATTACTATTTATATGGTTTTGTTCAAACCCAATCGCCGCAAGCATTCTTCAAAACAAAAAACATTAAAAAAAAAAAGGTATCAAATGAATTACTCTATTGGTGTCGGTATCATTTTTAAGGTATTGATATTGTAACTGGTATCACTGTTTTCAAAATGATACCCAGCCCAACTCAAAAAGGCGTGCAATTGTGTGCAGCGGTGTGAACCGGGCTTTGAGATATGTTTTCTCTCATCATTTGGTGGGCGTGCCACAGGTGTTCCCCAGTCAGCAGCGACGTGTATGTTATCCCCGCCGTATTGAAAAGCTGTTGCAGTGCAGTGTGTTTGCATATACAGCAGGGTATTCAGCGCAGCACCGTTTCAGTCAAAATAAACATTTTGCTACATTTTGTCAGGGCCTTTGACAACAGCTTGACAACGGCCTTAATCCACCCATGCCATTACATTGTATGTCTGCTTTTCTACCCAGAAGTTATTGTAAACAAACATTGTTATTAATTCTGTTCAGGTCAATAAAGTCTTAAACTTTACAGAAATACATTAGTACATAATATTTACAATATTAACAAACTGAAAAGCGTACTTTTAGCTCTTAAATTTTACAGTACTGTAGATTATTGACTGATATGATAAGATGCTCCAACAGGCTGCAACATGTCCACTATGGCAGAAAAGTTCAACAGCTGCTGTTATGTCTTTGCATTTGGCTCTGTCTTATACTGCAGTATCATCTGCACCCTCCCCAAACTGCCTCCTTCAGTCCTTCAGGAAAAAAAGGAAAGGAGAGGTGGGCTCCGTCTCTCTCTCTCTCTCCCTCTCTCTCTCCTCCCTCTCTTTCTCTCTCCCTCTCTCTGTGTAACACACACACACGCACACTCCCTGTTGATTAAGGCCTCCTCAGTGGCCAATCGCTCAGCAGTAGTTGGATTCCTGAGCAAGAAGGACATTTTAATCAAACTTCAAGCAGGAAACACAGTCATAAAATATGAATGTTATATAAGGAATTGTCAGCAGGGTTTTCTGATAAGCATATAAATAATACAGATGAATGTTATGTAAAAGAGGGGAGGCTGACAAGATGAGAGGAGAACTTTTAAAAATCCTCCTGCCACTCATGTATCAACACATGACGGGTAGCAAGTAATACTTCCAATAATCATATTCAAATATCTGGAAACTTTTACTTTCGTATCAGCATCCATTTTATTCTGATAGAAAGTAATATATTCAGATAATGGATGTATTATTTCAGAGAAAAACCCTCTCGTTCGTCTCCTTCTGTGATGCATTTATCTTGTAAAACATCATGGGGCCTAATGAGGAGTCTGAAGAGTTTTTGTCACTTGTGATTAAGTTTCTCATTAGCATTATTTCCCTTAAAGCCCTGCACATCACATTCGTCATTCTCACTGTATTCTCTCGCTGCATGGTAATGATGCTGCATCCATAGCTGCGGTTCTCCACTGCTGGAGAGGCGAAAGATGCCAAGAGAAAACAATTACCCGAACACCAAACAGCCCTGAATATTCATATGCCCCTGATGTTATCGTGCACGGCGTGTAAAGATAGAGCCGTGCTGCAGGGCGGAGGGGAGTCGCAGTGGGTGGAGGATAACAAGGAGTTAAAGTGAGCAACAGAGGAGAAGGGAGAGAGTGAGGTGACTAAAAACGAGGCTCTGCATGGGGGTTATGGTAGGTCAAGAGAGAGGAGTGGTTGTTTTTCAAGTCAGACACAATAGGAGAAAATGTGCGATTTGGCTGGATTTAGAAGCATGATTTGTGTGTGTGTGTGTGTGTGTGTGTGTGTGTGTGTGTGTGTGTGTGCGTGTGTGTGCGTGTGTGTGCGTGTGTGTGTGCGTGCGCGTGCGTGTGCGTGTGCGTGTGTGTGTGTGTGAAGTGGTGAAGAGGTGTATTCCAAAAAATTGGCCCGTCATTCAAATGAGAGAGGGGGTGTCTGATTTTTGAAATGTAGGATGGGTGATAAGGGGGAGGTGGCAGTGGCTCGTGTTTGCGGGGAGGGTGTAAGGCGTGGATGCAGGACTGAACGGGGGGCGGGAGGGGGGTGTTTTCCCAAAGCTGGGTAGCCACTGCAGAGCCTGAAACTGAGGAGGAGATTTTTTTTTTGCCAGAGATTTGTTATGCTGCTGCTGCTGCTGCACCACTGAATCGATGAGGAGAGGAGGGGAAGGGGAAGGAGAAAGGGGAGGAGGAGGGTCAGCCTGGTCGGGTTTGTTAGACTGCAGTGGAGCCTTTTTGTCCTCTCCCCCTCCTGCTCCACATTGATAGACCCCTATTCTCTCTTTCTCTCTCCCTCTCTCTCTCCTCTGCTGTCGCCCTCACTGTAGTCTCATCTAACCGTCTTTGCTTGACTCTCTGTCCCTCTCTGTCCTTATCCTCTTTTCCCTCCAGGCGGGGCTCCGCTTTCTGATACCTGGCGCCCCGCTGTCCAAAATTAATCTGGCAATCTCTGGTGAAGTTGTCTCAGAGTCTTGCTGTGCGTAGGCATCGCGCAGCTAGCCAAGACCTACACTTCTCCTTATTAGCTGCATCAGCGTCTGCCAAATAGTAACTTAGCACAATTGCACAAAACTTCTTGTTCTTGAGTTTGACGGCGAGGCAGTTTAAAGGGGTATGGTGATGATGGGGGTCAATGTAAACAAAGTTTGTTTACATTCAAAGGACAAAGCCCTCTAGTGGTTTTATTCATTATGACAGGAGCAAAGGAGGAAGTCAGGTGACATTGTTAAAGAGTCACATGTAGGGAGGAGGTTGTATGGATGGATAGATGGATCAACAAAACATTGAAGACCACTGTTTGTCTCCCATTTCCAACTGCGAGTCAACATTGTTTTTGTTTTTTTTCTTAAGCTTGATCACAATCATCCCCTAACCTTAACCATACATTTATTGTAATCATGACAGCAAAGTTCCCCTAACCTTAACGATGTAGCCATTTTAACCCGAACCACAATCTCTCCCTAAAGCTAAACCAAGTGGCTTTTCTGTCTAAACCCCACCAAACGTTAAAGCAACATTCTGTAAGATTTGGTAGTTTTTGTGATTTGTTGTCCCAAGTTTCTTCACTGTCATAAATATGGACAGCTGTACATGTACATGTGTTATGATTACAAGCAAGAAAGTGCAACAACACAAGACATAGCAAACCAGCTAATATTAATCACTAGTCCAACAGCAAGGACAGCTCAGTGTCTTCTATGGAGCCTTTTATTTCATGAAACTCTCTGCAACAACTAAAAACAGTCCAACATTTATTCTTGTCTGGTGACCTCTTGCTTGGTCGCTCTCTCTCTTTTTTTCTTTAGCTTCCTTTGTCAGTATCCTCTTCCATTTCTTCACTGACTGCTAAGCCTGCGGTTACATTGCCTGGTCGTCTGGCCCACATTCTGGCAAGACACCACTCCCAGCCAGCCTCCCCCCGCCCCGGGTTAGAAAAACCTCCTCTTTCCGGTGGTCCAAAACTCCTGTTCTAGCAGTGTAAACATCAACACTCCCCTGGTGTTCTGAACACCAAGGCCAGGCAGTATGGCTAACTCAGCTTATAACCAGCAGCTAAATTTAGCAGCTGTTCACTTACTTTACTGTCCATCAGGAAATTCTGTAAATCACAGAGATCTGGCAGAGCAGCCAGAGGACTTAAGAGGAAAAAACAGAAAACATTTATTTCATAAATTATGATCCAGTTTCAACAAAATCATTGATATAGTATTAGTGTGTGACTTAGTGATGTAAAGCATTATGCACTTGTTGTGGCCCAGCCACCAAAGTGACATAGTGCAGAGTGGGAATGACAAAGACACTGTTTTCTCCTACAAGTCAGTGTATCATCAAAATGATTTTTAAGCTGTTATTTTGAGGTAGAATAGTTACATAATGTTGCTTTAAACATAGCATTTTTACATCCTAAAACATTTATTTTTCAAAGTGAGTTGCAACAACAGTGTTCACATTGATGTGTCGTATTAGAGGGCATGGACAAGGGATATACTTTATCATTTAATCTGGAGGATACTACACCACATCCTACATGTGCTTCAAAGTAAATGCAAGTTCTGAAATTGACATTCACTGTTAGCTAACTTTAGCCAAGATTTACTTAGCTGAGATTTGGTTAGGTTTCAAGATGTTAACTGCAACACACCTACTGTCCGTGTGGGTCGCCATTCACCTCCCCATTGATAATGAATAATCACTTTGCTTTTGGTACGAGCCACTGTTTCCTATTGCTGATTCATAAAGAGCAACACACTGTTTGAACCATAAGTAACTGCTGATCAAAGCTGATCTAAGCTGATCAAAGCTGATCTAATTCTGTTTAAGAACAATACAGAGTAACATGATGTTGTTATTTTCCCTATGATGCATATTTCCAGTATATTTCATATTTTGTCTTATTGAATGTGGTGTGTGTATAATGTGTTTCTACTTGTGTTTGTTTGTGTGCTTAGTGTAAAAGCTTATGTAAATACTTGTAGTAATTCATTTGGTTAACAGAAGACTTAAGGGCTGCGGTTTGTGTCCAGTTTATCTTGTGTGTGTGTGTATGTGCTTTTCTCTGTTTCAGTGAGCGTGGTTTTGACTACAGAGAGAGAGGGTGAGAGACACAGACAATAAATTAGGACAAGCAGAGAAGAGAGAGAGAGAGAGGAGAGAGAGAGAGAGAGAGAGGGTGAGAGCGAGAGGGAAGCTGATAAAAAGGAGCAGGAAACCAGACCAAACATGGGCACAGGTGACGCACAGAGGATACCCAGTTTCCATAGCAACAGGCAGGTGCAAGACACTGGGAGCTAATCTAGCTTTCGATCTGCTGAGGTGAAACATTTGCATGCACATCGCAGTGTGAGTAGCCCAGTACACACACTCACTAACACATGAAGGGAGATATGTATGTGATTCTTAAAGGGAACTACACACACACATACACACACGCATATGTGAAGAACCACGCTGAGATAAGTGGTGAACAGCACACCAAGACAAGAGCAGAGCATGTACCATGACAACACACATATGATCACAGTACCAGTAATGAGCAAAGATAATGTGATTGGTCGACCAGGATCTTGACCTTCCTGACCCAACACACACATACTGGGAAACGCCTGACACATTGAAGACATAGAGCGATGGGAGGAGGATGAAAGGGAGTTGACAAGAAGGGGGTGAAGGATGAGGCAGGAGAGTGAGATTAAAGGGGAAGTGGAGATAGGGGGAAGGAGTGTTGATCCATACCCTGGGGGTGAAATACATGATGAAGAGGAGGGAAAAGGCAGAGAGGAGGAGAGCAGGTGGAGGAGGGGGCGGGGTGTTATTGCATGGTGAGGAGCGAGTGAAAGGAAGGGAGGAACAGGAGAGGAGGAGCTGAGAAGAGACAGTAGAAAGGAGGAAAAGTTTGACACAGGAACAATGTACTATACAGTTTTTTTTTTTAAACGGAAACATTAGCAAATCAAACAAAAAGCTGTGCTGTCCTCTGAAGCAAATTCTGAAACAGTACATTTTATATAATATCTCCTGTTGTGTCACCATGTAAAGCTTCTCCTTTCTCATTTGGGTTTAATGCTATAATATGTAACATTTTCCCATCAAAATGTTTAAAAATTCAAAGCCGTTGCCAGCCAGCTGCTATAACTTGTGGGAAAACACAGGATACGTCAGAGAATGAGAAAGGAAGTCAGTGCACATAAATGTAACGACGCTTGTGAGCTAATTCAGGTAGTCAGCTCGAGCTACACCACAATCACATGTGACACGCCTCACATTCTATAGTACATACCAAATGAAACCTCCCAAACTGGCGGTCTATTTAAACTGCTAAAACCTCCCAGCTCTCCCTCTGCCTGCCAATGCCATTGCTGCTCTGCAGCAGCGCCACTGCTGCTCAAGCCCCACCACCCCAGCATCCACCTGCAGGCTCCAACAGGGGGTCCAAGATATGTGTTCATCACTCCTCTATATCTCAATGTAAACATAATCTGCGAGGAGTGATGAGGTCGGAGCCTAGACTGCAAACTCTAACTATGTTCTGCTGCTGCAATGAACATTCTTAAACATGAGTTGTCTGACTGAACAAAATGTTACTAGTTAGATAAATGATAATGATAAATGATGATAAATGATGATAAATATAATGGAGTTAAAGTTACAATATGTAACATTTCCACATTAAATGTCTGTAGTTGCTATAACCTCTGGAAAAACACAGGATATGTCAGAGTTAGGAAGGAAGTAGGTGCACTTTTCAAAGTGAGGAAAACTACTCCCATGATCCCACACCACTTCATGTTATCAAACTACATCTTTTGTTATTGTTTTAATGTGAGAGAGACCCATGGTATAGGTTTTTGAGAATAAAACAAGACTAACAGTGTACATCCATGTAAGCAGCTCTGAGAGGCTCATTTAGGCAGATAATCAAGACTCAAATTTCTCTCTACCAAATTACACCCAGCCATCACCATGCTAGCTAGCTCAGTGGGTGGACGCTAACAGGAATGTTGTTTTGCTGATATTTTGTCATAAACTGGAATATTGTAAATGTTTTGATCCCAGATCATCAAAGCTTTTGCAGTTTATCCTGAGAGGAACTTGAATGTGCCAAATTCGATTGTAATCAATCTAATAGTTGTCATTAGGGTTCATCATCCACTGACCATTGTCTCTGTCTTTTTATGCCCCAGTAAGGACCCCTGCTGTGAAAGGTAGGGTTAGGAGGTGCTTTTCACGGCAAGCCAGCCTTCTAGGAAATGCACCCCCTGTTAACTCCCACCAGCAGGGGTGCTTTTCATAGCAAGGGTGCTTATTATGGCACAACACCCTCTAACAGGTAAAAACTACACTGAACTGTGTAAAAACAAGTACAACCTGTTTAAAAAAATGTCCTGGGAGAGCATGTGTCCTATATGTTGAGGCTGTGAGTCCTCTGCAGCAGCAGTGATTTGTCTGCTCACTTTCTTCCCCTTTCCTGTCATTTCTTCAGCTGTTCTGTTAATTAAAGGCACAGAATCCCCCACAAAAATAATTTAAACAAATAAATAAATACTTTAAAAACGTATTCCGATGCAGTTACTAAATACCTGTTAAAACCTAACCCAAGTATCACAATATTGAAGTAATATAACTTACTTTTCATTACTTTTGGATTACCTTAGTACCAAGATGGTGAATTTTTATAACCTTATATGTTTTTGATTTGCTATAGGTTTTTTAATTGTTTAGCCAGCTCTTCTGTCCTTTGTCATGCGTTAATGCGTGTTTAAATTAGTAGCTGTAATTATACACATTTAAATGTGTCTGTGTAGATAACGTTATCAGTTGGTGTGTGTAGCTAATGTCAGCCGTGGGTCTCTAGAGCTAATGTTAGCAGTTGATCTGTATTGCTAACGTTAGTGGCACTGCACATGTAGTATATTGTTCTTTTTTTTTTAATGTATTTTAAAATTGCAATGTTGCTAATAATCCCCATTTTTACTGAATGTTTTTCTGTAACTTTAAAGGAATACAATTATCTTTTTTGTATCCTGATTACGTAATCCTTTTACATGTAATCTGTTACTCCCCAAGCCTGTTAAAAAATCAAATCCTGTGGTTAAAACAGTATAATTCATTAATTCAATTCCAGTTAATATAGCCTATGTTTCTAAACCCTGTGTAACCAACTGTGTTATTACTGGGCAAAACTCAATATGTGCACCATGAAGACGTTCATCTGTCATCTATCCTACTTTAAATCTCCTCAGAGAACATGGCTGGCACGCAGCCACACACTACAAAGATGGAGTCTGTGTAGTCGGTAAAAACCCCACTCGTGTTGCATCCTGTGCCCTGTGTATTTCAGCCATAACTCTCCTGATGAAAACTGTTGCAGTCTGTGTGTTTTTTCAGCTCATTTGTTCTCAGTGTATCTAAATCAGACCCGTTGCGGAGGATTCATTGTGCATTGTTGTCTGCCACTGTGTCTTTTTGTTCACACCACCACTGGGGGTTGCTACAGTCACAAATTTCCAAATTCTACACATAGTGGCTTTAATAATTTGTCAGCACTAGACTGAGTGAGGTAGCTTTTAAATTGATCTTCTTCATTCAATTCTGATGCTTTTTCAATGTAACCATGCTGACATCTGTATAGTCTCTAGCCTTTTTAGTTCCCTGTGTTTGTACTTATGTGCACTCAAGCAGGAGGGAAAGTTAAAAATGCATTTATTTTTACCATGCGCAATATTCTCTAGCCGCCATAAAAAAAACACACAGAGATGTCTTATTTTCCCTCTCCTGATACAGAGCTCATTGCTTTTCTCTGCTCACTGGGCATTTCAACCCTGGTCATGCAGCAGGGCAATCTCAGCTGTTCAAACATTCACACACACACACATTTATATGCAATTTTATATGCGCACATATGCACATAAGGGAGATTGAGAGTACGCACATTTTGAGTTCAGTTGGCAGTAATGTGCCACTTCCTGTGAGTTAGCCAGGAGGGACGTTAGATTCTGGGCCAGTGCACCCTCGCAACTTCTGTTCTGTTTGTTTCCTTTTCCTCCTCTGCTCTCTGTTTTATTTTTACATTACCCTGTGTTACATTATGTTGCATTACCTTATCTCGTGTTACTTTATGTGACACTACATTTGTGCAGTTTGTGTATGTTTTGTTGTATTAAATTAGAACACTTGATGAGTTACATAACCTTATGTTGCATCATGTGGTGCTCTGTTTTTCTGTTCTGTCCGGCTGCTTCGCCCTGCTCTGTCCTGTTCTAGTCTGTTCCTCTCTGCTCTGTTGTGCTCAGCTGTTTACACACAAGGCTTCTGACTTCTGCCTGTGCTCCTTTTTGTTGATTCACAAATATGCAATACCATACAGTCCACTAGCAAGGCAGAAGGAAGAGAGGAGAAGAGAGGAGAGGAGAGAGGTGCAAATTGAACCAGAAGGGAGACAGCAACATAGTGAGGGAAGTGAGTGAGGAAAAAAGCAAACAGGAGAAAGAAAATAGAAAAGCCAAGGATAGAAAAGACAAGAAAAAAGAGGCCAATGAGGTGTAGAGCTGTGGGTCGATGTGGATCGATTCTCCCTCTGACAACCATCCTCACCATCGGATACAAGACCTTCAGTCCCACACTTATCAATGTCGCCACTCACTCCCAATCTATCAATACCTCAATTATCAGATTGAATATCACTCTCCCCAGTGGGCTGGACGAGACTGAAAGCTATTCTTCATGCACGTCTCTGTTGATTCGCTCACAGTTCAGCGCCTCTGCAAAGACAAAACAACACAATGGGCCTGCAGGTAAATGCTGTCAGAAATGAAACAGCATCCTGAAAGGAGGAAATGCAGAGATAATCTGTTACGTTATGCTATATTAACATTTTAGTGTTTAAAGGCGTACTATGCAGGATAAATTATGAAGAAAATATATTTCCCAGGACTAGTCAATTAGGCAACTATTTTTCGGGAGTTGCTGATGACTATTAAAATTCAGAAGTCGTAATGGCTGTAACTGCACAGACCCTTATTTTCTCATATTTTTCTGTGGTGAGGAAGAAGACGATTGCTGATGATGTAAATAATGCAGATTAATATTCCAAAAGTCAGCTTTGCAAATATTGTATGAAGAGAATGAGAATGCATTCAACAACTCAGTGATACACACAGTGCATTTTGGTGAGAAACTCCAAATGTAAGCATAACTTAAACTAACTTTCTTTATATGAAAACTCCACATGGCACACATCGCTCTATAACACTCCATGGTGTCCTGTTAAAATTCTGCTCACGTATAATGTCATACAAGTCATACAATAAACACATATAAATACATAATATGATGGGGTTGATTATATATTCATGGTTGAAAATCTGTAGTAAAGTAACTAGATAGATAAGTGACGGACAAATGTAGTGGTGTTAAAAGTACAATATTTCCTTCTGAATAGTAAAGTTGAGGTATAAAGAAGCATAAAAGGGCAGTACTCAAGAAAACTACAAGTACCTCAGAATTTTACTTCAGTGCAGCACTTGAGTTTCCTAACAAAAGCAGAAATGCGTTCACTGTTATTTCATACTTGTCAAATCGGCCCTGAGAAACACATGTAACCTTAATCGGATGGAACATTTCAGCGCTGCAGCCAAATCATATGAGATGCATCGTCGTGACAAGCTCTCCAAAGCCTGATGAGACAGAGCTGTAATGGTGTGTTTGGTACGATGACTAAGGACTGATATTTGAGGGAAGGAGAGGAGAGAGAGGCAGATTTTACTGCTGAGTCACAGCAAGGCTGCTGCTGCTGCTGCAGCACCCTCCCCCACACTGAAACACACAGCCTGCCTGCCTGCCTGCCCGCCTGGCTGACTGGCTTCATCTCTCATCCTGCCCTCTTTCTCTTCTTGCGCTAACACACATTATACACACACTCCTTGTACATCCCGTGTGTTCCTGCCTCTCCTCTTCTTTAATGTCATACTTCTGTCTCGGTTGATCTCTCACACCTCTTCTTCTGTTTTTAGCCTGCGCCTATTGTTTTTTTTTCGCTTCGTCACTCTTTTGCAGCTCACCCCCATCCGCCTCGCACCTTCCCTGTGAAGTTTAATTAAGAAGGAGATCAGTCAGAGAGGGAGAGGGAGATCAGAGTGCGCGAGCTTGTCTGCTACAGGGTTGATAATGCTGCGGCTAATCTTCTCCTTCACTTGCTGTGTTTTGCTCTTTGACCGTGAGACGAAGCACCGCTAAAGCCAAGCTCTCCATCCCCCTGAGTTCCCCAGACACTTCACACGCACACAAACACATGTACACACATACACACACATGCACACACCCCTTCTTGCAAACACCACTCTGACTTCAAAGGCCTCTTCGGAAAAGTTAGTCATTCTCTTTAATCTCGGCAAAAAGCGAGAACACAGCAAGCTTTAATGGGTGAAAAGAAAAAGAAAAAGTGAGGAAAGATGAGTTTTTAAAGACTTCATTCTCTCAATGACAGTTCATTTCATCAGTTTATTTGTGAAAACATCTTACCAGCCACTGGTGGAGTCAAGGGGGGGCAGGGAGGGCAATTGCCCCCAGTGTTGCCTGTTCTGAAAAAAACAACACAAAAGTTTTCTCTTGGTAGATAAAACATGATAAAGTGCACTTTATGGTGTCGTTTCAAAACATTGGTGCCTTCTGGGATGCCCTTCTGGTGGGAAAAAAGATGAAAAATGTCCTCTTGGGTGCCCTTCCAGTGGACAAAACTTAATAATGTGTATTCTAGGGTGCCCTTCCAGTGTACAAAATGTACCCTTACAGTAGAGGAAAAGATGATAAAGTGGCCTCCAGGGTACCATTCCAGTGGACACAACGCTGTAAAATGTCCTCTGGGGTGCCTCTCCAGTAGATAAAAACTGAAAAAAATGTCCTTTGGGTGTCCTTCCAGTGGACAAAATATCCAAAAATGCCTTCTAGGGTGCCCTTCCTAGTGGACAAAAGACTGTAAAGTTCCCTTGGGGGTGCCCCTATGGTAGATAAAACATCATGAAGTGTCCTATAGGGTGCTGTACCAGTGGACAAAATGTCCTAAACTGCCATCTAGGGTGACCCTCCAGTGGAGAAAATGTGATGAAGTGTCCTCTAGCATGCCTTACAGTGGAGACAATGCAGTGTCATAACGGCTGCCCTACTTGCAAGATAATGAGTTGGCCTCTGCGTGCCTTAAGATGATTAAGTAGTTCCCTGTGTTTTATTACCAAGGTGTAATAGTTGTTGTACTTTAAGTCACATTATAAAATGATTTAATCTAAACCTGAAATTGGAACTGTTTCACCATAAATGCACTGTGACTTTTGCTGCGCTGGTCCCCCGCCACATACTACAGGTGCCCCTTTATTTTTTTCACCCCTGCCCCTCAGACAGCCTAACTCCGCCACTGTTACCACCGTAACGCCTCATATTATGTTCAAATGCTAAATCACAGTGACCGACTCGCCTCCAATCCACAAACCAGAGGACTAAAGAACCTGCAGTTTGAAGACTTCATCGAAATGTTCAATCTGGAGCTGCTCTGTGGAGGATAAAACGTGACAGATAAGAAGCAGCAGTGCCACAGGGATGTTTCCGGCAATAAGCTGACAATGCCTGGTTCAGACTGCTGATAACCCTGGTAGACAAAAGATAATATTCATTTAAAATTCTCACAGTATTAATAGAAAATGGGATTAACCTGAATCAAGTCTGAGTAATATTCTCTCACAAATCTGGTAGGCTACTTTGGGAGAAAGAAAAGGTAGATTTGTTTTGCATGAATGTGCTGAGTCATTGGAAGACATTCAATGTTAAGAACAAGCAGAACTGAGCACATTGAATGAATAATTCAACTAGTGGCTGTTATATTTACATCTTAAGAAGGCAGGAAGATGATTTATCAATACCTAAACTGTTAGTGAGTTATTGGTTTGTGAACGCTGTTTTGAGTAACATCAAAAGGTTTTGACCTGATGAAGATCCAACATGAAACCTGCAACAAAATTGCACTTAATTGCACAATTCGTTTGTTTGTTTATTTGTTCATTTACATTTTGCAAATCAATTCTTTATTTGATGTATTCTGAAATTTCTTATATTACTGAATGTTCATCATGACTTAAAGACCAATTAACTATAAAAGAATTTAATTAGTCTGGGTTTCACTTAAGAGTTTTAGTCTCCCTTAATGATCTAAAGGGTCTTTTAAAGGTATTTTCACCCTAATAATAGAACTTTATAGGAATCACTGAATGTATGCATATACATACTGTATAAAACCTTCAAAAATCCACAGTTGGACAACAAAATAATTGCATGCTTAAATGCAGAATATGTTAATTCTGGGTCTCTCTCACATTAAAACAATGACACAAGATGTAGTCTGATGACATCTGAAGTAGCGTGGGATCATGGGAGTTGTCTTTATTGTTACAACAATTGTAGATTGGATATTTATCTGACATGACTGGCAGAAATCATGTTGATAGACAAGATAACGTTTTAAGATTTATTCATGTTTATTCACATCTGACTTCCTTCCTCCCTCTCTGATGTATCCTGTGTTTTCCCAGAAGTTATAGGCCTACAAACTAATTGCTAGCAGGAAATGCACCTCTACCTTGAAGAAAGTACAGATTTCTCTGGGTTTGAACATTATTGGAAACCTTTGGAATAATGTAAGTACACAACTCACCAAAATATATAATATAGGTCTTGCAGTTTTAGACAATTTAATGCAGAAATGTTACCTACCATAGCCTTAACTTTCTAACTGCTAATCGTCATTTTTGCATTGTCATTGTGAGCATGTTGTTGTTAGCATTGGGTTTAAAGTGCTGCTGTGACTAAGTACACCCTCACAGACCTGCTAGTGTGTTAGTCTTGTTAGTTATGTAATTCCCAAGATGTGTAAAATAGATCATCACTGTTAAAAAGGCTACATGTAAAAACTGGCCACCTGTAGAATCCATACTCCAGAAAATTAGGGGGAGCATTTTACCAGATTTCCCCCCGTAAGAAACAAGGAAATGCACAGTCCCTCCCTCTTTCTTTCTTTCAGGAAACAGCTGCTACAACTTGCAAACATATTTAGACTGTCAGTAGTGTTATAAAATTTTACCTTCGTAAGCCATTGCTAAATAGCCAATGTTAGCATTAACAGCTGTTTACATACCTGTCTAGAAGAAATGTTGTCGGTTCAGCATCAAACTTCTTCCCTTGTCTTCCTAAGAGCTGTCTCCAGCAGTGGAAAGCAATGCCAATGTTATTGCTATTGCTGCCAAATGTAGTTTCTTACCCTGATTACAAGACTAGATGGGGTGGGGCTAGCTTGTTGGCTGCTAACTGAAGTAGACATGTCAACAGCACAATACATAGACACCCAAAACTGTTTTTTCCTCCAATTCTGTTGTTATTTTTTGTTAATTTTTGAAGGTTTTAAGCTAAAATTCTTCTTGTTCCTTCAATTGAAGTGACAAGTTTTGTTTTTCCTGTGGTTGCAATATTATATGTACAAACACACAAACACATTTCTGTTCATATTAGATCCCAATGTCTGGTAAAAAAAACACCCAGTTTCTAATTACACCTTTTAAATTAAATAATAGTGAAACTACTGGATGTGTTATTTTTCTGGGACTCCTGGACCTGCTTCAGTGACCCTTAGAGGCCTGTGGACCTCAGTTTGGAAACCCCTACTACTCTAACCTGATCCTACACGGTTTCTATTGCCTGCCTTCAAACAGACCCACGATCCTTCACTTCCATCCATTCCTAATTGGGTTCGTTATACTCCTGTAATATTGTTTTAGAGGAGACTGAATGAATGAGTAACCTGTAGATTCATTCTCCTCACTTTCTCCACACACACACATCTGAGCACACCTACAACACAGTGCACACACACACACCCCTCGCAGACACACATGGAGCTAGTACACACTCTTACACACTCCCCCCCCTCTCTTTTCTTCTCCTCTGGCTCTCCTCTGCAAATGGATTTTTCATGCAGAGTTATCATTATCATTAATTTAGGAGACAGGTTCGCTTCAGAGCAATTGAAGACACATTTGTTACAGTGCCAAGCAGAGGCAGCGGCTGGAGGAGAGGAGTGGGGGGATATTCCCACGCTGCTGAGTCCACAGACGATTCAGTGCGGACGTGCTGAGAAAACATCAATCCGTCTCATTCTGTAAGTTCGTCTCAGTAATTGATCAGAGATACAAACCTCCAGTGCTAATCCATGTAGCTTTAGTATCTTTCATTTGAGACTGTGAGAGAGAAATAAGCATGCATAGATACATAGATGTACACCAGCTAAATGATGGCCAATACATGTGGTATGGTACGCTATATACATCTCTGTGTAAATGCCAGTTTTTATCTGGTTGTTACCGTGCAGAAAGTGATTGAAACAGTGTTTTCAACTGAGTGACAAACAGCCAATTGCTTCTGCGCAAGGTCAGGCTGCCTTTTTCCTCCGAATCACAGAGAAAATGTGATGAATGACAATTTCTGCTGATGTGCAGGAACTGATATGTGGCTCTGTGAAACCCAAGGAGACAGTCCAAACAGCAAGTAAAGCCTCGAAGGATGAGGCTGGTGATATTCTATTCTATACTTTTGTTATTGTCAACAAAGGCCATGAAAAGACCAAAAGCAACAGTCCATCTCTCAATTCTTCCTGACTTCCCAATCCATACCCTGTCTGTAGCTCTCAGTCCCCTAACACATCCCTTCCTATAAATTCCTGAGATGTCTTTAAAAAGGGGCTGCAAATATATACGTTTGCTTTTCAAAAAAGGCTCAGTCTCTTCCTAACACAGCTGGGCACTGTAGTTTTTAGCAAACATTAGTCAAACATAAGTAAATAGTGCATCTGCTGGGGACTATTTCCAGTGGTGGATTAATCCACATTTGGTCTTGCATTGAGTATTTACAGCAGCAGGACTGTAGCTGTGGGACTGACTGTCGCCGTCGCTTAGAACTACTTTTATTGTCATTTTACAGTGTACAACAAAATTAAGTAGCTATCCTGTCAGTGCACTCACACAAATCAGACAACAGTTAAAAAATAGTATAAGAAATATTTAAATATAAAAAAATTTATAAATAAAAAATATTAAAAAATAATACGTACAAGTGTAATCTGAAAGCTGTGTAGCTGATATTGCACTTTGCTGAGTTTTTACAAGAGTGTAGAGGATTATAGTAGTGCATTAGAAATAATAAAGAAAATGTATAAACAAGGTGCAGTCGTATGTAAAGATATAGGTTCAGTATATACATAGAAGGTACATTTAAAAAGGGGAGCAACAAGCTGCTGTGTCGCCGCCATCTTGACTTTAAAAGAATATGACAGCCAGTGCAACCTTGTGGCTCTTTGATGTGTTATATTATTAGCAGTTTTTGGACACCAGTTTGACTCTTCATAAGTCCCACCCCTTTTTGTTCTGTGCTGCAGTACCTCAGTAAACTTTCTCCATTTCCTTTTTGCTGCAGTCATATTATGCTATGTGCTAGGCTTGTCTTTGTTGTAAAAAAAAAAAAGCAAATCTTGAAGATGGTTTAAAGATGTTGTTGAGGGACCTGTAAAAGTGACATATAGTCACATCTTAAGTTAGCTCATGTTAGCAAAACACTAGCCAACTAGCTAGCTAACAATTGATGTAGATTAGCTCGCTAGATAGTTAGTGTTTTGCTAATATTAGCTATTAGATGTAACTAGCTAGTTAATGATTGATTTAGATTAGCTCACTAGCTATCGTTTTGCTAACACTAGCTATCAGATCTAACTAGCTGGCCAGTGATTGAGGTAGACTAAAAAGCAAGTTAGAACAGTTTTTGAAGCACAGAGCAAAAGGGGTCGGAGGAGTTAGTTGGAGCTTTATGGCACACAGAAATAAGACGTACTAGGCTGGATACACAGAGTGGGAATTTGTGTGTGGGGATGGGATTCATTAATAATAAGAAATAGACTAGCCTTACTGTTTAAAACTTGAGTAGTGATGTATTTACCCATGGAAGAATCTGAACCTCACAACAGGTCTTTAAATATTTTTAATATACTTTATGAAACTGTAAAACAAAAAACGAGGACAAGGACGTCCTTCTCTGGGATGCTACAGCAGATACAATGATGATACAGCAAAGTAGCACACACAGCTGGACACCCACAAGCCTTAAAATGTCCTCAAGGTCATTAGGACTGGAGTACAACTGATTGATATTATGCATGCTGTCTAATTTTCTTCACATTATGTGTTTGCTTGCAAAAATGAGCTGCTGTACTCCTATCTACTCCCCCAGTCCCTCCCACAATCAGTGCAGGGTTTAGGTTTTCTTTGTTGGACTATTATTCTCTTCCAGGTTTGTTGTGTGGTAATTTGATTGAACACACATGATTTACTGTAGGAATATGCACCATGTAAGCACAGTATCAAGTCCAGTAATGAAGTTCTTACTGTAAAAATAGATTTGACATAGAGACCATATGAAACTAGAGGATGTAAGGAATCCACTGGCACCAACATATCATGCTAGCTTGTTGGAAAGCAGTGATACTGGGGTCCCTAAACAGTATTGGATTTGATCACAAATTGGTTATGACTGGAAAGCTGAGACTCTTGTGGATTCAATGACCCCATGTAGTTGTATTCATATGCAATGATGTTAGTGCCCATAGAGGCCATTTCATTGTAGTGAGAACACTTCTTGAAATTTGACCTCACTATATAAAATGACCTGTAGTGGACTCCAGGATAATCACAGCCTTGTGAAACTTTGCAACCAGACACTAGAGACCTGAGGCATTCAGAGGATGGGTGGTTTTCCTAGCTATATTGATAATAATGTTTGTCTGAGTAACTCCCATAACAGAGCAGAAGTGCTTGCCATCCAATCACAATTCTTACAGAAATCTCTAAATGTCAATTTTTTGATACTAGTTGAAAGCATGATTTTTCTAGAGTGGTCAACAATGTTCAGATTTTGCACCATAAACAAAACAAACAAACAAAAAAAAAACCTGCTGCAATAAAAGAGTTCAATCTGACTCAATGGATGACTTTGCGAAGTGCAGTTGCAGTCATTACAATACTTATTGCAGTCTAATTTAAAAATCAGTCAGATCAATCAATCAGCAGCTTCAGTACAAAATAATCTGTATCAGATGTCTATTTTACAACAATATTGGTGGAGCTCCATTGCTAAGGCACTGACAAAACTTTAGATTGGTAAATGGTTTGAAAAGCAGGGGAAAAACTTAAAAATCTTCCCTGTTAGCCTCTACCTCAGTTGGTGTTGTGTGGTGATGTCAGCATTACTACACAGGAGTGGAAATGCAAAACAAGTTGCTCAAATCATTAAGTTAACTACTGTGTTGTCAAGTTCCTAGATATATAAATATTTGTTTTTTACATTTGTAGATTCACTGTGATCTGTATATTGTAATGCACATTTGACAGGAGACAAACTAAATGTGGACATTGTTTAAATTGTACTTATTTTTCTAAATACACAGTCTGATCATCTGTTTGGTAAATGTATGGCTCAATAATTGTGACGTTTTTAGAATATACTTCTACTTTTTTATCGTTCATAGTTGTTCCTGGATTTACTGGTCCATCCAAATTGAGATCAGAGTGGGCTGTATGTGGCCCATGAACTAAAATGAATTGGACACCCAACACTTCATCATGTCAGTTTATGTTTATGTTTTAGTGGTGTATATCCCCATTCTCCCAAAGACAATATAATGAATCACTGACCACAAATCCATTGACATACAGGGGCTTTACGGAGGTATGACACTGTCCAGTGAAACATGATTAGTCATCCTGATGAAAAACTGACGAGTCAGATTGCTTGGATTTACAATTATAGTTAAGAAGTTCCCATTAAAAATCCCAATGATATTGAGCAAGTTTGTGAACAGTGACGGTGCAACGCTTGTTTTACTGGATTACTATTACTATGACGACATATTTTTCTGGTGCCATAGTGAATTAACACCAATTAGGTTGAAATATCCTGTGGAATGTGATGAGAATGAGATGCTTCCAACCAGGATAATCCTGCATAAACTATCAGATCTGTATTAACGTGTAATGATATGGTCATAAACAGACTCATAGGCTGTTGAATCTGTGTCACCCATGTGTTGTGGTGGCATATAAAACACACAACAGTGACATCTGAAAACATCTAAAACACTCAGTCTCCATGTGTGCAGCTTCCAGTTATAACAAAGACTTTTTGAAGTCTCTCCCTCTCTCTCTTCCCTCTCTGACAGATATCTATTAAAAGCTGCTGCTGACGTCAGAAGTGTCCGCCATCTTTGACGAGAGCTGCGCCGCTTGCCTCCCATTGAAGAAGGCAGTGAGGAGGACTCAGTCGACGCGCAGTGCCTTTGCAGCATCCCAGTCGTGTACAGAGCGGGGCTGGTATCGGTTAGCTGTTGATATACGCAGACATTTCCTCCCATACTGACTGCGGGGCACCGACATCAGGCACAGGTAAGACTCAAGACATTTTATACGAGATTTTTTAAACATTTTATATTCACTGAGCGGGTTGATTTTGGTGCATTGAAGCAGCAGATGTTTTTTAATCGTGAAACGTGAGCGGTGAGATGCTGTTTTCTGCTGCTTTCACTGATGTTATATCCGTTAAATGGATTTAGGTTTCACCTTGTTTGGGGGTATAGAGGATGATTTTGAATTGTGATGGGTTAAAGAAGAGAAGGAGGAAGAGAAGGAGGCAATGCGTGACCTCCTGGGTGATAAATCTCAAGCGCGCAGTGGATTGCTGAGAGGATGGTTGCGCTGCGCTATAATGCGTATATTCAATGTGGGCGTTTTTCACTGTTTCAGAACCTCGGACAGCGCCAGAGGAGGGAGAAACACACATGAGGAGGTGAAATCAAAGTTTCAGCGGGTCGATTTTATGTCTAAACACCGCATTGTGCTGATTGTATCTGAGCCAAGCGTTTAGGAGAGGGGTTGTTTTCTTAAAAAAAGAAAAGAAATCTGTGCGTCTGAATCAGTGAGTGGTGATCGAGGCAGCAGGTAGACTCTGCTGCTGATGTCGCAGCAAGATGGTGAATCATGAATCAACGTGTCGCACTCATGTCAGACAGACAAACAAAAACAGAAAACAAAGACAGCACCTCCGGTGATCTGAAAAGAGGAGTTCAGGGTGATTGCGGTGGACGTGGTGTGATGGAGAGGATGTCATGTGTAGTAAACTGCGCCATGGTGAAGTCGGTGGGAGGAGGGTAGCCGATATAAACAGGAGGGAGGAGGGAGAGGAGGAGGAGGAGGAGGGGGGTGGGGGTGATCCAGCTCCATGAATGCGTTGCTTCCCTTTTTTTTTTAAATATATATTTATTTATTTTTCCACGCAGTGTCTTTGCCTCGCTAGAAAATCCAGCGCTACATTTACGTGACCGAGGCATGAAGGGAGCTGATGATACCCCTGGTGGTGTGACGGTGGGTTGGGGAGGAGGAGAGGGTGGAGGGGGTTGAGGGGGAGGGGGGTGCTTCAGGCGAGATATTGGGGGAGAAGGAAAAGCGCCGGGGAGGACCGCGTTGAAACCCGCACTATGACACCCAGCCCCCCCCGCCCCTTCCTCCCTCCTCCTCTTCCTCAGTATCCCATCCATACATACATGCAGCCAGCCAGCCGTCTCCGAGGCGGCGCACATCCCTGTCAATGAGCCCCTGTCTGTCCATCACGCATGGCGCACAACGGCTGGGTGCGAAATTGGCACCAGAGCGCTCCACATGCACCAACGTGCACCAGCCTATATATGTTATATTAAGCTATATTAGGCTACCTACACACTATATACCCATAGTAATGGTGTGGTATAGCTTCCAAATGTGACCTTATTAGCTTTATTTCTTCACCCTGTGTGCATCAGTGTGTGCAATGTGTAATGATAATTTTCCAGATTCCAATTCGAAATGTTTGTTGGAAACCTGCTAGATTCCTGCAACTGTGGACGTTTTGGTGACATGTCTGGATGTTGTGTGGTGAATTGACGCCCCTGTGCTGCCTGTCACGCACAGCTCGCAGCATCGTGGCTGCCAAGCCTCGTGATGCAGGAACAGAGACATGATCGTTGGTTATCCTGAGGTTTGACGATGCGGCACATTAGATATTGAAGTCTTATTGATCTCTGGCGCACCTGGAATTATTTTGTAGCACCACATGGGGCGGTAGGCTGGCTGGCTGGCTGGCTGATGGCCACTGACAGATGCTGTCACTTGGGGGTTGATTGAATGTTTGTCACATCACTGGAGAGCATGCAGTGAGCACCAGGACACGAGGATTACATTTACCAACAGATGTCCTCACATCACATTCCTTTAGTGAGACTGTGGTGATTTTCATGACCTTAAAATAACAGATTTTATTGTAAAGTCAGAAGCAAACAGATATGAGCTCATTTAGCCTCCAGGCTGTAGTCGCTGACAGCTGCGTATTCATGACAATGACACATTATAGCCTCCAGTACATAGAGAGCACAGTATAGCCCCCCGAGGATGCTCCAGTTGCCATGACCGCTATACCATATCGCGTTATGCGGCTTGCACTGTTTGGACTGCAGAGAGGGAGAGAGACAGGAACAGGGAGGGGGTGGTGGTGGTGGTGGGAGGGGGTGTCAGGCCTGTGCTGCACACAATGCGAAGGGGTTGCTGCTCTCTGGATAAATGGTGACTCACAACACCATCACTATCACCATCCATCCGCTGATTGTCTCTCAGAAACACCCTGGCCGTTGTTCATTTCACATGGGCGCCTTCACGCCCGCCTGTATCGCACTCTTCTGAAATGGAGCTGAAGCCTCTGTGATCGATGCTGGCGAGTACTGGCTGCGCAATGCGTGTTTTGGTGCAGGTACAGGTCTGATTTGTTTCCTATATCCCGCAGCTCCTTCTTTTTAAGGCGCCTTGGACTAAAGCTTCAAGTGATAATCAATATAATTATGCAAAAACCCTGAGAGATGCAGACCAGCAACATTTTTCTAGAGTTTTTGTGGTTTGAGAGGTTCTTAACAGGCCCAAACCAACCACTCACCTCAGCTTTACCCACACAGACGCAACTACTGTATACGCATTAACCCCTCACATTAATCACATTTGACGTTAGACCTTCCGCAACCAGACTGAGGGATTTCTTAAGCTATTTCTGGGAAGATCTGATCAAAATGTGGAGGAAAAAGCTTTTATCGAGATAATAATTGATCAACAATTTTTATAGGCCTCCACATATCAAACACCTTCAACAATGTTTCATTATTCACACTAGCTATCATTTGCAAGTAAATAAAAGGAGTAAACATCATGTTTCAATGACTGACAACCCATCAAGGCCAGGTGCAGAATCACAAAAAGCAGTTTACGTCTAACTTAAAGCTGGAGAGAGGTAGGAAGGGACAGTAGAGAAAGAGAAGCCTCCATAATTCTTAGCTCAAGGGCATTTTTGAAGTGCCCTTGAGCAGAGAACTAGACCACTGCCTCGCTCCCTCTTTTATAATGCACTCTAGATTGGATTGGGAGTGTGAACTAAATGCCTACTGCAGTAGTTTCTCACTGTCACAGTGCAGTTCAGGTTTTAGCTGCATGACAAACACAATCATCTTCATGGATTCAGCAGAGCTTGTTCTGCTGCTGTCGCATTAGCAACTCTGTCCCGAATAATACCAGAATGTACCAGAATATACCAGAATAATACCCTGTGCTGGTCAAGCGTGCTGTTCTTTTTCTCTCTTTTCCTCTGAATAGTGAGGCCCATTCTTGGTTCATAGTCCAGAGGAGACATGGCTATTCTGTCTGAGCTTCTTGGAGGCACGTTTTATTTTTCAGGATATTTTCTCAGTGCGTTAGTCACAATATCGCGGAAAATATTTTTTCATCATCAATACGGAAGATTTTGATTTTTGCCAGGTGGTGAGCACATCACAAGTCTCTTTACATAACAAAATCTCACACGTGGCTTTACCCTTGGCAAAAAGATGGTTTTAAGCTTCAGATATTTACACTTCAGCTATGTAATAGAATATTTTAAATAAAGCAAAATCTGTAACATAGTTGATAGACACATACAGCAATGATCTAAATCTGATAAAATGAACAAAACACTGTATTCTTAAAGGAATAGTTGTACATTTCAGGGAATAAGCTTATTGGCTTTCTTGCCAACATTTCTTTGTAGTCATTTTGTGCTTTTTGGCAGTCATTTAGTGATGATTTCATCTAAAAATGTGGTTATTTTTTGATGAAAAAATTGCTAACACTCTCATGTCAGTACACTAAATGTGAAGCTACCACCAGCAGCCCTTTAGCTTAACTTAGCATAGCTTAGCTTAAAGACTATTGAGTCAGAAAACACATACTATGCACTACATCCCCAAAATCTGTACTTCTGTTCAACATACTTTTGTATAAATAAACAGTAGTATGTACTTTTTAGGATGCCAGTTGGAGATGCATAACCATGGCAACCATGCCAACAACAAACTAATTTAACTTCTGGTTCAGTACAAAGTTTTCAGCAGCTGATTAGCTTAGCTTAGCATAAGGACTGGAAACAGTAGGAAAGAGTTTGCCTGGCTCTGCTCCGAGCGTCAGAAAAAATCTATAGTACAAAAACTGAAGTGTGAAAACAACACATTGGGATTTTATGGGGGTTACACTGTAAAACCCATAATATAACACAACATAACACCTTGTAACAGTTGCACTTCCGTTTTTTTTTACAGATTAAACAAACAAGAGATAACATGTTAATTAGTAGACTTTAGAGGTGCAGGTAGGGGGATTTTTTTTAGATGTGAATAGAGCCATGCCAGCTGTTTGTTTCTGTTTACAGTCCTAGGCTAAGCTAAGCTACTTTAAGCTAAATGTCTGCTGGTGGTAGCTTCATATTTAGTTTTCAGACATGAGAGTGGTCTCATTTTTCTCATCTGACTCTTGGCAAGAAAGTGAATAAGCATATTTTCTATAATGTCTAACTAGTCCAGTAAATTAAATAGGAAAGAGGAGCACTGATTAACAAGAAAATCACTATCTAATGTGAAGTTATTTAAAGAAAAAGGCAAAGAGTGTTTGTTTTGTGCTCAGTAACTGTGTGATATATGAGAACAAGGGCTACGCAGCTGCGAAACTGGCAAGTCAGGGTGAAAGGCAGGGTTGAGCTGTTTTGTGTCCAGTCAGCCCTCGTGGGACAACCTCTCACTTTCTCAGAGACAGTCTGCATGTGAACAACAACACAGAAACAAAATGGCTGCTCCGGAGGCCTCGAAGCTGTGGCGAAGCATCGAGAACGATTCCTCACCAAACCACATACAGTTATTTTGTTAAATTATTTTTCTGGTATGACACAGCAATAATTTTATTAGTTTTTATTAGAAAGGGACAAATACCTCTTGTTTTATCCTCATTCAAGCTGTGCTGCTCTTTTCAGTGTTTGGGATGTTGTCTTGTAAAAGTTGTCTTTTATTGTTTCTAAATCTTGTCGGGTCCATAGAACTGTCTCATTGCATTATGTAGAGTAGTTAAACATTTATTAATGGAGATAGGTCGCAGATATGAGCAGCATCGTTGTCAAGACTCCTCAAAAGCACGACTTCTCTAAATTTAGTTTTATTTATCTTTCCTCCGTTCATGGAAGTAATGTGACAACTATTCTCTCCCTAGTGATGCTCCTGTTTTTTGAAGTTTTCCTGGAACTGAAAATTAAAAAAAAAAACAAAAACCAACTCCTCCATCTTTTTACCTTTTAAAGCCACATTTATGAGACGATTATCTGTGAGGCTGATCCACTGCGCTGTCAGGTGCTGTCATCGTCCTGCCATCTGTCCTCTCTCATGCGCTCTCACTGGGTTAGAATATTATTCTTTTGATTAATGAAAGGAATTTAGGGAGGGAAAATAAAAGTGATTAGACAGAGGGGAGAGATGAGAGAAGGGAGTGAGACAGAGAGACAGAAAATGGAAATGTGAAGAGTATGAAGATGAGTGCAAGAAACTGCCAAAGTGAATGATGACCAGGTTAAATCATTTGAGGAGAGAAATATGCATGGAAATATCTTAAATATAGACAGCTGCTCCCATTAAATCTATTAAAACAGAAAATTTATTTTGGAGCTAAATTCAAGATGATACCCAAATGAAAAAAAATATAAATCAAGTTGACTAAATATTTATATGTTTTACCTGAAACTTGTAAGTGAAATATATGACAGTCAAACCAGATAGAAGAAAATTGTGTAAATTAACTAAATACTATTAATTAGGGAACATATAAGTACTATATGTGACAGTAAAACCACTGCAATATCCTGGATATTATATGTGAATTTGTAGATACATCCTAAAATGTGTAATATTGAAATTATATGAGTTTGGAAGCCATTAAAGAAACCTTACAGGACATGTAAGATGTCACATATATGAGACATATAAATAAATAAATAAATAAATAAAACAAAAACAAAAACAAAAAAAACAGAAATAATTTAATTTAATTAAATTTCACTTCATTTGATTCATACTTAATTACAATTATGTTGTGGCCACTTTCATGATTAAATCACAGTATGAGATATATGTCTTTTAACCCTGGTGAAAAAGAATTTTTACTTAAATCTCTTTGCAGTAATCATCAGTATACTTCAGGTGTAATAACGATTAGATAACTTGAAATTCGCTATTTTGGAACAACTATTTTTGTACAAAGTATATTTTAGTTGTAATTAAGTCATAGAAATGCACAATTCTAAGTGTATTCAGAGGACATTCATGTGCTAAAACAGAACAAAGTGCCACTTAAAGTATTGCTGAATTAGTTTTTTTTTTTTAAGTTGAACTTTTCAAGTACAGTTTTTAAAAATATGCTTTAAATATAATTTTAATTAAGAAATGTATACTTGTACTGACTTTATAATAACTATACTACTTTTTTACCTGGGAAGGCATTTACTATTAGAGGCAATGAGAAATTCATACAAGATATTTCTGTTTCTTTTCCATATGGATAGTCAGATATCAGAGGTACCTTTACTAATATATGTCCATGAATAAACTCTGGATCTCAGATTTCACTACAGCAAGCTGATATTTATGCGTACCGTAACTTGTATGTGTGCGTGTGTGCAGGATATGATGCCGACAGCTTCACTTTCACATTGATCTGTAGCTTCAGGCGTATCACTTTCACCACACCATTAGCCGCGGCTTTAGCAGTATTCTACTGTAAACCATCCTTACACAACTTCAATCTGCAGAATAAAAGCATGTATAGACTTCTTATCCTTGCATCAGTGAAGCATAAAGTCACCAATTAATCTGCTCGGGTCAACATGAATACGCCCTCCACCCTCTGCATTACATGGTATTGTGTGTTCAGGTGCAGGGACAATACGACTGTATCAGTCCTCTGCAAATACGACACTGTGGAGTGTGGGGATGGTGTTGTGTTTGTGGTGTTGTTTTGGTGATATTGTTGCTGTAGGTCTGCGTGTTGGGTTGGGTAATTTATGGTGCTGCAGTGCAGCTGGCCGAGGTTGTTGGTGCAGGTTAGCCTCTGCAATGCTTTAACATGAGCCTTAAACAGCAGGATATGCATATGAGAGAGGCTATACATGGGATACTTGATGTGAGGTTTGTCACATTTATTATTATAGAGCACACATGCTGTTACTGCATTACAGTATGAAGATGAATGCATTATATAGCATTTTGGCATGCACGGTGTGATGCATTATGTATTTTGCATCTGGTTTGACTTTGTAATGAATTTGTTTTTAGCTTCATAGTCCCCACAAAGATATCAAACCAATCAGTTTGCTCATAGTTTGTGCTTTACTGTGCATTTTATCAGTTTTTTTCAGTCAATCAGTCAATTAATTGCACTTGGTTTGTATAGTGCCTTACATACAGCTTAGTGCAGTTCAAAGTGCATAAAGATGACTGAAAAGCCCATAATAAATGAAGCTAAATAATCAAAAGACAACACAAGTGGAGACTGTAATAGAGTTAAATAAAAATGAGATAAAATAGATTAAAAAGACAAAACAAGATTTAAAAAATAAAATCAGTAACAAGGATAAAAGGAAAACATTAATAAACACATTAATAAAGTAACAGATACAGTACAGTAAGCTAAAAGTAAAATAGAATATAATTTTACAACATAAATACAATAAAATAACTCAATAAAATAAAGTTAATAACATCTATAAACCATTCTTAATCAAAGGTGAGGCTGAAGAGGTAGATTTTTTATTCTACTGCACAGAATTCATCCATAATGCACTGCTCATAATATCCATTTACAATGTATATTGTCAAAGCAGAGAATCAGTATTACTGATTCTTTTAGACTGAGCTGGAGACATGTCCTCTGCAATATTTACTGCAGGCATTCAAACATGACAGTATCCTCTTAATTTCTGAACAATATGCCAAAAAATTTTTTTTTTGGTGATTGCAATATGAGTCACAAGTTTATGGCGAATTTTGATTCTTGAATTTTATTGCCACTAAAAAATGATAATTATGTGATCTTTGTTAGGGTCTGTAGCAAAACAAGCATGTACGGAGAATATGATTTGTAGGTCCAGGCATCTCTGTAGCACCATAATAAATCAATAATATCAAAATCAAAATAATATTTCAATTAATTGTTCAGCTCTAGACTAAACAATTGATCCGTTAAGTAAATAATTGTGAACTGCAGCCCATAGACAGTATAATGCTCTGAATTCATTCCAAAAACAACCTTTAATTGTTAAGCACACATTTCAACATTTATATATTTTACTGCATATATATACATAAAACATGTTAATTAAACATATAAGACATTCCCAAAAGTTTTCATATTATTTTACAGCACCTCAGTGGCTCAAACAGATTTTTTTTTTTTTTAAATTGAAATTTGATTTTTTTTTTTCTTATGAGGCTATTAAGGTATTCTCTTCCTAATTACTTTTTAATGTCTTTGTTTTTATGACTTCTCAAATATTTAACAGGCTCTTACATGACACTGTAGTGGCCCATCTATAATGCCTGTGACCATGAATGAAGTACATTTTACAGCCCTGAATGCGTCCTGTTGGACTGTGAAACAAACCTCTGGGGATCACTGATTGGAATTCTTTCGTCTAGTGTCATAATCCGCAACTGTACAAATATGCTGCATGCCAACAAGCTGTGACCAAAGGACTAATGAAAGACATCAATATTGATTAGGGCCTAACAGTTTGATGGTCTGTTACTGCAGCATCGCTAAAACATGAGGACTTCTGCCTTTTGCACCCAGCGGAGGGCTTGAACGTTTCCTGCCAGGGATTCCATCAAACACACAGATATAAAAAGGACATCTGCTGTATTTTTCACACAGAGAGCCTTCGCATCTCCCCGCCCTGACATTTATTGCGTCGTAAAACACGAGAGCTTGAGCTTCTAATTCAAAACAGGCTGCAGAGGCCTGTGCAGAAATTGCTTGTTTGATTGTTGGTCATATGTTCATCTGTAAACCCCCCCGACTCCGTCTGAACCCAATCCCACTTTTTCCTCCTTTCAGCTTTACTGTCAACATCAGCCCACGAGCACCCCTCCCTGTCATGTTTTGCTTGTCCAACGTCACATCTCCCCGGCCCTCTAGCACCCAAAACGTCATCTGTAATAAACGTGGCTCTGGGTGCTCCCAAATGATGCAGCCAGGACCCCTTTCACCAAGGGAGACCACAGAGGTGACTCTGAGCACGGGGCTGAAGGGCGTTGGTGCTATGCTGTGCATACTGAATCGTGGCCTTATTTTATCCTGTTGTGCGTGTATACTTTCTGTTCTTCTCATCTTCCTACTGTAGCTTAAAATAAACAGCTCAGTCTGCACTGCTGAGATGCTCTTGTCTTGTCTCCTCATCTATTGTCCCTTCTGCTGCGCTCTGCACTTGTTTCCAAGGAGCAGGATGCTGGCTGATAAGGAGCAGTGCAGCTCAGGACCAACGAGTAGAGGGATGAGGGGGCGGTCAGCCTTAAATCACCAGGCTTGCCCTTGTCTTCACCCTCAGTCTATCTGGTCCCTATTAGCAGAAGCAGCGGCAGCGCTACCTTCGAGAGACAATAAATAGAACGATGACATGGCTTTTACTCTGGTGCTGCATGATAATGGATGAACCGTTCAGCAGTTTTTACATTAACATACACACAGGTCATCATGTGGCTATCGCTCATGTTGTTTAGAGTGTGCGGTCACTCTGGAAGAATGAAGTTTACGAGAGTGGGTGTGTGACTGGAATACCAAATGAGTAATCAATGACGAGCTCTGCGACTCAACCCTGATGCTTCCAGATGGCAGTAAACTGTAAATTCTGGCATCCCAGAAATACACTCACTTTCCATAATGATGGGGAAACTAATAAAATACAGACTGATCTGAACTGCAACTGTTTCTTAAATAAGTGGTTCTCAACCTGTGGGTCGGGACCCCCAAGGCTGGTTACAAAAAATTCTTGGGGTTGCCAGATGGCCGTGGAAAAAAAAAAAAAAAAACATGGTGGCAAGCAGTATGGAATGAGACCCAAGAGGCAGCGGTCAGCAGCATCAGCCCCTTAAAGGAGCAATAGCAATTGCATATCCAAAAATGAGAACCGCAGTCCAGATAGTGAGTCGGTATATTAGATGGTATCTTAAATAGGTTGAAATCCAATTTATAATATGATCTATCTACTCTATCTTGAGGCCTGAGCTTCCCCCAGACCCGGGGGAAGCTCAGGCAGACTGCAGGAATACTGCAGGAGTACAAGAGTATAACGTTGTAAATTGACAATAACAAGCAAGGATGAATCCTCCACTGTAAGTTGATTAACTGTTTATAACTGTCAAAAGACCACTGCAACAAAAATACTCACTCTGGAATTAGAGTTCAATGACTGTCTGCCTTCTGCCTGCCAGACTCCATTAACATACTGCCCTATTTAACCGTTATAAACATGTACTCTGACTCATGACCAAACATCAACTCATTATGTGAACATTTGACATTAATTTTAACGTGAAATGGGCAAACAAAAACATTTATAAAACTGGAATACAGGAAAACAGGAATAGAAATTTCAAAGGAGGACACAGCAGCTGTTGCATTGTTGTCAGAGAAGCGAGTATTTCAACTCATGACATGTGGTCATTTTATGATAAATAACTGTACATATATTACAGAGTTCGTCTTTAAAGAAAAAATATGCAAAATACAGCTGGCTTCAAGAAACATAAGAGCCACTATACTAATAGTTAAAAACTACAAACCAGGACAAAAATGACAATTACAGACATAAACCACCACGTTCTAGACAGATAAAAACACTAACAAAAAGTAACATTTGCATTTTGTAACATCCAGCACTGGGCATGATGGGAAATGAGGCTGTATTTTAGACTGGGGAATGTTTTTTTTACATTTCACTGGCTGTACCAGTGATATAATTTCCCTTAGAATAGTTTTGGGCAGATAGGGTTGGGGGTCATGACTCAAAAAGGTTGAGAACCACGCCTTAAACCAGAATGCACAGTCATTTCTCACAATAAACTCCTTCTTCTCCTTCACCCTCACCCTGTAAATAGCTTAGTAAAGCGCCAGGGGCATGGGCAGGATACATCTTATATGATTTACTTATGTGCTGTATAACATGCCTCATAGGATACCACAGTATGAACTGATTATGTTTGAGTGTCTGTATGTCTGTACATAAAGAACATGGGTTCTGCACGTACCCAGTGGCGTTCATACAGTAGGGAATTTATCCATACATCCCTGTATATTCTATAGCTGTCTCTCAGTGTTATTCCTGTCTAGCTTGACAAACTGCTTTAAGCACTTTTGCCATTTATACTATTTACTCAATCCTCAAAAACAGATCAACAAAACATCACTTAAAAAACATTACGTTTCAGGCAAATGTTGTTCTGTATGCAGACATCCCATAGGCAAGGACTTATGGTTATTATTACTCAGCCTGTGTGAGCAATGATCATCAGTCTAATACTGTATGTTTAGCATAATTTCTAGACAGTGTATTTTAAAAATGCATATTGCTCCCACCACATAGCAGCTATTCCTTTTTCTCATTTACAATAACTCAAATATGCAGACTGATTGTATTTATGCAGATTTGTTTTTGATGTGTGCATACAAATGGTATGTCATTTTAAATGGCTGTTTTTTTTTGTGTGGTGATGAGGTTTGAAGCATTGTTTATCCAGCATACTGGTCTTTATAGGGATACATTATTTTCATTATTAATTCATCTCACAATTATCTTCTCCATTAGCGATTAATGTTTTCATCCATAAAATGTAAGAAAGTAGTAAAAATTACCCATTTCAATTTCCAAAAGACTTTTTTTTTTTATTAATTATTTCTCGTTTTGTCTAGTAAACAGTCCAAAATCCAAGATATTTATAGCTTAATATCACAGAAGAAAAAGGAAACCAGCAAAATCTCACATTTGAAAAGCTGGAACCAGCAATTTTTTTTCAGCATTTTTACTTAAATAAGACAGAGTCTACTGCCATGCAAGCAGCTCTGTGAAACTGTACTTTAACACAGGGCACTGAACTATATTTGGACACGCTCACTATTGAATCAGCAACTAGGCCTATGATATTAACCATGTTTACCATTTTAGTTTAGCTATTAGCATGCTTAAATTTGCTAACACTGGGCCGATTGGCCAACTGACAGGCTGACATTTCCATCCCTAGAGTCAGCTGCTAATGTGACTAAAATTGAACAATTCATAAATTATCAGCCCCACATCTAAGATATTTGGTTTAATATAATAAAATGAGAATCTCACACTTGAGAATATAGAACCAGTGAATTTTGGGCACTTTTACTTTGCAAGAGTCTACTGCCATGCTAGTGACTCTGAGGCAGTACTTAAACCGAGTGCTTTGAAGTAAATGCTAGCATTAGAATGCTAACATGCACAGAGTGTTCACCTTTATAGTTTAACGTGTTAACATACTAACTGTCTCGGACCAATTGACCAACCAACAGACATTTCCATCCATGGAGTCGTGTTGCTACTGTGGCTAAGGGTCAGGGTTAGGGCTCATCAATTCATCAATTATCAAAATAATTTTAAACAAATGTTCTGTCAAAGAACAGCCCAAACTACAAGATATTTAGTTTAGTATCATAGAAGACAAAGAAAACCAGCAAAAACCTCATATTTGAGATGCTGGATCCAGTAAATTTTTTTTACTTTGACAAGACTAAGAGTCTACTGCCACTGTGCTTGAACACAGTGCTTTGAATCAGTTGCTAACATTAGCATGCTAACATGTTAACAGTAATATCATAGACGAAGAAAACCAGCAGACTTTAACATTTGAGAGGAACCAGTGAGTTTTGGGCATTAAACACAGCAAATTAACATTAGCATGCTAACATGCTCACAGTATAATGGTTACCATGTTCACCATTTTAGTTTAGCATGTTAGCATGCTAACATTTGCTAACATTGGACCAACTGACCGTCCATCAGACTTACATTTATAGAGCCATGTGGCTTGTCTGGTTAAAGATTAAAGATCACATGAAGTGACATTTTGAGAGTACATAGCTTGTGTATCGTGATGTATTTCCAAGTGAAACAGATAGTCAGGTGGGTCAGACTATTGAAAAATGGGCATGTCATAACAGAGAATGTAGAATATTGTTGCTAGCTAGCTAATGAATCTTAGCTCTGTGCTGCTTTGATTGATTGATGGATGAATGTCAGGATATCGTTTGAAATTGGCCGGGTCAAACATATGGAAGCATGCATCATATTTTGTTTTCAGGAAGAAAACATGATTGTGTCTTGATATAAGAATATAGGGAAATTGTTACCTTTTTTGGCATATATGATTAAATAGGTTAACAATATGACTGGGGATGTGATCTAAAATGGTTAAAAGGCATGTTCATTTCATCTCAACCTTAAACAATCAATCTATTATCAAAACAGTTTTTGACAAATTAGCTGTTTATTGACCAGTAGACTAATCGCTTCACTTCTGGTTCCAGATTTAAATTTCTGATGCTCCACATAGGCCACAGTGGAGTAAGTCATGTGCTTCACCTTCACTATCTACTTCTGTACGGAGCTTTGAAGTGTTATCCTCTGTCTGAAACAGGTAGCCCACACTGTTGTGATCCTGCACTTCCCGCTCTCTAGCCATGTGTTTCTGAGATGTGGATGGTTACAGTGGGCCAGATGAATAAGTGATGGGGTCTTCGACTCCTCAGGTCAATAATGCATAGCATTCTTTGTAGAGTGGGCCACTGGGATGTCGCTGCAGCACTTAATGCCACCTCCTCTGTGGAGACAGAGAGCACCAGCTGTAGTGACACTTGGGCTTGTTGTGTAATGTTACATCACTGCTGTTATTATTCAGGCTTGCCGTGGCTCCTGGAATGGTAGTGTCGTCTCAGCATCAGGGTTATAATGTGTTAAAAGCTTCAAACAAGAAGGATAGACGAAGCATTTTGGAGTACAATGTGATTATTCTTTTGAGCCATAGAATGGCTTATTTATGACTGTATTACATATCATTTTACATTTACTGTCTCATCTGTATCCACATGACAATTCAAATATGTTAATTTAAAAAGGAACGCCCACTCGATTCATTTCACTTCAGTGCCTTTATCACTGCAGTCTTCTGTAAGGAGCGATAACAGAAGTGAAGAGCTGTAGTAACCCTCACTATTAAGGCGTTTTATGTAACAAGATTTATTTTCACAAGGGCAATTCACATCAATTTCTCATCTGTTACTGCAATACTGTAAAACGACAAACTACCTAGGCCCAAAGATGACCTTTAAATCCAGTTATTGTAGTGCTAATCTAGCTCTGAATTTGTGCATATATCATCTCGTCTTGAGTTTTTGTAGCAGAGCAGAAAATGAGACGCTATTTCATCTCTGTCAGCTTTATAGATTGTTTTAAAATCAGTGCCAGACTGTATCAGTCACACTCGAACGGTGTCTCGCAGCTGTTCGATGTGTTGTGAAACATTCATCGGGCATTTCAACCCAGCATTTTCCGTCAAAGATCTTTCGTTTCAGAAAGACAAAGAGGAATGTTTGATGCGGGGACGGAGAGGGAGCATCTGAAACTGGAAAGCAAACAAAATGGCAGCCAACACGCACACACTTAGAGCAAGAGAAGAGAGAGAAACACACACACACACACAGACACATCCAACTAGACGTGCATAAAACAATGAAAAACAAAGATGCATTCTCTCTTGCTGCAAGCCACATCAAAGCCCCACAGTATCTCATTTTCATGGTCATGTTTTGTCACAAATTAATGAGTCTGTCTTTACAACTTTCAAATATTTAGGCATTAAGATTTGAAAGAAAAATATGACATAATAAGGACATTTTGTCAGATTTAGCTATACACTGAATTTCAGAAATGTAACAGGAATATTTTTCAGCATTATGTAATACATTGTTACAGACAGGCGACAGACAGCCTAAACCTGCATGGTATAGTATATGACCATATTTGGCTAACTTAAAGGTGCTGTATGTAACATTTACTTCCTCTAGGGGTCAGTGTAGACCACCAGCATCTCAGACCAAAACAAATGTACACTTTGTTTTCTCACTAAAGTTTTGGGGAAAAAGTGTCATCTGAACACAGTGTTCAAAAAACTCAGATGAAACTGTCAAACTAGGTGGTGCTCATAAAATGTGGATCAGGATTATGTTACTACATTGCCTGAAATGTTTTCAGAGAGAGAGATATATTTTAGTGTAAAGTTTAGCTGTAATACAAGACATATTTTAACCAGGAGAGACTGGTTTTCAGCAGAGACTCCCGAAACTCAGATGGATCTGTGAAACTAGGAAGTGCTGGCCAAATAAGAATCAAGATTTTGTTACTATATTGCTTATTTCTTGCTTAAAATGTTTTCAGAAACATATTTGAGTGTACTGTTTAGCTATAGTATGAGAAAGATACTCACCAGTCCACCAAGTTGAAAACAGACCTAAGGCAGACAGAGAGGGACTTGAATGTACAAACATGCATGCCCGGCCATACTTGCCAACCCTCACGATTTTTCCAGGAGACTCACGTTTTTCATTGCCCTCTACCTATTTTCTCTCGGGATCACAATTCTCCTGTATTTCTCCTGATTTATGACAAATTTTGACACCATTTTTCCTTTTCATGATCTCAACCTGTGTCTCACACTGTACAGTGTGAATAAGCCCTGTGACTCTAAATGTCTGTATCCAACCGTCTGACTATTTCCGACCAAACAATACCAAACCAGACTTCCTGAAAGAAGAACTCCTATTGTTTAAGGAAAGGCCACAGATTTAAGCAAGTTCGCAAATTATTCTATATTCTTTCCTGAAAAGTAAAAGTCACCATAATTCAGGAAACAAACTCTTTGGAACTCTAACTTTTTGGTGTCAAAATCCTCCCTGTTTTTGAGGTCTCAGTGTTTGCAAGTATGCACAAGGTCGCTATATCTTTACATATCAAATAGTGTTTGCTGCAAACTAGTGAGGCTGAATGTTGTGTATTGCATTTTTAATGTGTGATTAGAAAGGGAAGAGGAAGAAAGAGATGGAGGAGCGAGGAGAGGGGTGATAAAAAAAAAAGAAGAGAGGAGGAAAAGAAATGAGAAAGTGATGAGGTGGAGCAGTTGATGGGGGCTTGTAATCTTCCCCAGGTAGAATGTGATTGGACAAGGTATGAAATATGCCGTCCTCTGGGGTGGAATGTGTTGGGAATGGAAATAAGGACATCTTCATATCTTAGGTTATTGTTCCCATGGTGATTACACTGAGGTGTCACTCCCATGGTGGTAAAAGGCATGATGGATGGATAGAGAGCTAGAGAAAAGGATGTTCCATTAAAAATTCATGGAGTTATTTCTTGCTACAGAGTGTCGTACTGTACATAAATGCAGGTTTTTAGCTGTGTTTTATTGCTAATCCAATTATTTCAAATGCTGTTGATGAATGTGGTGTGCTGCCTCACTCTAATTGCCTTGAAACCTGTGATCAGTGCCACGCTGGTCATATATCACGTTTTACAGCATCTTTTAGGGCCATAAATTAAATCATACTGCTAATCAGTAAACCTCTGCTACAATCCCTTGGCAACATGGATGTAATAAAGCCTGTGTTCATATGTATATACAGTGCTTAGGTGAGTTTGTGTGTTTAGTGCACCGTGCTACAGCTTGGTCGTGTAATTTTAATAACTGAGAGGTTGATGTTGGTCCATTGAGCGTTTCTCTTCCCGTTCTTTATTGCTTCCGTTTGGACTTGGGGTCAAAAGGTCGCAGGGGTTACCATTTCCTGCCATAAATGTCAGCGCCAGAGTAACACATGATGACAAGGTGATAGAAACAGGAGGGCGGAGGATGTGTGGGTGTGTGTCAGTAAACAGTGGCAGACACACAAAGATGGATTTGGTTAAACACAATAGATATGGTAGTTGTTGGGTCCCTTCATATTTTCCCCAAATGCTGTGTGTTACCAAGTAGAACGAGGGCATTTTGAGCCACCTGTGTGACAGATGTTTGGTGGAAATGAAGCAGTCAGTGTTCATTACCTTAAGGATTCAGTCAGTGCAGTCTTTGTACTGACAGATGGAAAGCAATATGTAATACATTAGTCTGTAAAGATCAGGGATTGTACATAACAGGATTACTGTAGTCTGATTACAAGATGAAGTGATTACTGTCACTGATACAATTAAACAATTAAGTTTCATACGTAAAGCAATTACTCATTTTAGAGCGCACTGTAGTAGTTCCCTAAAACCACTGGTTGGTAGCAAACTATGTTAGTATGATACCAAAAACTTTAATCTGTTGCAGTTACTAGACAAGAAAGGAAAGCGTTTAGATAATTGTTGGATTGTTGGAGTGTAGAAGTCCTAGAAGTGTAGGGAGCAGCATGAAGACTGAAAAAGTCTGTGTCCCTTGTGAAACCATGAGTCAAAGTTGACTTATTTAAAGTTTTAAGTTGTTAAAGTTACTTTGCATGTGATTTATGTGACTTATGTAAGGTAACGTAAGGTAAGGTAACATGACATAATGTAACATACAGCTACTACAAGCAACTTTTTGTATTTTGTTGATTTTGGAGGCTCCTGTGGAAAAAACGAGTAGTATTTCCACTGCCACAACTGCTAAATATGAGGTCAGAAATGAATAATTCAATGCTTCTTTTTGACTGGCTAACATTCTACTCACTTTGCCTTTTGATTTCACAACGGACACCAACCCCAGTCTTCTGGGTGAAAGTCCTGTGCTTGATCCATCCACTCACTCTATACTCCTCCCTACACAGATTTTCTAAATCTAACTGTAGTTTTGGTGTGTAAACATAACCAAACTGCAACCTTTTCACAATGTTAACTAAGGCTTCCCTCAGATGCTGCCTGTTACTAGTCCTGCCCCAACACTTTTATATATAATTTGGGGAATTATTGGGATCTATTCTGCCATTTAGATGTGAGTATGTGTTGTTTTTATATCTGCGCAAAATACATTGTAAGAGCAGTTAGTCTGTTGGTATGGTTGATATTGTATGTGAGGTACTTCTCAAAATAGCACAGATAAACATCAAGATTCAATATTCCTGGATCATCTGGATATTTTTCCCCACTTTATTACCCAAACTGCTGGTAGGGTTTTGGTGATTAGTTAAAAATTAAGTGTCTCTCAAGTGGGTTGGCCAACATTTAATCAGACAGGAAGCTCAGATAAATGAGTGTCCTTTGAGAGGGAGCATTTCATGGATGACAGGGCGGCCTACTGCTTAAAGATTCTGTAACTCAAAGGCCTACTGCTTAAAGATTCTGTAACTCAAAGGTCATCTGTCTGATCCTTGTAATGGTATCTCACAAAGGCATTTAAAACTACTGGAAGTTGCTCAGTGGATGAATACATTGTTACTCATATCACTGTATGGAGCCAGAGATGAACAACATCCCGATACTTGTTCTGGACAAAAGTGAGAATTGATACAACCTCTCATTTTTTAACTTTTTGGGTGTTGATCAGCTTGAAGTGATGAGCTCAGTGGAGATACCAATGTTTGAAATAACAATTTGGCTAACAGACACCAATACTGATGTTTTTTTGTTTGTTTTTGTTGTTATTTATTCCCCCTTTTGTGCCAGGGAAACAAAGAAATCTTCAATATAAAAATCATGGCATCTGTTGCGCCCAACTCACCAGAGCTGTGTCCAGACAGTCGCATCTTCTCTGAAACAATAGCTGCGTATGCCAGCTATGTCTGAATCTGACTACAAATTAGCCTTACAACATTTAGTTAGTACCAAATTGATGCAACGCAACAGCCATCAGTGAATGTCATCACATTTGCAGATAGGCCAGTTGACCCTTCGCAGAGCCCCACCTCCAAATAGCAACTGTCCAATCATAGCTTAGCAACCGTAACTAGAACTGTCAAGCTTTCCATTTCTCTCTGTGTTGAAGGTGTGCAGTAGGCTCTGAGAAGAGCGATACTTGGCATCTGGACAGTGGTGTCTTTTTTGTAGTCTCTCAAAAATGTGAAACACAAGAGCACATGTGTGGTGAATGGATTAAACTCTGTCTTCATCTGCTCTAACATGAGTTGCAAACGTTAGCATGTCTGGCTATCTAATGCTAGATTACTAGCTGCAGTAACTTTACCTCGTGCCAGATTTGTAGGATACCACTGCATCTGCATCAGTTCTGCGAGGGGTTTGAAGAAGAGGAAGTGGTCTGGTGCAGAATCAAAGTGGGCCGACCATCTCACTCTGGCTCGCTGTCTTAGGTCTAAGCTGGATTAGCTTAGCTCTTATCTTGGCTGTCTTCCACGATCACGGTCCAGCTGGGTCAAAGTCCTCTGCGCTTCCTTTTCCCACATTAATGAATATATTTCTCTCATCTATCATAAAGATATACCTGCTGAATTTCACCATCCGACCAATGTTTGCTGAGATGTAAGCTAGCTTTAGCCTCAGTCTTTTAACGTTAATGTTATAGCATGTACGCAGCTGCTAGCTAATTTTACATGTACACTTTCACAGGGTTCTTGTTTTAAAATACGTCAGAAGGAAGCATTAAAACGTCAGCTGGAGACTTCTCAGCTGACTCAAGGAATTAGCAGTAGCTTACATCAGCCAGCTACACTTATGAAATCTGCTTCGGAGTCATGTTAGCCAACAAAATCCAACATCGTCAGCTAGAAATGAAAGGCTATTTTTGTTTACATCTCTAAGGAATCAAAGACCTTGTGTTTCAGCAATTTCTCCCAATTTCAATGTTAAATCTGCCACCGTGATCACTGTAAACTGCATAAATGCAGTGCAAGAATGGAAAGTTTGGCAGGCGTAACAACAGTACGTAAGGAGGGCGGAGCTTAGCGAAGGGTCAGTTGTGGTCAACAAAGCGACTCTGATGTTCAGCCGATAAATTAGTGCAAACCTAGAGCTCAGATACCTACTTACCTATCTTGCCATCTTGGTTTTAATTGAGCCTAGTCACTAGAGATTCTCACAGATAGTTGACCTGCCCACAGAGCTCTCTGTTAGGTCATAAAATGATTAAGTAAACTAATTTACCAGAGCAGGGAATAATTTTTTACAATTTTATATTCATGCAATAGAAGTTGTTGTAGGTATCTGGAGGGGACAAATTAGACTTCCAAAAATCAGATAATTTTATTTCATTTTCGCTTTGATTGCATGCATGTATATTCAAAATAAAAAGCAGCAGCAACAATATATATTAAAACCAAAGACATATTAGCTGTAAAATTCCTAAATTTTTATCACATAACTCCACTGAGGCTAATGATAAACAAAAGCCAGTATTTGCAGAAAAATATTCTTAAATCAAGGTTTCACTGACTTAGTTCTTTACATAGCTTTTGAGCATATCCCATAGTTGTCTTCAGCAAATGGAAAGTTACTCAAGTGGCATCACGTGACCTGCAGAACAGGTAATTCACTGAGGAAGTCTGTGGGATTTGGTCAAAAGCCCCGAGTGAACGTTGAGTTGCGTTTTCCAAGTTTTGGCAGAAATGGAATACAATATTCATAAGTATGTTTTCATTAGAATATAAACAACCTGAAAATAAGAGTTCTTTATATCTACAGAGGGTGCCATGGTACTACAGTAGTGCAAAATGGACAAACCAAATACTGGATCTACATACAGCCTTTTACATTGTGTGCGAGTTTCATGGCCATTGTCGTATCTCCTACACTCTTGGAAGGGGAGGGTGAGGCAAGGTGTCTGCAAACTGTAAGCTCACTACTAGAGGCGGCTAAATCCTACACTGGTCCTTTTAAATTATATTATCAAAATTAACCTCCAAGTTATTTTAGATCCATTCTATACATCTGTTCAATGAATAATTAAATAACAACAATCTCCATTGTTAGTCAAACAAAGAATGTCAGATACTGAGCCTACATGCAGTGTTAATATTATGATAAATGCTTCACTTTAACTGTAATGCAAACTAATGAATGAATTGATTATAAAAGCATTTCATTACATAACGCCCACTCCACCAGTATTTTCTATCTACCCTTGAGAAAGCCTGATGATGAACACGTTCCAGTGTCGAAGCAGGCAGTGCTGAGGGCATCTAAGATGCAAAATGTGACGCTTGTAATTCAGACATAAAGTAAAAGGTCAGCGTGGCCTGTTAAAACTTAATTGCCTGAATTTGGTTACGTAACCAGACAGCGCGATGATGCCCTCTCTTCCTTCAGCGAGCCGTTCTGAAGATCCGACTCCATTCAGACATTAAACACTGCACCGCACAGTCCAGTTGGAGGTTTATGTAACCCAACATGGCAGCCGCTGTTGTGAAGCGATGCAGGACAGCAGGGGGAAGAGGGAGAGAAGGAGACAAATCTGAGACATCAGAGTTGGGAGAGATGGAATAAACATGAGGCATGAATATAACTGTGTCTGATTCAACATTCACATTTTATCTGCAAAATGGTTGAAGGATCTTTGAGAATGTCAGCGGTTTTTAATAAACAGGATCCTGCACACTTAATCATTATGATGCAGCTGTTGTTCTGAGGATGTATTCATGACACAGAGATGAATGCAGATGAATCTATAGACTGCCCAGGGAGGCTTTAATGACTCAGTCTGTGACATACTGTGATATTGGCAGAGCAGTAAAAAATGGCTTCATATCCTGCGTATGAGGCCAGCAGATGTTGTTGTGAACATTTCAGGACACATGAGTGGGAGAAGCCAACACGGAGGGTACAGCGGGACCTCCGAGGCAGAATATCAACCAGACTGCTCGCTCAGTCACCAAAATGTGATATGTCCAGGTGGGACGAAGCCGTCTGTCCAAGCCCAAGATGATACACAGACTCTCCTTCCTGACTTGATTAGTCCTTATATTTTTACCTGGTATCTTGCTTTGGTGTTAAGAATTAGACTTTTTTGTAGTAGTGATCATTGAGGAGAATTCGATTGTGGTTAATTTATTGTATTTGTTTTTTTGTTTTGTTTTTTTTAGTATTGCAAGTAATTGTGACCTTATAAAGATAGTTAATTACTTTAAAACTGATTCTGTAAGATATATTGGGTAGACTGGTTTTAATTTGTGTGTCTTGTTAAGTGTCTTTTGTCTGTATAGTGTACAGTGCATTCAGGCATTGGGCAGAAGTTCCCTTAATAACGTTTAAACATAATATAAGTGTAAGTGGTCTGAGAGAAAACTAGTTTTCTGGTTTTGGTTCTCTTTTCAGGCTTCAGAATATCTAGCCCACGATGTCGGTTGGTAAAATGGCTGATTGTTGAGTCTCATTCCCAAAATTTTCAGTTTTTGACAACCTGGGAGTGAGACTCAATGATCAGTTATCTTTCTCTAGAATCGGTTACTGCGCCTTTAATATTTTAAGGGCTGCAAATGGACTGGATGGTCTGTTGAGGTTTGTTGTTCACTAGTGTTACAAGCAATGCATTTACCTCACTGTCATTAAATTTAATCTTCAGCCTTTTGCAGTACAAAAGCTTGTCACAGGGTGGCACCTTGCACAAGTGCATGAAGATATCCTGGTTTGCAGGTGCAGTTTGATCCTTCTAAAGAGTCTGAATGTCCGCTGCTGATTGTTTTGATAGGGCAAAACTGGAGTCGTAGGCTACTCAACCTGGGTGTCAGCCTGAATATGCTACCTTAACCCACATTAGAAACAACACCTTTAGTTCAAGTTGAAGTGGTATAAATTTGTCCCTTAAATCTACATAGCTTAGTTTTATGGGTCACTTAGGGGCAGCAGAAACAAGCTGTAAACACATCAGTTGCACATTTTAGCCTTATAAGAAGAATTGTTGTGATGCCGACACCATTATCAGAAGATACCTGTCATACAACCTGAAATGCTGGCCAATCCGAAAAGTTCAGGTATCGGAATTGGTATTAGGAAATCTTCTTATGAGGTAGCATACAGGCTTTTAGAGCTTTATCAGTAATAACAGCTGCCTACTCTTGTTGATAACTGCATTTGATAAGAGCGGTGAGAGTGAACCTCAGCACTGGGCTGGAAAACCAAAACAATGAGCTGAAAGATGCTAAAGTGCTGCCGTGCGGCTAAGAGGACCTGCAGACTCAAGGGATAATTTGAGTGAATTTGTCACTATTAGTGATACCTTTCACCAATATGTGATAATGTGATCCATTATTAATATGAACATATTGATTATTGCTGCTTTACACTATATGAACTTTAAACCCAGTGAAAATAAAGCCAAAGGTGGAATGCATTTTTGTACAAAATTCTCATTCCAAAGCTCCACTTAGCATTATTAGACTATTTGAAGGCAGAAAGAAAATCATGGAAAAACAGCAGGAATATTCAATTTAGTTATCAAAAAATTGGTGCAGTAATCTCCAAAAACAATGAGCCAAAACAGCCTTGTAGAGCTGAAGTTTGGTGTTGATTCTCAGTGGAATTGGTTGTACTAGCATCCCTGTCATGTTTCAGTCATTTGAGTCGGTGTTAATATCAAAAATATCACTTAACCAAACTGTTTTTTATAGTCTTTTTGTTTCCCTGAGGATGTGCATACAAATATTCACCCAACAGACAATGATTCATCATTGTTCTCCCCTGGGCAGTAAAGGCCATTATTGTAGCAGGATTGCCACTTAGCCAGATAACTATTGCAAGGAATTATATTTGATTCTTAAGAGGGTTAAACAATTTTTAATGCTAATTTGTAAGAATGTCTTGTAGCCATATCCACTGATAATCACTAACTCATCTGACACATGACAAGCTGTTTCATCATCATTTTTAGAGTTAGCTCCCAGTAATCCCACATCCGGAGATACCCAACTATTGGCTTGTAGCCTCTCCTGACCTACACGGGGAGGAGAGGATCACAGCTACAGGGCTAACAGGCTGTTTATGTCTCTCCGTGGCTAATCCTCCAAAATCCCAGTCAACACTGTCTGAGACTGCCATTCCTCTGCAAACATCAGCTGCCTGCTCTCGTCCCATTCATTCCCCAATAAACAAACATTGCTGCGGCGGCGGCGGCTTCTTAATCCTCCATTATACAGCCTGCAACAGTAAACAGAGATGGGAGACAGAAGCTCCCAATTGGCTACCACTTGGTTTTATTTTTTCATTGTATGACTTAAGTGATCCAATTTCATTTTTGACATCGCTTGCATGCCATTGCTTTCATTTGCATTTTTTGTACCTCCAGCTATTCGCTGCTGTGATCCAAGGCAAGTTGAAGCCAGTGGGTAGGGAGGAGTGTATCACCTTGCTCAAGGGCGTCTTGACAGGGAACATGCGTGATGATGAATGCATTTAAATCAAGAAGATAAACAGGAATTAGAGGATGAATTGCTGTTGAATGAGTCTGAGTTTGTCATGAATAAGTCTTAAGGCAATTAGTAAACGTTTCTAGAAACTTTTCTGGAAATCTTTTTGGCTAATCCTTTAAATTTTTGGTCAACACCAGCGCGTCTGAGGCTGACATTCTTCTGCAAACCTCATCTGACTGCTGCCGCTGGTGCTTTTATTAATCCTCTGTTTACTGGTACCAACTGTTCAAAGTATTCTCATCGTTAAGAGGGCTGCAGAGAAGAGACCATGAACGTTTCATGTTGTTGGTTTGCGATCACATGTACATATGACTACGCCATATTTTGGAAGCTGTCTCTTAATTTTGTTGGCTTTGCAAAAGCCAAAAACCACCTCATTGCTACTTAGATATTCAAATATCCAAGTTATCTGTTGCCCAGAGAATGTTTGTACTGCAGCAACCATCAATCCCTTTTCTTATGTTTTGTCTCTCTTCTCTTCCAGCCCTCCCCGAATTCCCACTAGGATCTTCTCTTCCCTGTTGGAGACCTTCTCCACCCCCCACATCCAACAGCCATGGCAGATGATGCGGACATGCGCAATGAGCTGTCAGACATGCAGCAACGCGCCGACCAGCTGGCCGATGAGGTGAGAACAGCACGCTCGCTGCATCACAGTGGTTTGGGTTGTGATGGCAGCATAAACAGGATGGCACACACACTTTCACACATACTTACTCACAGAGACTGGACCTGAGCACAGTCATATGCATACAAAGGAGAAGCGCATTCTTACAGTCTTTTCATCAATTTCAAAAAACAAAACTCATAATTTAACTACATTCTTACAATGTGTAGGATGTTTTTAACATAGATAGTTCAGATTTGAAGTGCCTTTGTATGAGCAACTCATCATTGGTCAGTGTATTACCAACAGTAGATGCCACAGCCGCAGTTTGGAGAAGCAGAGACGAGTACTAGTACGGAAGCTGAACAATTTAGAATAGACAGCCTTTTCTGATGGGAAACCACTGTTATATAAGCCAAATATCGCTCTCTCCAAACAAACCAAACTCCATAGGTGAAATTAGTCATTTTACGTCGCTGTGCATGAGAGATGCTTTTCTACCTCCAGCCTCTATCTGTTAAGTTTGTTTGTGTTATTGTGTGACTTGGTGTTATAAAAGGTTATTTCACATTCACTGAAGTTACACAATAGCATAAACAAATTAATCGATCAGGGCAGCAGTAGACCAGTTTGGCCTGTGTTCTGCAAGAAAAATTACTGATTTTGCTAATGGAGTTTGGTTGGTTTGGAGTGAGCAATATTTGGCTTATATAACAGCAGTTTCCAGTCAGAAAAGGCTGCCTGTCAATAAAATTAAAGCAGTGAAAACATTCCAAATATAGAGAACGCTTACACTGGCAGACTTAAGGTGAACCTGTTTTAAGTGGCTAAAATCTGTTTCACTGCTGACCCCAGTGCATTGCTTAGCTTCTCCAAACTGAGGGCATGTTGACCGGCTTCTGGTGCAGCTAATACACTGATTATTGATAAGAACCTCATACTACCCCACTTCAAACGATCCAAACTATCCCTTTAAAACACTTAGAAATGTAGTTCAGTCCTTGTCTGAATGCCTAGTATTATACATTTTTCAGCACCATGTTGTTATCTGCCTTGGGCTGTGGCTGTTTGTGTGTGTGTGTGTGTGTGTGTGTGTGTGTGTATGTGTGTGTATGCACAGATGACAGAGGAGCATACCTGCATCTGACTTTACATATCGCTGCATAGTAACATCTTGAGTGTCTGTTTATGTGTGTGAGTGGACATGACACAAATGTGCGCACTCATAAGCGTGAATTTACAAATTCAAACTGTGAGTGTGCGTCTGTGTTCATCTGTAGGAATTCATCTATGCACTTGAGCTTGTGAGCGTGTGAATGTGTGGGTGTGTGTGTGTGTGTGTGTTTCAGCAGCAGTCAGAGTGAGAGAAAATGTCTCAGCCATGGCCCAGAGCAGATAAGCCCACACCCCTCCAGCTTCACATATGACTCACACTGGCACAGCTGAGCAGAATATTAAACACACAAAAACACACACACACACAGACACACACACGCGTGTGTGTGTGAACATAGGCCATGCACAAAATGGCGGCATCAGTATAACAGTTTTAGCCTCTGTTGCACCGACTTACATGAGCTCTCAGATCCACAGAGAAGACAACAGCTCATATCATGGCCATTTCAGATCAGAGAACATGAGCACAAGTGCTAAAATATCAGTATGAGGGTATTATGGTTGCTTGACGTCAGATGAAAAAAGGAAGATGAAAATAAACAAGGAATAAGGACAGATGAAAAAATGAAGAACGAGACAGATGTGTTGAAAATGAGGAAGAGGAGAAAGAAGACTGGCTACATCAAAAATGGCCGCTCAAATCAAGACTGTGTCCCGTTCCCTTCCTCACCCAACCCCCCCGCCTCCTTCTTTCTTCTCCCGCTCCCACCACTCCGGGGGGACCAGCCGCGCTCTCAGTGAGCACAGCAAGGCAAAGCTGTGTCATTGTAAGAAGAACGAGATATCACAGAGCGCTGTCCCTGCCGAGCAGCTCTGGCTACCAAGCTGTGCTCTGCAGCTGCACAGTTCTTAGAGAGGGAACTGGAACATGCAGCTACATATCTATCAGCACACGGGCTAATAATAGACATCCAACAGTCTGGGAGTAAGGGGAGGGGATCAAAGCATGCTTTTATTACAAGAGTGTGGTTATTTTTATTGGCAGAGCTGCTGTATTCTTGAGTAAATCACTGGTGAGTTAAAAGATCTCAAACGTCCTTAAAAGCAGTTTAGTTCTGATCCAAATCATTCAGCTGACTGACATGAAAATAAAGGTTGCACTTTGTGTTACAGTGCACTAATAAGATTTAACAAGCTGTATTTTGTATCAAATGAAATGAAAACGAGAAAAAATATGTTTGTTATTAGACAATAGTTATATAATAATTAGACACTATACATTTAATGCTGCACTAATTAGATGAAACAAGCTGTACTTTGTATGAAATTAGACAAAAACTATAAATTTATTATTTATTAGACCCTTATTAGACTTTATTAAAGGGTCATTTTGGACACATTACAACAGAACTGCCCTGTAAACTAAAGTGAAATCATCTGTTATTTCTGCATTTAAAAACAATATGTCAGATCTACAAGTAAAGGTCAAAATTATAGAGGTCTGTTTTGAGGAGTATTTTCCCTGTGGGTGACTGCAGAGACTTATTGTAATACTAAAGGTAGATAATGGGATTTGATCAAAGAAGTAGGCATTGTGATTTCACTTTAGTTTACAGTACAGTTCTGTTGTAATGTCTCCCTTCTAGTTTTTGTCTAGTTTGATACCAAGTACAGCTTGTTACATTTTCTTAGTCTACAGTAAAATAAGCTGTAAACACCTCATCAATCAGTCACTGTTATGGCTACGGTCAACACTCCCATCATGAGGTTGGACGTATTCAATACTCAAAGAGCAGACAGTCTATCGCTGTGAGTTCATGTTGAGTACATGCCGATAAACATCAGGTATTGATCCTTTTTGTGTCCCGCTGATTGTTCAGTTTGATTCCACTTTGTTGTGATACATGCTCGCTTACACTCCATTCAATGAACACATACCTGTGGCAGACACATAATCGTGTTATTTCTTCTGTAAACCTCAGGAAGTCGTAAATGAGAAATATGTGATATATTTACTGTAATAACCCATAAAATGACCGTGATATGTCATCAGAGATTAAGGAAACGTATTAAGTTGAAATACTGGCTTCTCTGACAACAACATTTCAGCCCGCATGTTCTCCTTGGCAAACTGCTTTTGTTTGCCTAAATCACATTTATTAGAGTTAAAATTAATGCCGAATGTTTGCTGAATGAGTAAGTATCTGTGTATGATTTGTAGGAAATCAGTAATAATCCTTTAGGAGGAGTAGATGTTTATAACGGTTAAATTGAGCAATATGTTAATGGAGTTTGGCAGTCAGTAAAGCAGGAAGTCACTGAACTCCATAGTTTCTATTTTCAGAGCAGTAGGCTTTTGTTTTCAGGATAACAGACTTAACTTCACATTGACAGACAACTGACAGTTGTAAACAGCTGATCAACTTACAGTGTAGGACTCATTGTTGCTTGTCATTGTCCAATCATAATTGTGTGCACACCTTGCACTCGTGTAGGTTCAGTGACCCTGCAGCAACCTGCCTGAGCTTCAAGTCTTAGGAGGATGGGACGAGGGGAAACAACTCGCCTCAACCACAGATTGTATCTTAAATAGCGAGTCAGTCTCTTTGATATACGGTATATGGTTCCAACCTGTTGTTCCAACTCGCTCCAACTCACACAGTACTCTTTTATGATAGCTGTCTGAATGTGTCATGTGATCTCAAATGAAAACTAACTGTGTCTTTTATTTTTCCACAGTCACTGGAGAGCACTCGTCGTATGCTGCAGCTGGTGGAAGAGGTAAGAAAAACCTTAAAACTTTGAATAATAAAATCTGAGACAAAATATGACGCAGCAAAAAAAAAGGAAATTAATGTTGTGACCCTGGAAGTCTATCATAGTTAAGATACACTTTGGGCAAAGGCTGATATATATTCTAACAGACAAACTGCACTTTTTTACTGCACTGAGACTTTAGATAATATTATTATATTACATGATGTAGTATAATATTACAGCTATGAGGCCATTTTTTTGTTCCTGTCTTATAATTCTGTTACTGTTATTGAAATTTTCATTTCAGTGGTTTGGGAAGAGAGGAGTGACTCACAATATTACCATAAAGCTAAAACAAATGTTCATATTTGTCTGTGCATAGTTAGGATTTTGAGTCCGCAATTGAAAAATAATTGCACTTTTATGGAAGAAAAGCTTATATTTGACAAATTACAATACATTTTTCAGTCACACATTGGTTGTGAGTCTGAGGGAGCCAGAATTTCCAATCACAGTTTGTTCACAATGTCCCCATTATTCTCATTTTCCAACAAAGAACACCATGCTATTCACAACAGTGCAGAGTACGACACTGTAGCAACACACATGCAGGCAGTGGGTTGTCTCACAGAGGCAGAACTGAATGCGTTCTGCTACAGCAGGGACAATCAGAGGCTCCTTGTTTCCTTCGGATACATGGCTTCACTAAAGTAAATCTGTAAGAGGTGGTTAAAAATGTCAGTCAACTCCACAATAGAAAATTGTGATGATTTGGCACGAACAAGTCCTTGTTTTTTTCTTTGAAGAGGTTTGAACAAAAAGTGGTGTGATTTTGTTTTTCACATTGTTATGGGGACAATGACAACTTCTTTTGCCTCTCAGAAACAGCACCTCTGTACTAACATGTCGTATAGGAATAGTTTTTGCTTTATTGCAGAGGGTTGGATAAAAAAAAACAAAGGCTCAATACAAAGCTGGAGCCAGGAGACCTTTAGTTTAGTTTAACACAATAACTGGAAGCAGGGGAAAATAGCTAGCTCACGTGCTAAAAACTGCAGTTCCTCAAATGGCCCCTTGAAGCAGGCTCCAATCCTCTTTGACCCCTTAAGTTAGCTAATGTTAGCAAAACACTAACTAATGATTTCTGTAGATTGGCTAATTTAAGATTTGACCCTGTGTATTTACATGAAAATGAGAAAGTTGCCAAAGGTACCAAGTTTATGTAAGCCCGTAGCACATGGCAGCAGGGTGGGACTTAGGAAGGGCCAATCAAGGACATGTGCACTTTGAGTGACAGATGAGTAACGTCACAGCTGGCTAGCTGATAGTTAGCCGCTTGATTCAGCCGCCTCAGCTTAACTCACACTCCACCTTTTTGGCTCTTCAGAAACCCGTGGGTGACGTCACAGACTGTCCATATTTCTGTCTGTTTATATTTTATATGATCTAGCTCTGTCAAATAAAAATTAAGTAAGTAAAAAAATCCAACTAGCAGCACCTTTTAAAGCTCAGTCATTCACAAGTTTCTATCTTTTTTGTTTAATCAAGTTAAGCTAACTGTCTCCTGGATGTAGATTCCTATTTAATGGACAGATATGAGAGTGGTATCAATTGATTTATATAACTCTTGGCAAGAAATTGAATAAACACCTTACCCAAAATGTCAAACTATTCCTTAAAGATCTCTCCTGCTAGGCACCAAACAGCATTTAACTGTTTTGTTAGGAATGAAATCAAGTCATTATAGCATTTTATTGCTAAGATTCAAAGATGACTTACAGCCAGGCTCAAGGAAAAAAATGAGAGGTGGAAAAAAAATGTTATTTTGTATGTGAAGAATAAAGTTGAAATGTCAAAAATAAAACCAGACTTTCATAATTTGTGCCAGATGTAAGAAAAAATGGTCTTTATACACTATTACATAATATCACATTACATAATTACACAATTTCAACTTCAATTTATTCTTGAAATGTGAAATAATTGAAATCCTCCTCTTTTCCTTATGCCTGGTACTATTACTGTCCCATGCCTCATTGATTGCTGAATCTAATCTTAACAAACACAGCATGTTTCTGTCAGGCAGGACTGAGTAAACCGTGAGTCAACCAAGTGATGGCGTGAATAGCACATTATATGAAATGAACTAATGTCATAGAGAGAAAAGATAGACACACACACACACACACACACACACACTGACTCTGTAGATTTTTATTGGCTCATGTAACATTCATGCCAATAAATAATACTGTAATAAACTGAGAATGAAAGACAAGGAGAGAGAGAAACAGAGAGAGTGACTCGCCAACAAGCAGAGGCGGAGGGAATGAAAGGGAGAGAAGGATACAAGGAAAGAAAAGGCGTGGACAGCTGGGGGCGGTGGTGTCTGACGAGCTCTCGCTGCAGATCTCAAGGTCATATTGATCATCAGTGGACATATGTCGACACACGGCTCCACCCTACTGCTGTACTGCAGGCCGGGGGGAGGCTGAAGGAGAGGCAGACAGAGGAGGAATGCAAGGAGGAAGTCTGCTGCTCCTCCTCCTGTTTAACAGACACAAGGTGAAAAAGAGAGAAGGGAAAGTGAGGGGACAGATATGACTCACATACAAGTCGTACATGAAAAAAATCTCGGAGGACAGCAACAAAACACTGCTGAAAGCACCATGGAATGAGGAAATGTGTTAGAGAGGAACAGATTTGATCAGTGTTGTTATTAAGTTTCACAGCATTGCTCCATGGTGTGGTAATATTATCAACTGAGGACATGATGGGTTTTCAATTTAAAAATGAGCTGGGAAGAAGGTTAGAAAAAAAGAATTTAATCTTATTTTGGAGGAAAAGTATTTTCTGAATAGTAGTAGTAGTTGCTTTTTGAAATCAGTGCACACGCTGAGGTTACCTTTCTCCTCTACAGCTTTTACCTGAGAATATTTACTTTGGAAGCACTTCTAAGCAATTGATTACACCCGCATGGTCACCTTAAAGGGACAGTTCACCTCCAAATCAAATATACATATTCATTCAGAGCAGTTTCATGTAGGAGCTACTTTCTTTCTATTGGAAAGTTAATAAGTAGTTCCAATGGATTCAAAAATGAGTAGTTCCTACATGAAACTGCTCACGACAAGGTGTGTTGATTATTTTGAGTAACTGGGTCGTGATTTCGGGACAGTGATGTAGCTTTTAACTTTTTCACATAAAATTTTTTTTTTGGTGCTTTGAACACCACAAGCGTGCTGCCAGTTAGTCCCATTATACTGGGGAGAAGGCAGACATATCTATGGCCTTCTATCTCCAAAACTCCTCAGATGATTATAGCACTATAGGCTGGGGGAAAATATATATATTTATGATTTTGGGATGAACTGTCCCTTTAAGTTGCTCAGCTGTAAATAATTAAATAAATAAATAGAAAGTAATAATAATAATAAAACAAAACAAAATAAACAAAAATAGTAAGGAAACAGAGTTGACTAAATGAGTCTTTTTGTTCTGAACTATAAGACTGGTTTCACAAATAAGGATTATTATATTTTATTTTATTCTATAATTATGTATTACATTGTAGAGATAAAGGGAATTTAAGATATTTATTTTCTCCACAGGTGTACATAAAATCATTTGTTGAAAAAGAGATGCCAGTCTGGAAATGAACCTCAGTTTCACTAATATCAGAGGAATAATCTCAGCCATTTTTAATGATTGTAATAATAATAAAAGCTTTATATAAATGTCACAATACCAGAATTTTAAGCTTTGATATAATACTAGTGAAAAAAAGCAGGAAAACTGAGGTCTTGAATGATCTTTTTTAACAGTTTTGGTTCTTTTGATACTATATTTGATGGATATTGTATCATTTTAAACATGTCGTATTGAAAAAATATTGAAGCATTGATACTTTTGACAACCTTATAACTTTAATTATATAGCACCTTTCAAACTTGCTATCACAAAGTGCTTCACAGAGAAGGACAAATGGGAGAAGCAAGACAATAATCAAATACAAAATCACAGTGAATAAATAAATTAGAAATAAAACACCTTAAAATAAAGATACAATAATGGATAAAAGTACATATAAAAGAACAGATAAAATAATCAAGAAAAAGCTAAACAGTTATATAGCCTAAAATCACAAATTTTATTTTTTTATTTTTAATTTGAAGGTTGCTTTTGAGTAAGTAAAAATACTTTATGTTGCAGCGCACCATGAAGTCTTCAAATTTGCAACCCATCTACTAAAATGTGTGAACTCCTCCACTGGATTTGAGCATGAAGAGCACTGAAGCTCCTCCATGCAGTCCTGCACGGGATCATGGTTGATTATTCCTTTGAGTTTCCCCGGGGACACGTTTCGACTACTTTGGGATTTCTCTTGGATGGAGGCTCGCAGAATTACAGAATAATTTATACACCTCAGTTTCCTTATTGCTCCCCGCTCGCCTCTCAAACATCAATGTGGCTTTGCTCCCAAACTGCTGAGGAGGCAGGGGGGATGTGTGTGCGCGTGTGTAATGATGTGTATGTGTGGTTTGTGCATTTAAGTGTGTGCATGTGTGTGCGCACTGACACACCATAATCTTATTTATGCCTATCAGGCCGAACCAGGTGCCTCATCTTAGTGCGGCGGTGCTGTATTTCTAAGAAGCAGAGAGGAGGAAGAGTTGCATATAAGCAAGTGTCGCTATCCTCCGCCTCCTCACACTCTTTCTACCGACATCAAAACCTGTAGCCAACCCAGCCTATCAGTGAACTAATAGCTTTACTGTTGCGCTCATGCAGGCTCAGCTGTTCAGATGGTTCACAGTCACAGGAAGGAATTAAAATGAAGATCTGAAGGCTGAAAGAAGACCAACAGACACTCTCTATTTTAAATTTAGGGGAAAAAGAAAAATAGTCTTACTCACAGGTTATAAGCAATACTAATGCAAGGTCCAAAGGTCGAACAGCTGCTGACTCACTGACAAAAGGGGTGTTGGGATCTTGGGTTATTAATTGTGTCATTTGTACATGGAAATCCAATGGCATGGTTCTCATTTTAATGAGAACTCTCCTTTGCTGTCAGCGTTATTATTGTTAATCTCCTGGGGGCTGTTTCCATGTTTCCTGCTTAAGGTGTAATGGTCTAATCAATACCAGCCTGCATGCTGACGTTTGGGGTGCAAAATATTCTAATTTGTTCCTTTAGGAGAATGGAAATGATCCCTGGATGTTGTGGTGTTAAATTAGTCCATTTTACTGAATATACTTTTATTTTCACACCATAGCGGGGTGGCTTAAATTCACATTTACTTATAAAAAGCTTTAAAAAGTAAGAAATAGTCTTAAAATCTGTTTGGCAGGGTCTTATTTATTTATCAAAGGTTGTAACCATGGTCTCAAATTCACTCTAAGCACAAAATGAATCGCGCTGTATTGCGCAATTCCCAGTACAATATTGAAAGGATAAGAGGATACTGGCGAAATAATGTGTAGGAAACATTGCAAGGAAACATTGCAAGGCAAATAACTGTCCAACTCAGTCAATATTTGGGATGTAAAAAGTAGAGCAATCATCAGTCTAATCTACACAAGGAATTTGACAAGATTTGTTATGTCTGTGAAGATTCTCAGTCATCCAGGTCATGGTATTCGTAGCAAGGGTAATCGTAGGCAACTGGACTTGATAGCTCTTGAAGACGTTTCGCCTCTCATCCATTGCTAGATTCGTTTTGTTAACGGACTGTCTTGAGGCTAAATGCGACATGACCTAATAACTTAAAAGCCATGTATAAACTCTAAAACAGAGAGCAATAGTAATACAAGAGTGTGAATGAGTTCTACCTTGATATAGCCTAATTTCAGACTCAGGCTATGCGACAATTGTAGTGATTACTATCAGAAATGTTGTGCATAAATGTATTTGGACAAACGTTCTTTAACCCAACTTGAACTTAACTTAATTTTGTTGTAATTAGAGTTTTGAACTGACTGTAGGCTATATGTATTTAATCAGAATAGTAAACCTACATTTGTTGTTTAGTTTTATTACTAAAAAGTCTTACCTTGGTAATACATACCTTGCCAAGGTAGCCAACAGTTAGGTTTTCTGAAATGTGTGGGTCTTCATGTTGCAAATATGTAATTTGCTACCTCTACTTTGAATTAAAGATGTGTTTTTTGGATATTTAATGAAATAGGTCTTTTGGGAAGTCATTTTACTTCTCGGAGAGGTAGCTGAGAAAATTGACACCAGTCTCGAGGCTGTCAGCTAAATATGAAGCTAGAGCCAGGAGAGATTAGCTTAGCATAAAGACTGGAAGCAGGGGCTACAGCTAGCCTCTTTATGTCCAAAGGTTAAAAGTAGCTGCATATTTAGCGCAAGACTTTGGAGTGGTATCAAAATTCTTATCCAGTTCTCCATGAGAAAGCAAGTATGTCTTGGCCTATTTCCCAAAATGTCTAATTATTCTCTTAATATACCTTTTTCACAGCCGCCATTTTGACATGAAAGAATAAGGTAAGACAGGTGTTACCAATGATACTAATTAAGGTTTTTCCATTCAGGGTGTTGCTATTGAGCATGTTGGCTCACTCAAAGGCTCTGCTACACAAAATAAAATGGGACCTTAATTAGTATCATTGATAACACCTGTGTTTACCCTGCTATTTTATATCAATATGGCTGCAGTGAAATAAGTCATTAAAGGCATTCAGATAAAGCCCTAGCTTCCCTCCCTTGTGCTAGCTTTACTGTCTTCAGTTATTGTGTTTTAGTGGAGTAGAAGAGGCCAATATCAAAGAATGATAGTGAGAAAGAAAAAAATAATAGTTTTTTTTTAATCTGCACAAAAAAGGAAAGGAATATGTGAAGGGGAAATTGCTTATATGGCAGCTCATATTTTTCAGCTGCCACTGTTCCCTAAGCTGTTGTAGCCTCATTACTGACCTCTATTTCATTTCATTTTTCCTCCCCCTTCGTTTCTACCTGACTGTCTTTGGGGAATAGAGCAAAGATGCCGGCATCAGGACTTTGGTTATGCTGGACGAGCAGGGAGGTAAGTCTGCACGAAGAGAGGTGGCGAATTTAGTCACAACATATTAATATTACTAACAGCTGTTCACATTCAAAAAAGCTGGTATAAAGATTCTGTATATTATAAAAGTAATAAATTGTGATTGTATTCACATGCTAGCAGCACCACAAGGGGCATTATTGTTTATAGACAGAGCTTAAATTTATGGTATCAAAACACTTGTGAATGGATGGATTGTTTCATATGCAGTTGCTTGTTTTCATTTAAATGCATTTCCAAACTAATTCATTTTTTTCCTGATTTTTAGAGAAATATTCTCTGATTTGGGTTTTGATTTAATGCATGATTTATTTGATTGGTCAAGAGTGTCAGTTTAACTTTGGGAAATTTTCTTTCTTTCAGCCTCCTTTAACCTTTGTTTCCTTTGGCTAACATTTTTCTTGTTGGTTTGCCTAACTGCTTTTGATTTGCCAGCAGCTTTTTGTCTTATTTCCATTAGCTCACAGAGACAACGAAAGGAAATCTTGAAAGTGCCAAAACACTAACAGAAGAATATTTAACGCCAGCCACTGCAGTGCCAAAACCCTACAGCTCAACACCAAGATAAATTAAACATTGTCCAGAGTACTGTCGAACATGATTGCCCCTGTGGCAGCCAGTGGCAGGGTGACTTCTGGGCTGTTCTTGGGTCTGTTTGTGCTATAATCTTCTCTAGAATTACTGAGGTAAAACTGTTCGGATGTTAAAATGATTAAAATGCAGTCATGTTGGTGTCACAGACTTAGTAACCTTCAATGCAATGCCAACAGATTTTACATTTCACTACATCTAAAGACCCTTAATTGTTAAATAAGGGGGAACAAAAGTTCCCTGGTTCAAGGTCAGTTCTTGAATTATTAGTTGTGTTCCATTTTGCTCTGTCTTCGAATAGTTGAGCAAACTTGATACCTAGTAGAACCTCAGTCAACTGTCTCTTGTTTCCTGATATTTCCTGTATTCAAATATGCTTTGTGCTTGGCTTGTCTATGTTGAAAGAAAATTTTAAAGATAACTTAAAAGATGTTTGTTGGGGAACCTATAAAAGCAATATATAGTTGAATCTTAAATTGATAAAATGTTAGCAAAATGCTAGCTAACTAGCCAGCTAACAGTTAATGTTGATTTGCTAGCTAGTTAGCCAGTGTTTTGCAAATATTAGTTATCAGATGTAACTAGCTAGCAAGCAGCTGATGTAAATTAGACTATATGGCCAGGTAGTTGCTTGAGAGCAAAACAGTTGCTAATCAGCTTGCTAACCAGTGATGTAAATTAGCTAGCTAGTTAGCTAGCGTTTTACTTACCATAGCCATGTGACTATATATTTAAGAATTTGGTGCCAACTACATAGCATAGCGCATCTAAGTACAAGAAAGGAGAAAGTTGACTGAGATTCCAAAACAGATAGGACGTAGGAAGGGTCAATTTGTCCAACCTGTCTTTATCCTTTTCCTGTAAATACTACTGGAAGCCTAAATGCCCAAACAGGTCTGAGAAGAGCTAAACAGACCCTGCCACAGTCCAGAGATGGATAAGAAAAACGATCGATTTAGCTGGTAATGACAAAATATTCAATCACTTCTCTATCAATCCATATCCTGCTTTGTAAAATCCCTGGTCAGATACAGTTTGTTTATGAGCAAACCAACAACCCCCATTAAATGAAGTGGTTTAAAGAGTGCAACATCAAACAGTCGAAAAGATACCTTGTGCTTCACTTTGGTGTAAGGAGGCCCTCAGCTCTCCCCTTGGCTGGAAGGCACATAAACCACTTTATCAATCCTGTAAGCCTTAATTGCACCAACACGGTTGTTCGCTCAGGGGGATGAAAGCTCTATCCCTCCTCGGACCATCCATTTATCCCATCATCCCCAGTGTCCACAGTGCTACTCTGCACTCGCAGGATCACCACTCCAAAATCAATTGCAGCGGCTGACTGAGCACACACGCAGGCGGCTGTAAGCCTGGGCTGACCTCTGACCTTGCATTATTGACTTTGTGCAGGCAGAGGCCAGTAGCCTGGTGCTTGACACTGGAGACAGTTATTAAAAGGAATAGTTCACCCAAAAATTAACATTCAGTCATTATCGACTCACCTTCATGCCGATTGAAGCTCAGGTTTAGTTTTTTAGGCAACAAAACACTGCTGGAAAACAGCACTGCAGAATGGATGTGAATGGTTACCAGTTTTCGAACATTAAAAAAAAAAATGCAGCACTGTTTTCCTCTGAAACTCCAGCAAGGTTTTGTGGACTAACAAACTAAACCCGACCTTCAATCGGCATGAAGTTGAGTAGATGATGACTGCATTTTCATTTCTCGGTGAACTGGGTATTTCTGGGTATCCCTTTTAAGGGTGCAGTTTGGTTTTGGTGAAAAACAATATAAATCTTCCAGCCACTGACCATTTTTTTCTCACCAATCACTCTTTAATGAGAGCAGCGTGCTCAATGCCGTTACCCCACTTCACTCTAATAACACTGACTCAACGTGGATCCTTTCTTGGTTGAATATATTTACATAAATGCATGCCAACCAGGGATTTTACAAATCTGAAAAAGTCAATGAACTGCTTTTTTGAATCCGCTCCATATTTAACTGTGCCTCACCCTTTCACACTCTGCCTGCACCGTGTTTCCTTTAATCACAATCAGGATGGAAAAGACTTTGTCACCAACCCACCATCCACCACATCAGCATGACAAAGGCCCTAACGCTCACAAACCAGAAATCCAATCATAGTTGAAATCCTTTCAGTTACCTTGAACGAGTGCAAAGCCAGATGAAGCAACACAGGCACTTTTCAGTTCAATAAGCCAGTGTTATTCACTTGCAGTCAAAGTAATTTGCAAGTAGTTTAAATGGTCTCTTAAAGGGTCTCTTAACTAAAAAAGGTATGTGCACCACGCTCATGCCTTGATCCGCAATCAACATGGTCCATGAAGCCACTTAGATTTATGTTTCAAAACTATTTGAATAATTCCAATAACTGTTAGGGTTTGTATAGAGGCTCCTAGGGCCTGGTCAGACCAAACAATAGTAATATCAATGAGCTCACTAGACTCCTTATTTTGCCTGTTGGAACAGCAAAAATTAGCAGCTATAGTTCACCGTGCTTGCAGAAAAATTCTTCACAAGAAGGAAAAAAAGACCTGTGATGCATGATGCATTTTTGCTTTGGTCTGGTGAAACTATAAATGGAAGGAAGGTAGCAATCTCTTAATAGCTCATGACGATTAGCTTAGTTTAGCATAAAGACTCAAACTATTCCTCTAACATAAACGCTGAAAGATTTCAACTTCCAGGTACAATGAGAAATAGTATTCACTGTCATTATTTGATTTTTTGTGCTTTTTATTCCGTTTTCTGGCCAAAAAATTGCACATAATTATATTTTATCCCATCAAATCAATGCACTCAATAGAAATTTAGTTCAGTCTTGATCTCCCACCCTTACACACACATGCACACACACACCAGAGTACGCACACATGACTCACTTACTTCTCATCATATCTCATATTTCTGTCAATCAGTCAATGAAATTCATTCCACTACTGTCATCCCTTTGTCCTGACCAGAGCAACTCGATCGTGTTGAAGATGGCATGAACCATATCAACCAAGACATGAAGGAAGCCGAGAAAAATTTAAAAGATTTAGGGAAATGCTGTGGGCTTTTCATATGTCCATGTAACAAGTAGGTACTGACAACGTGCCCCAAAGGTTCTTTACATATGTGGTGGCGTCCAGTTTTTCCTTTTTTTTTCTTTTTTGTTTTACTTTCTTTCGTCACAGTGAGTGTCTGAAGTTGTTGTCTTCTCTCCTTTGTCCTCTCTATCTCTCTCTTCCTCTCCTCTTCCTCCCTCTTCTCTCTTCTCGTGCTTCGTTCTGTGGGGGATAAATGACTTGTGTTTAATCAGAGCAACTGGAGCGCATCGAGGAGGGAATGGACCAAATCAATAAGGACATGAAGGATGCAGAAAAGAATTTGAACGATCTAGGGAAATTCTGTGGTCTTTGCTCCTGTCCATGTAACAAGTAGGTGCTGCTTGCCTGCCTGCCTGCCTGCCATTCAAAAAATAAGAACAAATATCTAAGAAATCAAAATATAACCGAGGTAGAAGTGACATCATGATGGCCATCAGCCAATAGTCCGCTCTGCTCCAGCTCCAAATAACCTCTGACTCCGCCCCTTTCACACCCATACAAGGTGGACACAAGAGCCACGATGTGCTTTCAAATGCCTTTTCTCCCACACACTCAAACATACACAGGACACTTAAAGTCGAACTGAAATTTGAATTCTGCTCACTTTTTTTATACTACTTATGTATGTTTTTCCACTTTTTGGAAAAAGTGTATAAGCTTCAAGCCTCTACGAAGGCATTTCCCATGACAGCGTTTGACTAACATTTGAGGAATCACACACTGTGAACTGTGGTGCAATACTGCTTGAGAACGTCATAGACCTTTGATTCAATATTTGCCCCAAATATTTTTATCTACCATTAGTAATTTACTTTATTCAACATTTGGTTGGACCCATCATGCGGTTAAAAGAGTGCTGAAAAGTGAAAGTTATCAAGCTAGGCTAACAAGCTCCCTCTCAGAAAGTGGAAGCTTGTTACTGTTGGCACTGATTCACATGCTGTGTCATCACCAGTTCCCACACACCTAGCAATGTTTTCATCTCGCATTATATTAACGAGGAGGTTTAGCTAATGTTAGCTGCAGAATCTGAGGTTAATCCACAAATTGGGCGGGCCGGGTAATAAAAATTAACATTTGGATCAACAACAGATGGGTTGTGCACAGGAAATAGGGTGCGTCTCCCCAGACAGACAGAGACAAACACCAAGAATATATATGCACTGATTTCTGAGCAGCACGGAATTTTGATTTCAGTTCAACTTTAATGGAAATTCAGATGATGTGAAGACACATACCCTGATTGCGGGCACATGCAGCAGCCTTGGGTTCTTACTGCGTCATCTCGCTTCCAGACATACAGTGTCCCAGAATTCATATCTCCATGACTGGCAAGCATCCCATAGTCCATCAGTCTGAGCCATCGCTACATGATTGGCCTCTTTGAAGTAGCCCAGACGCTTCCAAACATCATGTACCATGTAACCATGTAAACACCCTACCCAAGCATACTTATCTCTTTGCTGCTGCTTTGGTACAGTTGAACCAGACGTGCAGATAAGACTGGTGAGACCCAAATCCTATTAAGCCATCTTTAAAAAGTCCAGTCCTCCACATAAGCTCTTCTCCACTCAGCCAAGGCCATAGTTCATCAATAAGTGCCACTCTTAACACCCTTCTACCAAGTGCCCCTCTCCAAGTGCCCTATTCTCTAAGCCTCCACTTCTCCAAACACCTTTATAATGGGAGTCATCTACATGCAGGTGTACCCATTTTAGAAGTCCCTTTTAATATTTATACTGATTTCTCCAGAAAAAGGAAATATTTCAGGAAGAAGGGGCTTCTACAATGACATCAGTGTAGCTATTGGTCTTCCCAACCAGAAAATCACTTAGATTCAACCAAAAGAGCAGGGCTGGGGCTCCCGAAGCATCTTGGCACTCAGATCATTTGATGTGTTGACTCCAGCTGGAAATCCAGTGATCTTGGTCCCAAAATGTCTTCGGTCAGCCTGGTTCCAGGACTGTTTGACACTTCTCCTCATCTGCATGATCTTTACCACCACCACCACCACCACACCGCTCTAACATCCAGTAGAACCTCACCTCTCTGCAGGCAACAAGATCTTTTTGTTTGCCCCTAAGCACCCCCCTCCCCCACCACCATTTCTGAACCACCAAGCGCCAATGACATGGAATGACTGGCGAGCATGACCCTTTGAATGCTCATGCATGCATGAAAATGCAACTCATAACAGCAATGCTAACCATGATGATGCTGATGTTAACAATGAAGCTGATGTTGATGATGTTGATGGTGATGATGAGCAAATTTTTTATATGTGTTATTTACCATGAGTAGTTCAAAACCCAGAGACTTTTTCCGATAAACAGGGAATAAACAGCAGATAGTCATAAGAATTTATGAAAGGTCCAGTGTATAAGATTTACAGGGATTTATTGGAAGAATATGGCAGAAAATTAATGTAACATTCCTAAGTATGTTTTCATAAGCGTATAATCACCTGAAACTAAGAATTGTTGTGTTTTCGTTGCCTTAGAATGAGCCGTTCATATCTACAGAGGGTGCAGTCCTCTTTCACAGAGACCGCCATGTTACACCATTTCTATAGTAGCCCAGAACGCACAAACCAAACACTGGCTCTAGGCGCAGCCTTTCACATTGTGTGTGAGTTTTGCGACCACTGTAGTTTCTCCTACATCCTTTGAAGGGGAAACATGGTGAACTTGGCGTACTTGGCATTGAGAAAGGCTCGAGGTGCTATCTGCCAGCTCACCGCTAGATGCCAGTGAATCCCACACACTTTGTCTTGTCTTATTTTGAAAATGGTAAAATCTCTGGGAAGAAAAAAATGGGAGAAGATTCAGCTTAAAAGAGATATCTCCAAAAGTGCAAACTTGCAGGGAAACAGATTTTTGAAATTATGTTTTAAAAAAGTTTTACCAAATAATAATGTTTGTTAATTTAACTTACTTTTCTCCTTTAGATGAACTTCAACCTTTTAGTTTTAGAAACCCCCAAAATTTACACCCAAATAATGACAAATCAGGTTCATAGCTCACTGTGAACAATTTTTGAATTACAATTTTTTTTTCTAAAAAAATCAAAGATTGAAGTTTATCTAAAGAAGAAAAGTAAATTATCTCAACAAAAGATCACAGGTTGGCAAAATGTTGTTCAGTTTATTACCAAATTTAAAAGTTTGAATTAGATCCCAAACTCAAAAATCTTGTGAAGGCAGTTACCTTGAAATTGGTTTTCTCAGCAGTGTTTTTATGCAGCATAATCGGTGTCTTAAACTGTGCAAAATATTCAAGAAATACTTTAATATAATTTGTACTTATGAGCACTAAAAATAGTTGTATATGCCACTTTGAAGATGACTACACTCATAACTGTGATTTTACAGATCAAAAGTGCAAAAAGAGACTAAAAGTATGTTAATTATAGTCCTTGCAGGAGAAACAAGGAAAAGAGGCAAAAAAGGGAAGCGAAAAGAGGGATGCTACATGACAAAATAGTCAGAACGCTTGAAGGGAAGGCAGCGAACAAATCACAAGACAAAAATGACAGTATGACACATTCAAAGCAAAACAGAAAATCAGGAGTGATCTGTGTTGTTCCTGGAAGCTGGAAACTGGGTTAAGCCACATGCGCAGTGAGATGTTTTCAGAGCTGTAGTCATGTTTGTTCTGTAAAATGGGTACATCATGCCTCTGTGCATGTACTGCATTGGTACCCTTGTCTGTACATGGCTCCATGGCGTGGTGATGCAGCCCACTGCTGCCTTGTTTTCCCCCCTCTGGTTCTGCTGCAGTTTCAATGCAGTGCCGCCTCTCCTGCATAGCGCTGTGCTAAATTAGCTTTTATCCAGCAGCACTGGCTGTTCAACATTACTGTTCGCTAAGCTCCCTCTCCCGCAGGGAACTCGCTCACATGTAGGTCAGCCATATCAGATAGTGGCAGGATAGCCTGCTGGGAAGTTGACTCAAACTAAATGCACACGTAGATGGATGCTAGAAAGACAAAAGAGACATATATATATATTTATTTTTGTTGGATTTTTCTCACCACTCAGGGTGTGAGACTTAATTCCATCATACATGCCGGGATATTTTTTAAATCCCTTCAGCACGCTGGCAGTCTATCAGAATTAGCTGACTCCTAGTTTTCTGCTACCTAATGCATTTGGGTTGTGGCTGCCTGCATGCCACTGTTAGTGGATTTTGATTGGTGGGTAGATCAACTTTCAGGTCACTCAGGGAACGAATTAGAAAGAATGAGTTCAGTTTTACCGCAGGATCTGCAATACTCATATGATCTAATCAGATCATCTCAGTTCAAACAAGCAAAGCTGATTATAGAAGTGCATTATATCCATCCTGAGACTGCAGACAACAAACTGGATATCAAATGAAAGGAAAGAGAGGAGAGGAGAGGAGAAACCATATGTAGAATATTGAGGAACAAATGAAAGAAAAAAGAGAAAGCTGAGAATAACAAACAAGGAACAAAAAGGAAGGACTCAGACAAGGGTAGCGTGTGTGTTTACCACACTGGTGTGTGTCAGCAGGGACAGGGAGCTAAGCGAAGCCTTGCCTCAGTCCATTTCTATTAATAAAAGCAGTGTAGGAGGCTGAGCCATCGCCATCCCCAATACAGCTAGAATACATCCACACAGCTCTCCAAGGTTATACAAAACTCAGTAACTGATCCGACAATACAAGCAAAGAAAGGGCAGAATATTGTTGAATGGATGGAGAAAAATATGTATAGAATATATATGAGAATTATTTCGCATTAATATCAGAGTTAAAGTGCTTGAGAGGTGAAAAGTGCCATCAATAGTGCCTTAAAGGGTTAGTCTGGATTACTTGAAGTGGGATTGTATGAGGTACTTTTTGCTTATCAACGTATTAGCTAGAGTAGATGATGGTCGGCACGCCTCCACTTTGGAGAGGCAGGGAGGAGGATGTAGGAGAAGTAAATCATTAAAGAAAACACTCATGCATCAATACAACACGCATAACGAAATCACCCGGAAAGCTTGTGCTGCTCAACATAATTTAAAAGTAAATATAGCCAACAGAGGCAGGTAGAGGTGTGGAGAAAATAGTACATTTAGGTGGGTGGATGATATATGCATACATGACTCCACGCATTGCCTTAAATACACTTAAATGGATATTGTTTTTTGAGGTGTTACCTTGTTTTAGGCAGTTAAAATACTGCAGCTGACCTTGTCCACAGATTGCTTTGCTTCTGTGTTGGTACTCCAATCTAGATATTTTCTGACCGCCATCTACTGTAGTTAATACTTTGACTATCAAAAAATACTTCATAGAACCCCACTTCAAATAATCCAAACTATCCATTTAAATAACCAAAACGTGCCTAATGAAAATACAGATGAACCTCTGTTGAACTTCCTATCTGTTCCCTTTATCCCCGACTCTTTTTGTGCCAAATCAGATGCTCAATCTGACGGTGTAAAGTCTGACAGGCAGAATGAGGTGACATTTACAAAGCCGTGCAGCCAAGTTGTGATTGCATGTGGTGTTAGCACAGCTGTATTTGTCATATGCCTTCCACTCTTCAGACAGAAGCAGATAGAGATGAAGCCGAGGGATTTTGTTAGTGTTAAAATCCCTATCACACTCTTCACTGCTCTGCCTCACTGCGGACCTGACATCCCAGCTTGTCCGTAACTCTCAACCTGGAAGAAAAGCGGTGACACTTTCAGAAAACACAAAGCGAGGGGTGGGGGTAGAGGTGTGGGAGTAGTTAACCATGGTGTATTCTCTGTTTACTCCCTCTAGTTTCTTGTTTCATTTTGTTTCCTTGTTTTTTTCATTTGGCAGTTTGTTGCTCGTCGTCCCTCCTAACAATGTGACAGTCCTGTACACTCTGTGTTTGTGTGTCTGCCAAAAGCTCGTCTCTTCTCTGTTTTCTGTCACATTGGGACATTTAACTGTGGGAGTGGGGTGGGGTTTTATCATTGCAACAACACAGAAGTGCCAGGCGGATGGTTCAAAGAAAAAAAAAAGGGAAAGGGAAGGGGTATTGTCACATGTTGAAGCTACTAAAATGCATGCTTAGACTCTACAAACCACACAGATGTGACTTGTGCCTGATTCTGAACAATATGTTATATACCTACAAGATATAACATCACACACATTACTATTGTGTAACAGGAGAATGAGCCTGTACCAAACCCAGTCTACCAGCCAGTCCATGCCTGCTATGCTTTGCTTGACTTAGTCTAGTCCCCACCATATATTTATGTGCTGGATGCATGAAACCAAATAACACCTCTGTGTCAGTTGATCACGCTACATACTGATATATATTTATATCTGCTGCAGTACCTCAAATCCAAGGCTCTCTTTGTAGATTTGACTAATGGGAGGGCAGCCTGGTTGAGGTAAATGATGAATAGCTAGCTCAGACTGTTGAGTAACTGTCCGTCCTCGTCCTCCCTTCTTCGCTGTCGGCGGCCAGGATGAAGAGCGGAGCCAGCAAGGCCTGGGGGAACAACCAGGATGGGGTGGTGGCAAGCCAGCCCGCCCGCGTGGTGGACGAGCGCGAACAGATGGCCATCAGTGGAGGCTTCATCCGCAGGTAAGAGAGGAGCTTCAGGTTCACCTGAAACTTAAAATAGACAGTTAAGGGAGAAGATGGAGAGTGGATGCACCAGAATCCAAGTATTAGTCAGGAGAGCACAAATAATGCGATGGAAACAGATATTTCTTGCTCATTAATTGGAAAAGGTCAGCGCCACGATTACCTCAGCAGACTGAAGAAAACCTTAATCAATCACTGATTTAATGCACCAGGATTATTACCTTCAACTGAATACAATTTTATTTTATTTGTTTATCTTTACTGCCAAGTTTCTATTTCAAATGCATAACAGGATCTTTTGATTTCGCCTTTAGGTTTTAGATTTTTCAATATCCCCGAGTTAAAAGAGAGATGATGATTTTGACATGACTTCCTGTATAAAGAAGACGGTTAGCTTAGCTTAGCATAAATACTGGAAACAGGTAGGAAATAATCCGTATTCCATCTCTGAACATTAATCTGTAAATAAACTGAGGTTCAAAAAGAAATTCTGATTGGTCTTGGTCTCAAGTACAGGTTCAACAATTAATCAATTTTTAGTTAACTATTAAAGTAATCACCAACTATTCTGATAATCGATTAATCATTTTGAGTCTATTTTTTTTAATGGAAAGTGTCAGATTCTCAGATGTGAATATTTTCTGGTTTCTTTAGTCCTCTATATGACAGACATTTGATGACATCACCATGGGCTCTCTGAAACACTGAATCAATAAGGAAACTAATTTTTAGTTTGGGCCCTAGTCTCAAGACTTTTTTTGAAAGTCTCGATCTTGTCTCAGAATCAACGGCATTTTTACTTAGTGTTGTTTCTGTGTCAGACAAGATCACTTTAATTTGCCTGTGCATTGTCTGATTTATTTGTTAACATTTAAATGCAACCAATAACTTGATACATTTTTAATTTTTGTCGTGGGTGTCTCCCCTCCCCACTCTTCACATGTATTCCAACAAAGGGAGTGAGAGCGACTGGGATGAAATGTCAGCACAGATCTTCTGTAATAAAATTGGGCTGCCTAAACCACAAAGAGTTAATCAGCAAATTAGCGTCCAAAAGAAAAGACATTGCAGTATGTTACTTCTGCAATGCCACCCTTACTAAGAGGGTTGGGACCATGTCAAACTTTTATCTGCACCTTAAAGGAAGCATAAGGAAAGATAAGCTAAGCGTAAGTGACAATAGCTGGCTAACTAACGTTAGCAACTTGCCTCTGTACCAAAACTCTTCAGAAATTTCTTCATCCCTCATCCAGACATATTCAGTGAATATTAGCTACATATACGTACGACTTGGGTCAGAGACATGTGGCATCACTTGGTCTTCACTTGGTCTTTACCATTGTCTGTAAATAAAGATGGAAGACACAGCGTCTGATATCATTTGGAGCCAGTCGTCCACTCCATATACAATATGTCAATGGTCTCAACTCCTCCAAGTCTTGGTCTTGTCCTGGTCTTGATACACTCTGGTCTTGGTCATGACTTTGTCTCAGTTTAGGCGGTCTTGAGTACAAATACTGGCTCCGTTCCCAGAAACACATTATAGCACACAACCCCCCTGTAGTGTCCTCCTCGTGCCCAGATGCCTGGTCTGAGGTCAGACACTGCTTTTCAGTGGATCAGAGGTGAAATATGGAAATGAGCGTCTCCAGCTCCTTCCTGAACCTGGTCAACGTTGCAATATGTGGCGTGTGTGACCTGGTGTTTATGCAGACATCACAGTATTTAAATCTGCCCTTGTGTGTGTGTGTGTGTGTGTGTGTTTAGGGTAACAGACGATGCCCGGGAAAATGAGATGGACGAGAACCTGGAGCAGGTGGGCGGCATCATCGGTAACCTGCGCCACATGGCCCTCGACATGGGCAACGAGATCGACACCCAGAACCGCCAGATCGACAGGATCATGGAGAAGGTACAACACATGCTAAGATATAGATTGTATTGTGTTTGTAATGCAGCTTTAATGACTTATTATTTAAGGAGATTTTGACTTTTTCAGTGATGCTTCACACATTCATACAATAACAAATGTGAATATCACTGATTCAGCTCAAACTTTTTTCAGTCATCCATGATTTTTCAGGCACAAGCAAAGTCCTCAAACCTCTTCCAACAGGGTGGACAGATTTTAGCTTATTTAGAGAGATACTGTGCAACTTAACAACAGAATTAGCCAAAAGGCTAATTTTCATCTGACCAAGGTGTTCAAAACAGGGATTCGTATCATGCACAGACAAACAGTAGAAACCCCTGGAGATGATATCTACACACATTTTCATAGAATAGCAGCATATATAGTTCATCAGTACAACAGTAATCCCTGGTGGGAAACAGAGAGTAGATACAAGCACTGAGACCTCTGTCTTGAGAGGTCCACCATTTTCTTACGTGACCGTGCATGTTTATTTTTTATTCTTTTGTTGACAGTAATTGCACATATTTCACTTTATGGTTGGTCTTTAACTAAGATTAAGGTCTTTTTGAAAAGGTGATTCAAAATCACAAGTTCATTCCCACAGACAAAAGTACTGAGATCTCTTACTAGTAAAAGTAGTCAAAGTAGTTATTCTGTTTTTTATCACAAACACAAGACGACACATAAGAGCATTTTAATGTTGTAATTTGTCAATGTGGAGCAAATATTAGATGCTTTGTATATTACTGGGTTGATTAGTTGTGCAATACTTGTTCATATGATATCAGCAAATCAAACTGTATGTTTTTCATAAGTGACTAGTAACTATCAGTCTAAAATAAATGTAGTGGAGTTAAAAGAACAATATTTACCTCTGAAATTTCGTGGAGTCAAAATATAAAGTAGCATAAAATATAAACACTCAATTAAAGTGCAAGTATGTCAATATTGTACAGTACTTGAGAGAATGTAATCAGTTACTTACCCACAATGGTCATTCCTATGTTTCCAGGGTCCCATGTTTTAGTTCAGTTCGTTAATTTATTTAACAGGAGCCATGCATCACACAGCTGTTGAGCCTAAGTTAGCTACAGCTAATTTTCATATTCAATTACTTTATATTGTCTATAAATTGAATTTCCCAGTATAAAGGTCTACATGCTGTTTCAAGCCATTTAAATACGTCCTTGTAGAGAAATAATAAATTAACGAATACTTTATTTACTTGTTGGCCTAAAAGTTGTCTAATTTAAATATAATGACTTATGAGTAAAGTATATGGTGTCTACAATATAAAGTGACCTCAGTGTGGACAATGTTAGGCACTGCCCTGTATAATCTCACTACAGCTCTATGTTTGCTGATGAAAATTAGATTAAAAACCACCACATCTGTTAGGAATGTTGGCAGTCTCTCTGAGCCTCATCCACCACTGCAGAGGAACATATACTCTATTCTTGTTAGTCTGTCTAAAAAGAACAACCAATACAAGCAAACTGACACCCTTCTCTTCTTCCTTCTTCCTCCCTTCTCCCTCACCCAGGCTGATTCCAACAAGACCAGGATTGATGAGGCCAACCAGCGCGCCACAAAGATGCTGGGCAGTGGCTAAACGCCCTGACCTCAGAGCGTGGGCATCCCGCGCCGCACGTCGACAGGCGCTGACATGCTTTCATCATGGTATTGACCTTCTAGGTTTGCACACATGCACATATCACCTCCCCTCCCCATTGTAAATGTTGTTCTGTGTGTCGTCTGTCGAGCTTTTTCAAGATGATTGTCCTCGTAAAAAGATGATTTCTTATACTCCGTATATCATTCTTTCCAAAGGTTGTATATAGTGCTGACTTGATGGCTCTCTAGCTCACCTGTGAAGTTTTTATTCTCTTTATCAAAATATATATATATATCATATATTATTATATATCATATATAATATATATATATAAAAGTACACTGCTCTGGATGACAAGTATATAATAGGAATGCTATACAAGCTGTTTGTTTTTATTCTTTTTCCTTTTCAGTATCTCAGTATCGTCTTAGTAAAACTGTGTCATTCCATTTAGGCTACTGTCATGCTCCTTATTTTGGTGTTGTCATGACAAAAAGGGAGAAGGCAGACGGAAATACATGAGTGGAGATTTACTGGGCGGTGGTACAGACGAATGGGATAGCAAAGAGCACTTACAATCAAAAAGGCAGTCGTTGGTACATTTTCCTTCATCGCAATCATACTGAGTTACTGTTTAGACAATGTGCAACTAGACTCTCTGTAGCTGTATTAGACATTGCATTCCAAGTGATGTGAATTGTGCGTTCTCTGCATGACAAATGGTAGATTTTAGTCTTATAAATAAAACCTGTCTGAAAAATATATATATAAAAAACGATAACATGGCAGTAGCAAAATTGACAAAACGCATGCTCAGTATTAGGACACAGTTGATCGTTCCATACTCCTGCAAGTTTGCAATAGTGCCACTCTTTTTGTCTCGATATATTTACCGACTGTGACCATCTCGTTGTAAAATAATGCAAAAGGGATCAAAAAAGTGAGATAAAGGTGAAAAAAAAATGAGGACTTGGGGTTGTATTGCAAAAAAAATGACCTGTTTTCTAAATGATTATGCAGTTCAATGATGACGATGTTGATTATGTGCTGAAAGATGAGGACTGGTTGTGTACTGTAACATAGGTTTTGGATGCTCTGAAAAAAAAAATAAACGTTTGCAATGTAAAGCAAAGACGCATATTTCTGAGAGACCTTACTTTTATAAGAAGACTGTATCTGTAAGTTTATTCTCCCCGTGTGGTTTGTTATTGGTAAAAATACTGATAATATTGAATAACAATATAACTATACTCTGAAACAAAAAAATACATACAAAAGGGTTTTTTTGTTGCTTCTGTACTTTAGAGCTATGCACACCAAATCGCCAAAATGTCGAGTAGTTAGAGTAAGGTGATTAAATACCTAAACCTGAATGACACAATAGGTTCAACCGTGAGATTGATGTCCTCAACGCATGTAATATTAAAGACTCCCTCTCTGTATCCTGTCAGTGTGTGAAGTGGTGGACATTTTGTAGCTAGCTGAATTGATTAAAAGTAATAAACCCTAGTCGCACCCGTGTCTGTCTTTATTGCTTCTGTGAGTTGAGAGGCTTCTGTTTCTCTCTATATACATATATATATATGTATATATATATTTACAGAGAGACACCACTCAGGCTGTGCATTAGGACATGAGGACAATCACTGAGGCAGACAGTCCACCCGGTGTCATCTTTAGGTGTAGAGCAGTCCGGGCATGTTATTAAAAATCATGATTAATACACTGACAGTCAACAAGATATCGCTAGAGTTTTATTTTTGTAAGAAATCATCCACATTCTCTGAAATGTAGAGGAGCCAGTCAATAAACATGAGGCCATTTTCACAATAAAATACATGATACTTAACGGTGTAGTATGCAGGATTTGTTGGTTGCTGTTTGTAAACACAACATTCAAAGTTGGACCCTCCTCCCTGACTCAACAAACGAGACAGACAGCAGCAGTGGTGGTCAGCAGCAGAGTGAGCTAGAGAGCGAATTAAGAGAGGGAGCGACGAACAAAGCAGCAGATCAGAAATGGGTTGTCCCTGACTACAGATTTTCCTAGTCGACCAGTAATCGTTAGCAGGACTGGGGAGTAATGGATACATGTAACAGGATTACATAATCTGGATACCAAAAAAGTAACTGTATTCCATTACAGTTACTAATAAAAGATGATGAAATCAGATTACAGATACATTTGTTAAAATGGGGATTATTAGCAAGATTACAGTTTTAAAATGCATTTTAAAGTAAAGAATCCTATACTACCATGTGCAGTGCACACACATTATAACACTTAACAAGTCTCACAACACCACTCTGGTCTGAGTGAAACCAGCTAATCTCACAGATGCCACTTTCATCATCATGGCCTCTAGTGAAAAACTGCTGGGTGGAAATTTTGTCAGTTTTCTTAAAAATCAATGAATCAATCAATCAATGACTTGCACACAACAAAGGAAGGAATAGCTGGACAAACTAACCCTAACAACGAACATAAAACATCATTTAAGGCTAAACAGTTTCACCAGATTTTATTCTGAAGTAATCCAGAACTAATGGAAAGTAATCAAGTTACATTACTCTAATATTGTGATACTTGCATCAGGTTACTGACTACATTTTTTAACAAGTAATTAGTAACTGCATTGGAGTATATTTTTAAAATAACCCTCCCAACCCTGGTCGTTTAAGTTTAAGCCATTCGTTGACTTGTCGTGGTACGTTTATGATATTAATTTAAGGCAAGAAGCTAAATGCTAAAGGCAAAATGTTAATGATTCTGAATGCGTCTGAGCAACTAGTAAGGAGACTGAACATTTTGTTAATTTATTTCAACACAGCATAACCTCACACATGTCTTGTTGTTCAAAACACGGGAATAAATATCTTCCAACTTCACAAAAACAAATCCCTGCAGACTTATCAACACCCTGGATGATGTATAATTACAGAGTAAATCACTACGTTACAAAGCTACACTCGTCAACCGCTTCGCACCTCCTGTCTCCAACTGAACCCGCCTTGCCTTCATTGTTCCCGGAGGCAGAGTCCTGTCAGAGTCACTGTAAATCGGCTCAGTGAAGTCACTGCCAAACTGGCCTCGCCTTATACAACTCCTAACAATGCTAACAAGCCAATGGCCGCTAAATCACAATTAGCAGCAGTGCACCGGTGAGTCATGTTACAAGGTCCATGCAACACAGGCCAAATAGAATGAAATTTGAGCTGTTTTTGGTCCCTTATCAGAGACATAAAACATTGTTTTCTGATTGTTTAATGCCAGTTAGTGTGTGCAACTCAGCCCTCGGTGAAACAGACCTGCAAATAAATCTTTACACATGACACAGAGAACAGAAAAAAGAGACACAGAGGCAGCAATATAACCTGGTTGCTATGTTTTGATACGGACTGACTTCACACCCTGCACACTGTTATTGGCTGGGGGATACACACCCACTGCCTAAAGGCTGACACCCAGAAACATCCTGATCACAGCGAAATAAGAAAATAGAGGCAGAAGACAGGGTCTCCGCAGATACAGACACCACCACACTCTACAACCATCGTTGAGTCTATACTTTGCTTTTATTAGGAAAATCTTGTAATATGTCTTTAAAATATTCATGGGGGAAGGGGGAAAAATACCTGTTGGTTTGATCACAGCTGATTTTTTTTTTTTTTTTTTTTTTTTTTTTTGCATAATTTGTCAATTTAACTGAAAAAAGTGAGATTAATCTAAGTCTTTACAGCTGAATCCCTCCTGCTATATAGGGTATATATTTCTTTTCACATAATAAGACTGATTCAAAAGTAGGCTGTTCTTTTAAGATGTTACATATCATATTTCTAGACAAACCTATTCTCTGAATGAGTTAAACACAGACCAAATTTGCATCAGAACATGCGAAATACATCTACTTTCTTGCTGACAGTCAAGATCAATAACACTCTCATGTCTCAGGCTGAATATGAAGCTACAGCCACGGCCTGTTAGCTTAGCTTAAAACAGAAACTGGAAATGGGGAAACAGTGAGCCTGGCTCTGTCAAAAGGAAACGAGGTCCATCTACCTACATCTCTGAACATTAAAAAGATAGTACAGGCACATGTTACATCTCATTAGTTTAATTTTACAAAAGTGTACAAATGTCAGGTTGTTGTTTCATGGGGGGTTGTGTGCTTTTTCCAGTCTTTACACTTAGGTAAGCTTTCAGACGGCTAGCTAGAGCCTCATATTTAGCGTACAGACATGAGAGTGGAATCAGTGGTATCAGAAAGTTAAAAAAGAAAAAAACATATTTCCCAACATGTCCTTGACGACAAAAAGCTTATCACCTTATGGCTTTAGTTTCATGTTAGCACTTTCAGTAGAGCTAGTCAACACTGTACAAGTGAGATGTCAGAGTGATGTCATGTAAGGATCACCAAAATGGGCCAATGGTGGTCTTGTGTAAAGGTCATTATGTAACTAGGACCAATGACTTTGATTCCACTTGGGTGCATGAATGTGCAGAACAAATACTGCACATTAATGACATATGTATCAGGAGAAACATATTAAAAGTTTGGTGGTCAGTCTTTTTTCACTCGTGAGCATTAATGTGCGCATTAAAGTTCATGTCAGTCCAGTTAGTATATTTTGAGATATGTTGGTCACAGCCAAACACGACAAAACACAGACGGACATGGATGGATGGACAGAAGAACCGAAGAACAGACATAACTTCTACTCACTGCTGAAGGTAAGGTTCTTTCAAAATAAAACAGAAAACTAGACAATACAGATTCATTTTACCTGAAGAAAACCTGCATAACAATAAACCTTTATAACATCTACCATTGTGTGCTCAGTCCTTTGCACATTATTTGGTTTGTTCATTCATTATTTTGTGTTTAAATGCAAGAAAACGAGTTAAAATTAACATGTAATTGCATTTTAATAAAAATCAAATGGTGTAAAGTGCTGGTTCAGAAGATAGTTCACCCACTTGATTTAAATAGTTGAATTTAGGTGAATCATTAAGATTAATTAGTCTGATGATTAGTTAAAGACTGTTTGAATGAAGCTTTGATAATGTGTAATGGACTTGTATTAATCAGGTTTTACTTCAGGAAGTGACGGTGTGTCATATACAGTCTGGAGGCACTGTGTCAAAGTGTTTGAGATGAGATATTAATAGAACTGTTTTACCTTCATCACTCTGCAGACTTGAGGTGTTATAAAAGATTAGGAGAGATTTGTTTGAGCCAACACTGAAAGATTTCAAACAACACAATTAATAAAAGAGCTTGGTGCAGCTCCAGATATGTGGTGCAAAAAAAAAAAACAAAACAAACAAAAAAACGACAACAAAAAACTGGATGCTACTTCTTCAGAAAAAAATTTTGGTTTTTTCTTGTGTTCCTCTACTGGAACACAGAGTTTTGTCAGGTTCTTTGAACTATAATATAAAAGAGGGCAGGTGGGTTCTAGCTTAAACCTTTGAATATAAAAGGGTTCTTGGCAGACCTTGGATGACCTCTAGTTAGAGACCCTTGAAAGAGTCTGGATAGAACCCTAGAGAGGGTTGTTGAATTGCCCATCCCTTAATGTTCTAGGTAGAACTCTCTGAAAGGGTACTGAGTTGAACCCTTATAAAGGGTTCTACTAGGAACCAAAAAGGGTTCTCCTATGAGGACCAGATGAAAGACCCTATATGGTTCTAGTTGTCATCTTTATTTCTAAGAGTGTAGAATAACAACATAACCAAACAAAAATTAAATGAAACATTTCCATTGATTCTTTGAAATTTATAGTTGTTAACTTATTTATTTATTTTTAACTACACTGTAGTTGTGAATGTGCAGGAGCTGCTGCAGCACCTTCAGTACAACTACTTCACACAACTTTGTCCTCACCTTAACTTTCAGTTAGTCGGTTATTCTTTGAGCGTTCTACCTGCTGCTGTTATCATTCCTTCAGGTTGGCTGTTGTGTAATCACTACTTGTTTCTCCTTTTCCCAAATGTTTTTTTCATCATCTTATTCTCATCACTGTTATCATCCTGCCATATCAGGGCCCATATTCATTAAACTGCCAAAATAAGTGACATTGTGGACCAGTGTTAGATTTAAAGTAAAAATCCTTCACTTGCAAACTTAAGATTAGTTCTTATGACTTCATAAGATTTTATTTTGATTTTTCATTATACTATATACAATAAACGTTTTCCATCATAACAAAACTTAGACACACCGACCTAACAAAACAAAAACAAACAAACAAACAAACAGACAAACAAACAAACAAAAAAACTCAAAACCGAACAAAATAAAACAAACAAAAAAACAAAAACAAAACAGAAAACAATACAGAACAAGACTTACAGTAATACATGTCACACACATACAAGCTCAACATCTACATATTCATGTCCGATCATCTCTCCCACTTTATAACCTCAGAAACAAAACGATCTTTTAGATTGCAACTAATAATTGTATCCACTTATCTCTTTGTATAACAACCGCATCAATGAAAGAACAAGTAAAGGAATTAGGACAAAGCAAAACCTCAAATCAAATTTGAGTGCATGGACCACTCTTTTCCCCTCATTTCTTTATGCACTTAATGCTTGTAATATTTCTCCCCATATGATTTAAAATTGAGTTAATTTGTTCTTTTCCATGGCTGTTGTCTTTTCCATGTTCAAATAATAACACATTTCATTTTTCCAGCGTACTAGTGTAGGACAGTGTTTGGATTTCCAATCTTGAAGTATAAGTTTCTTTAATACAATTGAGGAAAAAAAGAGCGATCCAACTCCGTGGATACCTCACAGTGTCATATAGCATGTCCTGTAATATACAAATTGAGGGATTAAAATTAAATTTTACATCCAATATCTCTGATAGCCAATGTTCTATTTCAAACCAAACTTTCTGAATTTTGTTACATTCCCAAAATGCATGGCTCAGTGAACCTGTTGTTCCGCATTTAAGACAATTACCAGATTTATTTCCATCATATTTCTTCACCTTATCTCTTGTACAGTAAGTTCTATACATTATTTTATATTGGATCAAACGCAAATTTTCATTTATTGTTATATCTCTGGTTAAATTCCAACAATCACTCCATCTTGAGGGCGCACGATGGCGCAGTGTTTAGCGCTGCCGCCGCACAGCAAGAAGGTCCTGGTTCGAATCCCCGAGCCGGCAGGGCCTTTCTGTGTGGAGTTTGCATGTTCTCCTCGTGTCCGCGTGGGTTCTCTCCGGGTACTCCGGCTTCCTCCCACAGTCCAAAGACATGCAGCAGGTTAATTGGTGACTCTAAATTGCCCGTAGGTGTGAATGTGAGTGTGAGTGGTTGTTTGTCTCTGTGTGTCAGCCCTGCGATGAACTGGCGACTTGTCCAGGGTGTACCCCGCCTCTCGCCCAAAGTCAGCTGGGATAGGCTCCAGCTCCCCGCGACCCTCACGGATAAGCGGTTACAGAAAATGGATGGATGGACTCCATCTTGAGTCAACATCAGTTCTCTTTAAATCTAGATTCCACAACTGTGTTCTAGGTTGCAGCAAAGTAGTTACAGAATACGATTTCTGCAAAATTTTGTAAACTTTACCTGTTAACTTATTATCTGTTTCTGAATCAAATATTAATTCTTCTAAATTGCTTACCTGTTCGGATGATTGAAGATCAAAGGTTTGGAATAAGCTTCTGAGTTGCATATACTTAAAAAATTCTTGATTAGACAGACTATACTTTTTTTGCAGATCCATCCAAGAGATGAATTTGTTTCCATTCATTAAATCATCAACGACTTCTATACCTCTGTCCCTCCATGTAGACCAGCTTAATGGTGCATTTTGAAGAGCTATCCAAGGATTGTTCCATAAACAAGTGCTTTTTGGAACAGCTATCGACTCACTCAGTATGCTCTTCATTTTTCTCCATGTTGTTGCCAAGTTCCTTATTATAAAATTTATGGAGCTTGTTCTTTCTTTTGAAAAAATATATGAAAAAAGGATTTGAGGATAAAGTTGTGCATTTTCAACGTGAATCCACTCTTCTTCTGTTGTGTTTTTAACTATATGGCGTAGGTAAAATGCTTGAGTTGCAAGGTGATATAGTTCTAGATCTGGCAGATTAAATCCTCCTTCCAATTTTGGAATATGTAAAACTTTCCTTTTTATCCTATGACTTTTCTCCCTCCATATAAAGTTTGTCTTAATAGAATATGCTTTTTTAAAGAATGTCTTTGGAGGGGTAATTGGCACTGTTGAAAACAGGAATAAGAATTTAGGAAGCCATGCCATTATGACTTAAGAGAGTAGAAGAATAGATCCTACATGACTTCCATCCAGTAACACCTTCAGTGGGCTGGTGACTCAAAAATTCAGGAGGAAAAAAACACACATTGTCAAGTTATTTTACAATATTTGGCTTCTGATTTCTAATGTTAAACAAAAAATTAAGCTGTAAAACAATGACTTACACAGTCAATCTGTACTTGCCCCTGTACAAGTTGTTTTATTAGTGGTTATTAAATTACAAGACTACAGTTAGGCTGTCATGTTTAATTTAAGACTAACATCTATAAAATGTCAGAATGTCCATCGCAGCTTTTCAAAGTCCAGGGTGATGTCTTCAAATTACTCATTTTGTCAGTCAAAATCCAAAAAATGGATTAATTGATAACAAATGAAGAAACGTGTGAAATCTCCATATTTGAAAATAGTATTTTCTACCATTTTGCACGAAAAATTATGATTAATATCAATTAATCAATCAAGTGACCTTATTACTTTATTCACTTACTTAGCAATACTTCGTTTTTCACCACTTGCTCAGCAAGGCATTTTGCTTGCCCCTGGCAAGCTGGAAATTCATGTTGTGGAGGGCTGATTACAAGATGTCTTAAAAACAACATAAATTTATTCAGTCCTGCTGCCAGATTAACTGTTCCGGCCAAATGCCGACAGTATTAATCAAGGGTGTGGATACACGGACCAAATTAGAACAATAATACACATTTGGTTGCCAGTTTATGAGTTAATACAGTCAAATACAGCAGCAATTCAATAAAGTTTTTTTGAGGTGTTGATTCAACTGTATTTCTCCTTTTGGGAGGCTGTTTATGTTGCTGTTGAATTGTATTGCATTATAATTAGTGGAATTTCTAAGATTTAAGTCTGTCGTCAGTGACTCAAATAGTGTGGATAGAACAAACAACTCCCGCTATAACAAATACAATGCAGCGAGTAGCCAGGAAGCACAGCTGCTGTATTACGCTGCACAAGATTTAGCTCACTTCAAGGTAACCTTATAAACTTGTCACAGAGTGACAGCAAGAGAAAACACTTCAGCCAAAAGAAGATATCTCACATCATTAATTTAACCATGATGTTACTTTAATCACTCACCCTCAGCTGCAGTTTTATGACCAGTGTGGCTGCGTGTGTCCATCTTTTGCTTCCTTTTGCACCACCTTGAAGGTGCTGTTCTCATTTATACATGCATTCTCCCAGTCTTACATCAAGCCATTTGACCTTTTAACTCCTTTACAAGTGCCCGAAGCCGGACAGTGTTCAGATTTTTCTGTGGCAGTTCAAACTGTCCTGACCCATGTTAGCTACTTTTACTCAACCATTGGCTTCAACATGAATCTAAATTATAGCCAAGAAAATCATTATAACTAAATATAGCTCCAACAAGGTGATAGCTTCCTTGTTATTGTTAGTTATTTTTAAATGTCTAATTTACGGCTTCAAAGGAGGAAAGTAAAGTGAACATCGTCCATGCTATTCAGCAGCAGTCTGTCACCCATACCCAGTCCTGGCTGTACCACTGCAGTGCAGCCATGAGTCTGTTCCAGCTGCTGAGGCTGGAGCAGACACACCACATCTGTACGTCTTGACATACATCAAGTTGACAGATCCTACTCATTCTCTACAGAAAGGAGTAGATTCGGCCATGCAGTGCATGATGGGCACAGCGCACCGAGTTGACAGACAGTTTGCTGTATCTACATTTGCATAATCACAACTAGACCTCAACTTTCTGCAAATGAAGTCCGTCCAATGCAATGTATTGGTGTCACCCACTGTTCCTCAAAGTGTGGCAGTTAAAGACATATTCTGCTGCTAGATTGCAGCTCTCTATATATTCTCCCAACAGGATTCGTAATTTGTTTATGTTGTTTATGTGGTCGAATTCAGGCTGTTTCTGTTTAAATTTGGGGAAATATTTGGTTTGGATGGGCTGGAGTCAGAAAATACAGCTCTGTTTCTATTTTTTTTTCTTTGAAGAGCTGGCAGAAACGCTTCTCTATGAGAAGCTATGATTTCTTATTTTTTTTTAAAGTTATTTTTTGGGCATTTTTGCCTTTATTGGACAGGACAGCCAGAGAGTAGACAGGAAACGGGGCACAGAGAGAGGGGATGACACGCAGCAAAGGGCCTAAGGCGGAAGTCAAACCAGTGCAGAGGACTAACAGCCTCCATACATGGGTCGGACACTCTACCAGCTGAGCTAAACGTCCGCCCCCGAGAAGATATGATTTTTTGAATCTGCCCGTCTCATTGGCCAGGCTGTGGTCACTGAGTCTGTACTTTGTCAATACGGTTCTTCTCAGTCACTGCCTCATCTGCTCCATACCATACGTTGATAAGTCTGTCTCCTGGTTGGAGTCCTCCTACCAATTTCTTCTGTTTCCAGTGAATGAGTTATGTACTTGAGATTCCTCATGACCTCATTGGTACGGGTCATCCAGTGTTTAAAACATCACCTCAGGTGGTCATCCAGGATTCATAGAACCATAGTTACATACGTAACTTTCATTATATTCGCTGTCTTACATGAAAGCTATGACCTATGATTTTACAGATTAATAATGAAATACAAGATGTAAAAATATCTATATAAACAAACATCACTTGACAGACTAGTCAATGTGAGTATTAATAATGACATTTTGTCACCTGATGGCCACTGTACACTTGGAGAGGGAGGGTTGGTGGTGGGAGGAATTCATTTGGTTGCAATCTGCAATCTGACCACTAAATGTCACTAAATGTTACACACTGCTCCTTTAAAGGATGCATTTTCAGATGGTAACATGAAACTAGTGTGCATACCCTCTGCTTGCACTGCACTTGAGTTAACAGGTCTGATTCTGATTAATAGTGGACAGGTTATGTTTGGGTGAAATAGGATGATGTGTCTCTCCATATAAGAGACAATGTGAGCATGTACACACAGCAGCTGTCTCTCACACACACAGAGTCAAAGTTCATTCATTAAAATTACTTGGAGTTAAACAGTGTATAAATGCTTACGTCCATCAAAGCTGTCTAAAAAATAATTTCCTCTGTTTCCTCTTGAGAGTTTCTTCTGTCCTGTGAAGTTCATAACTACATTTTTTTAGTTTTGCTGCTTCAATTTTAACAATATTTGCTACATTGACATTACTGCATCCATGAAAGGAAACTGAAAGCAACCTCTCAAATCATTAAATCATCTTTTAAATTGTTGGGCAGCACAAGCTTTTCAGGGAGCAGAGGGTGGGTGAGTTCTTTGTTGTGTGTACTACTGATGTATGAGAGTTTTCAATTTACCTTAATGATTAGAACAGCTGCTTTCACAAATTAATGTAATTGTTATAGTTTCCTGAAACCCATGTTCATTTTCATGGCCTGGCCTGTCCAACCTGCAGGTTAACTGACAATAACAGTGTGTCATTTCAGCGTCCTTGTTCTTCTTCTCCAACTTGATGAATCTATCATTTAAATAGCAATGTCTGAGAGGCAGGCGAAACTGGCTCTGAAAGGGAATGGGAGATGACAATCATGTTACACCCAAAACACACTTATTGATTAAGATACAAATACAACCCCTTTGGGCCTTACTTAGCTTCCAGATTATTTGCTGTTTAAATAGCAAACTGGAATTGGACACACACTAAATGCATGTGTGCCATGCACTTTAGAGCGTGCCTATGTTATTAATTGTCTAAATAGGACCCTATACCTCTAGATGCTATCACATTGATTGATATCACATTTCTAAATGCTAGATATCACGTTTTGAATTGTGTTCAGCCCAGACAAGTGGTGAGTCCACAGTGATGTTTAATATCTTGCTGTAATGTGTACTGTATGCACAACATTTTCTTTTTCATTAAAATTTTTAAACAATTTTTGCCAAAATATTTGAAAACATGCAAAAAAAAAATTTTTCAGAATTTTATCCCCAACAATTTTTTAAAAAGTTTTGTGACATTCCTCTCTCTGCTTTTCTGCTTATGAGGTTGTTTCTGGTCACCCGTGGGCGGAGTCAGAAAGGGCATCAGGAGATTATTTGTACCTGGATAATTTAGGCCTCAGCACAGTACTTGTGCCCCTGGTACTTAACAATGGGTAAAATGCAGAGGCTGAATCTCACTGTACTTTGTATACAATAAAGTTGACCTTTACATACAGACACATAATATTGTGATAAATTACAATATTAAACTGATGGATAACCAACAAACCTCATTTAAACATTAAATCTGATTGATTAGCTCTTGTAGCTCTTATCATACAAAGAAGATGTATGTATGCACTCTGTGTGTGGAAAAAAGACTTTTAATTATTTCCATTTACTTCAGTCCATAATATATTTCAGCATTAAAATAACACTATGTGTGTCAAAAGCAGGTGAATCTTATTGGCAGTATAAATTGGCAGTCTGGCTGCTCTGTCCTGAAGGTGTCCTCTGGTAATTACAACGTATGGTTGCAGTGGGATGTGTGTGTACGAGTGCATACAGTATCTTTCCTCGGGCAAACCCCCGAGCTCCAGCAACTCCTGCCCTGAGTTGTGTCTGCAGTCGTCTCTCTCTCTCTCTCTCTCTCTCTGACACAGTCTGGGACTCAGTTTTTGTCAGAGTCAGCAAACAGAGCCTGCAGAAAACAACAACCTCCTCCAACACACCCGCAGAAATGAAGCGATGTGGACCAGAAAGAATGGACACATTCTCAAATCTGTTCACACAAATGGACAGATTATTTACCACTGACTTAATGCACACATGCGCACACACGCGCGCGCGCACACACACACACTTACGTAAGGGACTGTACAAAAATGATTGGGGTGGTGAAAGGGTCTAAAAAAAGAGGGACCTCCCCAGTTTTATTAATGTTTTGAACAGGGGCACTGCTGGCAATTTGGGTGCCCACCATTTTTAGAATAGGTGAAAAAATATTATGCTGCATGCAAAAACAACAGTTGTTATGCCCAAATCTTCACAGGATTATCAGAAAGTAGGCATGTCTGTAAAGGTGGGACTCATAGAACCCATTTTAATTTAGATACCTTGAGGTGAGGTGTCAAGGGACCCCTTTGAGAATGGCCATCAGTTTTCACTTTGCCAGAACTTAATCGAAATTTGGTGCGTCATTTAGCCCCCTTCCTGACAAGCTAGCATGTCATTGTTCTTATTACTGGATGTCTCATGTTTTCTAGTTTCATATGATACCAGTAACTTTACCTTTGACTGAGCCTGGAGCTGTTAGAGGCAATACTGGTTTTGAACCCTGCTCTTGATTTAGATTCAGAGAGAAAGCCCTGTCACGACATGTCAAAATAATAACGGTGTTTGATGTCCCCATTTAAAAATGCTGGCCAGAATGCAGTTCGAAAGCATCTTTGTTAGACCTTCTCCGCCCTCTAAATGCACACATCTTTACATTCCTGCAGTTTGTAATGCAGGCTTTCCATTTAAGATCCCGTGAAACAGCTTGCAGAGCGCTTTAAGGTTACATGTTTCCTGGCAGGTAGGGAAGGACTCACAGATATTAATTGGCGTTTACAGTGGCCAATGCCGCTGTCCCTAGTTATGCCCCCTTGCCATGCAGCTAAAGTGGTCCATGGGGTGCTCCCAGCACCCTGAAAAAACTACGCTGCAATTAGCAGTTAGCTAACTTACTTCACAACAGGTAAAGCTATCTTTCCATACAGAAACTCAATAAACGATCTCAGTTCTGTATACCCTGTAAGTCTCAGAGGCTGTGTTTGTCCCTGTGTTCACTGGGAGGCTGCTGAGCCCAGTTTTGTTGCCTCTTAACAGCAGCTAATAGCTAACAATTACAGTTAGGTACTTTAGCAAAAAGTAAGCCATCTGTCCATCATGAAACTCTGTCATTAATTAACCAAGAATTGAAGCTGAGCAGCCAGAAAATATTTACAAGATAAAATGTGACCATCTGGTGAGATTAAGTTATAAAGTTGTGCTTTTGTACAGCGAGGCCCCGCCCCAGAAACACTTCTCGTCCACTCCGGGGAATGGATGTATTCTCCTTCCATGCTTCACTGCATTATAAGTGAGAAAGTGTTTCATTGGACACAAATTTAGCAACACCCTACAAAACAGGCTACAAAACAATTTTTTGTCACTGTTAGGTGAGATACTGCCATATAGGACTATAGAGCAATTCATATGTTATAAAAACAATTTTGACTTAATGGGATCTTGTCTCTGAGCCTGAGCCAAAGGATAAAAATAATCCTAACGACATCATCATGTTTATTCTAAGACAAAGCTTCTCCAAAGACACATTTTTACACAGTCGATGTTATACAGCCGCTTTTTTTTTTTTTTTTTGAACAGGTTGAGGGGCATTAACCATGACCAGTAAATTGAATTAGATGTGTAAAATTGGTGGCATACCCCTTTAAGGGCAAAATTGGGAAATTAGGATCAGGTGTGAGTAGCGGAGAGGGTCAGAGGTCAGAGAATGAAAGCAGAGCAATCTGCTGCCGGTGCCTGCATTTACAACAGGGGAGGGGCCGAGTGGGAGGGAGGAGAGTGTGGAAGAAGAGAGGAGGAGGAGGAGGAGGAGGAGGAGGAGGGGGATCTTACGAAATGCTACAGTATGTTGTGTTATGAGAACACGAAGAGAGAGGGGGGAACAAACACAACATCCCACTGGAGAGAGGGAGGAAAACAGGCCAAACAGAAACAAAGTGAGACAGAGAACGAAAGAGAAACACAATGAAAGATTCAGAGAGAGAAAACAGACTCACAGTTACTGTAACAACGAGAGGCAGACGCAGAGCAGCACTCCCTGCTACACTGCAGCCTGTACAAAGACACGAGGAGCTTTACAGCAAAATAAAACACATTCACCATGAAGTGCCACACTCACAGACCAAAACAAAATACAATATTTACTGAGGGAGAAAGCTGACGCCGCCATAAAAGCAGCAAAATGTGTCAGAGCATGTTAAGACCCTGAGGGAGAGCAACACATGTAGCTGCACAGAGCAGAGTCATGGATCTCTGTTAGATTTTATCTTTTAGAGTTGATCTCTAAGCAGACGTTGCAAATGTACACATATTCTGTACTGATGTAGAAGTACAGATACTTGCTTAAAAAAAGACTGGTAAAGGCAGAAGTACTGATTGAATTTCTTTACAAAAAGTATAAAAGTAAAAAGTCTGAAGGACATTTCTACCAGCCGCTTCTGTGCAAAGCTAAATGAACCTCATCTTTTCTCCGGTGAAGCTTCTCGTTTTTGTCTTCTTATGTCCTTTAAGTGGTTTTACATTATGTCTCCTTTGTCTCGTTACATCTTTTTTGTTTTGTTGCACAATTTTTCATCATGTTGCGTCTTTTTTGTCCTGTCATCTTATGTCTTTCATGTCGCTTTTTGTTTTATGTCTCTTTCATCTCATTACGTCATTTTGTTTGTTTTGTGAGTGTATGTTTTGTGTAGTGTACTGTTTTGTGAGTGTATGTTTTGAGAGTGTATTTCTACTTTTACTCAAGTAAAGGATCAGAATATTTCTTCCACCACTATTTCTTAATCAAACCAGGTTGGAATCATACTGAAATCCTGTTACTGACATTTTGGGATATTATTTGCACCCATACTCACAATTATTACAGAATGTTTATTTTTTTGTCATATGTTTCCCTCCTACACCATTTTGATTCTAGCAGCAGGCCATTTTGGGCAGATTGAAGGTCCAATGTGTGATATTTACAGGGATTTATTGGCAGAATATGGCAGAAATTTAACATATATCATGTCATGCATCATGTATGTAACAACTGTGCATCAAAAAATGAGTACAGCAGTTGAAATAATGAGTTGGAGCCACAGACGATATATTAAATAGGCTGAAAGTGAATTGTTTCCCCCGTCCCCTCCCTCCCAGAATCAAGGAAGCCGAGGCGGGCTGCAGGAACACGGCAGGGGCGCAAGACAAGTGCAACATTGTGACAATCACAAGTGAGAATGAGTCTACGCTCTAAGTTGATCAACTGTTAATAACTGTCTGTCGATGTAAAGTTCAGCCTAATATCCTGAAAACAAAAGCCCACTGCTCTGAAAATACACACTCTGGGGTTGGCGTTCAGCGACTGTCTGCCTTCTACCTGCCAGGATCCACTGACATATTGCTAATTTAACTGTTAGGAACATCTACACCTTCTAAAATATTAAAAATGATTTCTTACAACTCATTTGGCAAACATTCAGCATGAATTTGAACTCTAATTAACGTGAAACAAGCAAACAAAACCTTAATCTCTGCTGACATATCATGGTTTTTTTATGATTACAGTAAATATATTACAGATTCCTCCGTTACACAACATGCTGTAGCAATATTGTACGAAAGTATGATCATGCTAGTAAAACAGATAGTTAGATCCAAAGGGAGAGGAGGAGAGTGTGGAGAGGAGGTGAGGGACATGACATGAATGTCTGCACAGCCACAACAGCAGACTGGAGATGTGCAGGGGTAGGGGAAAAGGGGTGGGGCTGCTCCGTGCTACGCAAAGGGAAACCACTGCAATCTCTCCCCCCTCTGTCTCATTCTTGTACACCGACACTGGGCAGAAATACCACCCCACCCATCCCTCCGGCGGCTACTCATCACACTGTACTCAGGAGATATTTAACACAGAAACTACCCCAATGACATTTTCTGTCAGCGGACTGTGTTTTCACTGCGCACACGGAGCTAAAACCAGCTCTGTGTGTGTGTATTTATTTTTTATTGGAGTGGTGGTGACAGCTGGGGGAAGGGAGGCACATGAGACAGAGAGAGGACTCGCAATGACTCACAGCGAGGAGAAAATAGTAAAAACAGACAATCTCTGCCAGCTCCTTTTAAACTCGACATCCTATTCGCAGATCTGAGACGTCTGCTACCTCGCCGTAACCCTCTTGCGATCCGTCTCCTTTTGTCCATGATTTTAACGGAGCACGCAGTCTTTTCATTAAGGCCCTCCACTGTCTCTGCATCCTCAAAGGCACCAAATGACCTCTACTGTCATGTGGGGCTGTGCCGTGTAAATATTTGTCAGAAGCGAGGAGCAGAGGAAACACTGGCACCTGCTGGTAGTGGAGGATTTGGTTCAAGTGGGAGGAGGACTGCAGCCTCACAAGCTGTGAGCCACAGGATATTTGTTACACGGGTTACGTGTGGTTCTCTGTGTGAGGACACAGAAACAATGGATCATCAGTGTTGTTTAGTGAATCAACTGTTTATGCTTAAATTTTAAATCATTTAACATCACATTATATATCATGTTTGTTAAGCATGTGCAATACTACTTCAGATATCAGAGGCCATATATGTTCTTTATCATGTTCAAAATTCAATATCATGGGCTGTATCTATGTTTAATTTCATGTTTTAATACACTGTACGATTTTACTTTCACTATCACTATCTGTCATTATTTTCATGTACAATTACATTCAAAATCATGTGTTATCTTCATTCATTATCGGTGCAATATAACCTTTTTACCACCTCTCAATGCAACTGATATTACTTTCAATGTAATTACATTACTACTTTTTTTTTTTTAACTTAGTTACTTTTGTACTTAACATATCTACTTCTACTGTTATTCTATAAGGCATGTTTATTTGCATTTACTCTTTATACACTTAATATGTTTATA